>CM023359.1:37902549-38562713 GCA_013282895.1 Eriosoma lanigerum | reverse complement strand
TTAGAAATAACATATACCTACTGTTACAAAAATATTATGACTGCTTTTATTTCTTACCGACATAACAGTGAAATTTTCTCCCTGCAACAATAGAATAATAAACTAATATTAATTCGATGAATCAATGAATAGCTTTCAATTATAACACTAACCTAATCATTGAGCACAATCAAATTGTATATACTTACAAAAATCTATATTGCTAAAAGTTATTCTTAATATTATTATATTTTCATTCAAACTATATACATACAAATAATACGCAATTATTCGAAGAAATTTAAGGCAAGTACGATACCTAGCTAACGAATATTCGTAAAAATCGTGTGTATAAAATTTAGTTTTTCAGCACGTTCAATAAATTGTTGTCTTACAAAGGTAACATAATAATATATGTTGTAAATATTGAAAATATTGAAAATATTACCTAAACTCAATATAATATTCTTTCATAGAAATATTTCTTGATTACGTGCAGTCGAGAAATATTTAATAAACAAACTTTCAAAAGAAAACACTATATTATTCAATACGTATCTCAAATTCTGTGAACATTTTTATTCGAATATGCCGATGTATTAATATTACTGTATAAAATAACATTTTAAGGAATACTTCCCATGTATAATATTCATGTTTTACATTTTCCATGTTATATGTTATTACCATATATAATGTTGACATTTTTTTTGATAATAATTCGTAACTAGGTGATAACCTAAATATAATAGTACATATTTAGTTATATACTTTGTCCACTAATGATCACAATATTATTTTCTATAAGTAACTATTGGTAATACAACCCAACAATAGTTAAGAATTTTTTTGAGGGGAGGATACGTAGATATGTATAAACTATACAAAAATTATAAGATTGCATGCATAAAATATTTATTACAATAAGGCCAGGGGGGATCTATCCCACATATCCTACACTATCAAATAGAATTTGATATCACACGCCAGAAAATGTCAGTGAATTTAATTAATAGTTATAATTTAATACAATATAAAAAATTTATTATTTTGAAAAAAGTTATTAGTTATTTAAACTAGTCAAAAAGTATATAATATACATTAGATTCACATTATTATATTATTCATATTCTTCAAAATTAAATTATTGCAAATTTAAAAGTGTGAAATAAAAATTATTATAGTGTTAATATGTTATTACACTAGATTAATTTGAATTGCATTTGTTTTTCTTTTAAAAAAGTATATTAATTATTTTATACTTTAAAAAGCTGTATTAATTTTTAATTATTTGAAATAAACATATTATAATATAATTATTTATTGGCATGCATTACAAATTATTCAATTATTGTTAACATTAAAAGACATTAAAATAATGACATTTTTTTTGATAATAATTCGTAAGCTATTAAAATTTTTTCATACACAAACAAAATTACGATGGATAATCCGAATTTTAGGATTTTTACTTATATACTATTATTGTTGGTTAAACATCATTATCTTTGGCAGCCAGTTGCGTAATTTATAGGAGTGTTGGTTGTGCGATTCACATGGGTCCCTAAATTAAAGGAGCCCGGGCCCATCCACCATGCTCACATATTTTTAGTTATATTTGATTATAAATTTTCAAAATTAAAACTGATTAAAAATTATCTGCGTAACTCAGTTGGACAAGACCGTCTATATTTAATATGATACAGTATATCAAACATTGAAAGAGAAAAAACTTCTCAATTAGACATAAACAAAATAATAGAATACTTTGCACACTTGAAAACAAGAAGAGTTCATTTTTTTTAGATTGGAAATTTTTTTTAGATTAGCCAAATATACATTTTATGATAAAACATTATTCAAATAATTTTTGACAACTGTTATATTGATTTAAATAAGGAAATAAACGATTTTCAAAGTTAGAATATAAGACTTTATTTATTTAAACTAAAAGGCCCCACCAGAAAAATTTCACATAGGCCCCTTATTACCAAGTTGCGCCACTGTTGGCAGCGTCAACCTTTAAATTATAAGCACATAATATGACGATGAAGTATACTCACCCATTGTTTTAACACTTTTTGCACGGTAGGTGTATCGGGATTGACCAGCCGGAAACCAGTGATATTCGTACCACCATATTTGAACTCATCTAAATCGATGGTGTGAAGGTCCTGTATAAAATCGCATTGAAACATTAAGAGTTTAAGACATGAACGAAGATTCGTTATTACGAAAAAAAAAAAGATATTGTTAAAATCTCACCAGAGACGTAATTAGATAGCTGTGATAATCGCTCATCATACCGATCTGTTGGGCCTGTTTCAGTACATCGTATATTTTCTCGGTCGAACAGTCCAACACTATGTGAGATTCCGCTGAATTTTTAATTTGCTTCAACAGTGGCCTGCGGATTGGTGGGTTTACCATTAAAACCCGAAAGAAATGAATATTTTACTAACGTTTCAGTTCACCTGTGATCCCTGCCGGACCCCAATTGTCGGATCGTAATAGGGTACGCGGATAGAGCAGCGTTCCTGGCTTTCAACAACTCTTGTAGCCTAACTAGACCCTCGTTGCTCTCGTATATGATCGTAAACGATTTCCATCCCCATTTTTTCACCAGATCCAAATAAGCCTGAGACGCATAACGTACACCAAAAACAAATAAAAAGACGCAATCAAATGACGCGTCTCGTATTTAATTACATAGCTAATAATATCATAGCTTCGAGTCAACGACATAAAGTGGATTACAGGCAAAACTATATAGATGAAGACGATTTGTAAGAATATTGCCATTAGCCTTCAGTGGTTTGATGGAGTCATTAATTAATATTTAATGTTACTCTGTCTGGTATTAACATATCAAACTGTTATACACATATGAAATGTCTATGAAGAAGTCTAAACATTCATTGTGCTGATAAATTATTTTGTTTAATAATAATATAATTTATAAACAACATTGTTATATTGTTAACATTATATATTTTAGTGAATTTTTTTGTTTTAGAGCTTAAGCCCCCCCCCCCCTTATATATTATAACTCTAAATACACCTATGACACGTGATACCAACCTTAGACAAAACAGACGGGTGTGGATACAGATTCACCAAACAGCTCTCACGCCTTAGTTTATAGTCCCATCGCGTTTCCAAATGCGGTATTTCCATTGTATCACAAATCGATTGGACGTGACTGGATATTTGAGCAGACTGCGGGCCAAACACTGCAGCAACGCCCAGCCGAAGTAAACTGCACACTGCAAACGGATAGAAAAACAATAATAATAACAACAAAAAACGTTTAAAAAGTTTGGTCGTACAGAGGGAAAAAAGTAATAAAAGTAAATTAAATTATTATTATAGTATTGTATATCTCCAGCAAATAAATTTAAATTCAATCATATTACTGAGTAAAAAATTGATAACCAACTCTGATACTAATTGTACATATAATATTTATATTTGATAACATGGAATTTTATAATTGAGAAAATGAATTTAAATGAGTTTATTACCTCTCTTGGACGCATGGAAACTGTCTTGCGATGATACTTTTTCTATTTGACCGGATAGATTGGATCTGCTTAGTATATGCCGATTAGCATTAACATCGTGAATAGCATGTTTAAACACATTTTCCTGATTAATGTCATTTGGATGAAATAAACCTCCTAAAATAACAGAAGTACACATTATAAAAAATAATTATTAAAACCGATAGTTCATTTTCATTTCTGATAATATTGTGTGGGTACATAATATATTTGTATAATTTGTTCACATATTTAAAGACGAGTTATTCTACACAACGAGAACGAGTATTAAGTGCAATTAAATACTAGTCGTCTATTATTTTATTGTAATAATTAATTTTTTATTTAATAATAATTAAAATAATAAACAGGTTATTATAATATTTGTAAATATAAAATTATAAACACATTTTCATATAAAATATAATACATATTTAATTCCCTTGAAAAATATATCTGCCTTTAATATTTATTAGGTATATAAGATACCACATTTTACCACAATCGCTTGAAAAATTCATAACTTTTAATTTTGTAGAGTTTGATTATTTTATTTATAATTCCTACAAATTATTATTATTATTATACAACTTTACCAATAATAACTTTTAAAATTTTGATGTGAAACATTTGAACCTTTGTTTACGATCCGATTTCATTACATTGAAAATAATTAATATAAAATAAATATTTCTATAGTTATTGATAAAAAGAAAACACTTCGATGTTTTGATTAAAGTAATTATTTATAAAATATTTGCAGTGGTGTAATCGTAAAAGTACAGAATGTATACTATACTACCTATAAATTTGAAAATTGAAACACGTTTTTATAGTTATACCAATATACTGTATACAATTTTATACGAGTACCTATATGTGCACACATTTTTACAACAAGTAAACAGCGTATGGTGTTCCATCAATTCATCGTATAACTCGTTCAATTCATCTTGACACTTGGCGGCTGTTACATCTGATCTAAAAAACTCCCAATTTATTCAGACGAATGATGTCGCGGAGTGTCAAGATGAACCAAGCGAGTTATAGTGTCAATTTATGGCGTATTCAATATGAATATACTAAAATTGCTCTAGTACAATATTACGTTAATATTTTATAATATATACCGATGTACTAATAATTTTTGATTATTATGTAGTATACAGGTATATATACTATAAATTTATAATCCCTAAGATAATAAACTAGTAAGATCATAATAAGGAATAGCTTATAATTGTACCTAAATAATTGTATTCAATTATTAGTATCTAATTATTTAAATTTAAAAAATAATTGTATTCATTTTTAAACATTTTATTATGACATACACGAAGAAAGTCTGAATATAATATATATATATATATATATATAGTTTGTTATTTAATTTTTTGTACGATACACACATTCATGTACCTACCTTCTTGATATTTTTATTTAAACTCTTCTCAAAAGAATTAGTCTAGTCCTATTACGATTAAAAGTATAATATTGAGATAACAATACATTGTTTAATATTTGCAATAATAATAATAATATTATTATCGTGTTCGTATACTGACAAATTATTATTTTAAAGTATTTGTTTTTTGAATTTTCGTTGTTTTTACAACAGATTAATATGAGCTCTTACCGATTCTAATTGTATCCGGTAAAGTCGATACGCGACACGCCAAGTAAAATATTATGCAAACAGAGAATTTAAACGTCATTTTCACGCGGAATTTTCACAATATCATTCGTCCGATCGATCGCGTGCTGGTCAAACGGCTGCCGTGATTAATTAACGGAAAGCAAACGCGCAATCGTTATTAATTAATTATAAATTATAAATATTATCGTTTAACGTCGGTAATTCACGAAAATATCGAAATAAAATGTACTCCCGCGACCGGACGAGTGCCGCCCGTCGAGTGGTCTGCCGAAAACAAAACGCTGTTTCGCACTATGCGTTTTGGCGCCCTGATCATGCGCCGCATATAATGTACAACAAAAAACATCGCCCTCGTCATTCGGACTCTGTGCTTCGCTATCGGAACTCGAAGATCACGTCAAAATCGTTCCTCGATCATCGCAATAATGAATCAATTATGATCGATATGGAAATTTTAAGTATTACACCATTCGTACGCGTTTTATATAAACTAATTATTATAATAATAATAGGTATGAGGTCTTCTACAACGACAAATTGGAGTAAACAAATTCACGACAGTATTTCGCAGTATAAATCACCCGAATACACGATTGATATTAATATCAGAGTCGTATTTACGGGTTTTTTACCCCCCCCCCCCCCCCCCACTATGATGATAAAAAAACAAAATTGCTATTAATAATATTATTTTGCCACCCTGTTTTAGATTTTGCAATTATAATGTATACAAAACATGTTTATTTTCATTCTTTTCGTAATTAATTTTTTTATATTATAAAATGGTGAGAGAGGGGGGGGGGGGGCTCCATGATATTATTATAGATCGTAGGCTGTAAAACGCATGATTTACTATCGTTTTTACGATTGTTCTAATTCGTAGCCCATGTATTTTTGGTGGGAAAAAAATGTACGTTCTCTTACTTATATCGGAACTCCGGTTGGGTTGCCAGGCAACGCTACCAGATTATAATCGATCCGAGACCTATACCATTTCGGTATGTGTACTCGCGTTCCTATATTATAAACATACCGAGAAATTATTTATTTATTTAATAATTATGAGGTAGAATTATTACAATCATTTATCCGGATCACCGTGCAAGTACACGTCCTAAACTTTAATATTATAAATTATAACGATCCTGTAGGAAAAGCGTGATAACATAATTGCCCATTACTACGATAGAAATGAATTTCTATTGAAAATCTTAGATCATAAAAGGCGTATTGTCGCGTTTAACCTGGTTGAAAATCCACGAAAACGATTTGTTTTTACTGTCATAGAAAAAATATTAATAATATAAATATTTATTTTATACGCACTTATTATATTTTTTTAAAAGATTAGCAAAGAAAATTAAAACAATTATATACGCTTAAAAAATAAAATTTAAAAAAGTGGACCGGTAAAAGATTAAAATCTTGGTGGGCTGAATTTACCCAATCCGGACTTGCTTATAATTAACATATTTTATTTTCTTATTTAAAATAATATTATAATTAATATTTATTAAAATTATGTTTACTTATTAATTATTAGTTAAGTTAAATTATATTATTTTTTTCTAAAAAGGTAAAATTAAAATAAAATAAAATTCATTATATTATAGTATATTTTATCAATAACCAAACATAATCATTCCTTTTGTTTGGTAATAAATAATGATTCATCAATTACCTAAAAGGCTAAAACCAAAATTTATTACCAAATTTAGAATTAAAATCAAGAAAACTACTTATTTATAAAATTTGGTAACATGGCATTTATAGATCTAAAGTTGAAGTTCGTTTTTAGTTTCAACAACAATTTAATGTACAATTAAAACGCAAAATCGAATATTTTATCTTCTTCCTTTTGACGATCACCTATATTGTATTATAATGTTTATTATTTTAATTGTGAATTCTAACATACTGTTCGTTTATTTATTTCTGATAATTATTGAGAAATTAGCTCGTGTTTTCAACAGTATTTAAATAATGAAAAAAATATTTCGTGGGTGGTTGAAGTATACGTTTTAATCTATGGGCACCATAATATTAATAGGTTTACAGAGAATAAAATTAATCGATATTAGACATATTACAAACATATTTTTATTAATTATACGTATTTAATAATATCACATTCCGCGATTCATCGATGTCTATAGTTAAAAGATCAATCGATTTTATTCAATACCTATATTATTATTTATAATGTATTCACACTATTTTATGATCATTGGGACATGACACTCCCAGTCAGTGGCGGATTTACGGGGAGGGGGGGGAGATCCATGGGGTCTGGACCCCCTCCAGACACCGATATAATATGATGTACTAATACTGAAATAATAAAAACATAATGTTTAATCCCATCCTATCTATTCTTGTGTACACAAACGTAAAAGTATCTACCTAATTAGTATGTGCTTATATATAAAAACCCTATATATAAACCCATATGCGTATGTCACATTAAATTGCTGATAATAATAATACGATTATATTTGAATATTGTCGATTATTATAGATATACAATTTTATATTATTTTAGATTCTGATAGAAACAAGGAATGTATTGGTTTTACAATGATGACTTTTTTTTGGTCTCTGAAAACATTTTTTCGGCTAGAAATAATGGTCCGATTATCATGAATAAAATATGCTTTCAATAGTAAATTGTATCTAGTCGATACTTTTTAAGCTCATTTGTCTCAAAAAGTTTTTTTTTTGGGAAAAAAAAACTACCAAAAAATTGCGAAAATCGCCAAAATTACGATTTCCGTTATTTCATTTTTTTTATTTGGTGATAACTAATTATGTTTTTGCTAATTAGGATCGTAGGTGTTTTTCGAGTATTCACATGGGTGTTCTAAAAAAAAGAAACAATTTTGGAAACTATTGGTTAATTTTCTAACGAAACATAGAGCTTTGTAATTTTTTCCAAAAATATTAAATATTACATGCAATTTTGGGTTTAACGGTTTGAAAAATTTATAGAAACCTACTCATACATACACTACTTAATCTATTTACAAAATATATTGAAAATCGCAATTCAACATTTTTTTATAAGCTTCTAAAATTTGAATATTTAGTAAAATTGAATATTATGCTATTTTTTAGAAATAACTATCTATTTACCACAACTGGGGTATGCTTTCTGTAGAAAATTGCATGTAGTTAGTACTTTATTTAGCTCATATTTTAAATTTATCAAAAGTGTAAAACGTCAAATTTCACGGAAATCGTAATTTTGATGAAATTGATTTTAGATTTTTCATGGTAACTAATGCAATTTTGAACATAAATACTTGAATTTTTATTAGTATCCTCATAGATAGTTTACACACGTGAACTTTTGAAATGGCATCTCTGTATAATTATATTGGGTTTCGCTCAGAATCGTATTTTCTAATGCAATAACATTACATTCAAATCTTAATTATATTAAACCATTAATTTCTCCGAGGGCCGAAGGGACAAAGAAGAAACGTCTAAAATCGACCATTTCGCTTTTTAATATATTATTTTTTAGGACTCCCCTCCCACAAGAAAATGTTGGAAAATTGCCATTACTCCCAGTGCAAAAAACAATTCAAACATCAAGGGTTTTAAAATATTTATTTTTTAATTTTTAATTTTTGTTTTTAGTTTTAATGGAACTTTTTAGTATTCTAAAGAATTTTTTTTAATCTTTAAAGTAATTTTATAGTTTTATTAATCCTCAGTTTTTTTTTTTTTTTTTAATTAATATTTTATTTAAACATATTAATATATTAAAACATGTTTTTTGTAAATATTTTGCTTAGTAGTCGTATATACTAAAATTATCTGTATGAATTCATATAGACATGTATAAAATATTAAAATCCTAGGTACCTATATTTTTCATAGATAGGTACCCGCTGGACTAGTTATCGATTTACTTTGAAATATTCGATTACAATTTTTTTAATTTTTTCTATAATTCATAGGTATATATGTAATAATGTAGCATAATCAAACTATATAAACTAAACAATGTAGATCTTTTTAAATCATATTAATAAATGTTATTTTTTTAGAGTTTTTTAGATTATTTCAAATCCTAATCCTAATTATCGATGTACAATAAATAGCGTTAGTAAACACCGTTCTACCGAAAAATAAATTTTATTAAATTTTTAAACATTTTACTCGCTTACTTCCTATACTATTATTCATAATATTACACTTCTAGTGTGTGAAACAAACTATAATCGCCTATATTGATTCGATATAACACGAACACGGAGATGAATTATGCAAAACCGCAAACCGCAAGACTATATTATATAATATACATATATGATGCGAATCGCTATGCGGGGGAGCCATTTTACTGCAATATAATGCTCCGCGAATTTTGGCGTTTCGTATAAGTATTAAACATATTACGAGTAAATTTATATTAGAACCTAACCTACATAATTTTACGATGCGCGATGATACGATCACGGGCGTCTGAAAACAACGTCCGTTTTAGTTAAAATGCAATAAAAAAACTTCACCACATCACCAACGGTCCGTTTCGGTTTTAATTAATTAAGTATTTATGGACATTTTCCAAAACTCCACCTTTAGTCAAGAAACATAATAGTAGTTAACCTACGTATTATATATATATATATAGGTATTTTACACAGACACACACAGTAAATACATATTCAGTATTATTATCGTAAAAGGTTTTGCGTGTATATATCTTTATAGTTTGAATTTTTTAGACAACATGTGATGCGTGTTTTCCGCTGAATAAAATAAATAACAATAAATAGTGTGCTGCGTGGTACAGAAAAATAAAAAAATACGACACGAAAAATAATGGTGGTGGTTATAATATTATGATTTTAAAACTACTTTATTATAACGAGTTAGAAATAATTATATTAAACTACACATTTGGCCACGGGAAATTAAAAGTTCGAGTTAAACTTCTAAATGAAATAATTGCGATTAAAATGTACAATATTTTGTACAAAGGTTTTGTTTGAAATAAAACACTGTAAATTTAAAAAGTACTAAATCACATTCTGTATACAAAACAGTAGAAAAAACCAAATATATATAGCTTTGACGCTAGTCCGGTAACGTCGTAAGAAAGCCACCCGTAAGGAGATAAATTAAATTATTCTTATACGACACAACCACATAGACATATTATAAAGATTTTTATTTTCATTTTAAATTTTACATACTAAATACAAACATTATGGACTAAATTTATTTACAATTTGTAATATATTTGTCATGTCTTTTCATTCTTTTTCCCTTAAGAAATTCGTAAACTATGCTCTATCTCTTTTTAACAATGTTAGTTCTCCAGAAAACATAATAGGGTGTGTCAGAGACATAGTCCATATCTTTTTATTATGTCAAAATATACGACAGCCAACGTTGTTTTTAGATTCTGAGCAAAGCAAAGAATGTATTGGTTTTACAATTTTTTTTTTTTCATATATAATATATATATATATACGATTTTGGATAGAAATTACCAGCAAATATGCTTTCGGTAGAAAATTTCATCTAGTTGGTACTTTATTTAGCTCATTTTTTTGAATTTCTCAAAAGTTTATTCTTGGGAGAAGAAAAACTACCAAAAAATGACGGAAAATCGACAAAATTCATAGAAATCGTAATTTTGATGAAATTTATCTCAGATTTTTATGATAATTAATACAACTTTAAATGTAGGGACTTGAAATTTTTTTTAGTATTCTAATAGGTAGTTGTGGTAAACTTTTGGAACGGTTTATCAGTGTAATACATTATATTATATTATATTGACTAGGTATTGAGTTTTGCTCAGAATCGTATTTTCGAATGCAATATCAAATCTAAATTATAATAAATCCATCGAGATAGATAAACAATACTGGAATGCCTTCTTACCGATAAGGTTACTACTGCAGGGCAACTTGTAGATGCACCATTTAAATTTATTTATCTACTCAAATAAAGACAGAAGTACTATTTAAAACTAATGACACATCAGATTATTATATGTATAGGTAATTAAATTAAATATAATAATATAATCTATTGTTTTTATTAATTATGATCATTTTTTTAAACAAATCGTAATAAAATAGGTTTATGAAAAACTACACTTAAATGCACTAAACTTAACTACACTAGATATAATGTTAATTTTTTCCCCACCCAAATCCCAAATACTTCTTTGTGTACTGCTCTTTACAGAATTTTTTCAAAAGTTTAAGAGTTCTTAATATTCAAGCGCTAAGCAGTGACGGTGCTAACATTTTAAGTTGGAGGGACAGCCGAATATTTGGCCTACCTGGTGGGATCTCTCACCCTGTGGCGGATACAGCCTAAGACAACTAAAAGGGGGGAGAGCGAACTATAATTTTTTTGTATAGTATATTGTAAATAATACATATTATATACGTACTACACATTATAAGCATGCATTCAATAAAATTATATATGAAATTAAATTTTTCAATCGCCCCTCTTGGATCTGCCACTGTACTCACCCCACAATTTATAAAAAATATCCTGCCTTGTAATTGTACAATAGCGATATGGGCCACATGTCCCAAAAATCACGTTCCTGTCGCCACTATAACAGTAAATAAACAATATTCATGACTTGAAGATTCAAGTTCAATATTTATAAGATGAGTATTTGAAAATAGGAAATAAAATTTGATTTCTTTAGAATGTTTTTTCTTGTTAAAATAATGATGTATTATTTTACATAATTATATCATTGTTATTGTATTACTACAATAACTAGAAAATATTTCTCTAGTTCTTTAAGTATTAATGAAGAAGAAATAAATTCAATTTTTATCTATTAACAAAATAAGTAAAACTTAAGTTTTCAAAATAATTATGATCTGACGACAGTTATATATAGATACAGATAGCCAATTGCTAACATATCAATACAAAATGTCCAAACTACTTTTTTACATATATTTTTCACAATATAACCACTAATATTTAATTAGTTTATTCTTTTAAATATATTCAGATGAATATTCCTCATTTATATTCTCATCTATATTATAATAAATTGGTTTTGTAAGAACAGAAATCCAATGCATCCCTACTTGGAACTTCAAATGATGAACAATTTCCATTCTGTACAATGATATTATTTGTATATAATAATTATCCTTAATGTTTTTTTTTTTTTTTTTCTATAAATTGTACCTACAAAATTTGAATTAACTTTAGATATATTCCTAGATCCAGTAAAAAATAAAAATGAAATAATGTCAAATAACTTTTTAGTAAAGTAAATTTACCGCGTACCTATATTACTCAACGTGCATTTTCGTGCTATAGCAGAGTATTTTTCTTGACCTGTAATAGGGGAGGGAAGATTGAACTTCTAAAATGTGGCTCGTTTTTATTATCAAAGTATGCGCTTCAGTATTGTTTATTTACCTCGATGAATAAACCATTAATTTTCTCCGAGAATCGAAGGAACGAAGGATGAACTACGAAATCAACCTTCCCGCTTTTTTTTATCCATGAAATATATATCTCTTATCACGGCGTATAACTCGTGGAAATTGATTGCGTGATATTCCAATAATATAACATACGAGCACATAAATATTTAATATTTACAAATTACATTTATTTTTACATTAGACATAAGTACATGCATACCTATATTATTAAAAATTTTAAGTGATTTTCTCTTTTTATTATCTATCTTATTATTATTGTTTTATGTATTATGTATAATATAATTTTAAATTGAATTTTTTTGTCAAATTTATTGGAGGTAACGTAATAAACAAAATATTTTGATCTAATTATTAGTTTTGTTTTAAATGATTTTTTGAAAACAACCCAAGCTTACATATTTTACACAAATTATCTAATTAAGTGTATAATAACAAATCTAATACCTATTATTGTATAATTAAAAATATAATGAATAAAAGTGATATTTCAATATTTTTAGTACTTTTATATTTTTGAAAAATATAAATCTTACTTTTGTAAACTAAAAAAAGTTAAGAGTACACACATTAAATTTATTAAATACTTGATATGGTGACAAATATACTTGGATATTTAATTTTCAAGATGAATTATAAATATAATGCTTATATTAAATAATTAATATCTTTAATTACTAAATATATCTCATATCTTTTTCCCTCTTAAATCATGTGCAATTAAATCGCCTGTAGTATCCTAAAGCAAAATACAATAATAGTATATTTAAATCCCTAAAATATTTTTTATGACATTATTATTTGTTTCATTTGTTGTTTAGTAATGCGTTTAATAATTAGTAACATTTTGTACTTTTATTTATTTATTTCATAATTTTTATAATATTAATTGTTTAATAATTGATTTATATATTTACATGCATGTATTTCATTATACTTTTAGAAGTAATTTAATTGTGAAAATGGACTTAAGTGACGATGAAGACTTCTATGATTCTGATCATAGTGATGTGGGCGAACAAAGTTTACATTCAATGCTAAAGAAGACTCTATATGACCAAGACAATGAATATGATAATTATGGAGAAGAAATTCCTAATAATGAAGAACTGTTGGGCAGCATACAAGAAGAAGTACTCGGAAAGGTAACTGATATTATAGATCAAGAGATTGATTGTAATCCTGTGAACAGTAAGAAAATTGATCCAGATTCAAATGAAAATTTAATAGACACGGATGATCTAATTGTCAAAGAATTAGATGAAATTAAAGAAGCTATTTTAGCTTCAGATGTTATAGAAGAGTCAGATAATAAAAGAGTATTCGATGAACTTGATGATGATAATTTTGTTCCATTGAAAAAAAAGCAAAAAATAGAGGATAAAGAAGACAATCCTCATAAAACAATAATTATGCATGTGCCTCAATACATTCGATGTAACAACGGTGGTCAATCTATTCAAGTTCAGTGAGTTATACTCTATACTATACTATTGTATACTTATTTGTATAATACTATTTTGTCAACTATTTATAATAATTATATAATTAAATAGAAACATTGTATGTGGTGCCAATATGGGATGTCCTTTGGACTTGGTACGAATTGTCATGTGGACTAGTAATTCTGAATATAACCCACAACGATTCAATGGATTGATAATGCGGCTTCGGACACCTAATGTTACTAGTCTATTATTTCCATCAGGAAAAATGATTATGCAAGGTGCTAAAGATGACCGAACAGGAAATTTAGGATGTCGAAAAGTTGCAAAAATTTTAGAACGACTTGGACATAGTGTTAGTTGAATATAATGTATTTAACTTTATTTTTTATTTTTTATATTTAAAATTTTATTTTTATTTTAATTATTTATTATTCAATAATTATATAGGTGAATTTTTGTGATTATGCTGTGCATAATATTGTATGTACATGGGATGTTGGTTTTCCTATAATGTTGGAAGAATTGAATACTGCTCATGCACAATTTACCAGGTATTTTTTTTGACGTATTAATTTAAATCTTGAATGTATTAAAGATTCTTCTTTTCCTTCTTCACTTTACCTTCAAACAATAGGTACATCCATAGACTATGATCACCGATTTCTCATCCATTCACACCAGCAATCTTCATAATTATCAATCTTTTCATTGGTCTTCCTCCCCCCCTCCTATCATCCACATTCATTTCCATAATAACTCTCAATGCCTTTGAATCATTTCTCCTCATAACATGTCTAAACCATCTCAACCCATTCTCTCTCATTTTCCCCACAATTAATGCTACGTCTATGTATTAATTTCTTATTTTATCTGTTCTACTTATTCCAAATATACATCTCAATATTCCCATCTCTGCTATACTCATCCTCTATTCCATTTTTTGTTTATTACCCAATACTGATTCATATAACAATGCTATTATATCACTACTATTACCTTACTACTGCCTTATATTCATCTGTATAATATTGCTTCATTTTCCTATAAGCATTCTCTTGTCACACAAAACACCTGATGCTTCCTTTCACTTCATCCAATCACACTTTATCCTATTTTTCAAGTCTGCCTAGGAACTATTATTCTTTTCTCTTATGAATAAACAACAAATTACTATTTTGAATTAAATATTATTTATTTTTATACGGAACTAAAAACTATTTATATAAATATCACTTTCAAATTAAGTAACACCACAGTCTTGGTCTTCAAAATTTGAGTACCATCACCTATTTAGGTCCTGTATTTGTCTCTATTTGTCTTGCTGTATTTAATTCAACCAATGTCAAAATACTTCACATTTAATTTGTCTACTCAATATATTTTATAAATATAAAAAGTATTGTATACTAAAATATATTGTTAGTCATACCAGCAACATTATCACTGTAAAATCACCAAAATATTACTGATTATTAAGCTATTACAAATCAAATAAACAAGAAAAATAAATAAATATTTAAATATCTTTAAACTATGATTTTTCAAATAATTATATTTAATATAAATGCTTGTCTTTGATATTTTTATACTATAAATAATTTATCTATATATACATATATATATATATATATATATATATATAAAATACTTAAGTTAAATTTAATTTTAAAAAAAAATATAATAATAATTATATTGATTAATTTTATACATTTCGTAAAAATATCCTTTGTTTAATATAAAACATGTTTATGCAATTAGTTTTGAGCCAGAAGTATTTCCTGCATTAATTTATCGTATGGTCAAACCTCGTGCTGTATTTTTAATGTTTGTGAATGGAAAAGTGGTACTAACAGGTAATTTTATCATAGTATTTTGTTTAAATAAATACAACACTTTGCTTTTTGTATATTACTTTTTTTTTCTAAATCATAATAGAATATAATATACTTATAATTATTATTTAGTAAGTAGTAACATCATTTGTGTATCCATTTATCCTATATTGGTGTTTTTTTTTTTATAAAACAATCAAATGATTAATAATTACAATAATTAAACTATAATGTTTAAAAAAATAATTGGTTATATGTTCATATTCTTTTTTTTCATAAAAATTAATAATATTTTAGTTTATAAAAATTATGTTAAGGATATATTCAAACAATTTTAAAAAATTAACACAATTTTGTAATTTTGAACTGTATATGTAATGTTTGCACTTTTTTAACTAAATAATATTTTCATTAAAAATGTTTATTTTATTTTAATACAATTATGATTTTCATACAGATTCATATTGCATCTAAAATTCTTGTAGTAACATTCCTTCTAATATATTAAATATATTTAATATACTTATAATACTTTAAATATGTTTTAAATCAAACCCAATATTATATTTTTTATTTATTTATGAAGTTTGTTTATTTATTATAAATTTACTTATTGGTTATTAGTTTATTACTATTATTATATAATATTAAACATTGTTTATTACAGGTCTGAAAACAAAAGCGGATATTAAGGAATCTGTATTTTTGATGCAGGATGTGTTAAACCATTTCAGAAAAACATAAAACATAATAAACTACTTTCTTCTTGTTTTGTTAATATGAATATATATTTTTTTAAGCGTAGAATTTAATTTTTCCTCCGTCCTTTGTAAACATACTATTATTTTATGTCATTATGATCATTCATACTATTATTTTTAACACGAAATATCGTGCATGGGATATACTATAGATTGTAGAACAGTATACTAATGTTTGCTATTTGTAGTAAAGTACTATTTATTCATTCCCATAATTGTTTTTATGAAAACTTGTTTTTTATTATTTTTAACCTATTTTAAACAATATAAAATAATTTCATTATAAACCCTGAAAAATCATATTTTCAGATGAGTAAATTAAATGTAATACATTATAATACTATAATATAAATAGGAAATTTAATAAATACAATTTCTAATATTTTTGATACATCTTAAAAACTAAATGTTGGTACCATACTAATTAATTTAATTTACACATAGATAATTTTTATATAATAATAAAATTATTATTTAGCCACAAGTAATTACTTTCGGACCATACAGTAAATTATTATATTATACATGGCAATCAAACTTTTAAATGGAAAATAATAATGACGTATTAAACTTTTAGGGAAATACATCTAATTAATATTAATAAAAATATAATAATCATCATTTAATTATTGACGTATTAAAAATATAATAGGTACAATTAAGAGGTGCTAAGCATTCCCAGTTTCCAAAATTTGCATCCCCAGAATTTTTACTGAAATTGTGCCCCTAGGCACAACTACTACCCTACATAGTAAGTTAAATTACATAGTTTAAGGTCATGGGCTGCAAAAATTTATTCCATTGGGTCATTCTTGTTTCTTAACAACCTACAGGCTAAAAATAATCTTTATATTTTGAGCAAAGAATAATTAATTAATTAACTTATAACTATTTTTGTATAGAATTGCATATACTTGATACTTTTTTAGCTCATTTTTCGAATTTTTAAAAAAATTTTCCTTGAAATAAGAATTATCACGTGAATATCAAGTAATTTACACTTAGAATAGATTAACTATTACAATAATTGAATACATTTTTTAAATAATCAACTTAGGTATTTAATTTTGCCACATTATACGGTTGCACAGCTTGGATCTGTTCAGCCTTTTCAAGTCTACCTACTGAAACCGTTCACGGTCAGCAAGAGTACACTCTGTGCACAAACTTATGATAGTATGCAAATATGTAAAACTATTTTTTATTAATATATATTCATACTATTTATTTACTGTTCATAAATTTCTATATACTATGAACTAGGTATTAATGTTTGCATAATATATGGATTGTTTAAAATGATAGTTTTAAAAAAGCAACAGAAACATATTCGCAAGTCATATATTATATTATTAATTTAATAATTTCAAATTTCAATATATATTATTTAAGTCAGACATATAAAAATAATCGTATTGATTTATTATTAGTAATTACCTATTTTTTACTATTTTAAACTATCCATACCTACAATCAAATATTTGAATTAGACGATTTTTATAGTGATGTTTTTATATTTATATAGAATATGTTATGACACTTCGTTTGCATAGACGAAGTTTGGCTGGAGGCCAGTCGAGTATTTCTAAATTTAAATACAAGATACCAGTCAGACTCTACTGATATTGGTTTCGGGTAAGTAAGTATACCATTTCTTTTCGTTTCGGACGTAACATGTTCGTTTCGTGCGCATTTTTCGTGTCCATTTTTCTGCCCTGCGTTATCGCACATGAAAAGAACAATGTGCCACTCACTATCGGTAAGTCTCGCGGTGTTATACACCAAATAACAATATAGTTTTCTAGTAGAAAATAAACGATAGATATTGAAACAGATTGATCTCTGACGGTTATACGTCTTGTATTATATTATATACAGTGGGCTTGTTCGACGTCGAAAACAGCATTGAGCAACATATGTTCGAATTGGCCATCCAAAAAGTCAACATTGATCAGATATCAAATGTTTTTTTAAAATCCAAAATAGAAATCATTGATTCTGCAGACACCTACATGACTGGCTTAAAAGGTACACTGAAACTACAAAGAAATTGGTACATTTTTTTCACAATTTCTCATGAGACCTTACTCTACTATATTATTAATATAATAGATAGAGGTACCTTGTTATGTACCTACCTACAGCATTTATATAGTGTCACCCTATCTAATCGTTTTTAATTTTTTTGTAAAGCTTTGTAAAAACCTACCTTATCGGTACATGTTATTACAGGACTGTGTTAAGGATAGGGGGCCAAAGAACGCCAAAAATGACGAAAATTTTAGAGGTACCGATTAAAAGATATACTTTTATTATACTATATGTTTTTTATACTACCCATATTTAAAGGCACAGCAAATATTTGTCACGTGAGGACCAAAGATGTTAATATATTATGAATTTATGTACATTGTTATATATACATGTGTTATACTTTAATAGTGTAACACTAAATATTTCAGCCGGATAACCTTGGATCGAGATAAGAATTGTTTCGCGATGTTAGAAGTATATGGTTATACCCAGCGAACATTTTGCATCACTTTTCAAAATTTTAGCTATTTCGGTGTGCGCATGCATAATAAAACTTTCATTTTTTTTAACGACAACGCCAATTTCTTTTTTTATTAGTTTCGAATAGAACTATTATTTTTAAGCCACTTCGATAATTATTCTTTTTTATGTCCCAAAAATTGACTGACTTACCGCCATTTTAATTTAAAAATAAAAATTATTTTTCTCAATATTTTGGATAACAAATACTTCAGTCGATGAAATGTAAGTTTTATTACGCATATTAAAAATTTTGAAAAGTGGCGCAAAATGTGCTCTGAAATATTTTTGACATGATGAAACAATTCCCATCACGATCTAATGTTATCAGGATAAAATATTTTGTTTTACTATAGAAGTGAAATACACTGTATATTTTGTTATAGTCAATGACGCTCATACGGATTACCAAGTACTGCAGCTGCATGTGCTCTCTGAAGAGGTGGGTTCACCAGTGAACTTCGAACTTTGTAAATTATAAATTAAAATAAATTATTAAAATTGTTATAGCACAAAGCTTTAACTTAAACAGCTGAATCTAATCTAAATAGCTTATTAAGTAACTTTTAGTTTTAAATACGGTTCTAAAATTCTAATTTTTGAATAAATTTTAAAGCTATATATTTAGTCTGAAAATCAATCCTAAATTTTACCACGTGTGTTAAATGTAAACTACATATGAAAATGTTCCAACAAATATACTATTTCCGTCAGTTTTTTATAGTTTTTCTTCTCCCAAGGAAAAATTATTGAGAAATTCGAAAATGAACTAAATAAAGTACCAAAGTAGGAACAATTTTCAATCGAAAGCAATTGTGTTTGAAAACACTCAACTTGTGCTAATTGGACCTTTATTTCTACCCAAAAAAGTGTCTTCAGACTTTTAAAATTTTAACAAATATCATAATATTCAATTTTATTTACTATCCTAACTTTATAAGCTTATAAAAAAAAAATTGTGACTTACGATTTTCATATATTTTGTAAATAGATTAAGCAATATATGATTATACTTCTATAACATTTTTCAAACCGTTAAACTCGAAATTGTAGGTAATATAAAACATTTATAAAAAAATTTCAAAGCTTTATAATTAATCAAAAAATAATCCCTACCCCCCGTAAATAATAGACTCCTCTATAACCATTTTCAGCTACCATTGATCATACCAAATAGGGGCGCCAAATATGATTGCCTTAGAGAGTAAATGATAATTAGCTCGACACTACATAAACGGGCGGTATACACGATATATGGTATATTAAACAATAAAGTATAAACCTTTAAAAGGAGCAAAATTCTGCAATATTGCATCAATAATGATGATACAATTTTTTATTTCATGTTTTAGTATGTAAAACTATCGAGTCTGAAATCGGTGCGATATTTGGGCCATCCCATTTCGAATCGTCAAGTATAGTGCAGTCTCTGTGCAAAACAATGGAGATTCCACGCATAGAAATCAATTGGGAAAACACTCCCGTTGAAAATTTCGATTTTTATTTCAATCCTTATCCCGAACCTACGTTATTGTCTAAAGTATATAGAAACAATATGAATTCCATAACTATATAGTATTATTTGAATAGAATAATAATATTATAACCTATCGTTTACACTGGATTCTTAACAAATTAAAATTGTTTTTTTTTTTGTTTTCCCGAATTAATAAAGGGTTACACGGCCATAGTTCACGATATGGATTGGAAATCATTTACGTTACTCTATCAACGGCCAGAAAGTCTTCAGAGATTACAGGACCTGGTACAAGATTATTCGGGGAAAACAAAACCCAACGACAAACATTCATCGGCTATCTCAATAATTCAACTGCCCGAAGGCAACAATTTTAGGTATGTTTTAACGTCGTTTAAGATGTTTCAACATTTATAACTACTTATATCCGTCCCAACACTAGGTCGATTTTAAAAGACATAAAGAAATCATTGGAAGGTCATATCGTCCTCGACTGCGATACTGATTTAATATTAACCGTATTTAAACAAGCCAAAGAAGTTGGCTTGTTGGACGACTATCACAGTTTCATTATTATTTCGTTGGTGAGAATGAACCTATATGCATAATATGTATATTGTTATAATGTATAGGAAACAATCATTTACAATATATTATTATAAAAAAAATTTTTCTCCTTGTAGGATGCGCATATAGTCGATTACAGTCCTATTGTGCAAAACTTACGTACAAACATAACAACGGTCCGGTTGATCGATCCGTCACTCCCGTTGGTGCAAAATATCATTACAAATTTAAATTTCGTTCAAAATCGAATGAACACGAGTATGACGCCTTTGAAAGCTGAAAAATTAACAGTTAAAGCTCTATTAATATACGACGCAGTAAACGTTTTGGCTGAAGCATTAAAAAGTCTAAGTGTTAAAAATAATATAGTCGCTGAACCTTTAAAATGTATGAATTCTCCGTTTACTTCGTGGTCCCATGGATTTAAACTCATCAACTTCATGAAGATTGTAAAAACCTATTATTTTTCGGACATTTATAATACGATTTAAACTTATTTAATCTCATTTTATCTGTATCTCTATCTCTCTGTGTCAGATTGAAATAGAAGGACTGACTGGTCTGTCGCGTTTTAACAACAAAACTGGCCATCGATCGTACTTTACATTGGAAATGATTGAGCTGGTCAATACTGGTTTCAAAAAAATTGGCTTATGGGATCCAGTGAAGGGGATGACTTATACGAGAACCAGTCTTGAGATGCTTCGTGATTTGTACGTTGGAGGCAAGAATAAAACATTTATAGTTTCATCGAAAATTGTAAGTCGTAATATGATGAATATTTAAATATGCATTAAAACGCTGTTGATGTTAAAAATTTAATGTTAAAACTAGGTTTCTAATCTATAATATTTGTAAATCACTATATTTACATTTTTAGACAGAACCGTACTTAATGCTAAAAGATAATCACGAAACATTAATTGGTAATAACAAATATAAAGGTTATGTGGTGGAGCTTATAGAAATGATTGCTGCGGAAATCAACATAACATATGAATTTCGTTTAACAAATGAAGGAAATGGAAAACGTGACAAAAAGACAAACAAATGGGATGGCATTATCGGCGATGTACAAGAAATGGTAATATAATAAAATGAGTATATTGGTATATTAGTATAGAATGTCAGACAATTTACCAATATTCAGTATTTACACAAACAAGCATATAAATTCCAGTAGGTTATATTATTAAGGCAAACCATCACTTTTTACAATTATTATTTTAAATTAATTATTAGAATTAATATTTTAATATAAATATAAGCGATAACTTATAATTATAATAAATTAATTTCTTTTAACATAAATGTGTTTTTGGGCTGAATACAATTTTATTTTTTTCTGCGAGGCCAATTTTCGTAAGATTTTCATTTCCATTGCTACTTGTTAAGATTTTATTACATATTATTTATTCTTATTATTATACACAAAATTATTGTTATCAAAAACATATTTATGATTCGTATTCCTTTAATAGGAAAATATCGATTAACGTGCTACATTTTTTTTTTTTTTTATTTAAAAGTAATTTTAACTTATGTTCTAAATATAAAACAGTAGTTGTAGGTATTAGTTAGTTGTAGGTACGAATGTAGTCCAATATTCCATATACGTTTACTATTTACCTGTATACCTTTACCTTTTTTGTATACCTGTTATCTATTAACAAATTTAAATTACTAAAGTAGTACTTAGGTATTAAACTTGTTGAAAACTTATGTGAAAATACGATTATCGTGGTATATTATAAATTTATAAGTATAATTTACTAAAGCACATTTTTAATTTTTTTTTTTATATTTTAGTCTTTAGTATATTATGTATATTATGTCTTAGCCACTTCATAAAATCAGCAATTTCATAAAAAGTTTACCACTTAATGAAATGAAAACCTATTTTCGCCATTTCATGAAATAATAAAATAATTCATTAAATGGTCGGTCACTTTTTCATGAAATAGACAGTGTTTTGACAATATTTTCATATTATGTGTTGGTCAATTTGTGAAGAAGAAAACATCAGTTCTTGTACCTTTAATAATATATCTTTACTTTTATTATCAATATACAAAACAAATTATACATATTTTAATTTAATGAATTTAAATCTTATTATTTCACGAAATAGCAAAAATAGATTTTCATTTCACAAAGTGGCTACGACAAATACATTTAAAGAACAATACTTTTACATTTAAGAAACAATACTTTCTTATTTTGTATTCAATATTTCAATACCAAACTTCAACGCTGAATTTAGTAGTATAGTAATTCATTAGGCTATAATAGAATGTTTTACATTTTGAAATATTCAAATATTATTCAAAAACATGGCACGTGGAAATTATTTTTAAATTGTACCTATAACTAACGATCGTAATTATTATTAATGTTAATTAGATTAAAGCTTTAGTTATGTTACTAATATTTATCACATATTCACAGCGAGCAGACTTAGGTGTTTGTGATCTAACGATTACACACGAAAGAAGGTCTGCCGTAGATTTTACCATGCCTTTTATGAATTTAGGTAAGTGTGTGCTTTAAAACTATCCTGTGGATATGCTAGTTTCATATATACATTTATGTAGGTATCAGCATATTATTCAGTAAACCTGGGGAGCCACAAACCAATCTCTTTTCATTCACCCAACCGCTTTCTTTACAAGTATGGATATTCACAGCAACAGCTTACCTAGGCTTGTCTTTGGTATTGTTTTTCTTAGCTAGGTAATACGAGTCTTCTATATTATAGCTTAAACCTGTCTGCTTGAATATACTGTCGGCTTGTTTATAGAATTACACCTAATGAATGGCAAAATCCTCACCCGTGCAATTCCCGTCCAGAAGAATTAGAAAATTCCCTGTCATTGCTTAACTGCTTATGGTTTTCGTTGGGCTCCATTCTCTGTCAAGGCAGTGATATTCTACCAAGGTTAATAGTAATATTTATATATAAATATATATATATTTTAAATTATAATTTTTTATTCAAATTTATCTGATGTATAAACTTTGTTAGAGCATTTCCTACTAGACTTTGTGCAGCAATGTGGTGGTTCTTTGCTCTTATTATGACTCAATCGTACACAGCTAACTGGACGGCATTTTTAACATCAAATCGAATGGAAACTACTATAAATAATGTCGAAGATCTCAATAAAAAAGGAGGCACAGAAGGCATTATGTATGGATGTGTAACTGATATGTCTACCGCTAATTTCTTTCAAGTATGTATATTTGTCGACTTTGTTTTCACACGTCACACCCACTATTCTATGATTTTCATATTCGATTTTTGTTTGGTCAATTAATGGCATGAAAGTCATAGAATAAAGTTTATCTATGGTAGTTGGTACTTGATGATAGTATTTAAATCAACATAAATTGGTAAACAAAATTTAAAAATTCTGTTTAAAAAAAATCATATAATGGAACCAACTAATGTTTCACATTAAATATAGATCAGATAAGATATTCTTAACAATCTTTATGCCGATAGTAGTCATTATCTAATATTATAGCATATATATATGTGCTATTAAAAAAATTTAATATTTAATATTGACCTGAATAAATTTGATGAGATTATCACGATTTCAATAGTTACACAGTATATTATATAATAATATATTAAGTATAAATGAATGAATAATGCTTCTTAATAATATTTATAGATATTTTAAATATTTCCAAATTTTGTCCGTTTTGTTTTTAGTACTCTGATGTAAATCTATACCAGAAGATGTGGAGCTTTATGGAATCAAACGGTCCTTCGGTAATGGTATCGGAAACCAGACAAGGAGTTGACAGGGTAAAAAAGGAGAGAAATCGATACGCTTTTTTTATGGAATCCAGTTCGATTGAATACGAAGTGCAACGAAACTGTGATTTAACGGAGGTTGGATATTGGTTAGATAACAAGGCGTATGGCATTGCGATGCCGTTCAGTTGAGTACGAATCACAATGGGAAGTGGAATATTAAATATAATTATAATTTGTATTTATTACAGATGCACCACACAGAACAGCTGTGAGCTTAGCAGTATTAAAACTGTCAGAGTCGGGGGCGTTAATTCAACTGAAAAATAAATGGTGGTCTGTGTCCGACGATAAAAGATGTAAGGTTGGTGTACCAATATAATGGCAATAATATTTTTTAAATAAAATTGTTTTCAACCGTCGATAGCCTTTATTTTTTTTTTTATTATGAACTTCACAAAATATTTACATTATTTATAACTATACTAAATTTCGTATTTTAGGATGCAAAGAGGGACACAGCTGAACTCGATGTCAGTGAAGTCGGTGGTATGTTTGTAATTTTAATATTTGGCTGCCTGATAGCATTCCTGTTTTCTATACTTGAGTTTTTATGGAATATAAGGAAAGTAGCCGTTGAAGAAAAGGTAACATCCATATTATAAAATATAAGTCATTAAATTTATGTGTATGTATTATAACTAAAAAAAATTCATTAACAAACTATTTACGTATCTAAATCAATAATAATAAAGACAATATCGTTAATATTATAATTAATATTTTTATTATTATACAGCAATGATATAAATAATTTACTAATAATGGTCAATATATATATATATTTTATAATACTTACCAAAATAATTTAATAGAAAATAGGTTAGGTATATATATATTTATAATTAGGTATGTAAATTATTTATATGACAATATTATATTACTCGAATTTTCAGTTTTCTTAAACTCGTTTTCGTATTCGCTTATCACTTTTTTTATAATTTAAAGAGTTTATTTAGTTGTTTAACTTGAATTTCTAATTAAAAATAATAATGACTCAATGTAGTATACTTAAGACGGTTGATGTTCGATTAGCAAATATTTACTTCACACACGGCTCGTATTATACGAATGGTTACATGATGGTGAATAGGGTGAACAAATTACACCAGTATAGTGATATTTTAAATTATTTATAAATATTAAAGGTACATGTAAATTGCAAATACTTGAATTTTGATATCATTTTGATAGTATCTTATTAGTAATTCAGTAATTTTAAATAGTATGTAAATAAGATAGGTACAACTAACAGTTTTCCGAAATAGATGAACCTATAATATTTTTAATTAATTAATCTTAATACATAAAAAAATATTTACTTTAATTTTCGAGAAAAGCGAAGTCATAAAATAAAACATATACAAATTACATATTTTGTTATATTATAATATTATTATTATTATATTTTTTAAGTTAAATTTATATAATTCATAAATCAGTATTATATAATTATTAATTACAATAATAATAAAAAAATAGTTTATATATCTTGTTTACGTTATAACTATAAAACTAATTTACATAAATTAGAACATATATTACATATTTACTTGGATACCTAAACTGTAAAATATATAACTCGAGATTAAATATATCCAGTCAAGAACAGTGTCTCTTTTTTGTAAATTCTATTTTTATAATACAACATTAAATGTTAGATGTAAAATATATCTCCACTCAGCCAAATTGAGTGCGATCTTCTACCTACTCAATTTATATATAATAAAATAAACGAGCAATTTTAATTAAAAAATAAAACGTATTCACATAGATTTTTTAGATGATACTGTTTAAATAATATTAAAAAAATCACAAACATGTTCTCGCTAAGAATATTATGATAGTTAAATATTTAACTAAAAATATTATTTTTAAATTATATATAAACCGATAATATTTAATCTACCTATATTATTTGAATTGCAGTTGACTCTCTTGGAAGCGTTCATGGTAGAATTAAAATTTGTTCTTAAATGTCACGGAACGTCTAAGCCAGTCAGACGTGTGGAAGATAGTTCATCAGATAATTAACGAATAATTACAAATTTATATATTCTATGTGCATATTTTTTTATATTTATTTGCTTTTTTGTTTCTCATACTATGTGATAATACAATATAATATCATAACAATATAACCAACATTTATATTTGAATAAAAACAGTTCAATTTAGTCAAAATAAATTCGTATTTGTCTATTTATTGATAATAAATTGAATAATTGGTGTGGTTATATGATTTTAAATGTTAAAGATGCATTGAAAAATAACTAAAACTGATCTATTACCGTAAAAAAATAAGATTTTATTTTAATATAATTTTTTTAATTGATCTAACTTTTCTATAACAGTTTTAACTGGAGATTTAGTATATTTTGTAAGTCGTTATTATTGCAGACATCAAGTGGGTTGAAAACGTACATTAATCAATAAAAACATGTGAAAATATACAACTTTTTTTATTTTTAGGCCTAGAAATATTTTAAACATAAAAAAATGGTACCATATTGAAATGTGATTGAAATCTACAAATATCTCTTAATATCTATAATATTTAGTATGATAATTGTTTACATTTTTTATCAGAATGAAAATGAGGCAATTTTAACAATAATGGTAATATTGGTAATAATATATTTTTATACTATAGATTTTGATTTATTAATTACATAGACAAATTCAACTTGATCAAATGATTTTTAATCTATAATAAACGAATGTAACAAAAATATGACTCTAAATCAATAAAAAAAACAATACGAATTTTCTACTAGATCGAAATAAACAACGGTCTGCGATAGCATTGTTGTAACATCAACATTGTAATTAGGAAATTATCGATCTGGTATGTCAACAAATTATAAAAGATAATAATATTATTAAATTATTATGTTGTTTCATAGCTAATAAAGAAAATTGTTCAGCGTTTCCCTTTTAAATTATTAAATAACTTCAATTGTTGTTATTCGAGTTTTCCGGGGTATGGTAATTTTTAATAAATATATATTATTATCTGTTAATTTATAAATTTGTTTCTTAACTCGAAAACCGGTAAAATTTAAAATGACATTTCAAATGTTTGAAGTGTATTGTTATTTTATATCGTCATCAAACTAATGTACCTGCAAAATATTTTATTCTCGTTTATTAGTCCGCGCGTTTTCCCCTTCCCAATTCCCGACGAAGGCATCGTTAGAAAATATGAAAAATTAATTTCAAACTGTGATCGTATTTTTATTCATCTTTCGTGAAATTGATGAATGTTATGTAAACAACATATGCAGGCGAAAACTATATACGAAAACAAAATAAATACACTGCCACATCGGCCATCTTGCGGTTCAGTAATAATAATAATATATTATTGTTGTTGTTGTTTGGCCTGATTCCGGGAAACGCGCGTTAAAACAATAAAGTCATCTGCTCTGATTAATAATCGCGCGTTTATTTTATTTTCGCACGCACTGTGTAACCTTTAACTTTAACCGAACTGGCAACATTTCGAACTGGCGCAAACGTGAAAATACAATAAATATGTCACAGACACGATGCTTGACATAAGTCTCCCGGACGATTCACTTCGATATAATGTATAATTTGCAGACGGACGCGTCATTTCGGTTGTTTCAGAACAGGAGATCACTAGCCGGCGTGCGCGATCTAAATATAAGTCACGCGGTAGTATTTGCGACGTACTCGACTCGTGAAAACACTAATTATTTTATTGATATCTTATAATATTTAAACGCATATAATCAAAGCACACTTGCAAATCTACCGTAGTATATTATTACCAAACCTAACCTAACCCAATCCAATCTGCGACATGCGATCCGTAGCAGTGCTGATGCTGATGTCCCGCGTGTGGTCCAGCTTCGCGATCCGCATGATTACGGACGACGTGGAACCCATCACAGTCGGTCAGTCATTTATGATATAGATTTTTTTTTTAATATAATAAAAACATGTTCACATAAAAAATCGTTATTTTTATCCTTATATTTTTTTGCCGATTAATTCTGGGTTTTGCTGCAGTGGGACTTTTTCCGTCCAAAGGTTCAGTCGAACAAACTGCGTTCGAATTGGCCGTGCACAAAGTGAACTTGGACCCGTTGCTGGAAGACGTGCGTCTTAAGAGCCATGTGGAAATCGTCGACGTAGACGACAGTTATCGGACCAGCAAAACCGGTAAGATTTCCGGAAATTAACAATAATATTGGTGTGTCGCTTCAGATTTTTATTTTATTATATTCTATGTTAATTTATCACGTTTAGATAAGTTTTAAATTGAACATCAGCTACGTTGTCCTCTCTAGATTAAAAATAAATAATTATTATAAAATACAACAAAACTCGGCCAAGTTATGCTTCATGAAATTATTTAGAACGGAAACTAAATCTCGATTGAACGCTAATACATTATTGAAAAATTACCCGCTAGGTTTAAGAATTTGATTATACAAACTAATAAATATTTATTATAATAATATTTAATACTAATGATTATACTATTCTATCCAGTATGCGATTGCCTTGAGTCCGGAGTTGGAGCTATTTTTGGTCCTGCCACGGGTTTTGAAGTGTCGTCCATAATTCAATCAATTTGTAACTCTATGGAAATCCCTCACATCGAGACGCATTGGAAAATCGATTCTCATCAACAGCCCAACTTTTACATAAATGTCTATCCGGATCCTGTGGTTCTCAGCCGAGGGTACACGGCGATCGTCCGTGACATGGATTGGACTTCTTTCACATTGTTATACCAACGGGACGAAGGACTTATGAGATTGCAACACTTAATTCAAGATTATTCTGGATCCAGCAAATTATCGAACGCTAAACAGTCAGCCGTGACTATTGTTAAACTACCCGAAAACAACGAATATCGGTTGGTAATAACCACAAACAGAATTCGGAATTCGTAGTATTTGCATATTTTTTTAAAGTAATTATTACCATTTTTACCAGGGGTGTTCTCACGAGGGGATGAAGGTGTCAAATCCCCCTCAAACCTTTATTTCTCAGTTTATTAATTTCTTATACTATTAAACTATTAGTACTATTTCATAATGTACACAAACAGATTATGCCTACACAATATTGTATTATATACAACCGTCACTATTTGTTAATATTATTATAGCCTCTCATAAGCCTATAATTAGTGAAAAAATTCATATATCCCTTTTCAAAAAACTGATTTACTGATTATTATTTACATCAAAATCTAGCTATGTACTCGTTTCATAATTTAAAAAAATTATATCCAAAATTGTACGCCTATGTCCATATCTATGCATATTTCTTAGAAAATCTGTAAAAAAGCTTATTTTTTAAAAAAATAGCATGTTTTGTTAAGTCATTTGGTTACAATATTGTTAATATTCCACCCGTGACACTGAATTTAATTAGTTCGATTGATTTTCGTTTTATTCTAAATTCTAATGTTTTTAATAAGATTTAGTTATTATACTGTTGCTCAACATTCTTTACTAAACATTTAAAATGCTCGATGATTATTTCTATGATTAAAACTAATTTGTGTAAATAAATAACATGCTTGATGTACAAAAACTAATTGATATTTGACTTTAAAAAAATCTTAATGTTTATTTTCTTGTTTTTATAGCATATATTTTATTTTTAACGAATAAGGATAATTCAAAATACTAATAGTTCCGAACCATGGTATTATTGAGCAATAGATCGACGGAACGTCTTTTGTTTTTAAAATTTCTATTGACATTTTTGATAAAACTATTTTCTAGACCTACACTAAAAGAAATCAAAAAATCGTTAGAGAGTCACATCGTTCTGGATTGCGACGCTAATATCATATTGACCGTACTGGAACAAGCCGAAGATGTGGGATTATTGGATGATTACCATAGTTTTATTATCACTTCGTTAGTAAGTAGTATGATGCAAACAACATTTATATTATAAGAATAAATAATAATTTAGGTTATGGTTTAAATTTATATTTAAATTTTCACTCGTTATCGTTTGTAAGTATAAAACTTGCAATTTTGAAAAAAATTTAAATCGCCCTAATGGCCGATGAACTTACATAATACTTTTTTTTTTTTATTTCTGTATGATATTTTTGTTACATTTGTGATTTATGGTACATTGTGAATACGGTGTTTAAGGATGCGCACACCATCAACTATAGTCACTTACAATTTAAACGTACCAATATTACTTCAGTTAAAATTGTAGATCAATCAAGGTCTACTGTAATCGATATAATGAAAGACCTTGAATACGTCCAACAAAGAATGGATTTGGAAATGGAAGTTTTCCAAGCCGACACCATTACCGTAAAAAAATAAGATTTTATTTTAATATAATTTTTTTAATTGATTACCATTTTCAGGTCGACGCGTTATTGATGTTTGACGCAGTCAACATGTATGCACAAGCGTTGCATGGGGTGGGGGGTACTACAACGATCAAAACCGAACCAAACAGTTGTGCGAATAGATCGAGTGCAAGTTGGTCTGAAGGATTCAAACTTGTTAATTTCATAAGAGCCGTACGTAATTTATTATTACAAAAATAATACAAATATATAACATTTAAAAATTATCTTTTATAAATAAAACATAGATGATGTTAACTTTAAAGATAGAAAACTACAACAAAACAATAGCTATAATCTAATGGACGATCACAAAAATACAAATAGCAATTTTTCTATAACTTCTTATGGCTTTATCTATTAAGTACTTACTAATAGAGTTAAATCTGTTTATATTTGAACACAAAATGAATAAGTTTATGATTATCAACATATCATATCAAATTGTAAATACATTTTTTTAAAAATCGATTTTATTTAGGTAAATTTGTAAATTTGTATAGTAATACATACTATTTTTACCAAATTTGTGTTCGTTATAAACAGTTTTTTACTAACAATATTGAATATAATGAACTTTTTTACTCGAGTTTAACTTTTATATTATATTGTTAATATACATCCAGTATGTTAACACGTCAAATACTTATATATAATTATATTATACAATCGAAATTATTACCTTTTTGTACCTTATATCTAATTTCTAGTTAGAAGTCGACGGTCTTACAGGCAAGATGAGATTTGACCAAAAATCTGGATTTAGAAATTATTTCACGTTGGAAATATTAGAACTGACGAATACAGGATTTAAAAAAATTGGTGTTTGGGATCCGATTAACGAAATGTCATACACGAGAACTAGAAACCAGATGCTGAGCGATCTAATGAACGCGAACATGAACAAAACTTTCATCGTTGCTTCGAAAATTGTTAGTTACACATATATATTCGTATATATTATAATTTTTTTTTTCGGAAGTATTCGTATTGCAGGTTTTGGTGACAATTTTATTTATTAATTTTTAATAATTAAATCAATTAAAGTTTCAAACATTTTATCAATATTATAATTGTTGTGTTTATAGACGGAACCATACATGATGTTAAAAGATGACCATAAAGATCGCAAAGGTAACGATAAGTACATGGGGTACGTAGTAGATTTGATAGAGATGATTTCAAACGAAATAAACATCACTTACGAATTTAAATTACGAAATGACGGTAACGGCAAAAAAGACAAGAAGACCGGAAAGTGGAACGGTCTCATTGGAGAAGTCCAAGAACTGGTACGCAGTGTATAATAACGTTAATAGCAATACATTGATATAAAAAGAAAGATATTTTAAATGATTGCTGTTTTCAAACTATTAGAATTAGAATGTACGATGATTTTTCAGAGAGCTGATCTTGCAGTTTGTGATCTAACCATCACGCACGAGAGGAGAACAGCAGTCGATTTTACCACTCCTTTCATGACTTTAGGTAAACAAAAGATACGTTACTGCGTTATTGTCTAATGAGTAATGACCAGGGGCGGACCCAGGGGGGTTTGGGAGGTCAACTGACCCACAGTTTTATTTTTAGAGAAATGTGGCTCCTCTAAATGACAAACTACATAAATATATACAATACTACAATAATCAAAATAGAAATAATATTAAATAATAATAGGGGCGTAATAGGTAATTTATACTACAGTATACTGCAACTATATGTATACAAATGTAATAATAAATATGTATAATCTCTTCTCAAAACCTAAAATACCCAAATTTATTTAAATATTCCAGGTAAGTATGTTAATTGAATATCAATTTTAATGCAACAAATAAAAGTAACAATTAAATTTGAATTAATTAATAATACAATAATGTGTAAGTAAGTTTTAAATTTTACTAAAAAATTAGTTGACTTATGCCTTATCTTTTAATAATATAATATAAATAAGGTAATTTTGTAATGTATAGTTGGTTGAACCTTTTACACATTGGCCTCTCATAAGTGAGGCAGACCCACAGTACTAAAATCCTGGATTCGCCACTGGTAATGACTATACAACAATAATAATGATTACCTGGAAATATATTATTATACAGGCATCAGCATACTGTTCAGTAAACCGAAAGAACCGGAAACCAATTTGTTCTCTTTTACTCAGCCTTTATCGTTTCACGTGTGGATATATACGGCAACTGCGTATTTGGGATTATCGATTATTCTTTATATATTAGCCAGGTCAATAGATGAAAATATCTACGTAAATTTAACGTTGAAATGTTCATTGCAAATACTAAATTGGCATTGTTGTTTTTTTTTGTTTTATTTCGATAAAGAATTACGCCACACGAATGGCAAAATCCTCATCCGTGCATTAATGAACCCGAAGAACTCGAGAACTCGCTTTCATTAATAAATTGCCTATGGTTTTCTCTGGGATCGATATTGTGCCAGGGAAGTGAAGTATTGCCTAGGTAAAATATGACGATATTATGTGTATTATGATCACTTTGGTATAACTTTGTTTACGAAACACATTTGATACATTGATATATTGAACGCGTTGTTTTAGAGCTTTTTCGACAAGATTATGCGCATCGATGTGGTGGTTTTTTGCATTAATCGTGACACAATCGTACACGGCCAATTGGACGGCGTTCCTGACGTCCAGTAGAAAGGAGTCTCCAATAAAAAGAGTAGAAGATTTAGATAAACAGTCGGCCATCAAATACGGATGCGTTTTAGGACAATCGACTGCTGGTTTTTTCGAGGTAAACTCAACCTAAACGTATTTAAGATTTATAAAATCGAATATCGAAAAAAATGTTTTACATTGATGTCTACCGATTAGAATTCTGACGTAAATCTATATCAGAAAATGTGGAACGTAATGGAAACATACGGTGACACAGTGATGGTGTCCGATAACGAACAGGGCGTAGAACGTGTGAAAAAAGAACGAGAGGCCTATGCATTTTTTATGGAGTCCAGTACAATCGAGTACGAGGTGCAAAGAAATTGCGATTTAACAGAAGTAGGATCGTGGCTGGATAACAAAGCCTATGGAATTGCAATGCCATTTAGTGAGTGCTTGCTTTAGGTTCATTTCAACAAACTATATAAAATATTATACATAAATAATACATATAACCATACAAAAATACATTTTTTTAACGCATAATGGTGAAACATATTAACACAATTTTTATTTTTATTAATAATATATTTTTTAAATTTTATGTTCTTAAAAATATTCGATTTTTTATGATTTTTTAATTATTATAAATGTGTAAAGCCTAAATAATTATGTCTTTCCTATTATTGCTCTTATTTTAGGTTAGGTTTATTTTATTCTATTCGTTTCATTAGAATATTAGATGGTAATATTTGTATTGTAAAATTTCAACAATAAAATATATTATAGTTCAAAAATGAATGCAATAATATTGAAAAAATATAACGTCAAAAATGTGGATTTTGCGAATTTCATTGTTTTCTACCGTTATTATTGGAATTTCCTGTTTCATTAGAAAAATATTGAGAATTTTAAAAAAATGACTTGAATAAAGTACCAACTAGCGCATGTACACAGAAAACATGAAACACGAAATGATAGAAAATAGAATTCATTTAAAATATTTTATTTCAAACTTCAACGTGTTATGAACTTAAAGATGAAAAAACAAATTTGAATAAAATAAATTTCCACCTATATATCTCATGAAAATAAATTGTCTACATTCGCATAAGTTTTCGTTATTTTCGATTGATCCTGAAATAATAATAATATATTCGTTCATCTGCTTCGTTTGAAGAACTATATCAATATAGTAGTGGAGTAGATAATTTGTAATAAAATAATATATCGAATAATTATTTACTTAAGTTATATACGTATCAATTCAATTTACATAAAATTATATTATTTAAATTATAATATTTAAAATGAATAATATACCTGTATAATATTAATATTATTGTATAATGTTTATTTATTAATAAAATGAATTGAAATGAGGGGCAAAGCCTCCTCAAAATTATTATTAGCCCCCCTCCCCTAAAATTATTTCGTCTATTATGTTTATTTATTTATTTACGGGCTTATAGCCCAATTTGAACAGGGGTACATTTAAAAGTTGTACAATTATACAAGTAAAACAAATAATTAGATGTTAAAGAAAGAAAAAAATAATAATAATAATAATATGTATAAAGATAAATAGGAAAGCTAACGTTAACAATACATTTATTTATATAATTAAGCATATGAAAAAAGAACATCCTCATTAGCCAACTTCATCATACGGTTTATGGGCTCGTTTAACATGTTAGTGGCAGAATGAGGTAGAAGGAATTTGGTTTTAAGACGTGTACAGCGTGAAGGAACTTTAAAATTAATGAGAGAGAGAAGAGTTGGGGAATCGATCGATCCTGAGGTTAAGTTGTGAAGAAAGGAAAGGTTTTGAGAACAGCGTCGATCGATAAGAGATTGGAGGTTGAGTTTTTGAAGGAATGGATTGTAATTATGGAGTGGATAAGGAATTTTTCAATTTTGTTCATTAATTTCTCCCATATTTAGAACAAAAATATAAAAATATTATTATTAATATTATCTTCGTTGGTAATGGTGGTGGTGTATCACTATCAAGTTCTAAAATAAAAATTTTGGGAACATGAGCCCCAAAAAATTGTGACACTAATTGCGCCTATGTGCATATATTATTATATTTATATAGGTACCAATTATTACATGATTTCAGATGCTCCACACAGAACGGCGGTCAGTATGGCTTTGTTGAAACTTTCTGAATCTGGAAAACTAATGGAATTAAAAAATAAATGGTGGTCGGTACCTCCAGAGAAAATGTGTCCAGTAATATTTATACAGATTAATTTAAAATTAAAAGAAAAATGCATTTGTCGTTGATGTTTCAGGTACCAAAAAGTGATTCAGCAGAATTGGACGTAAGCGAAGTAGGAGGAATGTTTGTTATTCTTATTTTTGGATGTCTGTTAGGATTTCTATTCTGTCTACTGGAATTCTTGTGGAACATCCGGAAAGTAGCAGTTGAAGAAAAAGTAATCTTTTTCTCTTTATCACTATTTAAGTAAACTATATAAATATAATATACTACCATGAGAAATAATATAATACGACTATAGGTATTAAGTACTTTTAAATAAATATAAATATATAACGTTTTAAATTTTTCAATTCATATGAATATTGTAAAATTAACTTTAACGAATAAAAATATATTACCGTCGTGCGTCTGAAATATCTGGAACATAATTAGATTAGGATCTAAATTTATTATTTATTCGTTATTTAGTATTTAGTTATTCTTATTATTGACAAACGTATTATTAGTATTATAATAATTATTATATTTTAAAACGCAATCGTAAAATATTCCGTTCTTTATAAATCAAACAAATTATTTTAAAATCTTATATTCGTATATAACATAATGTTGTTAAAATAATAATTATAATGCTTATAAGTTATACTAATTTTACAGTTATCGCCTTGGGAAGCATTCAGATTAGAATTGAAATTTGTACTCAAATGTCAACATTCGACAAAACCAGTACGACACACGAAAAAATTCGGATAAACCAATCAGAAGACCTAATATTGTAGAGGCTCAACTAGTAAAGGTTTTTTAGTGGGACTTAAACACCTCCATAGAATCTAAACCCCAATATTCTAGTTTCGATTTATCACTAAAATATTTTTTGACGTATTTTCATAACGCTTGTAAATCAGAACTAGTCCAACTTAGAACATTTGTGGCTCTTTTCAATATTTTTCCCTAAACTTATTTTTTATAATTTTTTTTTTTTTAACTTTTATAGTAAAATATATATTTTATGGAACATATTTTAGAAAATATTTTTTATATTTCATAACATCACAATTTAAAACAATTAATTTAAGTAATTATAATTAGGACAACAATTATGGACATCGTTGAGAAATTTTGAAATTCCAGAAAAGCTAGTCAGGATGATAGAATTATGCAATTCAAACACATACTGTCAAGTACGGTACCAAGGGGAGTTATCATGATAATTTGAAGTTCAATCTGGATTAAAGCAGGGCGATGTAATATCTCCGGTTTTGTTTAATTTGGCATTCGAAAAAGTTATAAGAGATATTTCAGTATACCACGAAATGGAGTTGAATGATGATTAGACTGGGTGAAAAAGGATATTTTAGATACCGACAACTCAAAACGATTAGAAGACGTGATGGATCGAAATGATTGGATACACTTGGTGGAAGCATGCAAAAGAACTTAACCGCCTAAGTATAGCATTAAAAAAAAATTATAATTAGGAATGAGGAACAAACCACATAAAATAGTGGTTAATTTACATAATATTTATTACATATATAAATAATTAAGAACTCCTAATAAGGCTTGAACAAAAAGCTACATCCTCTCTGCCCTTCTTTAACCCTGCATCAGTCGTGCTATTGTAGTACGCCGATAATGAATTTAACTTTAAATGGTTTTAGGATTTCCTTATCACAATAATAACTATGTTACCTTTAAATAACATTATATAGTTAATATCTGTTGTGATTTCGGACTTTATATTTTAGTTTAATTCTATATATCGAGCGATCAAGTTGTATCTTCTACTATAATTGTAGATCATGTGACGTAATTTTTATACTATATTTCACATTTTAAATTCGTGTAATTTTTATCGAATTGAACTATTAAAGTTGTATTGACGTTATATATATTTGCGAAATTAATGCTTTGAATGTAGGTATATTCCACTAATAAGAACTATAATAAAACAAACAGAGCAGACTTTTTGGAAACACTTGCTCTTTGTCTTATTAGACCAAATACAGAGAGACTAATACTCAATAAAGTTTGGTTCTAAAAACTAAAGATAACATAAACAAAAAGTGACGTATTCAAGTAAGGTTGTAGATATATACGTATTGTCAGTGATGTTTAGCTGGGGGGGGGGGCAAAGGGGGCATTTGACCCTCCCGTTAAATATGTTAGGGAGCAAATTATAATTTTGCCCCCCCTGAAAATTTGTCATTATAGTTATACACTTAATACTAATACTTAATACATTTTAGAGTTATAGTTTAAATTTAAATTACATTTTTATTATTTTTTAATATTTATATAATATAATATGTAATAAAATGAATTTTGAAAAGTTGTATAACAAATAAATTTAAAAAATGTAAAACATTAAAATTGTTTTTAATTTTATATTCAAAATTAAATTAGGTAAAGACTATTAGTTCAATCAACAAAATAGTAATTAAACCTATTTTACAAAAATCAATAAGTATTTGTATTTTATTTTAATATACTATACATCATGATTTTCCTAAACTTTTTGTCCCCCACAAGAAAAATAGTTCCTACGCCTCTGCGTATGGTTAACGTATGATTTGCTTTTACGAGTATGATGTCAACAATAATAATAACAATTCTCATACTATCTGCACAATTTATAGTATATTTTTAAGTTTAAAAAACAATATTTGAATATCATGATAAAAGAAGATTAATTTATTAATTTATTTTCGTTATGATCATCATGATTCTTTTTCGATCATTTTTACAACATTAAATGTATAGTCCAACAATACGATACTAAATGTACTTATATTTATAATGATTGTATTGGTGTAACATTTTTGATAAAACTATACGTGAGAATATTTATTGTATGTTTTATGCACGATTTAAGATATACTTACTAAGTATAACTTACATCGGGGTTTTATGGTAGCAGGGGTTACGCAGTTGCATAGATTCTCGTAGTCAAGGGGTAGTTAATGAGTGGGTGACACAAATGAAAAAAAAAAATATTGAACACCACTGGATCTATACGAATAATGTCAGAGGCGCAACAATGTTAAGAAATTTAGGAAGCTTTAATTCCATAATAAAATTCTTCAACATATACATATATGAAACTATGAAACTTTTGAAAGACCTCTAGAACCTCTCCTAGTTGCGCCAATGGTTAACATGATATATCGCAGTTTTACGTGCTTATAGGACTAAATATATATATATATATATTATTTACGAATTATAACGCGGTGGCATGAAATGTTGGTATTTTCTTTTCCGGCATTTAACGCGATCGTCGGAGACATGATACGCGTATTATTTTAAACTATAGTAGGTACGTTAACTATACAGTCGTCGTGCGCGTGACGATTGGACTCGTGCCCGACATCCGTCCAGATAAAAAAAAAAAAACTAAAAAAACTGTGACCGATGAATCGAACGAATGGACGGCGAACGCGGTGTGCGCGAGTCTAAAATTATCGTCTCGCGCACGCAGCGTCTCCGCGTAATTTCGCGCTGGAACGTGGGTGGAAAAAAATACGTAAAAACCGAAATAGTCAAATAGTTAAATTATTATTATTATTATTGTTATTATACGTTTCAGTGTGTTTCCGACGACCGCAGCGGACATGTCTGCGATCTCGATCGCGCTTAGCCTAACCGCGTTGCTTCTAGCGGCGGCTGCGTCCGACGACGAAGTCAACCCGCCGTCGTCAAACAATCATAAATTTGTGAAAATCGGTAAATCAATTACTAACTGTGTGTTGATAATAGAGAGATTTTTATTTTATTATTTTGTCACGTATTTGTATTTCGCATATTCTCATATATACGAGATAATCGTGCGGCTAAAAAAGCGCGCATGCGTAATATGAACAGTATCCGTTTCTCGTTGTCGTTCACATTAACGTGAAGAACTTATCGTATACGAGAACGACAAACATAAATAAACGTTTAAAAATCATAGGCCGTAATTTTTTTATTCTTTGTACTACGACGACTATTTTCATAATTTAATTTCCAAATAAAATACATTTTTAATATAATATATTTCGTATGAATTAATTAATAATCACTAATAAAGTCTATATTTATATTGAATTATTATTAATCAATTTAATTGAAGATTAATTCCTCCTCAAAACTATACAATTCTGTTATGGGAAATAATTCAGCTATAATTCCATAATTTTATATGATATATTTTAAATTAAATTAAATTTATACGGATAACAGCATACCTAGTGTGTTATAATTAATAATAATATAATAAATATATTTAAATTTTTTTCTATAACTGACAAATAGCACAGTGGCAGACGTAGACGTAACTGACGATCTGTATAACGAGTGGTAATAGAAAATAAACATTAACTGATAATGACTTCGTCTTCTCGTATATAGGTTTTAACAACTATATTTTAACATTGTAGTTCTCGTATTATCCCTTTAATAAATAATAATGATGATGTAAGTATATATTTTATTACCGCCGAATGTTTGTATTTTGCAGTCGCGTTGTTTCACGAGAATGACGACGCCGTCAATCAACTGGCGTACAACGTGAGCGCGACTACTGTGAACGTCATGAACACGGTTTTGCCAAAAAACCAAATCGCTCAAACATCGAAATACATCGTCAACGACACTTTCAACGTGACACGTGTTGGTAAGGGTTGTCTATTAATCCAACGAATTCATAATAATTATCATAGTTCCTTTCTGACGATTAAACTAAACCATTTTAGAATAATATAAACGTGTTCGTTGTATCCATTCGTGTGTGTATTTTTATTTTAGACAAAACTTCCTAATAACGGACTCTCTGTTGGACTGAATTCTCCCTATAACGAAAAATGTCAACAGTCCCATTTCAAATAAATAGTAATCTGACGTCTTTAATAGTAATGCATTCACTAGAAACGGTTTTAACTTTTGGTTAGGTTTTGCTTTAACGAAAACAAAAATTATCTAACGTATAATCTTTTTAACGATACAGCGTAAAATAAATCTATTAGATCATAAAATTTAAAATTATTTATAATATTTGAGTGTTTTTTATGTACATTGATGGAAAATCCGTAATATATGAATATATTTTATCGTTTATATTATAAAATTCTCGTTTAACGATTGTAACTTGTCTCGTTTTTTTTCACGTATCTACTGTTAAAATGTAATAAGATAAAAAATGCCCAGAAATAGATATAATTTTGATTATTAAAAATATCAATTCTACACAGTATTTAATCGTAAATATCATCTAATAGCCAACCTTAATCGTAGAAAACAAACATAATAATAGAGTTGTCACAATTACCTAAATTATGATTTTGGTTTTTGAAATTATAAGATTTATATTATCTCCCTATAACAGAAACCTGTTTATGACGTCAAATTCAATTAGTCCCGAGCGATTCCGTTATAGTGATGTTTTACTGTAGATATTTAGTATAATAGTATTGTTAATTTATATATTTATATATACATATATACCAGTATGCGAATCATTGAAGTCCGGAATCGCTGCGTTTATCGGCGGTACAGATGACGAAGACGTTGAAAACGTCATCAGATCCATCAGCGCCCGCACGCAAATACCGTTTATCGAAACTCACTGGAACACGTGTCAGCGACCACCCGATCCGTACGTCATTAATCTCTATCCCGATCCGTCTCTACTGGCACAGGCATGTATTATAATACCATAAAAAAAAAAAAACCGACGATGTGTTGTCGAATGTTTTTCAAACAATAATACACGTGATTATACAGGCCATACGAGATATAATACTCGACATGGATTGGGAATCATTCACGGCCGTCTACGAAAGTCCAGAAAGTATGATCAGGCTCAAGAGCCTGTTAATGCACTTCAATTACGGGTACAACGCGCCGGGAAAATCGATTAAAATCGTTCAAATGTCGCCCGCGGACGATTTTCGGTAATTACGCAAGAAAATCGGAATTTCATCAAAAAAAAAAACAATCGTGATTATATACGTAGTATACATGTATAAAATTATACTTACCTATAAAGATATTGACTTGTTAACAGGCCGTTGTTCAAAGAATTGAAACTGTCCGGAGAAAAACACATAATTTTAGACTATGAAGTCGAACATATTGTACGCATACTGAAACAAGCAGAAGAAGTACAGTTTATGGGAGATTACCAGAGCTACGTGATCACAAATCTAGTGAGTCGGAGAGGGGAAGAAACGTTTATTACAAAATAATCGTACGATCTTATTTTTTTTTTTACATTCTGTTTTTAGGACGCACACACGTTAAGTTTCAACGAGTTTCACAATTCGATGGCTAACATAACGTTGATCCGGCTGGTCGACCCGGAGAGTCAGCACGTTAAAAACGCCGTCGATGAGATACTATTCAACGAACAGAAAATAGGAAGGACCAATGATTTGTCACCGTACACGATGAAAGTAAACGCGAATTATAATAATAGGTTGATGGGAATGCGGTATTATATTATTTTAAATTGTAACGTTATATCTAATAAAGAACAGCTATTTAGCTATTTGTCCAAAAATCATTTATAAATTGTATTATACACAGTTTTGTACTTGCACGTGAATAATTATTATTAAACAATTATTGTCGTGTGTTGTACAGACGAAAACCGCGTTAATATACGACGCGGTAACGTTTTTCGCGACTTCTCTCCACGGTCTGATAGCCACCCAAGCTATGAAACCTGTGAAAATGGCATGCGACGACATTAAACCGTGGGCGGACGGATACAGTCTGATCAACTACATGAGAGTAGTAAGAACACTTCTCGTGGTTTATACCGATGATGATATACCGTGTGCTAATCGTAAACCGCACTATAATAATTCTATATAGATGGAGTTAGACGGGTTGACCGGAAAAATGAGATTCGACCAAGTGACGGGCAATAGGATATACTTCAAAGTAGACGTAGTCAAAGTGCACGAAAGCAAGAAACAACGTTTGGGTTCGTGGGACCCGGATGAAAAAATGACGTTTACCCGATCGGTTTCGGAGATGTACTCGGAGTTCACACAATCGATTACGAACAAAACGTTCATCGTCGTCGGAAAATTGGTGAGTAGAATTTGGGACGCTTAATATATTTACTTCTTTGACGACAAAATAATATCTCGGTTAGGTCGAACCGTATTTAATGAGATGCAACGGTACGATGAAGGGACTGGACAGGAACGAGGAATGTTTCGAAGGGTTCGCGTATGATTTGATCGAGGAAATGGCAAAGTACAACGGATTTAAGTTCAAATTTACCACAAACGAGGATTACGGGTCTCCAAACCGGAAAACCGGCAAATGGAGCGGTATGATCGGACAACTGCAGTCCATGGTGAGCGATTAAGCTGCTTTTTGTGTATTCTACCTGTACGGTTCGGATGATAAAATGTGTATTTCCGTTTCGGCATTTTTATTCACAGCGAGCTGACTTAGCAATTTGTGATTTGACTATCACATTTGACCGGAGAAGCGTGGTAGACTTTACGACGCCGTTCATGACGTTGGGAATAAGTATATTGTACGCGAAGCCGGAGAAAAAAAAACCGCAGCTCTTCTGGTTTTTGAACCCATTATCGTTTAGCGTCTGGATGTATACCGCTACTGCGTATCTCGGCGTGTCGTTGTTTTTGTTCATGTTAGCAAGGTAAAGAATAATAATAACAATGATTAAATAGATTGCGAGTCAATTTGCAATCACATTATCAGGAGGGATAACACCGCGGCCTTAACGCGTCACAACGATCATAGTTCGCCCCGTCATATTCCTCCGTCGAATTATGGTAGTATAAAATCATACTTATGGTATTACCCGCACAGATCATTGATTGACCACTAGCGACCATTACGGTAAAGTTTAATTTAATTTCTAATAATAAATTCAGGGGTTCGACACGATGAGGTTATTCATTTATATTACGTTTTAACAACTCATTGCAACTCATAATATTATCGTTCTTGTATATCCAGAAAAATCTAGATGAAAACAATACTATAAACCAGTGGTGTGATGGACTTATAATTTCCAATGAAAACTCACAAATTTCACTAATGGCCCACCACCCACTCAGCGATCATTACACATTTTTATTCAACAACATCAACATTATGTTAAATCAATAAAAAATGTAATTATAATCATGATTTTATACCTACTTATAAGTACATTGATCGTAAAATATTCCCAAAATAAAATTATATATTTTATCCTAATTTTATAAATAATCGTCCAGTCCTAAGAACCCACCATCGTTTGAAAAGCTCAGAGACAACTTCCTATCAAATATTCCCTTCGCCACACCACTGCTATGCACTCATATATTACGTATATACTTGTGATAAATATATGAATCTGTTTCATATTTACTGCTAATGATAAATGTAATATAATTATAATATATTTTGATCTTTGTTGTTTCACAATACTCTTACTTATATATATAGTAAAAACGCGGTTAAACTTTGACGTTTTTATAAATTTTCCGGCTAACATTGTGTAGCCTCTAGTGGTCAAGATGAACTTCACGGGTCTTATCACTAAAATGATAAATGGATAATAGTATGTGAGATTTAAAAGTCCGCGCACATTGTAGCAGTAGTATCGGTATAGTTACATTTGTATTTTTACAAAGAAAAAAAAAATCCTGACTTAACTTGATATTTGAACCGTTATCGCTGCTGCTGTAGTTTGCGCGGACCGCATTTTATACGTATAAATAGAATTATTATTATTTATTATTTCTCGCTTGGTAGTCATCGATTTAGGCGGGTTGATTTGAGTTTTTATTTTTATTTTTTTCCATATAACATCACCGAACACACCAGTAGTAAACATTTTATTTTTTCTGTAGAAAACTAACACCCCGTGTACATAATAATATATGATAAAAAATCTTCGGCTAAAATGTCTAAAACAATATAAACAATAATATTATTATTATTATTATTATTTAAAAAATATAAATTTCATAATAATATAATATAAACCTGGCGAACTCGTGGTCATTGCGGGACACCCGAGGACTGCACAGACCGGCCCAGACCGTTGTGGAAAATATGTTTTCAGAATTACACCGTTCGAATGGGAGAGCCCGCGCCCGGTCATGTCAGCGGACAACACGCTGGAGAATTCGATGACGCTGCTCAACTGCCTGTGGTTTTCCATCGGTTCCGTTTTGTGCGCCGGATGCGAAATCTTACCCAAGTGAGCGCAAACTGCGCCTATTACACGTCATGTGTTTTACATTCGATTTAACAATAACACGCTTTGTGCAATGATTATTTCATATTGTAATCGTACGTTACAAGGTAACTTGTAGTCCTGTACCTCGTAACCGTATACCTAAGCTAGTACGCGTGGTGATGATTCTTTTAAAACGATCCATACCGCCGCGTTTGATTTTCAAATTGTTATTTTAACTACTACGAATAATTTCTTTGAAATTTACAGTTGTATATTTCTAAATCAAAATCGCCGTTATTTAAATATATGCAATTAAGTTTAACGAAAACTCCATTATAATATCCGATATATTTTATATTAAACAGGCGCTGGACGATCGTTTTAAAACCGCAATCTCCCCCGCGCAGTTGTATAATATATGTGTTTTTACGTACGAGCTTGTTTGCAATGTGTGTGCAATCATTTTTGACTTGGATCGCTGATTATATTATACCTATATAACGCTAATAATAATAATTGATTAATTATAATATTTATTGATGTTCGATAATTAATATCGCATAAACGCTGTTGAAATCGCACGATATTATTATACATAATTATATGCGCACGTATAAAACGTGATCCGGCGACTATGATGCGGCGACGACGCGGAGGCAGCAGTATAACCGGAACACACAACCGTTGTTTTTTTTTTTTTTTTCTTCTTTTTTTTTAATCTTATCATCTATTGTCCCCGTTGATGTTATTTGCAGAATCACACCCAACGAGTGGCACAATCCGCAGCCGTGGAAAAACGGTAGCAACGAGCTTGAGACTAGGCTTAATGTGGCTAATCTTATATGGTTCAGTTGCGGCACCATGTTGCAACAGGGTTCCGATATATCACCTCAGTAAGGCAACTCGAACCTAACCTATCCTAATCTAACCTAACCTTATAACTATATAAAAAAATACAATTCTGTAAACTTGCATGTTTAAATTAGCTGTCATTTTATTAACTATATTGAAGTTGTTCTACTCTAATCTATTAATACATAATAATATATTATACGTACCCTTATGTATAAGCCTTATTTTAATTACACTTATTAACTTAATTCCTATCAATATACTCCATAAAATCCTGAGTTCTTCACACTGTCTTCGCTGCACCTCCATATTAAAACCTCCAGTTAAACTATATGCTCCATAAAGACAAAAACCTCCATACCGCCAATGAAGTAGCCAAACTCCATTACAAAAAGTTCCGAGGACATCATAATCCTCTAATTTCAAACCGAATTACAAATAATGTTCCTGAAAATCTACCTCGTAACCTAAAACGAAAATGGTGTGAAAATCTAGCTATTATAATCAAATTTCTATAATTAGTATGGTTATGTCAATGGGTGATTATATGCTCACACGTAATGTACTCTATCAAATGATTTTAATATAATGTAAATTTTCTTATTTTTTTATTTAATTATCTTTTATTATATTTATTTCTTTTAAATGTTATTTTAAAATAAATACATTTTAATAGTTTTTAGTTTTATAGATACCTAATAATTTGTGTAAGATTTTTAGCAATTAACATCATCCTAGGTACTCAAATAATTATAAATTTATAACATTATGTACAAATACACAGTTATGTACTAATATTGCCTATACAACGCGCCCCGTCATAAATCTCATATATTAAAACGAAATATTAATAATTCATAATATTCACGAGTATTTATACCAAATATATTGTTAACTGATTTCTAAAGTGCTAAAATATGTAACGTTTGGTATTATTGATAATAACCGTTATCGATAATATGTAGTATTTATACAATTACAATTATCGCCCATTTTTATTATTTTTCCTTAATCCATTCCCGAAAATAAATGGCAATACTTGAATTATTTTGAGAAAATTAAGGCTTATATTCATAAAATACATTTAAATATACTAAAATTAAATAATATTAAAGATAATGTTAGCGCATGATTTCCTATCTAACGATCATTGTATAATAAAACCGAAACTACACGTTTTTCAATCTGTGTCATCGTTTATTACGCTTTTAACGCACCTTAAACACACATTACTAAATTAAAAGAGAATATTATAATATTATCGATAAAATGATATAGCCATTTTAAAATATTGTCCGATTAAAAAAGTAATAAAATTGAAAAAAGCCGAGCAGTCGATACTGGGTAATCCTCCTTCGTCAATTCAGTCCTCTGAGATGTGAGTGGTGGAATGTTATTGTGTTATATTATATTATATTATAACTAGACAAAACTGTCTACCTAATGCATACCCTACTTGTAATAATCAGAGCACACACTATGTTAAATATTAAAATTAAAAGGTTTATAAAAAAATGGACCTTTCAATTATCAGAATTGTTTATATACATATTCAAGAGTATATCATAAAACACACATCAAATTATCAGATTTGTGTATAAAAACTTAAAATAAAAATGTTTATGTTATAAAACATACAAAAATCTATATAAAAATACGACGTTTCTTTAATTTCACTCAAAATTCGAATTCCAAATAATTATTAAAAAAAATTTACACTATCGATTTCCGAAATTTTTTTAGTTAAATATAAGGTTATATATCATTATTCTTCTATACATTAAATTACTTATAAATATTACTATACCTACTGTAATTTATTTATCACATTGTTAAACTAGGATTTCATAAAATGGCTACGTCATTCCCTCAAAAATATTTTTCTCCTTAAATTTGATAATACAAGTAGGTGTTTAAGTTTTGAAATTAATATGTCTGTATAAGAAATTCGTAGCGTTATTTTACAATATTGACTTTTATTAATAGACAGAGACAATTAAGAAATCATGCGTCAACATCCTATTAATTCACAACTATATGAATACATTATTAAATTAATCAATGCATAAATAGTTAATTAATTAACTCACGTATCAATAACATTTTATGAAAGATAACTCATATTATGTGCATTTCTCTCTTCATAGTCTGTATATAAAATATAATACATATATTTGTTTTAATAAAAAATAATATAATATTTATCACATTAAATTTACGTGTTGCATGTGTGCATGATAAATGAAATGATACAATTAAATAATATTTATATAGTTGTATTTCAATTGACTGTATTTATTGTATAATATTATTAATTAATCGAAATTGTGACCACTTCATTTCACTACGTATTGACAGCCGTTTTGGAAGAAGTAACACGTTTTATCGCATTAGTATTACTGCTCCTCAGCTCTAAATCGTTTATTTTAATCATCAAACATATTACACGCATCACCTATCCATTAGGTATATATAAAGTAACTTTTTTTTTTGTTTTTCGGTATTGTAATCGTGTCTAAACGGGTCCTTGTAGATAATCTTTCCCCTTTAGAGTATCGTTTATTCAAAGAAAAATATAACAATACATACAATATACATGCATGTAATTAAACTGCACAAAAACAAGTTATGTCTATCCCCTCTGTAACTATATTATATGGCTTACTACTAGAGTGCGTTACTTCGAAAACTCTTCCTATTCCCATGTCTGAAGAACAAAGTGCAGAAATTATCGTTTCTGGTACCAAATTACTACCCAGCTCCACCTCGAGTGATCTCTTCTGTCTCCGCCGTTACCAATGTCAGCATCTACATTTGAAACATGCATATTCTTCATCATCATTCACCTCCTGGCAGTCCTAACCTAACCCAATCCAACGATGTGTGACATATCCTAATGACCTAACAAACAACATGGCGTTATGAATGCATCGATTTTCGTAAGAAAAACTTGTTGTTCGTATTATAAGGCAATCGAAATGCGTGTTACTTTTTCGGAATAGACGTGGAATGTGGTTATTATATATACTGTATACAGGGCGGTTTCCACGCGTTTGGTGGCAGGAATGTGGTGGTTTTTCGCGCTGATCATGACCTCGTCGTATACAGCTAACCTGACCGCATCCATTACCAGCGGACGTCTGGATACGCCAATCAAAAACGTCGAAGATTTGTCGAAAGACACGAACATCGCGTACGGCTGTTACGTGGAAGGATCCACCGCCAGTTTTTTTCAGGTCTGATACGCTGTGTCCCGCAGTCGTGAAACATATTACTTTTTTAGATATTATAATCGATTGTTAGCGTTTGGTGGAAGGATACGGATAGATGCCATCCCTTTTAAATTTTTAGTAAACACTATCCAACTATCCTCGACTAATTTTGGCCGTAATAAGTTTGTGGCTTCTCAAACTTTATATGAAAATGAGCATTTTATCGGAAATTATTATTGTTTGTACTACATAAACTGGGAAAAAGCGATCTAAATGTTCATATTTTTCATATCTTCGTATTTTCTACAATAATTCTAAGCTTAAACATTGTAAACAGAAACAAGATATCACGTACTGACGGGGAGAGGCAAAGACTTCAACCCGTCTGTATAATGTATAAAAATATTAGTCACATTTAAATAATATACAAACATTCCTTTAATTATTTTGGCACAACATTTTTTTGTACCAATGTATATAATAATTATTAAACATACTCTTATTTACGTGTTTTCGGATTAATTTATTATGTATTCAATTAACAATAACGTAAATAATAGACTTTATCGATATAAATATGAAAAGTTCCCTTTTTTGTATAGTCAAAATTTAAAATTTAAAAATTTAAAAACAAAAAAATAAATATTTCGACGCTTGAACTCAAAACGTTTTTGTATATTTACGACACTGCTCCGTACTCATATAGTTGTGCACAATATATTTTACAATTACAAATTACAAATTACAATTAGCAGTACCTACCTATCTACAATATTAAAATTTAACATGTTTTTCTAATATTTTAAATGTTCAATATTAATGCCGCGCGGCAAGAATCGGCACGTTAAAATATTATACGAAACACAAACAATTGAACTAGATAACTTAACACAATATTAATTTGAAACAAACCATCAAATAACACTTCGATAATATTTGGAAAACACCGAAATTCTAATGGGTACCCGCACGTAAAATTGCGTATATTGTTATGTGTTTCAATATTTTTAATTCGTAATATTAATTTATAAAATGTTTAAAAAATTAAGTTGATGTGGAATGTCGTAAAACGAATTGGACGTTTTAGTTTTTAACTCATTTACATGCATTTTACGATATTATTCGCGTATATGCTCCGACAGAAATCAAACGTGAGTTTGTACCAGAGGATGTGGAGCGTGATGGAATCGTCCAAACCGACAGTTTTCACGAAAAGCAATAAGGAAGGCGTTGACAGGGTGTTGAAAGGCAAAGGCCGGTACGCGTTTCTGATGGAATCGTCGAGCATCGAATACCAGACGGAACGTGAATGTAATCTAATGCAAATTGGCAATACGCTAGACTCGAAAGGATACGGCATAGCAATGCCCATGAGTGAGTGTTTCAAACATTATGACAAGATGTCAATATGTCATATTTATATATTCCTTTAAAATCCTTAAATAATGTGATGTAAACATATTGATCATAGGCAGAGTTCGGGGGGGGGGGGGCTTGAGGGGGCTTAGCTCCCTCAAATATATATCGTATTATAATTAATTATTAGACATTAGATATCTTACGAGCATTAAAGAACTCACTTTGCTATTGTTATATTATTTATTTGTTGTTTATTAGCCCCTCCAAAAATTTCGGTGGATTTCCGCCTATGATATTGATATCTATTAAAACAGGCTATATATTAACATAATTTTTTATTAATGCCAGGTATATAATGTTTTATGTCATTAAAAAATATAATATTTAATTTAAAAATCGATCAAATGTTCAATCTTTTTCATTTTGCATACCTACAACCTACTTCATTATTTTAAGTACTGAATAAGTGAAAAATACTAGAATAATCAAGGTACCTACAACCTACTACCTACTGTATAGGTTCAACTTTTATTTATTTTTACAATTAGTGCTGCTCATTGCATTGCTGTTGCGACGAATTTCAGTAGGTAGGTAGTAGGTACCTAATGCAATCGTTGTTTGAAATTTGTCATTTTAGATTCTCCTTACCGCACTCTAATCAGCGAATCAGTATTAAGACTACAAGAGTCCGGATTCATGCGATATCTGAAAGACAAATGGTGGATAGTCAATGGAGATAAAAAATGCGAGGCGAGTTTTTAATATTTCTCAACAGAATAATAATAATAATTGTATTAACTCTATTAGACAAAACAATGATTAGGCAACATATATTTATATAAATTTTAATACCTAAAACATACCTTTTAGAACGTTTTACCGGACGAGTCGCGTTAAATACTCCTATTTTTCTTTTACAGGAAGAAGAGGAAAGCGATCGACTGGGTTTTACCAAAATCGGTGGTGTGTTCGTGGTGCTTGTACTCGGGTGTCTGATAGCTTTTATATTTTCCATATTGGAATTTTTGTGGAACATACGTAAGGTAGCCATCGAAGAAGAGGTGAGTACCCATTAAAAACGATGAATTTTTGTATAAAATTGATAAAACATAGTACATAGTATATATATATGAGGTTATTAGCGTTATTATAATTAATAATTTTCTAATTTCAAATAAACTGCACTGAAATAGTAAAATTAAACTATATGTACTTACTATAACTACATGTAATTATATTTTTGTTTACCTGTAAATATACATATTCCTCATTTATTTTTAATTCTTCTTTAAATAATGATTATTTTCGTTGTACCTAGAAATCTACTTTATCAACCCAATATTTAAAAATGGAAATAAGTCATTACTCATTAGTTTCTAATATTATTCGTCATATATTTTTAATCTCAATTCTTTCTAAAACATTTTCTAAGAATTATAAATTCCAAACTAACTCCACAACTTAACAATGTTCTTGTACCCTTAGAAACATGGCCTTCGGAAAAATAAATCTGTATATAATAATGAACAGATTGATATTATATACTGAGTTTAAAAATCATTTCGATAAAATAGATCATAAACTTCTAATACAAAAAGTTTAAAAAATTACTTTGCTGATACCTATGTTGGCTTAATTCATTGGAACTCAATTAAATTTGTAAATTATAAAAACATTATTTCAGACTCAATCTCAATTATTTCAGGTGTATATCAGGGTTAGGGTGAATGGGTGATCATCTCTAAAGCTCCAATTTTAATTTATTTATTCATTATTAATATTAATGATTCCTCTATTAATTAGGTATTCTAATATCTTATTACTAGCTGATGATGCTAAAATCTTTACACGTATTAATAATTTAGAAGAAACTGAATTTTTACAAAAAAATTTAGATATCTAGTCTTTTCAACTGGTGTATTTTCTAATGAACAATTTCTCAATGTAAATAAATATCAATGTATTTCTTTCACTAAAAAACATAATAGTGTTATTTTTAAATTTTTAATTATAATTTAGCCAATCATAATTTTTTTTTTTCTTCTCGTGTGAAAGATCTTGGAGTTATTTTTGACTTTTATTTAACCTTCATATTTTATCAATCAAGGAAAAAGCTCTTTCCTTATTAATTATGATTAAATGCTCTAACTGCTCTAATTTTAATGATCCTTTCACTTTCAAATGTCTTTTTGTTTCTATTATTCATTCTCAACTAGAATATTTCTAACCTTTCATTATATGGAAAACATTTAATATTAGCCAAATCGAAGAAGTCTGAAATAAAGTCCATCAATTTATTTATTTTAAAAGTAATTTCTATAGACTTCCTCACTTTGGTTATATTAATAACTTTTAGTTTAATTTTTTAAGTTTAAAATACTTGATCACCTTAAGTGATAGGTGAAATTAATCTTTTGTAACATTTCTAATTAAATTGCTAAATAATAACATCAATGACTCTCTTCTAATTGACAAAATTACATTTAAAATAAAAAACAAAATAATTGTAATAATGACCTTTTTTATTCTCCATATTATTATTAGTAGGTACTAAAAATATATGTTTAGCTCACCTGTAAATATTTTATTATTTGCTGGAAACACGTTAAATAATATAGATATATTTCATCAATTACATTAATTAAGTAACCTAATTGTTTTGTATATATAGTATTAGTATTGACATAATAGTGTTGACATGGATTTGTTAATTTGTTATACATTCTGTACATTAAGATAATTTAAATATTATTATATATTACACTTATTGTCCGTGAAATATATAAATAAATAAATAGGTTAGGTTATCAAACTATATAAGATGGTAAACACATATAGTATGTCGTATGTCGTTATTATGTAGGTTATTAATCTAGTTATTAATTATTATTAATTCCGTTTTCTACAGATCACTCCTAAAGAAGCATTAATTCTGGAATGGAAATTTGCATTGAAATGTGATGGAGTGATCAAACCATTAAGGCGAAGGCATCATCTGTCGGAAGATAAATACAAAAAAAACAATTGTCCAGAGACTAGCTCAAACAACTAACCACACTTAGTTCATTAGTTATAAGATTGCTAATTATTTAAATACGCCAAAAATTGAACATGTACACACATCAAATTTCAATTGTACCTAGTGTGCATAGTGAATTGCAATAAATAATATAAAACTTAAAAATAACACATTGTTTTATATATATATATATGTGGATAAATTACTAATTAATTATATACAATTAAACCTTTTTTCCTCAATAATCGATTTTGATTAGTTTAAAACACCATTTTTCTTTATATCTAAAATTCTAAAGCAATATGCACAGGCATAATTTAAATTTTATATTTGAGGGGCTAAAATGTTATTTTCAACAAACCTGTGAAAATTATATCCTTCTGCACCATATTTACATTATATTTTTTTTTTTTTTGGGGGGGGCTATGATGATTTAAGCGAGATATGTAAGCAATATGTGGTACCAAATTTATGTTTTACATAATCTAATTAAACAAACAAACAATTTGTTATTTTTAATTTAATTTTAAAATCTGTAAAAATATTAATTCAAAAATAATTAAAATCATTCTTTTCAAAACTGTTGAAAATTTAATTTAAACAAATTTGTGGTATGAAATTGTATTAACTGAATTTTAAAACCAATATAACTTTGCGAAGAACTGATAAATCAATATAATAAACTAAACTCATTTAATAAAAATGTATAATCTCGCATAATGTTTTATAAATATATCTTAAAAAGAACATCATATATTGATCAACATAATAATCAACATAATATTAGTCTAATTTTAAATTTTAAAATGAAATGAAATTGAAATAAAGTAAAAAAAACATTAAAGGAATGTTTTACGGGAAAATAAATTACACAATATTTTTATTTCCGTATAAAATAATGTAATTTGTATGTCAAATCATTTAAATTTTGACTTCACAATTAAGTCATATTTATATTTACATGATACATTAAACATTCTAAAAAAATATATAAATACATGACATTTGTATACACAAAAAATATATTTTTAGCTTAATATAATATTATGATCAAATACAATTGAGCACCATTTTAAATATCATATACGTATTTGTTCTGGAAATTAGAAAAAAATTACATATAAATATATGTAAATTTATAAAACAAAACCATAAAAAAGTATATACCATGGTAACTTTAACAATACTGCATATAAACTCGAGTAAATAATTTATGGTTAAAAAATACATTTTTTTATTTATTTGTTTGTATAAATGGAATTTGTAAGACTTAATCAATGTACAATTGTGAACAATGAAGATATACAAAATAGACAAGAAAATTATGGGGCAAGAATGTCTTGGGGAAAAGTTGAAAACATCAACACCATTAATATAAATCTTAAATACTAACAAAAAAGGAAATAATAAAATAAATGATTTAAAAAAAATTTTAAATTTAATTTTAAAAAAAAATTATAATAATATATAATATAGCTATCGATACTGACGGCTTAAAATCGAAGCGAAATTTTTAGAGTTTCGGAAAGAATTTATCAGGTATCGATAGGCAGTTGGATGCTACCTGGGTGCTGACGATAAACTTAACATTGATGTTTTATTTTTTCTGGTTGGTTGTACAGATAATGGTGGTGATGGAAAGGTATGATCAACTGATGACATTTCCTAAAATAAAAAAAATTAATAAATTACTATTTACAATAATACTAACAGAATAACTAATAAATTATTTTTTATTATCCTAAAAAAATAAATAAACGATATTTTAGATTACTTTACAACCTTATCTGTTATCTAACAGCCAGTAATCAATAAAATAACAAATTCACGTTAAACAAAATGTAACTTAAATTATGTCATTCAAATTAAATTTAAGGTAAATACTAAATAGTAAATACCAAATTACCAAATTTAATGAACAAACATTTTTCAATATTCTATACTAACAAATATTTAGAATACATAACAGTAAATACAATTATAAAGATATAATAATGAATATCACATTAATACAGAAAAATTTAGACAGTCTAATATGAATGAAAAAAAAAGGGTGAATGTTTGGATTACATATTAAAAGGTTATGAGATAGCAATTCAGGGCAATTTCGTCTTTAAAGACAAGGCTGAATAAAAATTACTTATTAGCTGATTGTCTACGATTTACAAGACTAACCAAGAAAACCAAATGTTTGACAGAAGAGTAGAATGGAGAAGATAACATATATAGAGTTTATAAATGACATATCGTAGGACACTTATTGTCAATAAAGTCACAACAATTTTAAATATGTTTAAGAATTTTATTATCTGATATTTTATAATGAGAAAATCTCAAAAATATTCCACAGTCCACTATTTAAATTTGATAATTGATAATAATTTAATAATAAATATGATATAGGGTTTAAATTCTAAATTTAACTTAAATGTGATTTTGAATTTACTATACTGGAAAATAGATAAATGTAAACAATGTCCTCATCATAAAATACTTTATACAATAAATTAATGATTTTTATCAAAACTATTGGACTATATAACAGATAAAATATAAATATATAAATAAATACTATGTAGACATGTTTAAATTGTGTCATAAGAACGAAAAGTTCTCTTATTAACATGCAATATAATAAACAGATTAATATAATGTATTAGAAAATGTATAATTTAATCAACAAATCATATTGTATAATCAAATCATTTACAGAAAATATATTCTTGTCTGGAATACATCCATTTGAAAAATGTTTTAAAAAAATAATTTTCAGGTTTTATGTAATGAAGTAGTATCTTTACAATATACAAATTTAATAGAATTAGTAATTAATAATGTGATAAATGGTTTATTGTAAAATTAAATAATAATTTATCTACCTAACCTGCATTACTTCTTATTCGTTTTATAAATAATACACATCACATTGTAAATATGAGCATTAAAAGATTAAAATTGGCTGTGATTAATTTTATTTTTATTTTTAATTGTAATAAATTTCTTTAAAACTTAAATAATTTGAAATATCATACTTGCAAATTATTTATAAACGTATGAAACTATTTTTGTTTTTATATTGTTTAATTACATTTATTATTTCATAAATCTTAAATGTTTATTTTACATAAATAAGCATAATTAATTAATAAAAAGAAGCCTTTCAAAATTATAAATAAATGTAAAACAGTAATTATATTGGTTAAGGCAGTTCTTACTAACAATTCATTTATTGAACTATTTATTTAATTTATCGTATGCATAACACAACAGCACATTCTTAATTTTTCATCATACTGATTTACATATTTAATGCAATACAAATTTTAATGAAAACAAATTTATATTCACAATATAATGTATTTTTGTATTTTTCATCTTCTAATTAAATTTGGTTTAAAAAATATAAGCTTACATTGGTATGGTAATATCTGAGGTTTTGCCTTTTTGACTTATTTTACCAATAAATATAATAGTAAATAAAATTTATTTCAAAATTTGAAGTACATTAGTAAATGATTTGATATAAGATAAAAAAATAAAACTCCTTTGCTGTGTTACCAGTATAATAAATTTTAAAAATAAATTGTCATAAAGACTTTTAGTATCTTATTTTTCACATGCTGATTATTTAAAACCTGATATAATATTTTCTTTAACACAACATACATGCATACATTCACCAAAACAAATTTTACCACAGGTATGAAACTGCATGTTAGTCGCCACAATAAGCCGTTTCAACAAATAAAGCGAATTGTCAAGTACCTTATTTATTTTATTGAGATCCAATAAGGTAAGATTTTAAATTTATTTTATTTTTTTATAAAGCAAAAAAACTACACATGTTATCTTCTCCAAACGGCTGTAGACTGAAATATTAACGACTTAATCTCAATTTAGAATTATGTTTGATATGTTTCTTGATTTTCGTTAGTGAACTAGATCTACCGTTATGCTCAATTAATGGGCTCACATTAAGATTCGTGCATGATGCCAAATGCATATTGGCCAATTGTGTAGATGGTGTTATAGCATGTGTATTTGACCCATTATTAGTCAAGCTGAGCACAGGACTCATCATCGTGGATACAGCTCGTTTCAACTTGCTAGGAGTTTTATTAAAACTAAGTGCCCTTCCAACTTTAATGCGTGTTCTACTTGCAAACCTAAAATAAAAATTATAAAATCATTTTTCACTTCAAAATGTATAAATATATATATTATTAGCTGTCATAGTTATTGTAAATTCGTATAAATGTTTTAATTATAAAAAATATACTATGCATTTGATGAATAACATTTTATGTTAATTATACTCTGTTCACTTTAAGAAGGAACCTTGGTAACACAGTTTTTATTAGAGGTCAGATCACGCCCTAACGTTTTCACCATTAAATTAAACCACCAGGTGTTACCGTAATAAATACATTAGTATGCATTACATGTTTAGTACACACTGCTACCGTAAATCTCTAATTGTCATGCACAGTATTGCAGTTCATAGAAGGTAAAATATATTTAAAATTTTGTGTAAACTTTAATAGTTGATTTGAAACTAATTTGTTGTTCCCAACGGTGACATAACACAAGGCTGTGAAAGTAGCAAAGCTACACCCAATTTGCAAAAGCCAGCTTATGAAGTTCCTTCTTAAAATAAACAGAGTTATAGTTGCTAACGTTTTTCTCCATCACTTATCATAACATATTGTTATTTGTATATTTGTTATTATGTGTAAAAACATATTGTTTATTGTTCATAAATCATTATATAATTATTTACTTGAATGCTTTTCCAAGAGTGCCAGTAGTGATTTCACTCGTATCTATGTCTAATTGCTGAGAATCCAATGAAACTAATATATTACCCTAAATTCAAAATAATAATTAATTAGAGCAATTTACTACTGTTTCTGTAACAACCAATATACTCACAGAACACACGGTGTTAGCCACTTGTTGTGATATATTTTTTAAGAATATATTTTTATTATTGGTATTGCAATTATGTCCATACATTGTAAATGTATACAATCTTTCTTTAAAGTCATGATTGTCAATAATCATTAATGAAAATGTATTACGACAGTCTAAATAAAAAAACAATTTAATAAAACAAGCTTATTAAACACTTTTTTTTTAGATAATGAAATATTTTTAAAAAAAAATTAATTTTGTATATTTCTATAAAAAATATGTTCATAAATGATTCTGAGACTACAATTAAAATTGGTCTTTTAAAACAGAAATATGTTTGTATAAGCATATTTATCATGAACATGTACACAATATGTTATATTAAAAAATTTACAATGCTTAAATACATAGATATAATATGTCTATAAATGTATTCTTAACATAACATGAATTTAAACAATGTGTCAATAATATGCGTCCATGTGAAATGAACCTAAAAATATGGTGTTATTTATTTACCTTCAGTCTCTTTAATATCTATAACTTGTTTGATTATATTTAATGGCATCAATTTTATATGTTTATATGATTTAGCACCACCATTTAATTTGTGTGAACCAGAATTAGGTTCTTTTGGGCTTTTTCCATTAAATGGTTTTCTTTTTTTACAGACCTAAAATAGCAATTTTCAGATTACTAATATTTGTTATTATATAATTGTAAATAAAAATTAATTATTAACTCTTATTACCTCAACAACATCCGAAAAAACAAATATTGTTAAATGATCGCCACGACCGCTAAGATTATCACTAAGTTCAATGGCATCACATTTTGTAATAAAACTTCTATGTGAAGACACCAAATGAGGCTAAAATTGAAGCATAAATTAAATTAATATTAATATTAATACCAAATATTATAGAACATTTGGTAAAATAAATTATAATAACAAAATAAATTTAATTATTGTAATACTTACAGGACAATTATCAATATCATTAAATATATCAAATAGTACAACTTGACCCTCAGTTTTTCTTTTGTCTTCATTAATGTGAGTCATTACTTCTCGTATACTTGCAAGAGCTGACACAAGAGCTTGGTGATCAGGGTTATTTTTATCTGAATGTTTTAGTATATCTAATAATAGTTATAAGACATAAGGTTAACATCTAAGTATACATACTTTAAATAAACAATTAGTTTCATAAAAACATACCATTTAATAAAAGACTGATACTAGGTAATCGTTGCACAGGTCGAATAAGAAGTTCTTGGAGACTTTGACGACAACACTCAGGCCTTGTTTGGCCGACCTTGAGAAAAGCATGAAAACGAGGTTTAGTCTGATCACATTGCAAAAGCATCTCTCTTGTTTTTTCAAAAAAATTCACAAAAGGTGGATAAGCTTTCACTAATTCGCTAGACTACAAAATAATTACAAAATCAAAAAATTAATTTTCATCTTTAAATTTATCTTATTGTTTAAATAATATTTAAATATTGTTTAACATGTATATTATATAATAATATTTACGTATTTTAGAAAAACACTGCCTATACTACTGTCTTCTTGCCATGATGTAGCAAGACACTTAAGCTCTTCCAACATTTCACGATGTACTTGGTAAATAGGTAAAACATTTCCAAAAATTATTTTTATTTCCGTATTATTAAGTAAATAATCTTCTTTATCTACCATTTCTTCTAGTGGTTCTTTGTATACCTGGATAAAATTTAATTAAAACTAAGTAACTAACAATGCAAAAATAAAAAAATACTTATTTAACTCTAATAAAAACCAAAATATCTTAATTTAAAATAATTAATTACATATACATTTTGAAAAAAAGTGCTCACAGTAATTATTGTATTTAAAACTCCAACATAATTTATCTCAGTCTGTAATAATTCAGAGAAAACTTGATACCGTGGACTGAAAGGTTTATCTTTAATAACTGATTCTGGATCTAAAAATAAATCAAATTTTAAAAATTAATATATAATTGTATTCAATACAAAACAAACCTTTAGGGTGTTTAAAAGGTGATGTATGATCAGGGCTATTAGTGAAATTTAAAAATGAGCCACATGATAACCTTAGGCCATCAAGAGTGTTAGCAGCAGAAGAGCGTCGTTTGGATGGTCCAGAACTATTGGTTGGTGATGTTTCGCCAGCAGCTGCTATAGATGTTGGTGTAGATCTCAAAATTGAACCAAATCGATCTAAATGCCTTTTTCTTTTGCGTGCTCGAGACGAAGAACTTAAAGTAGATGACATTACGCGTGTAGATGTTGGAGTATTAGATACATTTAACTAGAATAATTCAAAATATAAAAATCAATAAAATTAAAATACTTATTTGATGTTCTATAATGCTTACATTAGTTAATAAATATTCTTTTGTTAAAGCACAGCTCTGATACTGAACAGACGTCCAAAACCAAGCTTCTTTAACAATTTCAGCATTATTCTTCTTCACAGGAAGAATCGAATCTAATGAAGATTCATTAACAACCTAAATAGGAAAATATTAAAATAATAACTATTATACTTGCAATAAACTAATAACATTACTATATACCATAATGTCATGAAGACATGAACATGAATATTAAATTTCATAACAAGAAATGTATTGTAATATAATTTTTTTTTGTGTAAAAAAAGCATTTTTTAATAGTTTTTTTTTATTGATAATTGAATTAATAAATAATGTAAATTAGTAAATATTTTTTAATAATTTTTTAAATATTATTTTAAAGACAAATAACTTACAATTTTTATTTTATGAATTACCTAATAAGAATATCTTGGGTTTAATATATTATTATCTAATAAATTGTGTTAATAAATTTTTAAAAAAATAAATATTAATATTATTATTAATTAAGTATATAATATAAATTGAACATTTTTTCAACCAAATTATGCAATTATGTATTATATTAAATCATACAAAAAAACTTAGCAGTATGTAAAAAATATAATAATAATTTAATAAATGTTTAGTTCAATAAATAAAACACCTAATAATATCCAACTTTAATAACTGAAGCATATAATATAATTAAAATAAAAATGTAATAAATAAAATAAAATACTTTAAAATAAATTTGTGCACATTGTTAAAAATAACAATCAGTAAAAATGGATAATTGTTGATAAAAATGATTTATTGAAAATCCTTTCAGTCATATTATATAGCATAATACATTATGTTTCAATTTTTCTTAGAAATTAAAAAAATTGTTAAAAATATACAACATAAATTATAATTTTATATATATAGAATATGAGAAAATATTGATAGTACAAATTATTTCATTTTAAACATTTACAGGACACACACAATATAAACTTAAATTATAATGCACCAATGAAGCAAAAACAAACATACAAAACAAGTAACTTATTATAAATTATATTTTAGTTAGTAAACAAATGTACAGGATAATCATAATATTGTGTTACAAAAATATTGTAAATGTTTGGAATCTCAACAAAATTATTAAATATTATATATATATATATATATAATAAATTATTTAAATTATACATATGTGTATCTGTATGTTACCTACAATAAGTCCTATTTACCCGGTTGTTTTTAGGTAAGATATTAATATATTTTTTAAATTTTATGTTATTTATGAATCAAACAATTTAGAAATGAATTATAATTTATAATTAAAATTAGTATGCATAGGTGCTAGGGGGAGCTTAGCACCTCCAAACATTTTTTTACCACCCCCCAAATATTTTGCTTAACATACCTAGTGTATAGAGATGTATAAAGTCTAAGACTTTTTTAAAGTTTTAGCACTCCCAAAATTTGAAGTCAAGTTGCGCCTATATTTATATGTTTATATGTATATCTAAAATGTAAATAGATTCTATGACACCCCGAAAAAAAATTACAAAAGAAATAGTAAGTAATGAAAATAATTTAATTATATTAATTTAATATAATTAAATATTATATGAATCATACAAAATTACAACATTAATTTCAAAAATCTGTTATCTTTATACTTTGACAAATATCTGTGAATATATTTAATTTGAGATACATAAATATATTACTTAACTTTGTTTAAATATATATATAATTAAATCTTAAAATTGGTTAATAAATGTTTAAATACTTAATTCTTAAAAAAATTATTTTAGATACAATGTATATATTGAAATTAATTATTAAATTGTTTATATAATAAACAATATTAAAAGTGATTTCCTAAAATTAAACAGCATTATATAATGTAACAACTAAATCATACATATTGCCAATAACATATAAATAAACCAAAAATATCTAAAATTTTGTAATTTATAATCCCGAATTAATTTGTGTCCATATAATTTGTTAAATTTATTTATTTAATTCCCTCGCAAAAACAACAAAAACACAATTGCAATAATATAATATGTATACCATATACTCAAAAAAATAATATATATCATAACAGCCAATATTTTCAATAATTAAATTTAAAAAATATATAACATTATTAATTATCTAAAAATAAATATTGTTAATGAAAAGCAGATGCATTATAAAGCTTATATATTGGTGATTTAAAGAGCTGTGAATTATATATAATGCATATGAATGTTATATGCGTATAAAAAATTTAATTACAAAAATAAAATATTTTCTTAATACAATTTTAAGGATTTTTGAAAATTTACAGCTCTGAAAAAAATGTGTAGGAAAAAATTGAAGAACTCATTCACATATATAAAAACAAATAAAATTAAACTAAAAGGAAAATTAAAAGAATTTGCCAAATATAATTATTCTTAATTTTAAATATATATATTATGAGATAGTAGTTAATGTATACCAATTAAATAACTTATTAAAATATATTATTTTTTGCAAATCTAAAGAAGATATTTATATAGGAAAAATTATTAAATAATAGTAAAACAAAAAATAATGAAACTTAGATGTTTATTTATAGATAACATGTATTATAGATTATTATAGCAATATGTTTGTATTCATTATTGTTATTTATAGTTTAGATCATCTAAATTATCATATAAAAATATATTAACTATCTAAAATCGTTTTATAATTGCTACTGGTATTTATAAATAAAATATAAGTACCAAAGTTTGATCAGTTTGATCTAAACACGTTGACATAGAATTAGGATGTTTAAACAGAAACTTGTCACAATCTGGATCTAAAAATTGAAGGCGTATCTTCTTGGTTTCATGTGAGATATTTCCACTATCTATCTCACTCAGAGTTCTTTTTAACCCCCCACTCTGAGTAATAGGACTTGTGTATGGAAAATCCTCTTTATCAAATGCTTGAATTAGGTTTTTAGGAGCCAAGGTACCTCGTATATACGGCATAGTGTTTGGATCTCGATCACCTAAAGGACTAGAAGTGCACGGATAACCTTCCTTTGTTACCTGACATGCAAACAAACAAAAATCATAACACCAACATATGTTTAAAAATTAAGCCATATCCTGTAAAATTAAAAATAAGCAATCACTTGTTAGTAAATTAAATTTATTATTATTATTATTATGTGCCTATGTGGTAGGTATATATTATATACAATATTAAGGTTAGTGGCTTTGTGCGTAGCAAAAGCGATATTTTAACAATTTATTTAATACAAAATTATTTTAAAAATATCCCATTATGTTTATAAATTAGAGTTCTTTATCAAATTAATTTATATTATATTATGCTCACATATATCATTAATAGCATAAAATAATTTTAGATATATCAAAACATTTAAAAAATTTAGTAGGTATCTCGTTTAACGTTATTGAACACTAAACATAATATAAAATATATGTTTCTTATTGACTATAACAAACATTTTTAAATATCTTAATAGTACATACTAGATGAGTACAATCTGGATCATTTTCATCACCTATTGGAGTTCCTCCATTTTGCAATAAAACATCAACCATATGTGATTTTTCTTCTTCTGTAAACCCTGAAAAACATATTTTAGCTCCATGGAATGGTTTTAACTTATGTTCTGAAAACTAAAAATAAAATTTAAAAACTAATTATGCATTATTCAATATTTTAACAAATACAAAATAAGATATGTTTCTATAACTCACAAATGATGAATGTATTGCTGTAAACTCTAGTTCATTGCGTCTTTCCCATGCTGCATGAAGCCAAGATGATCCAACAACTGGAATTTCATGTAAATATGCATATTGAGATTTAGCACTACATGCATAACCAGATACTAAATGAGTGGTTTTGTGATTGATGTTTTCTCGAAAACTACCACCCATCCAACGAATCAAACTCAGAAGACGTGACTGGTTAAAAATACAATTATATAGAAAATTAATTATATTAACAATGGAATATATAAAAAAAAATATATAAATATAAATATTTATTAGTTATTACCATTTCATCTCTCTTTTGGATTCCGGTGACACTAACAATAGCACCAACAAGCGCATTGCAATATCTATGTCGATTAACACCCTGTAAACCATTAGGACTTGCAGCCAATTCTAATAAAGCTGGACGCCCAAGAATTCTAAATAATAATATAAAAATATAAAAATGTTAACAAATGTTGTTATTTAAATATGTAAAAATATATATATTATAGAATATTGCAATAAAATGGACTCTTGTATAAATAATAATTTATTAATCAAAATGATATAAGAAATATGTTATTGAATACAATTGAAAATGGCTTTTTCAGAATTATACTACTTATAATTAAATTATATTTCATAAAATTGTAACTGTTTACATTTTTATATACCTAAAGAAATTTATGTAACACATAAACTATTTAATTAAGAAAAAATGACAATTAAAATTTTTTTCTTAAATGCATAAGCATATCTTTAACTGATAACAGTAACTAAACTAGAAATAATTTTACACTTTTTTTTTTCCAGAATAAATACAGTAAAATTGGGCGACTTGGAAAATTTTTCATGGTTTTTCTCAGAAAATTAATTAAAAAATTCTGATTAAGAAAATATAATATCTAGACATGTCTAAAATTTTTTTGAAATAGTTTCAATTGATTTAATACTAAAAAATAACTTTTTAAAAAAGTTAAAAGTTTTCTGAAGTAAAACCATAAACTTTGTGACTTTAAATACTTTAACCAAAAAATCAAATTAAAATTTTCTACTAATAACTCTGAACAAAATTTTTAAATTTAAACCTTTTATATTAATCAAAACATTTTGACTTTGATTTATAAAAATTATATATATAAAAGAAGGATCATTAAAGAAAAAAAAATGTATTCTACATTTGTTATATCTAAATCTAAAACATATCTTTCATATTAATGTTTTGTTAATAGCTTCATTTTAGTAACAACTTAAACCATATTTATTTTACTTATATCTAGAACTGGAAAAACAAAAATTGGGTTCCAGAATAGGCTTTTTCTTAGAAAATTTATATTTATAATTGGATAATATAATTTAAGAATTTGTCCAACATATTGATCAATATTGAATATATAAATGAATATCTTATGTGTTTCAAATTTGATCAAAACATAATCATCTACATCCAGTTAAATAGATATTCCTGGCTGAAAATATTTGTTCCACTAGTGGATGATTGATTATTTTTAGGACCAAATTCAATTATTTGAAAATTAAGTTCAAATTAATCAAAAGAATCAATAAATTCTTTATTGTTTTTGTACTTTGAAAACAATTATCTGGACGTCCATCACAAGAAGAAGAACCACCATTCTGTGTATTTTATTAGCTGACTATTCAAATAATTTTTATTGAGTTTTGAAATAACTGGTTGACCACCTAGTTTATTTATATGTTGACTGTGATCTTTAATATAATCATATAAAGTACTTTTAAGTACTCTATGTTTCTCGGCTACTTCTCTTAAAGTCTGCTTTAAAGTTTTTAACTCATTTACAACTTTTTCTAAATTCTTACTAAAGTTCTATTCTGAAGATAATATATTTTCACCAATACACCATTCTGTTATGTTATGCATCTTTAAATATACTATCACATGTCATTTTGTATCAATATACTTCCAAATTAATTACCACTAAAATTTTAAAAAATTAATTTTTGTCTGGAGCCAATCAATGTGTCTGGAGTCAACTAATTTTAAGATATTCATGTAAAATATAAACATGTATATATGACCACTAAAAACTAGTACTGTTTCAAACTATGAGCAAATTAATTATCTATTTTATAAATATATATTTTTTTAAAACATACTTAAAACATGGCCTTTTGACTGCAAGTTCCTCAAACAGAGTGGTGACCAAAATATCATTTTTTTCCAATAAATTAACATCAGTAATATTTTCCAAGTATTTAATTGATAAATTCAATTTCTAAAACCAAACATAGAATTGTTATACACTTATAATTAGTATAAAGAAATATAAATTAATTAAATTAATTTTACCTTGATTGCTAATAATACATCTGAATCAAACGAATATGTTTTTTCCAAATAAATATTAAAATTTGAAGAATCAAATTCTAAACTTGAAACACCTGTAAAACACATAAACATTACTTTTTATTATAACATTTTTTTAATATAAATTTTAAATTAATTTTAACTAAAATATGTAGCTAATTATTAATTTTAAATGTAAATTATAAAAAAAAAACATACAATGATTTACTTAAATCTTAAAAGGTATTACTTATTACAGCTTATTTTAAAATTATTGCTTACATATACCTATTTGAATTTTGAACTAGAAAATATGACTTTATTTTTAAATTGAGCGTCAAGAAAATAGAAAATTCAATTACTTAAAATATACTGAAATATACTGAGTTACTTTTTAATACAGATTAAATTAACCTTTTAATTTCATCTTATTGCATTACACAGGAAAATGAATAAAATGTGTATTATAGATGTATTCTGAGATATATTCTTAACAAATTAATTAATAATTTGAAATTACACTAAAATTTTACTTAAATAGTTTTAATCCAATATTATAATGTATATACATTGTCCATGGTTTTCTATAGCATAAAATAATATCCTAATCTAATATATTGGAAAGTTTTTTGTTTATTTTTATAACTATAATTATTATTTAATTATTACTAACATAACCTAATATTAATTGAATATGAAAAATAATTACTAAATACAATTTAAACACTATTTTTAATTGTTTTTTGTTATTTTAGTAGTTAATATTTCTTTTAAATTAAAATATTTATAATTTATGTTATATAGTTATATTTATTTAGATTATTAATATCATAAATTACAAATACTTAAATATTTATAAATCAATGATAATAGTTACTTATTTTCTACAGTTATATTAAATTTTTAACAGGTATTAGTTTTCTGCTTCAGTTACATTAATGAATTTATCTGCAACTTTGCCAATCATCCTTGGTTGCCAACTTTAACCCAGTTTCATTTTATTATTTTCTCATACTCTCATCTTTACTTATTAATCCCTACAACATGACAGCTAGATTTTTTTTTTTTTAATCAATTTCGATTTTTTGTATTAATTTATTAATATGTATTATGTTAAAATTGTAAAAATAAATATTTATATTAGCTAATATAATAATAAAAATAATTATTAGTTATACAAATTCAGCTTCAATGTATTATTTAAATAGAAACTAAATACCAAATAGGTAGGAATAATTAAGTAAATAGAAACAATATTTTATATAGATATTAGTTACATTATTTTATAGGTAGGTACTTACTAATAGTAAACAAATAATAATTCAATTAAATGTATACCTTACCTACCTAAGCTTAATAAATAATATAAAATACTACAGTAGGTATGCAGTATACCTAATAAGTACCTACTGCAATAATTTCAAGTCACTTAAATAATCTTTAAAATTAATCAATATCAGCTGAGGTTGAATTCTGAAGTGCCAATAATTATCAATCGTATATATTATATATTTTTTATTTCATTTAATGTACTAAATGAAATATTTTTTTTACTATATACAAATTATTTATTACTACTACAAGAACCATAAATTAGTCTCGAATTTAATACAAATTTAATTATTTACAATATAGATTTATCCTTAACCAATGACAATTAGATAATGAGTTGTAGACATAGTATTTAATATAATAACATAGGTAATTTTATTGCGTTTTATTATGATATTTAATGTTCAATTTTAAATCGACAACTTTAGATATTGATTTGTTGACTAGATACCTATAAAATACTCTAAATACCTATTTTTATTAAATATAAATAAATAAATACACTACTTATGAACTTTATACAGAAAGTTGAAATATTAGGTTTAAAATATATTTAAATACCCACAGTCTAGAAGATAACTAACTTAAAGGTAAATCATTGGATTGAATATATATGTTAAGTTAAAAGAAACCTTAAAATAAACTTATATGCTATGTTATATCTTATAGGTATTATTACCTACTATTATATAATTATATTACCTTCAACTAATGAATTCCTATTCATTTTTCAAGTATGATAAATACAATTTAAAATATTTATTTTAGAACATTTATTGAGAAAAAAATGTATTTATGAAGATCAACAGAAAAATATTTGACAACTATAGTTACATTTTAATGTTTATAGTCGCATCTCAATGTTTTATAATCTAAAAAAATATTTTATCAGTTGACTAAAACAGTAAATTTCATTATTTTATTATTAAATAGTCTTGTTTATATTTTTAATGATTAAAATAAACATAATTAAATAACGTAATCACTTTTTTTTTTAATTGTTTTTTATTATTTATTTACACATATAGGTACAATGTAAATATAATATCTATACTCAATTATTTTAATTGATGTAGTCTTAATAATGTTTATGTATTAACTATAATTATATGAATTTATATCTTTTATATATTTTTTCATATATATTATATATATATATATATATATATATATATACTATATAATTCATTTGACTGGAAGTACATGTACATCTAACAAAATTTTGCAATTTATTGCATTCAAAAAAACGATTCTGAGCAACATTAAGACAAATATATATTATAAACTGATAATATTTATTTTTATACATTTTATTTATTTATCAAATAATTTGCAACAGAAAAATTATTTATCAAAAAATATAAAATTTAATTTTGTCACAAATTTAAATTATGTGACTTTTGTCACTTTTGACAGTTAATAATGGTTTTTCTTCTTTAATTGGAAAATATAGAGAATTTTAAAAGATAATCTATATAAAATATACACTAAACAAAACCCTCTATCAAAAGCATTCCCTATTTTAGATATTCGGACCACTCTTTCTACCCCAAAAAATGTCTTTATACATAAAAATAACATATTTCTTTGAATTTAATTAAAAACCAAATTTTGAATGCTTATTAAAAAAAATTGGGTCAATTTACGAATTTTTACAGTTTTTTAAACTGATGTAATTATACATAACTATATTTCTTGGTATATTCAATTGTTAAATCATAAAACCCAACATTGCAAATTATAATTAACATTATTGAGAAAAAAATTACATTTTTGGAAAAATTTCAAAGTTCTATATTTAGGCATAAATCAATGTAAAAGTTCCAAAAAATTGTCTCATTGATATGCAAATACACAAAATATTTGTTGAGTAATTAATTGCATTGTTTATCATATAATAATGAAATTTAAGTGTTAAAAATATAGATTCTGCAAATTTTCAACCATTTTTCAGTAGTTTTTCTTATCTCAAAAACTTATGAAATTCGAAAAATGAGCTAATTGAAGTAGCAACTAGATAAAATTATCTATCAAAAGCATACCCTTTACCCCTACTTGTGGAAATCAGACCATTGTTTCTACCTAAAAAAAGTCTTCATACATTAAAAAAAAAGCACACATAATTGTAAAAATAATACAATTCTTCGCTTCGCTCATATACTAAAATGCATAAATAGGTAAAATTATAGGACATACCAAAAAAAATAGGTAGTATTTTCCTTTTCTAATATTTTAAAATATAATTAATGTATAGATTAAATTATATTTGCATTTATAATTATTAAAAATAATAGATTTTGATTAGACTGTACTTACAATCCAAACTTATTATTTATTATTTAAAATGATTTATTATCCAAACATTATAATCTTAATTATTTTTATAACTAATTATTAAAGTATAAAATAGGTAGGTATTTACATCATAAACATATTATAATTAGGCAACATACAGACTTATCAGAATTTATGTTACAAAACTGATAGGAATATGATACATTTTATAGTAGGTACCTATTCTGATCATCCTGTATATTTTAAAAATTAAATGTTAAAAACAATTACAAAATGTTGTTATAATTTGACACTTCATGGTCTAACATAACTAGTTTTACAAATATGAAAATTAAAAACATTAATTCATAGTATATTTCATCATAAATTAAGACATACAAATCTTTCTTATTTACATCTAAAATTTATTATTTATACGAATATGAATAAGAATTAAAATGTTTAATTTCATAATATTTATATAGGTACCTATATTTAATTTGTCAGTATGTTCTCTAATATTCTTAATATTAGAACATTGAATCCATTAATTCCAGTAATAATTATGTGTAATTATATTAACACTCATATTTAAGAGATTAAGCTGTAATAAATTATTAATAAAAAAACTTAATTGATAATTAATCATACATCTATTATATTTTTTATCTTGTTTATTTTATTAATACTAAATATGAAATAAAAGTATAATATATTATAGTTATTAATGATAATTAAATATTTCCTGCCTTAAAAATAATGTTTTTTTTCTGTTTATAAATTAACTCATTCACAACCCACCACCAAAAAGTATCATTTGATAATCAAAAATTAAATTTTAATATAATATTTTACAATTGTAAAAAACTATGTATAAGAGAATAGGTATACCGCTAAATATATCTACAGAAATATCAACAGTTAATTTAATAATAACATTTTGAATCTAATATCTACATAGTTATTTTTAAAAATTTAAATAAGTACAAAAAATATGCTACAAATTTTAGTGATTATGTAGGTACTACAAATTTTAGTTGATATTGGAATCCCAGGTATTTATTTATAACAATTTAAATTAGATAGGTACATATTATTATTCATTTAACCTAAAATGACTGTCATTTATGTGTCATCTAAATATGTCACCAAAACAGTAGCTCCTTAGACTTGACAAAATATATTCTATAAATAATTGGTAACATTCAGTATCCAGCTAACATGTCTTTTTTTCACTCTTTATGACAGTTATTACTGGCATTTTTCCAATTATTACATGAGGGGGATTGTTTGACGTGCATGACCTACGAATAGTGTATTAAACTTAGCCTACTTATCGAAGGTACATATGACTAAAATAGATCAAACATTTATTTTTATTTTTTTTACTTGTTAGTATACAACTATTAAAAATGTACAATATTGATCAATAATATAATTTATCATTGTAAAATATTATTTACAAATAAAATAATTGTTTCTTTATATAAATGCACATAATATATGCGTATTGTGTAAATAAATTAATGACTAATGGTGTTTTAAATTTTATGTTTATACAATATATGACAAATACTACCCCCTACTTATTACATTGGGTATATGTATATTTCAAAAAAATCGTATTCGTTTATTCGGATCTGTATGTTATCTATTGTAAACGTTAGGTTTATAGTTCATATTTACTATTACTTAACTACTAATTATATACTATTATTAATAATTATTAGTACTTTGTGTTTTTAAGAAATCATCTTCGATATAGCAGTTATTGTGTCCGGTTTCATTTGCCGACATTGTAATGGATGCGAGAGATTTATATCCGAATGTATCAAAATATATGAATTTGGAGAATCATTTTAAACGACATAGTGTAGCAGAACGGCAAGACGGAAATTTGAAAAAAAAATTCCGCAATTTCACAAATTATACCGATAATCAATATAACGGACAATTTATTATAACGGATCCGACGAATAGTTCCACTGGAAGCACATTACGAAATCGAAAAGAATATTATATCACAGACGACAAAAATTAAAATCACACGGCAAACAACAAGACAGCAACACGATTAAGATTGTAAGTCGTAAGAAGAAAAATAAAAGAACTAAAATAATAATTGATAAATTAAAGTAAAAGCACACACTATAGACGGTTGACTCCGATACACTAAACACACACACACAAAAACAACACACACAGACACACAAATCACATACTACGCAAACACGGAATGAAGCAACGGGCAAAAAACACGAAAAAACGGTTAGGACGCACGCGCACACCTAAACAGGTGAAACACGACCGAGCACCCGTTCTGATTGGTTGCAGTCGATCGCGCGCATTGGACAACATTATTCATGTCGGCATTAACTACTATTCAATATTATATTATTTAAAGTATATATTTTTAAATAAATAATAAATTCTAAACTTTAAATTCACTCTAAATTACAAAACAATTCTAAATTTACATTACTTGACGAGAAGAATGTTTAGTTACAAATACAAATGTGTATATAGAAATTGTAAAATAATTTTCTAGAAAAAACGGAATTCTCAGTAAATTGAATAATAAACTATAGAATAAAGAATTTTTTTCAATATAAAAATTATAAAAGGCAAGTTTTCGTTAAAACAGAACAAAAACTAATGATATTATTTATCAACCTATATGCTATTTGATTACATGGTTAACTTGATTTAACAAATTTATTAATAATATATTGCATAACAAAATGATATTTTTTAAAAATGTTTATTTGTGTATTAAATTCAATGTATTATTAAATTGATACATTATATTAAATTTTTGAAAAAGTAAATAGTCCAAAAATAGTAAAGACCATAGACTATATGAAAATAGTTTAGTTTTCATATAATCTGCACCTACATGGTAATAACAATATTATCATGTGTGTGTGGTAAAGAATTAGAGACTAGTCTATTGTAAGCATAGAAAAGAAATTAAAAATGATTACTGTAAGTATTACTGTATTAAATATTAATTTTATAATTTAATCATTTTATTATAAAATCAAGGTTTTAACTATTTGGATCAAGTTTACTTTTTTTTATTACCCAAGAGTCAAGATGAGCCGGTTAACCTAAAATAAGTAAAATTATAAGGAAGAATTGTACTGGAGAGTGGAGTACACACCAATATCAATGCAAATATTGCAAACGTACATTTTAAATTTGAACTGTGGTGAAACTATGTTTCTCGACAGTAGTAACCTTATAATAGATAATTTATATTTTATATAATCTGTGATAACTGATAATACTCCTACAATTATAAAAATATCATATTCATATAAAATATTATATCTATGAAAAAATTATATTAGAATAAAATCTAAGATTATAATCATAACAAAATAGTAAATATACTTAGCCATAAAATAAGACTAATGGAATCATGTACTACTTAGCCATGATTATAAAAAATAATGCGGGCAGGATATGATAGCATCTATAGTATAGACCTTCACGTGGTCTCCCCAGCAAGCAGTGTGTTACTGAGTTTTTTCAAGGAGACTAAACCGCGAATCTTACAATGAACACAGAAATCAAATAGCATAATACCAACAGCCAGACGTCCTTGGACCTTCTCGACTTTTTATTCAAAAACAGCCCTTTTCAGAGCTCCCTTGATACACACGCTGTTCTTTCTAAAAAAAGTACAGCTAACAAATCGTACAAAATACAATTATAATTATTTTAATTCATCATATACAGATTATATCCATACTCTAAAGAAAAGAATATGAATTGGTGGTGTATTGGTTGTATATGGTGTTTTTACCCCTCCAGAAATGTTGATTTAGAAAGACTACCCTTTTTGTGCTAATAAACCGTAACTCAATCTGTTGTGATCTTATCTATTTCTTAATATATTATCCAAGATTTAGGTAGATAATAGATAATCCTAATAGCTATAGGTAAATTTTATTCTGTGGTATAGTACCTCATAAATGTATCTTGGAGTAACACGAAAAAATAAATCCACAAAATGCATTAAACTATTATTTTTAATTTTTAGTCTAAACAGTAAATATAACATGTATTCATCGCACGAGGGTCCAGATTCCACTTTGGGTAGCCACAAGTTTTTCGCGTAGTGGTGTTTAAAGAATAGATTAAGAAGAAATCTTAAATTTTATGTTGTTTTTTGTTGTTAAGTGATCGGCATGCGCAAATAGCAAATAAAATATATCATATCTATAGGTATAACATCGGGAAAATAAGATTACATGCCTAGTTATCTACAACATTATATACATTATAAATAATATACATAATTTGTTTTAATACCTACAAGTAAAAAAAAATTATAATACATTTATTAAAGCGTTCAGATATCACAAGAGTGACATTATGTAGTAGGAAGGCATATAAATAAAGAAAATATTTTAGTAAATATGCATTTTTAAGGAAAATATTTTATCAATAAATTTAATTTACCAAACTACAATTGCCCTCCTTTGCCCCCCTGTTTAACGCAGGTCTGGGCATATAGCTACAATTTGATTTTTTACCTGGGGATATTTATTAGGGAAATTGTATTTTAGACACAATTAAAAATATTATATTATATACGTTTGATTTATCTTATAGATTACCACACCAAAAGAATACAGAAAAAAATAAAGAACAAAGAAAAATAATAACAATACAAAAATAATACAATAAAACTGTAGAGTGAATGCTGGAAGAAATAAAACAAATAACAACATATTAGATTACAAAAATGGAACATCAATTTTAGGAGAATAAGACAAAGAACATAAATGTAACAGGGTAATAAATAATAATTACAATACTGAATATATTACCCATATTATATTAAATCAAAATATTATAAATAAAAAATATATACATGTTACAGTTTTATGTCATTGTCAAATTCAAGCATAATTAATATACAATTGGAAACATTGATACACTATAAATAGGATATATATTATTATTATAATAAACAATATTTACAAAACTAATCATCTTATGTGATGAAAATAATACATGCTACAAAAATTATGGGAAATAACATTGGAAACATAATAATGTAATCCTCATTAATTTTTATAACATAAAATCACAATCGCCTATATGCTATAATAATATATATATTTTATTTTGTGTATTACAAGTAATATTTCAAAAAATATATTTTTAGTTTTTAAAAGGAATGAAAATATAATTAGTCTCATACATTCATCAGACATCCTATTTTTTAAGCTAAATATTTTTAAGAAATATATTTTTTATAATAGAAAATATGTGTATCATATTATTAAATTAATAGTATAATATATTCTATACACTATTATTACAGTAAACTCGACATTTTTACACTTCTTGTTTTTGCCTTTCTTCTCCTTAATTTTAAATAGTGATAAATATTATATTGCTTTTTAAATTATAAAAAAGTAAATATATGAGTTAGGTATTATCAGGCAGTCAGATAACAACAATATTAAGAAATAAAGAACTACCTAATACTACTTATTTAATATAACTAAGATTTAAATTAAAATAGGAACAATAGTTAAACAGATGTTCGTCGCATTTATTTTTTAATAAAAAAACATTTGAATTGTGACCTAAAAAAATAATAACCAATTTTTGAATAAATTTTAGTTAAAATACATAACTTAATATTTGCAATGAAGAAAAGAATAATTGATAAACAAATATGCAGAGCAAGTAATTTTATAGAAAAAAAAAAACATTAATATTAACTAAAATAATATTAATATTGCATTTAATATTTTAACAAGTCTAGTAGTTTAAAAATTACACTAAACAGAATATTTATTATTTAACCACTCAAAGGTTTTCCAATATAAACTATCGATATTTCTGTGTTTCCATAAACAGCTGACACAGATGGGTATAATTTAGTTTTCGGTAAATCTTTAAAAGCAATACCCAAAAATTCATTACATTTTTCAAAGTGTAAAACACCGTTTTCGCAATCTAACACTAATTGTAATTTTTCACCAATTTGATACTTTGGAGCATTGTTTAATAATGGATAATTGCCATGAGTTACTCCATTGTGCAACAAAACATTATCGATTAGATTCCAACCCCAACTGTGCCTATCAATACCCAATAGTGGTAAGTAACCACTACAATGTACTGGTGCTTCTTTTGTTGAAACGCCAACCATTGCTACAGTACCTGTAAACCACATAATTATTTTAATAAATTTAATAAATACATTTGATATTTAATTAAAATGAATTACCTAGTGGTCCAGTCCATGTAATTTCCCATACATGTTTACCTTTTGCATACCCAATTTTTGTCCTTGCCATATCTGTACTCTGTGCTACTGGATTTCGGTGCAATGTGAAACCATATTGTTTAACGACAATATGCATAGAACAATCTTCTGGGTTCCAAGCATGATATAAGGCACGTAACTTATCTTTAGGACTGTTAAGTTGTGACAAAAGTTCAGACTTCAGTATCTCTTTAGGTATTTTACGTTTACATATCCATTTCCATAACTCTGCTCTACCATCATTAATTACTCGATTCCAATTTTGGCAGACCAACATACAATTAATCAAGTCAGATAATTCTAAATTTGAAAATATTATGTCTAATACCAAGTCAGGTAGGTATTGCGGTGCATGATTAACGTCCATTATAGATGTCAAATCTAAATTGTAATTAAGTTAGCATAATTGGTTGTACTCTACTCACTGATAAAATGGTAATCATAGATAAACAAACTAATGATGGTAATATTATATGCATGTCACAATAATTAATAATTACAATTTACTATTAAATAAAATGTAAAAATAAATTAATGAAATATCAATCAATTAATGAACAAATTGTTTAAATTTTAAAAACAAAACATGAAAATTATCATTTGTTTACTAAATATAATATATATCGAGATAAAAAATACTTGTGTATTCTTTATCTCGATGACTAAATATAAATTTTAAATTTTGTTATCAAAATATTCTGTTTTGTATTATCTTATCACTATCGCATAAAATTATAAATTATAATATAATCTAAATTTTTGACGACTGACATCTATTCTCAATTCTGTATTAATTTATCTTTTAATTCTCAATTTCGTGTCTGTATATAACTATATTCACTTTCACTATTCATATATAATTGAGACTTGCAGTACTATATTATTTGTTTTTAGTTCAGAATTTCATTATCTATGTTCAGTATTCACTATTTTCTAATACAAATTCTGTATTTTTGTAGCTTGTGGAGAACATAAAACAATGTACTGTTTTAATTGTACAGTACTGCAGTCTATTAAGTTTGTATTGATAAATAATTAGGCACCTACTAATTATTACAATTTTTTGTATTCATCAATAGAAATTGACAACTAAAGATAACTTATTTGTTTATGAATTTATTTAATGTTGGTTGCATAATTATTGCACTTCTCTTCAGATTTCATTCTGATTGAGACCAGTCAAAATGTTGTCATCAAATTTATATAATAATATTGATTTAGTTAGAAAACGTGAACAACAAATTGATACATTGAAAGTTTTCAATGAAAAGTAAGTAGTTATGGTAGATTCTGCACTCTTTGAAAGTTTACAAATGCATTACATATTGGATATGTATATTAGTGTTACAGAAATTAATTTCGATAAAGAGTATTCAGTAGAATTTCCTACAAAAGTTGGCAATTTGAAGTTAATTATCAATTTAGACCATAAGTTTCCTTTAGAAAAACCCAGAATAAAAGTGTGTCCTCGAATTAACCACAAATGGGTGGACAATACTGGTCAAATACTTCTTGCTCCTGGATTAATAAATGTAAGCATATTTAATATATAATAAATATAAATATACTTAGCATACATAATATAAACCATATTTGTACCAATTTTTTTTCAGTACACTATTCATTCTGATTTAGGAAGAGTAGTACAAGTTATAAGAAGAGAGTTTGAGCTTGATCAATCGCTTACACTAGTGAATGATTCAGACAGGTAATTTTATACATTATTTAAATATATTTGAAGGTATTCAATTTTATTTTTTAAACTTCTTAGTTCAGGATATGTTGCTGCTGGTTCCATCAATAATGCAATTACTTCTCTCAGTAATGTATGTTTAGTGTTGTTTTTTCAAATATTTGAATAATTGAGTTTTGTTTTATTTGTAGGATATAGAATTTTTTAGTCTTGCGAAACTAACGTCAGCTGAATTACTACGCTTAAACAATAATGTTGACTTTTTAGATGAATTTATTTCAGAATTACCATCAATAGAAGGATCTAATAAATCTATTGAAAATACCATTACAAAAATAATGGACTTAGCTAGTAAACGAAACAAAATAAATACTAAATTGTTTTTCCATCGATATTTTAAATTTACTATTTTTAGATTCTAACATGTCTAAAGAAGAACCAATTAATAATTTAAAATTGGAAATTTCTAAACATCTAGAAACAATAGAATCATACCAAAAATCATTTGCTGCTCTGTCAACTAAATATGTAACATTATCAGAAAAATATTCTCCACAATCAATCTCGGTAAAATAAATAAAATTTATACAAAGATACATTTCATTACAGACATTACAGTTAACATATATAATAACTAGGTCTAGGGACTTCTAGGAGTTTGCATGTTTTCAATAATCATTCAAAATATAGCTAAGTAATATAGAAATTTGTTTCATAGATCGAGTCTAATTTTTAACAATTTTGTTAATATAATATTTCATATTTTACCATTTTTGATATAAAAGTGTAAGTTTTAAGAATAAATATATTATTATTTATAATTTAATATAAAAAAAACATAATTATAAATAGATTTCCTAGGCCTGAAATATTAGTTTAATGGTTTTAATTATTTGTATATGAAATTAATTTATAAAATATTAATGTTTGTAATTTCCTCATTGTTACTTATTGGCACACATATACGTTACCGATAATGACACCAAATTATAAAACTATTAATAACTAAAATTTTTTTTTATTATTATTATAAACTAGCAGCCAGAATATTTCATTAATCATGCCGATCATTTTTTCAAAAACATTAAAATATATCAACATTTGATAATAACATCAATTTTTATTATAAGTGATTAACTTTAAAATTGTAAATAGATAAATACATGTATATTTAAGTTTTTTAAGGACATGAAGTCCCTAGCCTTAACAATAACCATAATATAATGTTTTAGGATAATTTAAAAAAAGCCGCATTGAAATGTGATGAAGAAAGCGAACGAATAGTAGAACAATTTTTAAGTGGTGATATGGATTGTGATAAATTTTTACAAGTATATGTGAAATCTAGAACTGTAAGTTTTATTATTTTAACAAAAATTAATACTTTTTAATATTTACTAAATAACAAATTAATATTTTTTCAATAATTTCAGATGTCTTACACAAGAAAAGCAAAAGAAGATAGACTCAATTACCAATTAAAACAATTAAAAAAAGCTGGATTTTAGATTCCTTGTATTACCAAAAAAACATCAAAGACTTATTATTTTATTATTTGTTCTCAAAATAATGTTGTATTTTGTAAATTGGTAGAAAACCCAATTTTGTTGAATATTTTCAAATGCTCCATATTATAAAATTAATATATGATTTAAACTATCCATTTTAAATCGTTTTTCAACCTTTTTAGTGTTGAACCCTCAAAATAGGTAAAAATATTATCAATTACATCACGGCCCCCTTAAAATAAATAATAATTTATGCCTATATGTTAGTTTCAAAAAATAATATTATGTAATAAACTATTAACGAAGCAATTATTATTTTTAACTGATACAATACCTGGTTAAGAAACGTTGCTTTACCATATAAATTATTTTTACATTAATATATTTTAAATTTTCTATACTTGCTTTGATTTCTTATAAATAATTTTTAATTCTATTTTAATAATTTTGAAATCTGGATGTATAAATATTTGAATAATTAATAAAACAAATATAAAATATTGAAATTTCATCTTTTTTCCAATCAATATTAATTTTATTAGATTCTGAGTGAAGCAAAAAATGTATTGATTTTAAAAAGTTTTTTTTTAATGTATGAAAACATTCGGGTAGAAATAATGGTCCAATTATTACAAATAGGGTACCCTTTCCGTACCAAATTTAATCTTGGTGGTACTTTATTTAACTCAATTTTTGAATAACTAAAGTTTTTCTTGGGCGAGAAAAAGCTACCAAAAAATGGCGGTTAGATTTAACAAATTACTGTTACCGTTATTTAAATTTTTTTGACTACTTACAAGATAATATTTACACATGGTAAAATTTTGGGATGGATTGTTGATTTTCTGGCTAAATTAGAGCTTTAAAATATTTGCCAAACATTTTTAATATTACATTTAATTTTGATTTTAACAGTTAAGTTAATTGAAGCCTACTCATATACTACTTAATCTATTTTTAACGAAGGAGAAATGTCCAAAATCGACCTTATCGCTTTTTATAAATATGTATGAATGAAGTAGTTCATGAAGTGAATTAATTTTAAATTTCAGAGGAGGTATAATTGGGAGACTAATAATCAAAATATTTATGAACTGAACCATAAAGCAATTATATGAAAGGCAATATATACTTCATCATTGTTAAACACCTTGTATCAATAATTGATAATTTCTTATTTAAATATAATTGGTTAACCTAACCTTAACAAAATATAATAAAATATTAATAATCGATAACATATTCTTTATTTAATATCAATAATCATCAGTTACATAATAGGATATTTTTAAGTAAACACCACATTTTTAAATACATTTAATTTAATATTTCATTAAATATTTCAACACTATTAAACTTTTATTAAATATAATTAACTTTTTATTAATACTTTAGTATTTGTTGACAGTTTATTGTAAATAAAATAAAATTTCATGCTGCCTAGTCTGGATAAAATTATAAATCAATCAAATAAGTTAAAATGTGCAAATACAATTTAAACGATAATATATTAGTGTTGCCAGACACATACTGGCCCATTAGGATACCGAGAAAAAATCAGTATGCCCTTCTTTAATATTTCAAGTAAAAAATTAGTAGATAACTTAGCTGATGTTATAGGTATACATGGTATTTATGACTCATTCCTAATAGTAAGTAAGAAATAGGTATGTCCTAATAATATCTAGTTTTATAGTAGGAAACATGGACCCGAGTATTGCTAAACTAAATAAATATTTTGTGTTAAATGAATTAATAAATATAATACTGATAAATTAATCAATATGAACATTGTACTGATGTATGCATTCAATTCATTCATTGTAATGTATTTCATCACATTTTAAACATATGATATATTGTTACTTTAGTGATTAAACATAAGGAAGGTTATTAGCTAGGTTTTTTTTTGCTGTTTCTATATAAACCAGAATAAATAGTTTAATATGCCCTACATAATTATAGTATATTAAATGTGTGCCAAGTATCTGAATCTATATTTAACATTAATAGAAACCAAGACTTACTATCACATAACATACCACACATTAACTATTATATTCACACCTTCAAAACAAAATAATTAAACAAATAAAATGCAATTCAGAACATATAAGTAACTTTATTTAAGAACAATATTACACATACTGATACACAATACACTATAATAATTCTAATAAATACATTTGATTGAGGTATTGTTAAACAGGAATGATTGAAGCGTCTAAAGATGTAAAACAAAACTAAAAAGCATTTAATGTGATGTTGAATACTTCTCAAATTCAACAATTCATAGATGCAAATAATTTACATTTAATTTAAGTAAGGCCGACTGTTCTGAATTGATTAAATAATCATATTAACAATTGTTTATTCACTCTTTCCCTTCGGGGGTGTTGGTGGTGGAGGTCGAGGAATATTCAAAGCAACTTTTACAAAGTCGTAGATGAACCATTGCAAAGCTGTAAGAGTACCAATCATAATAATTCTTGGACCTAAACCTTTCCATAAACCTCCAAACCCAATTTTCTTTAAAACTTCAACTGATGATGCACCCTTTTCTTGGTTCAATTTTGATACCAGTGTATCTGCTGGGTGGGATACTATAGCACAGAAAACACCTGCAATGTAACCAGCAGCAAATGTAACAACCAGTTGTTCTCCTTTTGTGCATTCAGCTCTGGGTTTGGGTACAACATTAGCATAAATTAATTCAACTGTTCTTTCAAAACATGAAAACTTCATCATGGTATAAGGAATTTGTCTCATCCACAATGGTACTAAACTCTTGAAGAAAGCAGATACACCTTCTTGTTGCAACATTTTGGGAACAGCTTCACGCATGGTATTAGCAAAACCAGGGGTAGTTTGAATTTTAACTTTGATTGATTCAAGAGGAACAAGACCAATGTCAGCAAAAAGTTCAGCAGATGCAGAAGCGGCCAAATAAAGAGATGTACGCCAATAGTATGCCTTTTCTTCTCCCAATATATCAGCATACATAATTTTGAAATATTCATACAAACCAAATTTACCTAAACCTTGAATGGAATAACCAATAGCTGTTGGAGCCCAACCCTTAGCTAATCCTCTAGCACCTTCGTCAACCATTGTAACCTTAAAACCATTGATAAGGTTCTTGTATTTTGCTGGGTTCACTTGAAGACGACACTTCACCAAATCTAAAGGTGTGACCATTGTGTGTGTCAAACCACAAGAAACAATACCACCCAAACCACAGAGGGCAAAGTATTTAGGTGAACCAAATTCACAGCTATCATTGTTGACTGCTGCTGCTGCAATAGTTCTACCTAAAATTCAAGATATACACTAATTACGACTGAGATTATTACAATTTTTGGACGACATATATTTTAACCTTTTATGTGTCCATGTTTTAAGTATCAACTTACCTGGCACTAGATGAGTAGGAAATGCTGGTGCATTTTTAATGGAATTTTGTTGGTCGATTGGTTTTCTAAGCTGATTAAACGGCGAATACATTATGAACGAGCTATTATATTTTTTATATAGCTATACGTAAATAATCGTGACAATAAGAGCCACGCAAAAATTAAAGAATAAGGAGTTGCCGGATGCGGTAAAATAGGGCATAGGATAAGTGAAAAATTATAATGAAGAAAAAACATGAAAAGTAAAGATGTCAGCAGGCACCCAGGTTAGCCAATATGACATTTGCCAATACTAAAAAGATATTTTTAAATAATTTATTTTTTGTTAATAATTGTATAAATAGATATTTTGACTTAAACATATTTTATTTAATATAGATAAAGAATATAATTTGTTTAAATAATATTGATGCTTAAAATTCGTATCGAGAAAAAAATTAGATCTTATCTATTGTTACACTGTTAATATGATTAACAGATAACGTTGAACCACAGATTATAGATAGATAATAGATAACCTCAAAAATAAGATACCATTACATCTGTCTTTCTCCCTCTTCCCCAAAAAGACCATAACTGACTTACGAGTTAGGAGTTTGATTTCAAATCTATTTTGTCATGAGAGTTAGTATAGGCAATAAGCATGTTCTATCCAATCTTTTATTATCCATAATATATTTAATAGATCTATTTTATCGTACTATGTATGAGATTCAGGAAACTTAGAAGAAGGGATATGATGTATCAATGTGGAGAGATGAAATAGTATAGAAATAACGAATAGGTCATATTTTCTACAAAGTGCTACAATTTAAGTATTAAGGGTTCACATAAAACAAGACAATGAATTTTTAAGGTATTAATAGCCAACAAATGCTATTATGAAGATGAAACCATTTTAAAATACTAATTAGACGGTGTAAATCAATAGAAGCCACAAAAAGAAGGCTAACATGAGATAGACATGCCTGAATGCCTGGCAAAAAAATAATGCAATATTAAAAGCAGTGACGATCCGATAGAAAAGAGACCACTAGGCTCTAGGCAGACTCATAGAAAAAGACAAGGAGGGCAGACCTCGTCTTAGAATCTTAAATATAAAAATTGTGTTAAGAAAGATGTTAAAATAGTAGGTAGACCCAAGAGCCAACTGGATGAAGGCTGCAAAAAAGAGAGATATAGAAGAGTATTTGTTTTATGGAATGGACTTAAAGGCCGAAAAACCCAGAAAAAAATTATGCACGAGGATTGAGATTATATGAAACTTTAATATAATATTCTGTGCTTCAACGTTCTGCGACATTGGGGCATAGAAAAAAGATAAAAATCGTTTAGGTATATGATAGAGATAGATATTATAGATGCTTCGATGCCCAACTGTATTGTATTAATATTTATTGTAACATACTATATAGAATTTTGAATTAATAAATACATTATATTTCTATGATTTTTTTTAAGGACCCAGAAAAAATAAATTAAACGGCTGCATGGAAAAAAAGATAATATTCCATAATACTCAATTATCGGTAAATTTAAAAAAAAAACTGTTTATTTACTGAATTATTTGAATGAGAAATTTGATAATACGAATAATGTCCAGGAATATAGAATATTATCACATTGATTAATTATACAATTATACAATGTATAATTAATCAACGATTATCATTTTTACACACATATTTTTAGCTATAAAATGGCTATCTCAGTTTATTTTTCGTATTTTTGAAATGTTATCTCTTTTCCACTCAGCCTTTCTATTGTGAACCAATTATCACAGAGGTTATACCATAGAACTTTCTAATAATGTTCTATGGTTATACAGAGGATTCCCTCCATTTCATTATCAAATTTCAAATATGTTAATCAAGATAACGGACAAACGTATTCACTATTTAATATTCAGTATTGTTATAATACTATTGTCATAAAGACACAAATCATAATATTGAGTGTAGTACATTGATCAATTTTCTAATTTTATATTTTACCTTTAGTTTAAAATTTAATATTTTATATATATTTATTTAATATTCTGCGGTGTAATTATATCATATTAAAAGAAAAAATGTCCGAGTCAATCTATTCCATAAATGATGATGAAGTAAGTTAATTAAAAATACAAAATTTAAACCAGTGGCAGTGGGATTGATGTTTTTTGGGACAGGTGCCCCATCATACTTTGGGTGTGGGTGGTTGGTGGCCGGTTGAATGCTATATGTTGTTAAGCCGGTCCAACTTCACAAGTATAATTGCAAGGAGGGATATGTAAGTGCAATAATGAGATAAATGATAATCATTTTAAAGTTGTGAGATTATATTTAAATTGAATTCTCTGTTTTGTGTAACAATGATTTCGCTCTATTCCTTGTAAAGTAAACATTATAAACACAGCACTACAACAAAACGTGTTATTTTGTTATTCAGAACTTTCGTACTAAAGAAATCAAGAACATTTTTATTTTTTTATGGTTTGGGGTAGAATGGTGATGGTTAGACCAAATATTCAACTATCCCTCCAACTTAAAATGTTCGCGCCGCCACTGATTTAAACTGTTAAACACTTGGGATTGCGATATAAGTAAAAAACCAATTCATAACTTATGAAAAAAATAATGTGAATTTTATCATAATTTAATAAATAACACCAAAATGGATATTATGCTAAATTGTATTATTTATATTGTATGTAGGTATTGTAATTTTTAGAAATTTTGTAATTCTATTTAATTTAAAATGTTGTTTATTAATTATTAATATTGCTATATATATATATATATAAGCCTAGTTATGTAAATATATATATTTTATAGTATAGTTTTTATTTAAATATACCATTTATACGTAACTAAATACTAATGATTATTAATTTAATCAATGAACATAATTTATCGTTGTTTTAAACTTTTATACAATTTTAAATTAGAGTGTAAAATTATAAACATAAATATATGAAATTTTTTTTTTTTATATATTTATAGCCTTGTAGTTCAACCAGTGTTATTTGTCAAGTCAAGCAACATGAAAATACAGTTGTATTGTCTGATGATTTTACTCTTATTGATGTGTTACAAAAGTATAAAGACCAAGTAAGAGTAATGGCTGCAAAAATAAGTCAATTAAATCAACATTTGAACCTCATTAAAAATCCAGCTAATCTACCTACCCACCAAGAAGTACTTAAAATTAAACGAAACATCATCCATGACATTACCAATTTTTTGAAGGAAACAAAACCTCTTAGTAATAATACAACTTAATATTTATCAATGTTATTTTATTTAACTAATTTAATTATTTTGTTTCTATTAGATTACCCTAGTTTTCAAACATTAAGTTCAGTGAAACTTTTAAAAACATATGAAAATATATCTTCACAATGTAATTTAATACTAAACAATATACAACAAAATAATGAAAATATTATTAAACGTACTGAATGGTAATTTAAATGCTATAATTACTATAAATTCTTAATTTAAATAAATAATTTTTTTCATTTAGGATTAAAAGTACATCAATACTTATTAAAGACTTCCAAAAAGAGGTTGATAATATAATAGCTCAAAATTCTATAAGTGCAGAAGTAGAACAAAGAGTTGCTCAAGATTTTAAAGAATGCAAATCGGATATGGTAATTAACTTACATAAACCACATAATATATACTTTGGATTTAAGTGTTTAAAATCAACCCATTTTTATTTTTAGTATAAACTACTATCAGTAAATCCTATATTGAAGGAAACCTTGAGTGTAAGTTAAAGAATTATAAAAATATTTTTTTTATCAATATTTATAAATATTATTTCTTTTTCTTCGCCTTACTTCTCAACTATATGGAGTACCTTGGTTACTTTAGTCCTAGACCTCTATATAGTTTTGATGCCATTCATCTTGTTCATTCACACCAACTAACTTTATATCACTTTCTATTTCATCTAACCACCCTTTCTTTTGTCTTCCTCTCTTAAATAATTAATTTTAATATTTATAATGTATTTATTTGTTTAAAGTTATTAGTGGAGTGTAATGAACAAGAAGAAGATAGTTGGGTAAACATTGAGGATAAACCACATTTAGTCGTGCATTGTCATAAACTGAAAAGAGCTGGATATGTTTTACAAAATGAACAAAATAAATATCTTTTCAAATTAAATATAATTTAGTTTGGTTAAGTAAAATAAATATACTGTAAATATATATGTAATGCAATTATTCTTATTAATTTTTAAAATTATATATTCCATATCTGTATCTAAGTTATTTAAAAAATATATATGTATTATAATTTTAAATTAATTTTTTTTTACTTTAAATATTTAAATAATTAGTGTATAAAGGTTAAAATGTTGATATTTTAAATACATTACAATTTTGCATATTGTATTGTTATTTAACAATAATTTTTATTGTTTATTTTTTAAATATTTAATAATTTTATTGAAGCATAATATATATTCTTAGACCTATATTAATATTTTATGGATAAGTAACACATTGATATTAAGTAATTGTCCATAGTTATATATCCATGTTCTACAATTCCACTTTAAAATTAAGGTAATATAACTTTACATAAGTTTTATACAGTAATTGTTTATAACATAGAAGTATGCAATTAGTAGCACATCGTGTCAATAAATTGTATTCATACATTTAATTTAGGTAATATTCGTATAATATTATTATAAATTATTTGGAACACAAGAACATAATAACTGTGGTGGTTTTATATTTATTTAAATAAGTAGATTATTATGAAATATTTTATTGAGCACCAATACTGATTTCTAGGAAAAAAATTACAAATATAATAATAATAAGCAATATTTGCTTCTATAATACATTGTACACTCAAATTTTTAAGTGTTCTTGTTACCCTAACACCCGCAAATTAAAATAATTATATGACGATAAAAAAAATTATTCAGTATTATATACTTTATTTTGTACATTTTTGTACAACTAAAAATTTATTTTTACTACTTTCCAAAACCACACACGTTAATACGGTAATATTTACGTTTAGTAAAATTTTGAAAAGGATGTTTTGTTTTTTAGCTTAATATAGAGCTTTGAATTTTTTCCGAAAATAATTAATATTACGTGCAATTTTTGATTTAACCGTATGAATTTTTTATAGAAGCCTACTGTATACTATTTAATCTATTTACAAAATATTTTGAAAATCGTGACTGACAATTTTTATCATGAAATGATAAGTCCTTGAATATTGTTCGTAGGGATTTGGAATTTATTTTGCATATTTACATATGTAATTTACATTCATGGTAAATTTTGGAATGGATTATCAGTATATAATATATTGCAATATTGATATTCGCTCAGAATCATATTTTCTAATGCAATATCATTGCATTCAAATTTTAATAATTATAATAAAACACTAATTTCTCCGAAGACCGAAGGGACGAAGGAGGGACATCCACAATCGACCTTCCCACTTTTTTTTTCATTTCTATCATAATAATTAAATTTAATTTTATTAAATACTGCGTCAAAATATAAAAATATTAAATTGATGATCAAGACCGATTTCTTCTCCGCGATATCGGCCATCAGTGACGCACACGGCTGACTGTGCCACTCCTTCCCCCTACCCATCTCCACCCCCTCACCCAATCACCCATCATCCTCCAACTCCCCCTAACATCCGCCACCCTCACCCACTCCCCATTCCAATCGCCATCCCCTCCCCTACCCATCTCCACCCCTCATCCTCCAACCTTCCGCCTCACCATTAGCCGCCACCCCCTCACCCACTCCCCCGTCTGCCTCGCCCAACTCCCCATACCAATCGTCATCACCTCACCCTCTCACCCCACCTTCCGCTCCCCCCTTCGCCAGCTCCCCTAATCATCACCAGCCCACCCCCTAAGCCACCATAGAGGTGGTACTTCACCCACTCCTCTCATCGCCAGCCATACAAAATATAAAATATATTACATGAATTTATTTATATAATACACACACTATCCTAAAACCCACTGTACAAAGTATTATTGTATTAATGTTTAAATGATATTTACTCGTGGTTATATACTTAAGCTTTATTTTTAAAAATAATATTAAAATACTATTATTAATAATGTCATTTAATATTGACAGAATGCCAATAGTTCGCAGTAAAACAACAAACGTGAATGTATACTGCAACACAAAAAAATATAGACACTAATAAAGTAATAACATTTTGAATTTACGATTATGAAAACAACCGATTTTAAAGGTTCAAAATACTTCATTATAGATATATAAATAATATATTTTCGGAACGCAACGATGAGCATCACTATAACTTATAAGTGTATTAGTTGTACACAAAATTGATAAACAATAGTTTGAAAACAATAACCAGCATATAAATTCCAAAACAACAAAATATAAAAATAACCATCATAGGTAATAATAACCAATAATGATCTTATAATAATATAAATATGTTTCTTAAAAGTTATAACATTTAATAATATTAATAACCTATAATTTTTAATTTTCTGTTTATCCAAAATATTATTTTATTCATACTTTATTTCAATATTTCTAATTTTTCTGAGGTTAAAACTCATAACTATTATTATTAGGTACTTATTTAAATAGGCCATAGTGGCATAAGCATAATAACGTTAAACTAAAAATACATATAGATAAACAAATATGCGAAAAAAAAATACAAATTAATTAAGTTTATTTGTCGACATATTATATGGACAATTGGACATAATATAAGAATGGATATTATAACTTTTGGGTAGGTCATAGGTATCTAATTAAATTTAAATTTTAACATTAATGTAATTATAACAAAATATATTGGATTATCGTGTTGGTGTAAATATTCAATATTACATCAATAGTAAATCCTAAACATACAATTAATGTTATTTCTTAACATAAAACTGCAATAAGCATATTATTATTTATGGAACAATATTAGAATATTGCATTGGTACTAATATGCAATATTACATAAATATTTAAAACAAATTATTTAATGTTTTATATAAAATTATATTTGCGCAAAACAGTCTTAGAATATCTCATTAATGTTAATTGGTAATATTTTGTATGAAACCCAAATCCAAGAAAGGGGCAATATTTTGTAACATACTTTGCACAGTGGGAAAGTATATTTAATAATAATACATCGATATAATAACATCATCGACATTTTACAACATTTTTTTTAAAATTATAAATATAAATATATAATTTTATTTAATACATATTGTATTATTAACATTATGTTTTAAAGAAAAAAAATTAATTGTAAGTATATAAATAATTTTTTACAATAGAATCAATGAAATAATTTCTGCTTCGCGTTCCATTGCGGAGTGTAAACAGTACTGTAATCTCGCGATGATGGTGATTCCATGTACTTTAAAAATTGTAAGATTCGGGACCATCGTTTTCGTCAACAGCCTGAAAGTTAATGATTATATTATATTAAAATATAATATAATAATAATTAATAATAAATAAATAAACAAAATTATTATTAAATTACCGGCTGCGGTGGTAAGCGTAGTCGTTTATTTAGCTTCGGTGTTTCGAGTTGTGAAAAAGTCAGTGGTGATACAGGACTCGATAGGCTGTTATGTAAAATCATTGGCATTGATGTGCACTGTATCGGGGATAGAGACTTAATAAATTTGGCTGTTCCGGTGTTCTAATAGAATTTCTACAACAATAATGAAAACAATTTATAATTTTTTATTTTATATTATTAACGTTTTTACCCTTGGTAGTGAATTTTCTTCAGGATCCGTATATAAACATGTAAGATTTAGTATTCTAAATATAAAGTAAATTTTTTGTCTCCACAAAATTCATTCTTTACACACTGCTCCCCTTGCAAAATATATATTTATATATATATATATATAAAATTGAGTACTACATATTAATAAATAATATGTACTACTCTTCCTTAATTATTCATACAAAATATTAGTATATTATTGTATAGGTATAAAGTAATTTTATTGTATCCAACAAAATCACATACACGTCATAATCATAGTACTTATTATTCCCCAAGCAATTTTTTTTCATAATTTGAAGGACCTAAATATTAAAATAATGTAGACCATTTTAAATATAAAATATTTTTTGTATCCACCCAAATCATTAACACCTATATTTATTTACTACTCCACGCAATTATTTTTTTAAAATTTTTTGGTCCTAAATATTAAAATATTAATATTTCGCTTCTCCCTTAATTTTGATATTTAATATAGAATATTTTAAATATAAATTAAATTGTTTGTATCTACCTAAATGATAAATACGACATTATATTGATCTTAGTTGGACAAAATTGTATTTAATAAATTATGAGTTTGATTATATATGTTTTCACCAGCAGATAATCTTCCACTTGATATGTGTTCCATATTTGCCAAGTCTTGTTCAGTTAATAGATATGAACCATATGGATTTATATTTACCCGACTCTAATAAAAGAGTAATTATAATTAGGGTTTAGAAAATAAATAAATAAAAAAATAAAAATTCACATTAAATCAGCTATAGCTTCTGGGCTATTAGATATATCGAAATCGTCGGGAGTGTTTGATCTAAATCCCATGATGAGATGGGAAATTAAAGGATCACTTCCATCACTATATATGTAAGAGATATACGATATATTATTGTTGAGGAATCTGATAACCATATGACGCAAGTGACAAATCCAATTTAGGACGTCGCAATTTTTCTATAACATCATCCCTTTGACTATATCTTCGGATTGAGTAACACTTATATCAGTCATATTAGACACACTTCGATCAAGATACAGCTAATGTAGAGAACTGCGTCTTAAATTTACTATAATTGCTCCTAAAATATATAATAATAAGTTGCAATTTTTTTTTTTTTAATAATAATTACAAATTATAAACAAATTTTAAGATAAAACTTACGAAAACCTAAAAATAATAATCATTGCAATAACTAAATTTTAGTAAAAATAATATAAAACGCGAAATAACAATATATTTAATTATATTATATTATAAAACTTTCGAGATATATAAAAACGTCAAATTGCTTACAAAATTATGTGTCAGAAATTAATGAAAATACGGTTGCCATAGATTTATATTTAATATTTAAAAACTAAAAATAATTAACTCACTTGAGCCGAGTATTGTGTTATCGGTGTTGAATAATTAGGAATAGCAATTGTCAACCTATGGTAGAACTTCGAGGTTTATTAAAAGCAAAATACTCTGAAATCGGACTGAACAAGTCACCTGCAATTTAAAGATATGATAAAATTGTTATAATAGTAAGATACTACAAGGATACAAAAGGGTAGTAGTACATATCTATCTATATGGCTATACCAATTGGTATGATAGTATACATACCTATTTTACCTATAGATAAATATATTAAATAAAATATTTTTTAAAATTTAAAAATTAAATTATACCAGAATTTTTCATTGGACTTAACGACTGATCAGGCGAAGAAAAAAAGCTATGAAAGTCTAGTGTATTTCTATCTTAACTCACAGCAGGTGAAGTTACGTCAGGAACGTCTTGGTTTTGAAAAAATGAATTTCCCTAAAATAATTTTAAAAATAAATGTTAAAATCAAATTCATATATGTTTAAAAATATTCTGAATATAAAAAAAAAAAAAAAATGAATTAACTTACTCTTCTAAAAGTAGACATGGTTGCAAACAAATTAATTAAATTTTAATGGATAACAATGAAAATAAATAAATAAGTAATTATGGAAAATAAAATAAAAATTTGTGACGAATTAATATTAAAACCGCGGAAACATAAAAACGATATTAAACATCAACAGACTAGTTATAGTCTCGACGACGAACTAAGTACTAAGTGCAATTCTTCGTCGACTGAGGACTACTCGAGCTCAGATTTTCTGCGCATCATTTCTGCTCATTTTCTATGTCATCCGTTTTGGTTGGTCAATGTAATCGCGTAAAAACCAATCAAATGACATTATAGAATAGAATAATCCCACCTAATTATTACATAATTTAATTTATGTTCATTTAATACTTTAATTGTCTTAAAAAAATCGAACTATCAACTTTAGTATTCATTCCTATAACTCTATACCTAAATGTTGAGTTTTCCCATTATAGTTATTTATAAATTGAATTATTGAAAAATTATTTTACCTTATACTACTGTTGTTTTAGTAACTATACCTATATGTTTCAATAATGCATATATATTAGAGTGCCACTAAAAATTCAACTTTGTCATAATCAACTAGACACTTCATAATTTTTTTACATATCATACCTATATAAATCTATGCAAATTTTAAATATTTAAAATGATTTTTAAAGGTAGCTCAATAACTTATAATATTATATACATATAGGATGGACAATTTATTTTAAAAATTTCATTACTCAAAAATAAAAATTGTTAATAAATATACAGTTTTTTGGAGTCAATATTGCAGGTCGAACATAATTTTATAAATTGATAATATGAATATTATTTTAATATATTTTAAAATTCATTTCGAATTAAAGTAGATTTATTTGAGTTATTGAATCTATGACGATGATTTTCAACTACTTGTATCAGATATATTGTTTCTGGTCTTCATGTTTCGATACAACTGAATTGAAAGATTGAAAGAGAGCAATTCCGCGTTCCTCAGTATCATTAACTACTTTTAGTGCCTGAATTCTATTTCTGAGTTGTATGTATTCGTCGTCATTTTCCCATATACTTGGATGATTTTTTAAGAAGTTATGAGGTAAGTTAAGGGCTGTAAAAAGTTTGTTAGTATTACTTGTAACAAAATCAGATAATTACATACACGGAATAAGACGTTCGTCCAACTTGATACGCTTTGGAGGATCTTCATCTCCTTTTAATAATGCTGCGACCATTGCTTCTTTTTCTAATATTGTTACTTGATTATCAAAGAACGCTAACCCAATCAACGTTTCACTGAGGTACCAAAAGTGATTCGAAAAACTTTTTATGGTCATTTCTGCTACTTTTTTGTTTATATTTTTATATTCTATAAGTTCTTTTATTAAATTTAAATCATTTCTAGGGGCTGATATTGTAGACTGGGCATTAAACCAATATTTTACATACTCACTTAGCACAAAAATATTGAAGTGACACAAACCGTTTTTTTCTTGGGATGTTAAATGGAACTGCGATCGAAAGATGTATATTTTTAAACAATAAATAAGTTTGGCCATCCATCTAGCCCTATGATATGCGCCTGGAGTTAAAATATTTGTTTTATTATGTGGAAGATACCCTAGAAAAAGAAGTGATAATTGAAGTAGCTCTTTATAATCGTCTCTAGGCTGAAACTCGTTTAATTGCTTAAGTAATAATAAAATCAAGTTATTTTTTTGTGATAATAATGTTAAATTAATATATTCTTCTGTAACTCCACTTTCAAATTTGGATTTGTCGATATTTATCCAGGATGCAGAAAATCTTTGAAATAATAAAATATTTGGACCACTTGATGCACCCATTAAGGCGTTATAAACTTTCTCTACAATAAGTTCCATAATATGATGTCTACAAGCTAAGCTTAATATATCTTTATTAAGTTTTTGCTCTAATAGTGTGCAGCATCCTGATCTTATACCTGTATTGCTAGCTGTGGTATCAAACGACATAAACTGTACATAATCTATTAAATTCCAGTCTTGAAGTATATTATATACTGTTTCAGCTTGTGCTTCGCCTGTACCACTAAGTATTTTAGGAACTCCCAAAAGTTTAGTTATATTTTCTCCAGAAACAAGAACAGCTAAACGGTTAACAGACTCTTTTGATGTTATGGATGGAAGTATTTTTTCATCCCAATGCACCGTTAATGGAACAGAAGGAGAAAATGAATTTTTTATTTCTTTGGCTTTTTGTTCACGTTGAACTAAACGTTGTTTCGAATAGATTCTTTATTTAAAGCTAACTGCTTAGCATCAACTCCTAATGATAATGCTGCTGATGCTAAGACATATGTGGCATTTCTATCACTAATTTTGGCTCTATCTAACGCAGAAGATAGTTCAGGACCAATAATATTTTTAGACCTAGAAGATAATTTTTGTTTTTTAGGCTGGTTTTCTATATACTATTCATCAGACTGAAAACTGGTTTCATTTTCACTCATATTGTCCTCTTCTACTTTACTTAAGCTTAATATTCTTTCAATTTCTTTCTTTTTTCTAATTTCTTCTTTTTCTTTTCTTAATTCACTTCGCTTTTCTATTAAACTCGTCTTTTTGTCAACAGATATCATACAACCCCGTCTCCCTTTTTCTCTTTGTGCTAATAAAAAGTTTCTATCTTCTGTAAGTTTAATTAATATTTAAGCATCAGCATGTGCAATGTCAAAAAGATTATCTAATGACTTTGTAAACTCATTTTCTTTGTTTTTTTGATTATTAGTTTGTCTATTTGAATTTTTCTTCAACCCTTGCCAAGTACTAAAGAAACATTTTATTTTTGTTACAACATGACAATTTAGTTTCGTAGGTATTCTTGCCTTCTTCCAAAATGTAATTAGTTTATTAGAAACGGATTTAGCACTATTCTGAATCGTATTTTTATCATTTATATGTGAGTATAGAAATCTTCCCAATACCTGTCTATTTGAGGGTAATTTGCTACCCGTTAAGCTTTCTGTTAAATGTCCTAATAAATACACATTACGACGACTAGAACTGGCTATATTTACTAAAAATGTAATACTGTAATGTAAATATCTATCTTAATGTAATATAAATATAAGAAATATTGAAATACTTACTTATTGAATTTTTGAATAGGAAGAATATAATTTCGAATAGAATATAAAAAGAGAATGTTTAAATTAAAATAATCTTAAAAATAAAACTACAAAAACTGTGAACAGTGAACACAATATGTATCGAAATCCGACAGACACATATTAAAAGAATTGGAGTTTTATATAATATAAATTGTGAAAATTATCGTAAATATTTTCTTATCGTATTAAAACTTTAATAGCTTTGAGCGACCAGTAAACATTATCTGATTTATGTGAAATTTGCTGTGTTATGTCTTCATACGATAAAAAATAATAATACGAAGTGTCATTCTCATAAATCACATTTTTATTTTTAAGTCCTATAATTGATTGGCACCCTAATATATATATATATATATATATATATATATACAAAATATAAATTACATAGATTTAAATACAAATAATACCTAATAATTATAAGTAGTTACATCAATATAGGCTACTAAAAAAAAAATATTAAAAGTATTAAAAACATGAAAAAACATGATAAAATATAGATAAATAGTTAGGTGCCAAATAAAATATTATACAGTATTATGTATTTCGATTAGGTACCTATAATATTTTTAATATAGATAGAGACACCTACTCAGCAGTGCGATGATGCGTATTTTGAGGGATGTCCGCCATGTGTGAACACAGTGATGACATATATCTACAGCTAGGGTTCATGAGATCCGGATCCCCTCGAAATTTTTTAACTGTCTGTTAACTTTATAAACCGATATTAATTTTTAAAAAATATTAGTTATAAAGTACGCATTAGTCGAAATATATTGTGTGACGACTACATGTTTCCTGAGTGTCTGTCTGGACATCCACCGAATTGAAAAAAAATGATATTTTTTAATCTATAATATTATTATTCAGATTCTTAGTAACACCAACAGACATATACGAAAGAAACTGCAAAGTGCAAGTGTTTGGAAAAATAATATAATTATTCTTGCGAAAATATATGAAGATTTTATTAAATCAATTAAGCTTGGCCGAGAGTGGTTGAAATACATATTTTAATGCACGGGTTTCCAGATTCGACTTTTGGAAGAGGTATAAGCCACGAATGTTTTGCGTTTCTGGACTTTGGAATAAGCCGGCCACAATTCCAGCAAAGCCTAAGTATTTATTGTTGTTCTGTCATGTTCTTAAACCAATTGTAGTTTCCAAATTAGTAGAGAATGAATTTTTTGTCGAACTAAACTATGTATCAAAAAAAATTTTATGTAGGTACCTATCAAGAATCAAGCTATAAAAAGTTAATGATGCGGTATTTGGTTAAAATAAATTATTTATTATGATGTTTTGGTTACAATTAACAAAACTTAAAATTAATAAATATGAAATAATCTGTTCAATAAATAAATAAACAAAAAAACTAAAATAAAACTTGTAGAATATAATTTAATTAATTAAATTGTATTTTACTTGTTGAGATATTTGAAAACATAAATATGATATATATTGAAATATATATCATTTACTACAAATATTATGTACACTGCCAGAATAAACGTTTTCATGTCTAAAAAGACTGAAAAATTATTTGTATAGCACAATGACAAAAGTAAACTTTAAAGTTCAAAATATAAGATATTTTTAAACTATAATATTAAAGCATAATTTTTTTTTAGACTCAACTAGATGGATTGATAATGATGGCCATTCATAATGATATTCCAATAACACCTGAAGAAGTCCTTAATGAATTGACCAAAAGGCCTAGAAAATTATATTATATTTTTTAAAATGTAGACAATCATAATAATATGTTATAATATAGTATAATGATATGAAAACTAAAAAATATGTTTATGTATTATTGCTTTTTGCAAAAATATCCATGTATTTTAACTAAAATACTTATATTTTTTTTCATAAACCTTAACTTTTGTAGACATATTAAAAAAAGTATTAGTTCAACTCCCGCTCACCATAAAAAATCCTGAGCACTCCTTTGAAACCAATATTATTTTTAATGTGTGCGATTTTTTTTCAATTTTTCATATTATTATTATTATTATTATATTATTAAATTGTTAGAAATATAAATATGTACTAATATACTATATTCAAATATTTGTATAATTCATTTTATAACTAATATATTTGTATGAATTATTGTTATTAGATACATAACAAGTTAGTTAAACTAATTATATTAGTATAACCATTATATTATTACAAATTAGAATTGCTTAATTATATTATATTATTATATATATAGTCTACTTTTATTTAATAATTATTATGTACAGAGGTGCAGGAACTATTTTCCTTGTGGGGGGGGGGGGAATTTTAGGAAAATCATGATATATTGTATACTATATTAAAATAAAATACAAAAACTTATATTTGTTTAATTACTATTTTGTTGATTAAACTAATATTCTTTACCTAATTTAATTTTGAATATATAATTAAATACAATTTTAATGTTTTACATTTTTTAATTTTATTTATTATACAACTTTTCAAAATTTATTTTATTACATATATTATATAAATATTAAAAATAATAAAAATGTAATTTCAATTTAAACTATAACTCTAAAATGTTCAAGTATTAAGTGTATAACTATGATGATACATTTTCAGAGGGGGGGTAAAATTATAATTTGTTCCCTGACATATTAAACGGGGTGGGGGGGTAAATGCCCCCTCTGCACCCCAGCTCCGGTGCCACTGATTATGTATATAATATTAGGAAAGTATTTCTAAAAGTATCATTTATAAATATCTTTAAAAAAGTTATCTAAATTAGAAGGAATATACAGGAAATATTTGTAAAAGTGAAGAGCTTTTCTATCACCTTGACTAATGTCAAAAAAATATATGAATAGTTTTTAGGTTTATACAGTTGTATACATTACACAATTACAAATACATTCGAAAAAATCAGAATATTATAAATTCTTTAAAAAAATAATACACAATATAATTTTTAATTTTTAAATTAAGTATGATACATATTTAAATTCTTATATTATTAATCATGATTTATATCCAAACAGTTTTTGGAATAAGTTATTTATAAAGAGTGATTAATCCATAGTGAAATGCAGATCAGATCTTAATATATAAAATAAACTCCAAACAAAGGGTTAATAAAGGGTAATTTACCAAGAGGTATGTTTAGTATATCCTGGAAATTGAAATCAACAAAAAAAATATAATATTTATATACTTTACACTAATACTTTTATATAAATTAGAATTTATTTAAACAAAATAAAATATAAACATATTTGTTAATAATATATAATATTGTATAATTAAAGCTAAAAATAATAACAAATTTGAGTCTACAATATAATATAGAAGCAATTATTGCTTATTATTAATATATGATGTGCGACAAATTGCATGTATCAATACAACCATTGATTATAGAATAGTCTATTCTATAATCAATGATACAACTAGAACATGGTAGTGTAACATGCAACGAACATTTTTTACCAGGTTTTATACCATTAAAGCCAAAATGTTGGTTTTCCCCTACCAAAATTTTGATATGTTATAGTGCGTTTAATTATCTTTGATTTAATACACCTCCGGAAAAAATCGAGGTGTAGAAAAGATCAAGAAAAAATCGGGATGTTCATGGTCAAATTTCACTTTGAACTGTGTAACTACCGACCGCATATACGTCATACAGGCAAACATGCATTTATTAAAAATGATATTTTTTTTACTTATAATTATACCTAAGTATGTATATTTATTTTCATTACTATAGGTAAAAGTTTATACTTTAATAATCATAATAAAAAAACATTTTTGATTTTTATTGTTTCTGTTGTTTTGTGTTGATATTGATTTCTTCATTCTATGCTTACAAATAATATAATCATAAATTATATTTGTATAATATTAATAATATATAGTTACGCCTTATAATTTGATTGTGTATGCAACTTATAGTACGGGTTTATGGTAACTGATTTTATTCTACTGATAAGAGAGTGTTAACTTCACACGCATACACTATCTTAGTTCGTGATGTAAACTATTTATTATATATTATCTGTGCTAGATGCTTAATATCACATAACAATTTGTTTTTATTACAGTTGTATCAATTTCTGGGTTTTTTAAATTTTTAAATTGTTTTTTTTGTCATAGTTGAAATATATATCATTATATCATATATATATATATATATATATATATATGATCTAAGGTTGAAAACAATAAATCCTAAAAATTTAAGAAAGTAATTATCAAACCGTTGTCTGTCGTCTGACTCTAGTCTGTTTAGTGCCTTAGTGGTAAGACTTCGACATAGTACACTCTCAGAGTTGTCATTTATTTACAATGTCTGAAGAAGTTATAATACTTAAGGATCTAAAATCAATTCCCGACAAATATTATAGTTACACACAAACTTTGCGTAATTCAAAAACACCTATTGTTTTAGATAATGGTAACTAGGTATATTAATAATACATTATGGTATACTATTATACCTTTTAAAATCAAATGTATCTGTAATTAATAAACATATTTTTTTTTATGAGGTTCACTTACTTGTAATGCTGGTTGGGCAACATCTAGTGTTCCAAATTTAACATTTAAAAATATTTTAGCTCGTCCAAGAAAAGAAAGAGGGAAAAAAGTAATAATTATATTTATATTTAAGAACAAAATTATTTATCTTATTAAAATAATAATACATATTTAGGATGGAGAAACGTTAATAGGAAACGACATTGCGAATATAGAAGCAGTCCGGTTCCAATTGAAATCACAATTCGATCGTAATGTAATTACACAATTTAACGTTCAAGAACAGATTTTAGATTATACATTTTCACATTTGGGAATTGATAGTGATGGAAGTGTAAATCACCCAATATTAATAACTGAACCAGTTGCCAATCCTAATTATTCTCGGCTATGTAAATATTTTAATTCCATAAACCTCAATTTATATAATTTTATTTACATTATGTTACTATTATAAGTGATGTCAGAATTGTTGTTTGAGTGTTACCATGTTCCTGGCATTTGTTATGGAATAGATAGTTTATTCAGTTACCAACATAATGGTTTTGCTGAAGAATCTGGACTTGTCATCAGTTGTGGTCATCATACAACACATATTATACCTGTGATCAAAGGTACTCCTGACTTAAATAACACCCGTAGAATTGATGTTGGTGGATATCATATTACTTATTACTTACATAAACTTCTACAACTTAAATATCCAGCACATTACAATGCAATTACACCCAGTCGAGCAGAGGTATTCTATTAATTTTATCTAAATGTATTATATTTTTACTTAAATTGTTTTTAAGGAGTTGCTTTATGAACATGGGTTTGTGGCAGAACATTATACTGATATGTTGAAACAATGGTCAGACGCTGAATATTATGACAATAATGTGAAGAGAATACAACTCCCGTATTCTATGGCTGTTGTCTTAACGCCAGATCAACAGCGAGATAAGAGACGAGAAATGGCCAAGAAATTAGTAGAGATGAATGCTAGAAAAAGAGATGAGAAAGTAATATCAACTACTTGATACTTCTAATTTGGTTAAATAGGTTAATCATATTATTGGTACAATTAAATGTTTTTATTTGAATACTTTATTTATAGTATTGATGATTACCAGAGCTGAGATTTTATAGCACTAAGTAGTACTGAAATATATGCTATAATATGACTTTAAAAATCTTCAAATATGCATCATAATATGCTCAAAAAATAAAAATAAAAAGTATAAATAAAAAATTTTTAGTTATTAATTTTAAAATTATCATATAGGTTCTGCTTCTTTTAATAGATTTTCTGAAAACAAAAATAAAAAATAAACATAGATAATTGTTAGTTATCTATTAGATAGGTAATTTTAATTAATATTATACCTTGAAAATTGCATTATATGATTAAATGCTTGGCGAGGTTCGAAATTTGTGTAATTTTAAGTTTATATGACAAAAAAATAATAAAATAAATTTAAAGGTCGAATATGCGCTTAAAAATCTTTAAGAGATCATTTAAATTTTTGTAAAGTATTTATGTCTACCTTGCCTTAAACTCCTTACTAAATTGGTTTCGCTTCCTTATTCCTACACGGATACACCTTCATGGATATCAATGACACCTCTTGTCTATTCATATAATCTATCTTCATACCATATTTCATATTCTCTATTCAAGTATAACTCCTACACTTTCCCTTATGTACTCGTTTCAATTCAAATCAAAATAAATAATGTTTATTATTTATTTATATTCAATTATACAAAGTTAAAACATCATAAAGAAATATATGTATGTTTCATATATCAATTCAATTCAACATGTATTTTTCTTTGATGGATTTGAATTGTTCAAGTATATTGTCAGTTTTTAATTAGACATTTTAATATTCAAATAATTTTTATAATAACATTTTGTAGATATTAGGACAATGTTTGATTTTTAAAAATGTTATCTGTTATTTCAATTGTATTAAATATAGTTAAATATTGTATAATTTTTATTCAGTTAGCAGAGGATGAAGAACAGGTTCATCAGTTACAAATGATTAGAGAAATGATTGATGATGGAGAACCAATTGAAGAAGTCAGAGTCAGTAGTTCAATGTTTAAAAAAATATATTAATATAAATTATTAATTTATATATTTATATATAAATATATATTGTAAATCAAATAACTTATTTTATTCTTAGGAAGTATTACGGTCTCATGGATTAAAAAATGAAAAAGACTTGAGAAAATTAATTTCCGATCTTCAAACTAGAATTGATAGAGCAAAATCAAAAATTGCTGCTTCCCATAATCCTTCCAATCTTGATGAACATGTTACTGAAGAACCTAAATTAAGATTTTTTAAAAATAAAATCCAACTTCCCAAAGATGAATCAATTTCAAAAACTTGGCTTAAAGATATATATAAAAAGAGGCAAGATATAATTGATAAAAAAACTATTAGAAGACAGCGTAGACAAGACATGGCTAAAAGAGGAACTGCTGCATCTTTAGAAAGGATGCGATTAATTAGTCAATTAGCAAGGAAAGATAAAAGGGATGATGATTTTGGTAGTAGAGATGAAGATTGGGATGTTTACAAAGTTATAAATAAAGTAGGTCAACTACTTTTAATAATTAATAGTATAGTTTATATTATGGTATTTTTATATGTTAGTCCTACAGGGTTTTCAGAATTTTGTGGTATAAATTGTTATAAAAATGCTAGGGTTAATATTTTTAATTCCCATAACTTTGTAACATAAAATTTCTATGTATATTATTTTTAATTATAATATAAATAAGTATATCAGATCATTCAGAACTAAAATTTATATAATTTTTTTTTTTCCATTATTATACATAATTAGACATTTAGAAATACCAATGTCCCTAATAATACCTTCAGACTTAAGGTATGGTTCTTTTAATGTAATTATGCAATATGTATGCATAATACGCATATTTGTATCAATATATTTAATACATTTGTGTATAATTAGTTTCTTTAATGCATTTTTATGTAATATTACACACAACATATATAATCATATTTAGATGATTTATTTATTTAATTTTGCATAGTTACGTAAGCCCATTAAGCATTGTTAAACAATCTATTGCCTATGGCATACACATATTGCACTATGCATATTCTGATTACGTAATGTGCATTAAAGGAACTTTACCTTTAAACCTTTAAAATATCTATTGAAATTGTGTATATAGTTATTATTTAACTATATTTAATAAAAATAATATAAATTGTATTTATTTTTTTCAACATATTACTGAATTAGTAGCTACTGTAATATGTTAAACAAATATCAAATAAAATATAATTTATTAATATGTATAATATAATTAGTAAAGAAAATGATAATAATATTCAATTATTAATATAGGAAGGTGGTGATACAGATAGTGATGAAGAACAAGAAAAGATAACTGAGCTTGAAGAAGTTTTAAGATTCTATGATCCATCATTTGTTAGCTCTAATACAAATGAGGAACAAAACCCTAAAGAAGCCCATCAATTACATTTTGGTATAGAGCGTATGAGATGTGCAGAAGTACTTTTCCAGCCATCAATAATTGGTTGTGGTCAAGGGGGAATAACTGATACTATAGAATTTATTCTGAAAAAGTACAATGCAGAAATAGCTAGTGATTTAGCACAAAATGTATTCTTAACTGGAGGACCGACAAAATTACCCGGTTTTAAGCAACGAGTTTATAGAGAGCTTAGAGAAATGAGACCATTAGAATCTAATATAAATATAAATTTGTCTGATTCACCTTTGTTAGATTCTTGGTTTGGTGCCAGAAACTTTGCTAACAATAATGATTTCCATAAATATTTATTAACTCCAGAAATGTATGCAGAATTAGGTGGTGATTATTTTGTAGAACACACCTGTTCTAATAAGTATTTTCCACTGCCTGAAGCTATTCAAGAATCTGAAGTATTGAGTGAACAAAACCAAGAAATTTAATTATTTTTAAAATCTTAAACTTAGGTAAACATTTTTATATAAACAATCTACCTCTATGAAAACAAATACTATATATTGTATAAACAGTCTTAAATTAATTAAAAATCTAAATCATTTTGACTAGGTATGTGTATATTTAATAAAATAAGTATTTTTGACAACTTTGTTATTAACGTATGTTAATAATTTAATAATTATTAATATATATATATATATATATATATATAATTTGCTATTTTTTTAAATAATAATAAATAATATTAAAAGTGAATTTGCATTTTAAGTTAATATTAAACATTAAAACCTTATGTCTTATATGTATGTATAGTGTATACGTATATTATTTATTTATTTATTATTCTTCCAATTTCTTATTATCAATCTTGATAATATCTGAGGAAATTTATGTTGATTAATGTTTTGGCGTTTTGGCCCTTGACAATTGCAAAACTAATTTCATGTTAAATTGCTACATCAATGTAAATCTTCACATTGATATGATAAATTTCTTACCAAAACTTACTAATTATTATGAAAGTGTTAAATTTTGTCATATTATTTGTTTCTTGCTTATTTAATTGAAGAAGGTAGTGATGAATTAATGTGTTAAAATTTACAATTCCATGATTATATTTTTAAATAATATTTAGTTGTAACACCAATATTAAACTGTTCATAATATTACTTTATGAGGTAACATTATTAAGTAGTTAATAATTATGGATAGACAAAATTTAAGTTAGGTACCTACTTAATGTTAATAATCTAAGAGTCAAGTTAAGTAGCAACTGTCAAGTAATAGAGAGAAGTAAAGGAGGCTCTTTGGACATGGAGCATTTATGATCAATAAAGTTGGAGTTTTAATAATGGAAAAGAATACGGTAAGACTGTGTGTTCTATGTGATCATATATGTTTTCATTTTATTACATATTTATAATACTCTATTAGTACTATATTAGTATATTACCTACTATAGCTATTAGACTTGTAAATTTCTTTGAATATTCTCTTAGGTAGTTTACACATGTGATAAAATTTTGGAATGGATTATCAGTATAATTGTATATATTGTATATCTGACTGAATTTCACTCAGAATTGTATTTTTAAATGCGTACCCCTTCTAATTTTTTGAAGTCTCAGCGGATTAGATTTAATTCAATCATTGTAAGGGATGCTATTTTTTCCGAAGTCTTATAGTCCCCTTCTTTTATTTTTCCAATTTTAGCACTGATCAAAGCATAGGTATGTGGTTTTGGAGGGTAATACAAAATATACATATATATAATGAAAACATTTAAATATTTATTTAAATTTTCCCTCGTAAAATCTAGAGTGAATTATGCGTATAATGTACCTATAATTATCAGCTATTTACATATATATATAGACGCTTATGCGTGGTATCTCTGTCCCAGATATATTTATTAATTTCAATATTTTTGCAAAGTACAATTTTTTAATGCACATTTTTAAAATTATTAGTTAGGTAACAACCTATATCATTACCCTTATTATATTTTACTAAAAAATATGATACTATATATGTGAAATTTAAAGATATAGCCATTTTAAAGAGTACGTATATTTGTATGACAATTTTAATGTGTCAACTTTCTAATTAGATAAAAACAGGGCCGGAACTAGAGTTAAAGGGGCCCTAGGGCAAGACTAAGTTCGGGGTCCTATTCATCTATTCAGTTAACTAAATTTTTACCAAATTTTGTACAAAAAAAAAAAAAAAAAGAAACAAGGCATTATTTCTATTCATATTTTATTTGACTAAGAGATTATAACATCATCAATCATATTAAGTAATAATATATCCTTAGTTATAATATTATACGGCACTTTCATTCCTTGCTTTACAAAATTATGAATTATATAAAGAAGAATAAGATATTCGGATAGTCATTATAATTCACCTTTAATCGTTAATATTCAAAGATTGTTCGATACAATTTTAGTATAAAATAATCAAACTAATGCTCATAATCACGATTCGATAATTGAAGAAAAAAATTTATAACTTTTTTCCTTGCTTTAATAGAGATACATTGTTCAATGACTCTATGGAAGCTTCTATTTCTTGTTGAATCTTTTTTTTTGTTTATCTTCTATATAATTTTATAATAAATTTTCACATAACGAAGAACGATGAAACAGCGCTAAAAATGCTTGCAATTCAAAAAACTTTTTCTGTTTTGTCTTTCGCTCAGAGGGCCCCCGACCGAATTTGGGGCCCCCGGGGCATTGCCCCGGTTGTCCCATTGTAGTTCCGGCCCTGGATAAAATATCAATTTTTAAGTATTTGTTTCATTTATAGGAGAAATTATATTTCTGACGTCTTCATTTGTAATAATTATATACTTCAATATTATGGTATGCGATATTTGTTGCTTATCATTTACTTAGGTATACCATAATGTTAAATATTGACATTATGATATTAAATTCGTATAAAATATAGCAACATAATAATTATAATTCATAATAAAAACAAAATCTCCCCATTATTTCGTGGCGGTTCAAAAAAGATAGCCTATATCTCGAAACGAACTTTGTTAATCTACATGCCAATTAAAAACAATATATTATAATTTATAATATTAGAGGATAACTTAATATGACCAGTAATAATTATCATTATAATCATTGCTTACATACCACATCAGGAGTGTAGTGGCAATGAAATACACGATCGATTGACTACTAGCTGCCTTTTAAATCTATATTATATTATATAAACGTTATATTACATAAACTAAAATAAATGTATATTGTATATGGCATGTACCCTTTTTAGAGTTATCGTCACAAATTACAAAAAGTGACATCAAAAATATGATTTTTCCAATAAATGAAAAAAATTACTAACAATCACCATTAGATTAAGTTGGAAAATTAACCCATCAAAATGTTCATAAAAATATAACTTAAATGGCTATCTTGAAATTTCACATAATTTAGAAATGAAAAATAAATTTTATTTTTTTTACCAGTTTAAAACTTTAAAAATATTAGAGATAATATTGCCAATTAATTTAAATAAGTAATAATTTAATCTTCATTTTTCACACATATTTAATTAATAAATAGATCTGGAACAAACTGAAAAAAAAAGGTAGGTATTTATCTATAGTTTAAAAAATTTTTAATTTTGACTATAATAATTATTTTACATGCATGTTGCATTATAATAATAATAATCTTATTTAGCTCAACTTGAGTAGGATACAAAATATTTAAAGTTAATTTTAGTAATAATAATATGTACTGTTTACCTCTCTCTTTAAGCAAGCTTGTGATGAGAAGGGATGTTTTCAAGTATAATAGTTATTAGTTTGTTAGTAATAAATTATTATTAATAATTATAAACAAATTTTTAAAATTTAGAAAGCAATATAAATAGGTACACTTACATCACAAAATAAAAGTGACAATGATTACTACAGTATAATTATAAAAATATATAAATTAATGAAACAGAATTTTACATAAATATACTTAATACCATTGATTATAGAATAGTCTATTTTATAATAGATAATATATTCTTGATAATACCAAGTGACGGATTTATCTGAGGTACAATGTACCAAGGCCTCGGACCTCATTTAATTTTAAAGGGCCTTAGATTTTGTTTCGGAATAGTTTCGTGTTGTAATAATGCATACAGTTGAATATTCAAATATTATAAATGAGAGAAAAATATTTTATTCTAGAAATACCAGCAATATGTAGTTGAAGATAATAATAATATGTAAAGTAGTAATTAAAAGTTTAAAATAAATATGTAGTGTTCCAATACTTTGTTGTAATCGCAGACTAACAATATATTATAATAATTATGTCAGATAGTCAGTCCGGATTTCACACGTTAAATAAACTTAAAATAATAAAAGTTAAAATACTTGATTATTTATATGTATCAAAAATGGTTGGATAATATAAATTCTCAATTATAGACAATTTTTCCAGATATTTTATAAGTATATGTGTATTATTTTTATTTCCATACCCATAACTGTAGAGTGTAGACGAAGCTGAGTGGTTTTTTTCAAAAATGAAACGTAGGTACCTATTATAAATTATTTTTTTAATCCTATATGTCAAGATCGGCTGTATATTGTCATATAGAAAGGAGAAAAAAGGTATTAATATTTAACAATTAAAATAAAAACTGTAAATATTAAAGCTAAGACAAAAATTTGTTTAAAATATTAGTATCATGTACCTATAATGAATTTTCTATTATTATTTTATTTTATTTTATGATTAGATTTTACTATTTTAGATACATATGTATTATTATTATTATTATTTTAAATAGATAAGTCGTAGGTATTAATTTATTTTTGTTTAAACAGGTAATGATCTTATCAATGAATATACATTTTAGAGATATTGAATATTTAACATACATACTACTATACTAGACTAAAAAATATATATAGATAAGAAATCGGAGATTTTTCAGATTTTGACGACGTCATAATTTTGCATTTGGATAGATTAAGTGATAAACCCAAAACACAAAACGAATCCGAAAATCTAGTTCTAACAGTTTAAATCGTTAGACAATTATCATTAAAATGCGGGAAGGTCGATTCTGGACATTTCTCCATCTCTTCAGTCCTCGGAGAAATGAGTGGTTTATTATAATTAAGATTTCAATGTATTAATGTTTCTGAGCGAAACTCAGATATATACTAAACGTTATACTGATAATCCATTTCAAAATATTACTACATGTGTAAATTACCTATTAGATTACTTTAAAAAAATTTCAAGTCCTTTCGATCAAAACAGAATTACTTATCATAAAATATTTATAAATCAAATCAACGGAAAACTATTTTTTTTCGATTTTCCATCATTTTTTGGACGTTTTTTGAAAACTTCTGTGAAATTCGAAAAATAAAGTACCAAGGTCCAAGAAGATGCAATTTTCTATCGAAAGCATACTCTATTTGTAATATTTGGATCATTATTTATACTAGGAAAAAAATTTTCAGACTATTAAAAAAATATAAAATATCATAATATTCAAATCTACTAAAAGTTATATCATTAAAAGCTTATAATAAGAAGTTATGACGTACGATTTTCAAAATATTTTGTAAATCGATTAAGTAGTACATGAGTAGGCTTTTATACAATTTCCAAACCGTTAAACCCAAAATTGCAGGTAATATTAAACATTTCTAAATTTCAAAGCTCTACATTTAGTCAAAAACATTTTTAAGTCCTTTCGTTAAAATTACGATTTATATGAATTTTTCTGTTTTTTCGTTATTATTTAGTAGTTTTTCTTAGCGCAAGGAAAAAATTTTGAGAATAGGTATATTACAATCATAATCGATTACTCAATTATATGAATTATGAATAATAATTTTGCATAGATATTAGTATATTATCTACTTATATTACTACGAGAGTAAAATATTTTTTTACATAAAACAAAAGGGGCCTCAATTTTATTTCTGCACCCCGGCCAAATAAGACATAGATACGTGCCGGTAATACCCGTACGTATAATAATTATTATTAATACAATAAAAATTATACACATTTTGTCTATTTTACTTAAAATTCCAACTTAAAAAGCTATATCGTATATTTATTACATATTATATATTTATATATTTGTGACTTATAATTTTTGGGAAATTGTATGTTTGGTTTAAGTTATATAGGTATATGACTACATATATTTATATGGCTGGGCTTATTTTACAATTGTAAGTTATATTAAATATTATTAACTAGGAAAAGTTATTACAAATTTCTAAAATGTTCTGACTTCAATATCTAGACTAAAAATAATTATAAACGTTTAAAAATTGAATCTTTTATGTAAATACGCAAGCCTCTATGAAAATTATTATTTCTTTAATTACCTAATTATAAAATAAGATAAATCTATCCTATTAATAATGAAATAGTTTTAGAGATTATTGTATAGTTTTTTCGTAATTTTTGGATAGTTTTTCCTTACATTAATGAAAATTAGAGGCGTATTTAGCAATTTATAAAGGGGGGTTCAAATTTTTTTTTGGAAGCTTTCATGAAGCCGTAACTCTCCCACCCTCAACGTTTTGTAATATAAAAAAAATAAATTATAAAAAATTGAAAATAAACATGTTCTGTATACATTATAATGCAAAATCTAAAACAGGTGGCAAAATAATATTAATAGTATCAAATTTGGTTTTTTTTGGTCATGGGGAGGGTTTAAACTCGTTCGACCTTCCCCATAAATACGCCTCTGATGAAAACTATTGGGAAATTCTAAGAATGAGCCAAATAAAGTATTAACAAGGCACAATTTTCAATTGGAAACCTTCTCTTATTACTTGATTATTTCTAACCAAAAAAATGTCTACATTCATGCATAAATAAAAAATCAAACATCATTATAAAACCAATACATAATTCCTTGCTTCTCTCAGATCTAAAAATAATTTTATGAATATTTAATGAACATTAACATTTGTAATATTGTATTTTTAAATAATTTACAATTTTAACTTACAATGAGTGTATCTAATAGTTAACGTAACCTATTCGTTTCTTTAAAAGTCTAAAACACATTTTTGTAATTCTATTATATTATTTTATTTGTATTTGTAAATAAACATATTTTTTAATTTAATAATATAATTCAATTCAATTCAATTAGAAATTTGTGTTTTATAGAGACGTTCGTAAGTTGCAATCGTAGGCTAAACTCTTGTAACTATATTGTCTGTTTGACATTTACACCGCGGAATGGTGTGAACGACAATAATATAATATTATGTGGATATCATTTACACACGAAGTAAAAGTCAATAAACTCGGACCGTTACCGTGGTCTATGATACATAGTATTTTTGTAAGACCGTATTACCAAACCAATCGGATTTTCCAGAGGGTATCATTTTTTCATTGGCGAGTTTATTAGTCATTATACTGTACGCTGTTCAGCTGACTCCTATACTGTCTACTGGCACTAGTGTTAGTAGGTACCCAATAGCTAATTATTTTATATACAATTATTAGTATATAATACCAGTGTAATCTAACAAGTATAATGCTGTTATGGTTATATAGAATTTTACCTTTATTGTTAAAACAATAACAATTTTAAAAAATAATAAAAATTAACAAATTAATAATAATAAAATATATTTCCACTTAACCATACTCAATTAGTTCAGTATGAGTCTATTCGTCTTCTGTAGACATTTTTTTTTTTTAATATTCAATAAAATACTCTACCGAAGGTAAGCACTAATACATTAATTTTGATGTTTATAGTGTTTATGTTTATATTAGACATAATAATTGTATAGTCTTTTAGTTATATTAATATTTTTTAATAAAAGATAATAGATATAAATATTTATGTGCGGACGCGCGGTGCTATTTCTAATTAGACATAGGATTTTAAAATCGGTATTTTTAAAATTGAAGGTATAAACCTATATATAGTTATCAATTTTAAAACTAGTAAGGTACCAAACCTGCCTAAGTTGATCGTAAATTACATACGGTTTTATCTTATCGCATGTGTTATAATTAATGTAGATTTAATATTTAGTATGAATTTTCATCCAGTATTTATAAATATAATAATATTAATTAGTATAATATTACTTATTAGTTTATATACATATTAACATTAAACTTTAACACTTTATTTATTAAATTAGACTTATATAATATTTAGAAATATATTTCGTTTACACGTTTCTAATATTATATACCAGTATATATAAGTGTAACAATAGCCGAAATTTTCGTGTTTTTTTTTCTATTAACTTAAAAATATTCTATCTATAAACTATAGAACTCGTCGTTCATAATTTCACGATAAAACTTAATTTGGTACTTTATAATTTGTTTAGAGAATCGTCTATTGACAGGTCAATAAACCGAAATTATAAATTATTTATCGAGATACAGAATAAAACAGCTGCATGAGGGTCATTGGCTATGTACCACTGCTCAGTTAAATACGCTGCTGTTTTATGTATATTTCATGTATCGTATTAATTGATATTTTATCAAGGCTGTGAATTGATGAGTTAATAATAGTTCAAATTAAGTTAGCTTTAATTAAGTAATATAACAAGTTACTTATAATGTTATATTTTATCTTTTTTTTTAGTATTAACTTTTAACGCAATGAGAGAATTTTTTTTTAAAAAACAATTTATCTTTTTTATTAAGTCAGTTAAACAATTAGTTAGGTATATACTTTTATAGAAAATTAAATGTTTTTATATTTAATTTAACTTGCAATAACAATTGTATATTTTAAAATTAAGTTATAATATAATATATTAATTTTATAAAATAATATTAATATTTTAATTAATATATTAAAATATTAGATAAATAAAGTTATTTAATATATATTAATATATTCAACTTTTTTAACTAACTTGAGTTATTTTTATTTTAATTATTGGAAAAAATAGTTAACTTGCCTAGCTACGTATTTTATAAATTATAAACCTGTTTTATCAATTGAGTTGTATTGGCAAATTCACAAATTTACTCTCCTTAATAACTACCTATCCCACCGTTATTATTCACTGCTTAAATATATTACAATATTACTATATAACTTATAACAATTAACAATATAACTTACCTATGTCTTAAAGTATAACCTATTAATCTTGCGTCATCTCATTACAACTAAAAATTAGCTTAAATGCTTTATGCTATCTAATAATCACATCGTATATATACAGTGATAGAAATCGTGGATTATACAAGGGATTTTAATATTTCATCCTTCTATATTTCGTAGCTAACACTATTTCTTTACTAATTATGTCAATAATGCATTTCTCATGAACTTTACATGAAAAACTGAATTATATTGGAAATTATTGTTCGTATTTTATAAACTTTTACGAAGCAACGATCAAAAATGATATATTTTTGTATCAACATATTTTTTATTACAATGCTTACAAATCTTAAACAATTTAAATAGAGATAATATTATAATATAGTATATACTTATAGCGAAAGGCAAAGCCCTTTCTCCCCAATGAATCTATATTATAATGTATATATAAATGACAAATATTAAATTCTATGGAATATCTGGGTACCTCTCACTTATTTTGACTAGTACCTATATATAAATATATATTATATATTTTATAAATAGTACATTTTTGATACAATTTTAAAAAATTTACTTATTATTCATATTATACCATTATATTATATGTCTAGTTATCGTGATTTCATAATGGTATTTTGTATTTTAAAAAGGGCTTCTCTCTTACAGGTATGAGTAATAACTTTTGAGAGATCTAAGTCTCGCATATGCCATCTCCGGCTTACCACCTCTCTACGTTGATTTTTACTTATACGCATGTAAACTAACTACACGCAACTATATTATTATGTACTAAGTAGGTGATCTAAGGGTGGGTGTACGGTACGGGTGAGCCGTTCGGCAACGAGGTCGGTGGCATTAGTAACATAATACGTACTACCATTGATTATAGAATAGTCTATTGTATAATCAATGGTACTACATAATAATGTAATATAACAATTACTTTATAATAGCGACAACAACAAGTAACGACCACTAATTAAGATAGTATGGATACCACTATACCAGATGACCCATGTTTAAAATCACATCACATAACATTTAAAGTTGCTCCTGAGAACAGCTTATTTATTGACGGTGGGCGCCTTCTACATCCATCGTATAGTCACAGACTACAGTCTATATTTCATATAGTCCGTGGTATAGTGACGGACTATTAAAAAAGAGAGGGAGGGATCAGGAAGTATAATTACACGTGTATATTTATTTCATAAAGTCAGAGAGCGCTTTGGGTCTATAAATCGGCTGATTTTGGGAGCACTTTTAATTGCCATTATTATTTCGGATTGTCGGTTATCCATACTATCTTAATTCGTGGTAACGACATAAGTACACGACACACCACACACGTGCGTCGATGCTGTCGGTGGCAGCAGCATCCGAGCGGCGGCACGCGCGCCGTACGCGTGTGATTACGCGGACCAATAACATTTGTATTATGTGATTCCCGGACGTACAACGTCACGCGGCAAGGTACGTGACTCGCGGTAAACCGATTGCATGCAGTCCACGCTCCACGTGTTGGCGCATTCGGAACACCGTAATATATATTGCCCCGTAACACTGCACGGCCGCTGCGTTTCCATAAATCATTATATTACATGGATATCATTTATATACATTATGTACGCGTTACGCAGTCGCGCTACGTTCACCCTCTTGTCCGTCTCATACTCGCGTCTCGGTGCCGCCGTCGCTGCGCCAATCATTACAATTTATATCACAACAATACAGGTCTACACGGTATAAAGTATTTTCTGTATGCTAATTTCTTCTCTCCTTTCGTTTTTTTTTTTTTTTTCTTCACGTCCCTTTCTACACGCGAACCGGGTACCCCATTTTATATTATTCTCCCGTCTCGGGTTCATTAATATTTCTATAGTCGTTCGCCGTTGTCCAACCGCCATTTTAGGTATAGGTGTATCGTGTACACCTATATTAAAATGTATAGAAGTGTTATACACCGTCACGTTAACCCATTCGCTGCCGATATTCGTCGTCGTCGGAGTTAATGTAAAAAACAATACTATCAATTATCAGTCGTGTTCAATTATATTACATTGAACGACACAATATTTTACATTAATATTATCGTGTCTTGTAAATTGTCATACATTGATAAATCAACATCACAAGAATCGCATTCGTCTAATACCAACAATACTGTACGGTCAATCAGATAGGAACTTTTATATTATACACGTTTATTTTCGCGTGGTTTACAGTGATCCTGCAGGTGACAGCAGCATATTCTACGCTTATAACACGTATACATTTTTTCAAACCGTATATAAGCAGTTACCGGGTAAGCCAGATTTTATGTATATTGTATATACATACATATTTTTTAAGTATTACCTAATATTATTAAAAGACAAAAGTATATTACAATTGAATTTATATCAAAAAATACTAACGTTAAACAGTAAACAGTAAACCATATAGAGTATAAACAACGTGAAGATGATAAACATATACTACAGTATATAAATATAAAATATTGTCATTATGACATTAATTATTATATTAATACATGGATATTTAGTGTTTACCTGTCAAACCCTGCAGTATACTTTGTAAATTGTTACACTAAGTGAAAGAGGAATGTATTACTTTATCAAATCCTTGCTCAAAAACAATCATAAGTGGATTTGGTATTTTTTCAAAAACTTTATGTGGAATGCGGGTAAAGCATAAGTTGCAATATAACATATTAATTTGCAACATTTAGCCAACGTTAGCTGCCACGAAGGTCATTATTGTTCCCCAGGAGAAAATTTAAGTAGGCTATGATAAGTGATTTCGTCTCTCGTGAATATGTTGTATTTGTGCTTCTTCGTCGACGTCTAAATACTGTGGTACTAAAAGATTCACTGTTATCTAGCTGTAGATCAAAATGATTCACTTAGCGTTAAAATATTTGAAACTTTTTTTGCATTCTACTCTAAATAAATAATTTAATTCGTTTTTAAAAAATGCAATAATCGTTTCTGAAAAAATTTTAATTATTATAATTTTCTTGTAATCAAATAAAAAATTATATACATTTTTTGTAATAATACAAATTTGTAAAGATTTTAGATCATTTTAAAGACCATAAATATTGCCATAAAAATGCAATTTTTTAAAGCATTTAAATCTGGCCTCTAACTATTATTTATAATAATAATGTTTTCAGACTCAAAAAACAAATTTAAAAAAATAAAAAAGTGGAAAGGTTGATTTTGGATGTTCCTCCTTCGTCCCTTCGGTCCTCGGAGAAATTAGTGTATTATTATAATTAAGATTTGAATGCAATGATATTTCATTAGAAAATACAATTTTGAGTGAAACTCAATATAATACAATACTACAGTATAATACTGATAGGTCATTCCATTTACCACGTGTGTAAACGACTTATGAGAAAACTAAAACAATTTAAAGTACCTACGTTCAAAATTGCATTAGTTATTATGAAAAACCTAAAATCAATTTAATAAAAATTACGATTTCCGTAAATTTTGACGTTTTCCATCATTTTTTTGTAGTTTTTCTTCTTCCAAAGAAAAACTTTTGAGAAATTCGAAAAATGAGCTATATTTATATTTATATTTTAGTACCAACTAGAAGCAATTTTCTATTGAAAGCATACCCTACTTGTGGTAATCAGTCCATTATTTCTACCCGAAAAAGTGTATTCAGATATATAAATAAAAAAATCTATGTAAAACCAATACATTCCTCGCTTCGCTCAGAATCTAAAACATCATTATCATTACGAGTATAAACCTGAATAAATCCTTATAATTTATTTGTTTAAATGAATGTGTAAATAAATAAATATGTCTGAACTCTAAAAATTATTTTACAGTTACAGTAGGTTTACTAGGTAACTTAATTAAAAAAATATAATAAGAGTACGAAAATTAAATTAACAATAATAATTGTTAACTACAGATTTATATTTTAAGTTCAAATGAGCTATATAGGGCATATAAAATATATTAAGGGGAAATGGGTTTTGCTCTTAACCGCTATAGCCCTATAGACCTTGTTTTTGTTTAATAGTATTTTAATTTTAAATAATGAGCTAATATAATTTATGAAAAATCGGGTTATATAGTTATATTAATCAATTTTAGATTTTTGAAATAATTATTCTACTATAATTTGTAATTTTAACAATAATTTATATTGTTATTTATAGTTCAGAAACTAGGCACTAGGACAGTAATGTCTAACCTTTTTGCTTTAATAGACCACATTAGTAAAATATTGACTTCGTTCGGGTCCATTAATAACAAAAATGTAATTTTATTTTATTAATATCGTATGGTGTATCAATACAATATAAAATTATACCACAATTAAGAGTTACTCTTTACGGATCACGTGTTGGGTACCACTGGACTTGAGTATAACATCATCGCATAATAATATATTCTTAATTTTTTTTTATCATTAATTAATTAAATAAACATTTATAGCAAACTTTTTGATCTGACTGATTTTTCTAAGTACCTATTTATTGCTTTATACCTTAACTAAACGGGATTGACTAATCTCTTGTTCACTTACAACCACTATTCTCAAATTACTATACATTCCATATAACCTTTTATTGGGTCTTCCTTCATCTCCCTCTTTTAGATTCTGAGCGAAGCAAAGAATGTATTGATTTTACAAAGATGTTTTTTTTTTTTTTTGATGTATGAAAACACTTTTTTGGGTAGAAATAATGGTCCGATTACCACAAGTAGAGTATGCTTTCGGTAGCAAATCGTGTCTAGTTGGTACTTTATTTAGCTTATTTTTCGAATTTCTCAAAAGTTTTTCCTTGGGAGGGGAAAAACTACTAAAAAATGGCGGAAAATCGGCAAAATTACGGTTTCTATTATTTTAAATTTCTTTAATTCGTAATAACTAATTGAGTTTTGATTGTAGTGACTTAAAATTGTTTTTAAGTATTAGCATAGGTAATATACAAGTGTGGTACAATTTTGGAAAGGATTGGTTGATTATTTGGCCAAGTATAAAACTTTGAACTTTTTTCCAAAAATGTTTAATATTTCCGGTAATTTTTGGTTTATCACTTTGAAAATTTTATCGAAGTCTAATCATACTACTTAATCTTTTTACAAAATATTTTGAAAATCGTGACTGACAATTTTTTTTTATAAACTTTTAAAGCTAAACAACCGAAAATCGGCAAAATTACGGATTCTGTTATTTAACATTTTTTATTCCGTGATATCTAATTAGGTTTTGATTGTAGGGATTTGAAATTGTTTTTGAGTATTAACATAGGTAGTTTATAAGTGAGGTATAATTTTGGAATGAATTATTATTATAGTGTATTGTAATATATTGAGTTTCGCTCAGAATCGTATTTTCTAATGCAATATTATTGTATTCAAATTTTAATTATAATAAACCACTAATTTCCCCGAGGACCGAAGGGACACAGGAGGAACGCCTAAAATCGATATTCCCACTATTTTTTTCTACATTCATTTCCATTACAACTCTCATTGTCTACGAGCTAATAATAATTAGAAATACATTTTAAAATAATTTTATAAATGAACATTAACATTAACCTTAAATAAAAAAAATTACATTTTTCCAATATTTTAAGTTTTAAATTTATACTAAATATTAATATAAACGTCCAAAAAAGTACCGATATACTTTTTTACAATAATATTTATTAAATAATTATAAAATACAAGCGGAATACGTGATTTGCAAATACATATATTGGACACTTTTGATTTCATGATCTCGAAACTTTTGCGACATCGAAGGAACAAAGTGTTTAAGGATGAATGTTATTTATTTCTGAATGATCGTGATGGGAGTATATGTTGTTTGTGAAAATCTAACTTCCGGCATGCTCAAATGTATTTATTGTAATATTATATTGTTATAAATATAATCTATACATCTGCTTTAGATTTAGGTATAGTTTACATAATAATGTGTTTAACATTTAACACTTTAATATTTCTTAAAGTATCAAAAATAATGATGTGTTCTCACATTGAACTTCAATTCAATAAAGAAGTATATCTAGTTATTGCATTTGCATAATTTTTTTTCCATTTAAGTTCAAAAACGAAATAAGTCTATAATTATTGCATTTTAGTTTTTTGATATTTCAATTCAAAAATGCGTTATGTACTTATAATTTATTTGTATTAAAATTAAAGTTAAACAAATGATAATCTTATATTCAGACCATTAAGTTAAATATATATTTGGTCAATTTATCTCAAATTTACAATGATTTGCAGCAATTTTTAAATTTAATGATTTTTAAAACCCGTAAAGCCAAAAAAAAAAGTTTTTTGAATAATTGCAGTTTTGAACTAGGACCTCAATATGTAAAAAGTATAAAACAGAAATGTTTTTTTTATATAGTTGGTGCCAGTGTTAGTTCTTGGAGTTTGTATAACTTTGCACACGTAGGGCTTCGAAGCTTTGATATTACTATATAATATTTTCTTTAATGACGTAAACATATACAACAAATAACATATTAAAATTGTATAAATATTACATAATATTCGTTACATTTTTTTTATTAATTGTGAAACGTTTTATAATTATTGACTATTGTAATATTTATTATAATAATAAAATAATGTTATTTGCTTGAATTAAACCTTCATTATATTCATTGACTAATAATTTAAAAATGAAAATGACCTTATTTGAGTTTCAAAAATATAAATTTGTGTCTATATATTATAATATGCTTATTTCTGTTTTCTGTATGCATATTTAATATTTAAACACACTATACTCATATATAACCCTGTATGGCTGTATAGAACTCTATAAAATAATTTATGTATCTACCTAAAGGTAAATGCATCATATATATATATATATTAAATATACATTAAAATAATAATAATGTATACACGAGTAACTAGATATTATATATTATTATATAATTCGCAACTTCATAAGAGACTGTTTTTATTTATTCAACAATAAATTACATTTTTAAATCATTTATTAGTAGGTGTATATTAATGCATTATCATATTGAAAACATTTTATTTTTCATTCATATTCTTATTACCTGCGTGGAAACGGTCGCGATCACCCACATCAATCCCTTACCGGCGATTTTGTCATCCAGGAAGAGAAAAAAAATTGTCCCTTGAATTACTACATGTTGTATGTTTATTTAATTATGGCAATTACATGTCACTTGTTGTATACAACAACGACGTAACACGAAAAATATCTAAGTGAAATAAGACAGTATTGACATGTGGAAAACCAATCAACACAATAACGTCACAACTGCCATGTTACTGCTAATTTTCATATGTTCACTAATGCTGTACTTGCAATATAAAGAAAAACACCTAAATTATTATTTGCAAACAACTCAAAAATGACGATTTTTGTGTTATGTCGTTGTTGTAGCAAACAAGCGATGTATAATAATATATAAAAAAAAAAAAATTATATTCATAATGTCTATTCACAGTCGATCCATGAAAACGAATACCATTCACCAATCTCTTATGTCGTTTACTCTTATCTATACATTACAAGTCGACGCCATACAAAAAAACAACTATTTTTATAAGATACTTATGATTCTACACTATTTATTTTTAAGAGGTGTGTTTACTGTGTAAAGGACTAGTGGTGTTGTTTCAAATTTTCCCCGGTGTCCAGTACAACGGATTTTATACTACTGATATATCGGGCGGCACGCGTCAAAGAATATTATTGAAATTTGTGTTTAACATATATTATATACATATAATATAATAAAAGCTGCGTTTACACCAAACAAACATCTGGGGAAACATTCTTTGTCGAACGTTTGTCAAATATCTGTATATATATTTGGCAACAGAATTGCTGTTAGAACTTGGAAGTCGCGTGTTATCTTCGTTTATTATTATTCACCATAATATTTTTAAAAAATAAAAAGCCGGACAATGTCCCTTCGGTCCTCGGAGAAATTGTTATGTTATTGTATGTATTTTCAGTGCTTGATTTGGAGATGACGTGGAGGATACGGAGTACCTCTTCTTTTTTACAATTTTTTTAGCATACCCCTTCTAATTTTTCGAAATATTGACAGATTAAGTTTCATTGCAAGGGATGCTACTTTTTCCTAAATCACATAGTCCTTCTTTTTTTATTTTTCCAATTCAAGCACTGAGTATTTTATTATTTTATATTAAATTAAGATCGAAAAAAAGATTTGAGAAAAACTCTGACAGATACACAATATGTATATAATTGATAATATTTATTAATAAAATAATGAAATTCAAGTTTATGAATAATGTAAATTCCGCACAGAAATTAATTTTAAGTTATTATTTATTTTTCGGGCATTATTATTATACCTATATTATTATTATTATTATTATTATTATATTTCTCGATTATATTGAATACAATTTTTTATTCCTATTATTATTATTTAATAAATCTTTTATTTAAATTATATTACAATCTTATATTATATTGTTTTCCTTCCTATAACCATATGCTTGTGTACTTATGCTGGAGATAGGGTATAAATTATATATAACTTTTTTAGTAAGTACTCTATTATATATAATTTTTTCTCAGATTTCATAAAATGTTTAATTAATATTATAAATAAATAATACAATTAAGATACCTATATTATATTATTATTATTTTAATTATTACTTTTTAAAAACCAAGAACATTAAAATATATTCTATCCTATGCTAATACGCTATTTACTTCCCCGTTTTTGCCATATAAAAAGGAGAACTAATAAGCAATTAATTGGGTGTTTTAATTAAATCTAAGAGTATATTTTTTGATTACATTTATTCCTAATTCCCAACCATAGGCGCAATTTGAATTTTATATTTGAGCTAAAATTGTATTTTCAATATACCCATTGGAAGTATACTTTTCCACGTACATCCTATTTTTGGGGTAGATAAGCACAATTAAGCCCCCCCGCCCCGGCAAATTGTGCTTAGTTCCTAAAAAAAGTTAAATAAATGTTTATATTTGTTTTATTATAACTACTTTTGTATAGGTTATATTTATAATATGCTAATTACAAATGTTATGTATAGGCTAGATTAAATATGGAAGAAAATAAGGCGTCTGCTGTAAAACAAGCTCAAACCGGAGATGATTCTGGTTACTCTTGTACCTCAACTCGATCAAAACACAGGTATATTAAATAAACATAATTTACCTTATGATATTTTATTTATAAGTTATATATTAATATTGATATCAACACAATCAACGATAGGTACGTAAATATTAACATTTAAATTAAACTTAAAAAGTTTATAGTCTATCATTTAAATCCCTATTTATAATACATCATTCGTTTATTTATCATCTGCTAGTCCAGACTTTAAAAATTGAGTAATGACAAACAAGCCTAACGTTTGAATTAAATTATACAACTATTACTATAACCTATAATAATTACTTTTTAGTTTTTTGTACGATTAATAGAAATAAATTAATATTATTTCTTTATTTTCCACTATTAAACATATTGTTTTAAAATGTCTTATCTGTTCTGTTAAAAATAAACAATTTTGAATTAATAGTAGGACACAAGAAATACGGGTATAAATGATTTTAATACCTTTATATCTTTAACTAATAAAGTAATAACTAAATGTTTAAGAAATAACCAAGAAAAAAATATAGTTACAAATATGATAATTATTATTATACCTACAAGGATAATAATGATCATTGATCCAATGATCATTTGGAATTATATCAGGTTCATTGATTATTTTAATATTACTAAATCAGCAAGTTGCCTTTTGGTTTTATAAAGCAAAGTAGATTAACTGTTTTGAAATTACTGGTTAGGGTTATTAAAAACTTAATATAGGTATAACATACAACACTTTGGAAGAAGTATAATATAATAAGGAGTATATAATATTTACCAGACCTTAAACTAAAAATATAATAAAGACATCGGAATTAGAAATGTCATAATAATAACATAATATGTATTTATAATTTTAGTACGTCCATTCTCATATAAAAACGACAAGTCATCAGACCCGTAGTAAAATACTAGCTACGAGTTACGCCACTATATTATTACAATTCATTATATATATATATATATATACTTATATACTTATTTGTATATTTTATAATTTATAATAATAAAATAATATATACTAAATTATACATAAAATTAATTGATCGAATTGATCAATAGGCAGGGGCGCCATTTGGGGGGGGGGAGCAGGGTGGGCCACGGCTCCCCTATTTTTTTTTCGTATTTTATCGCACCGATACATAATATTCAAACGTCATACGCCACCTTCAAAATTTACAATAACACTGTCAACGGACTTATTGTAAATTTGTATATTTCAATATTTGTACCATTTTTGTCGTTTGTATTTTGTGTCATTATGGTTTGTTTAGCAGTGAATAATGATATAGGTATGTTTAATAAAATAAGGTATAATTAAAAAATATTGTACATTCCTAAAAAATGCATAGGAAATGAAGTTGTCAGTTACTAACATAATTTTAATTACACCCGATCGGCGTAAAACTTGGCCTGATTCAATTTTCGCTCCCCTATAAAAATACTGAAATGGCGCCACTGTCAATAGGATAAAATATTGATATATTTAGTGGAGGAAATCATCATTATCGAGTGTTTTTTTATAACAAGAGAATATCGATAAATTAAAAGGTAGATATTATAAGGTAATAGTGAAGTAGAAAAACGGAAGATTTTAGTATAAGAGTTGATTCACCAAGGTTCAGCTTTAAGCCCACACCTGTTCTTTGGTAATAGACGATATAACAAAAGATATACAGGTGTGGTGCCATGAATCCATGATGCACAATGTTTACAGATGATGTAGTATTAGAAGGAGAGATTCCGGAAGAAGTGAATGAGACTCTTGAATAGTGGAGAACAGCACTTGAGGGGAAAAGACTAAGTATTAGTAGGAGTAAAACTGAGTTAATACTTCAATAGTGTATGATTTTGAAGGAAGTGATCGAGAAATTGATAAAGCAAGCATATAATGAAGATTAGAGATGATGTAGTATGTGAGACTGATAGGTTCACCTACTTAGGATTGCTAGTCCAAAATAATGGTAGTTCTGAAAGAGGGTATGAAAAATAGGATAAATTTTGGATGGATGAAGTGGAAGGAAGCATCGGGAATTTTGTGTGATAAGAGATGCCGATAACATTAAAAGGGTATTATAAGGCAGTAGTTATAAGACCAGCAATGTTGTTTGGATCAGAATATTGGATGATGAACAGAAAAATAAACAGTGGAATGAGTGTAGTGGCGATGAGTATGTTAAGATGGATGTATGGAATGACTATATAAAATAAAATAAGAAATGAATAAGGTGATGTGTAGGAGTTTCGATACTTCTTACAAAAATGAGAGATAATTGGCCGAGATTGTTCGGACATGTTATAAGGAAAGATGATTCAGTGGCAGTGAGAGTTATTATGAGAATGCATATAGAAGGTAAAAGTGCAAGAGGAAGACCGAAGAAGAGGTAATAGATGAAATAGAGAGTAATTTGAAGATAGTTGGTGTGAATAATACAAAAGGTAGAAGATCGAAATTTTTAGAGGTGTATAGGACAAAGGTGGCCGATACCATCTAGTGACTAGTTGGGAATATAAGGGGAAGCAGATAAAAAAAATTGATCAAATTGATAATTTGACCAATATTTCTAATACATTATTTATTTTACTTTTTTTTAAATTTTAATACAATGTAATACTAAAAAGTAATAAATAAATAAATAATAAACTATTAACTAATAAGCAATAACGTTAAGTATAATAACACTAAAAACTAAAAATAGTATAATATATCGATATATGATATTGAAGCTAATCGAATATAAAATGTATTAATCACAGTGCTAAATCATGTCACAGCCAGAGTGCATCCAGTGGCGACAGTTGTTTTGAAGAACGAAGAATATTGACTACACTAAAAACTTCAGAAAACAGGTAAATATTAAAAGATTACTTTGTTTTTAGTAAGATGAACTTAAATTATCTCATCAGTGGCATATCATTCATGTGTGCAATGTATTAAGGGCTAAAAGGGGCTCATAATTACCCAACGTTGAAAAAAACAATGAAAAATAGAAGACTTTATTGTCCAATAAAGTGTAAAATAAATAATAATTCACGATCATTTTTTGAATTTTTTTATTTTACAAATCAAACTAATATTATTTTCAAACCTTGTTATGTTATTCCCCAACTATAAATAAAATATATTGTCAGTGTTGTTGGTTGTTTTATACGAGATAGGTAATCAGTTATTCAGTTCATCTTGGATTATGGTAAATAATGATTGAAGACATTTAACTCAAAATATTAATCGACATTATAATTCCAATAATCACATTCAATGTTTTATATTTGAGAAATGGCGTAGTAGAAACAGCTGGTAAAGTTACTACAAATTATCTAATAAGCAATACTATACAAAATAAAATTATTACTTTAGGTTACTATAAATGCGAGTTCTGACAAATTCGTCAGAACAAATAAACGACTGTTTTCCAATGAGAGTGAGCGTTCAAACAATTTTGATTTTTTGTGCGACCTAAGTTTGTTTTTGTGCGTTGAATTTCGAGTGAATCAATTTGGTCAATTTGATTAATGAACTGTGAATAATTGATCAGTCTTGTGTACGAGAACAGAAGTTTGTGGTATATGAATGACAAAAATTATCACAAAAGAGATATTTTTCGGAAAAAGTGGGATAAAGTTGCTACAGAACTCAACATTAACAGTAAGTACAATTTTTTATTATATATCATATTGAAATTAATACATTAATATCCGAGCGGTGTTTCAAGTATACAAAAAGTGGTAAATTTAAGTTATTATTAGATTTATTTATTAAACTGTGATGTGAACTAATAAACAAAGTAGATAATTTCTATAATAACATCTAATAATATCTATTAGACGATAATACCAATGATATGTTATGTATTATTGAATATATTACGAGCTGTGTTTGTCACAGTAAACAATAAAGGAACAAACTATAATCCATTAAAAATTAATTTATTATGATATAAGCAATTCAAATTATTTTTCATATTTTTTCCATCAAGAATATGACTTGCTGACTTGCAGAGCTCTATATAATTACATTAGGTTGTTTCACCATGGAATTTCACCAGCTGGACTAACAAAATAATTTTTCAAGGTTTCTTTTGCCTCATTCGCGCTTCTTCCGTAGTGATTATATCTTTGTGAAACTGGCACATTGTTTAGGAGCTCAAAGTTCAACTCAGGAATATCTAGGGAAGTAAGACCTTCCTTATCGAAAATTATGTTATGCAAAATACAAACGCATTTAACCACAATGTCTACTTTATCTGGATCGATTCGGAATTCAGTTTTAAAACACTTCCATTTGGCTATCAAAATACCAAAGGCACATTCTACGAATCGCCTAGCTCTTGATAGCCGATAATTGAAAACCCGTTCTTCAACAGTGTATCATTGTCTTCAATATAGTTTTAATAAATACGTTTTTAGAGGATAGGCATCATAACACAAAAAAATACAGGACAACCGTTGTAACGGGTGCTGAAATGTCAGATGACGAAATATTTTTATTATCTGGTATGTTTAAAGTATTTACTTTAAGCTTTTTATAAACATTTGAATCTGAAAATGTTCTCCCTCACTCTATTTACCGTAAGCCCCAACTTCAATAGTAATGAACATATAATTTGCATCAGATACAACGGCATAATAGCTCTTATAGTTTAAATATATCGACCCCGTTTATTTGGGGCATTTGCGAAAATTTTTTAAGCATCAATATTTATAATTGAAATATTTAATATCTATTAGAATTTATTATTAAACTGCTTTAATTTACAGTTTATATGTTCATATGGATATTTAAATAATTTGGAATGTTTGGTCGCTAATTTGCAATATAAATAGAAATTATAATAAATTTAAATTTAAATAATAATAAAACTCGGTATTAACCAGAAAACCGAAACCTAAAATTCCTAAAGTCCAGTTTAAACCCGGAATTTGAAACCCGAAAATATTTAACCCATTTTGATTCCCTGCAATAAATCAAAATATCCATTGAAACAATAATTATAACAATACACTATTTAAAATATTAAAAATACTTAAACATTATTTTTTTTGTAATTATATTTTTTAATAATTTTTATGTTTAAAGTTCAAATCTTGACAACATTTATTTTGAAAAACCAGCACGATTTAAAAATTTAACTTCTATAATTTTCTATAAAAAACATTTATTTATTTATTTTATTTATTTACATACATAAACTATTTCTTTATTTCTTTATATATGAACATTTATTAAATTCAAAATTTATAAATTATTTTGTAGTTAAAATTGTTTTCATTAATTTCAGGTGAAGCAGTCAAATTTAAGTGGAGAGGTTTGAAGAACATGTTTCGCAAAGAATTGAACAAAAATCTTAAAATAACGAAATAGAAATGAAGGTAAAATCATTCAAGAGTCTAGGTAAATCCTTTCCAAAACTTCATAGTTTTTGAAGGATCAATTTCAAAAAAGATAATTGCAGAGTAATGTCTCGAATAAGACAATATTAATTGATGTAGACATCCAGAATTTTACTACTTCTTTTTCCCCTGATCCTGATTATCCAGATGATGAAAACAAACCAAAATCACAAACAAAAACACCACCACAAAACTTTGTTGCTTCTAAGAAAAAAATTGCCAAAATGAATAATACCGCTGTGGTTAAACAATTGATGATACTTGAAGAATAAAAATTGCAAAAGTTCAAGGAAAGGAATTCAGCATCTCGAAACTAAGATCTAGACTATCATTTTTTGCTGATTTTACTGCCATATTAGAGGAAAGTACCAGAAGAAAGAAAAATGTTTGTAAGGACTAAATTGAAACAAGTGTTTTGCGAAAAGGATCTTTTGGGAAACTTCAGAAATCAACATACATTACAGCTAATCCACACAACACCATGTGGTTCATCGACGAGTGATAGTTGTGCTTCACGAATGGGGAACTCCACGGAGTACTACTCTACATGAATACCTCGCTTCGTTCTTCTGAAATGTAACGCTACAAATAATGATATAAATTAAATTGTATTTCACTTGTATGTATTTTTATTTTTATTTATCTTGTTCGTATTTTAATTTATTAAAAAATTTTAAATAATACAAAAATTAAATGTATAAATATTTCGAAATTGTATTGACTTAAAGAATTGAATACATTATTAAACTTTTTCTAACCTTAAAATTACAGCTAATCTTTGTTTTCCCGAAATACATTTACAAAAATTGTAGAACTTTGTTATGCTTTCTTCTATCTCTTCCTGTATCTATTCAAATGTTGCTTGTCTCATCCTGAAATATTCGAAAAACTTTTCCGGTTGGTCCCACAATTTTTGAAATAACATTTGAAACTCTCCTTTATCGTTTTTTTCTAAAAAATTACTGGTTGACATCTTCTGTTTTTCCACCATTTATTAACAATAACTTTATTAACGAGTTTTCAAGTAAATAAAAATCATCAGGTTCGTCTATCTTTGCTGGGTGGCAGAATCATACTATCAGAACATCAGAAAACGCGCATAATGTAATCACCTTTGTTTTGACGAAAATTTCGGACGCACTCGTCAGAAAACATTTTCGTCAGAACTCGCATCTATAGTAACCCTTACTCGCAAATACAGTATCAGAACCAATTATTATTTATTGCTGCTTAAGAGTAGTAGAAATTACAAAAGAATGGGTGTATCATAATTAAAAAAAAAAAAACACAAAGAGTCAAAAAAATGTATGACAAAGTCTTCCTTGTTGTTAATGATTGTTGTTTTACTTCAGCAGAAAAATATTTTAAAACCTATGCATTTTATGTAACATTTGATAACGCAATAATATAATAAAGAGAACGTTTTACGATTTTAAATGCCATATTTAAAATATTTAAAGTTATTTAACCAAATCCATTAACTAATTTTAATGTCAAAAAAATGTACGACTCTACCAATAAATTAGTAGAATATGATTCTGACTTATCTAAATTTTATAATTCAGATTATGCTTTAAAGAAGACATTACGAATCAAAAATCGATAAAAGAAATTGCTGAACTCCTTGTTATAGAGAATTCTATATTATCAACAAAATTTTCTGAAATATGTATTGTGTGTATGTTATTTTTGACACTTCCTGTAACTGTTGCAACAGTGATTAGGTTAGTTATGTTTTCCAAATTACAGTTGATTAAAAATTATTTACAAAGTACAATTTGTGAAGAAAGATTAAACGGCCTTCGAATGTTATCAATTAAAAACAATCGAGCATGCCAGTTAGATTTAACAATTATAATTTATAATTTTATAGAAAAAAATTTATGTAACGAAATTTTTATTAAATATGTAATTTTCATTTAAATTAAAATGGTAATAAAAATAGATTACTTGTACATACTAATATTTGTATATGATTTTATTATTTAAGAATAAAAATACTTATAAATTAATAGTAATAATTTTATTGTAATATTGTATTAAATGATAAAGGGGCCCTTTTCTTCTTTTGCGCACAGGCCTGCCTTTAAGATGAACCTCCACTAGGTCTCAAACGAGTACATTAATTTCAGTGAAATATAATTTAATTTAATTACTTGAAGTTTAATTGTTATCTATGGACTTATATATTCTATAATACTAATTTAATTTGTATGTATATATAATATGAAATAATTAGTATAATTTTCTATATTCATAAAAAAACAAAGTACAATATAATATTTAAAGTGATGTCAACATCTAAAGCCAATTTTATAGCTATTATAAATGAATATAACCAATAAGTCTTAACTATATGATATTATAGTCACTATAATGTAAAAAAAAAAACTATATTCATACAATTTATCTGTAATACCGTCGGACTCAGTGATGACCAGTATAAGAATCCCATAGTTATTTTAATATATTAACACTAGAATTTTGTCATTTATTTATTTTTTATTATAATATTACTATGATATTATTTGAATTTAGAATAGGTAAACTACGTTGTGAATTTTATTCAAATATATGTTTTAATTTTATATGTTTTGATACCTACAGAAAAATGTCAACTTTAAACTCTAAATCTTCTAACAACCCAAATCAAACATTATTAAGAGATTTATCTGAATTTGAAACAACAACTAATCAAGAAATAAATGATACAAATTCAAAATCAGAACAAGAAAATTTAAGTTCATTTGAACCACAAATGGACCAATCATTTCACATCGATGGTATGTATTATAAATATGACTTAACATCAATAAATATAAATAGGTGAATAATTAAAAATAAATATTTGTAAATAATTTTCAGAATTAAAACAACCGTTATCTATTACAAAACTTGAAATAGACGATTCTAATCATTTAAATGATACAGGAGATCATGATCGCAATAATACCTTTCTTCAATTAGCTACTTTATGTCAATCATACCATGATTACTTAATTCCCAAATCTTTAAATTCTAATGATGATTCTCACAATACAACAGGTATAACAACATTTTTATTATTTTAGACATACTTAATAATGATAATAATTTATAATTAATTACAAACAGTGCATTTTTAGCGTTTTTTCATTAAATCTATACATTTTTTAAAATTTAATATTTTAATTATTTGCTTGCTTAATTAGGTTATATACAATATATTTTTACATACCGACTATACAAATTTTCTATGTAACGATAACGTAAACATCGTAGAACACTAGTATTTTTTAAATGTCTTCCCTTATTAATTTCGATACATTTTTGAAACCAACGTTTTAAAGACATGCAGAAGGTTGTTGAGTTAATAAGAGATTATTGAATTCAAAACCAGTGATATTTTTTCATATCATCTTTATTATTAACTTCTTCAGTATTACTAACTTTTTCGATATGAATAAAACATTTTTAAAACTTTTAGGATATTAGATAAACCAAGCATTTAAATACATTATACATTTTAAATTTTGAGCAAAGCGAAAACCAATGCATTGGTTTTACAATGATGTTTTTTTTATGTATGAAGACACTTTTTCGGGTAGAAATAATGGTACAATTACCACAAATAAGGTATTTTTTTGTATCAAATTGCATCTAGTTGGTACTTTATTAAACTTATTTTTCAAATTTCTCAAAAGTTTTTCCTTGGGAGAAAAAAAACTATAAAAAATTGTGGAAAGTTGGCAAAATTTACGGAAATCATAATTTTGACGAAATTAATTCTAGTTTTACATGATAACCAATGCAATTTTGAATCTAGGGTTTTATAAATTTCTTTGAGTATTTTTATAGATAGTTTAGACACATGGTAAAATTTTGTAACGTATTATCAGTATAATCATTGATGGTATAATATATTGTATTATATTGAGTTTCGCTCAGAATCGTATTTTCTAATGCAATATCATTGCATTCAAATCTTATTTAAAATAAACCACCAATTTCTCCGAGGATCGAAGGAACGTACAAAATCGACCTTCTCACTTTTTTAAACATACTAATTTATACTGTTAAGTTCTTCTTATTACAATTTGTTCTTAAATTAATTAAGGAACATATTAGTAATTCAAAAATAAATATTACTAGGGAATTTCCAGTGAAAAACTCAATGATGTGTTTCACTATAAATATGATTTGGAGAACCACATTTATATCATTTAGCACAATTTTCGTGTAAAATAATATGATCCTTCATATTAGAGTAGAATTTTGCGACAACGGACAAATCACATAGAATAGTTTATTTTTAATTTGAATACCTATTTAATGAATAGTTAAGTTAAATACTAAATTTCAAAACTAAAATAAAACGTGAAACGTTTTTTCAGGGGCGCCATTTTGGGGGGAGTAGGGTGGGCTACGGCTACCCTATGTTTACGTATTTTATCACACCGATACATAATATGCAAATTTCACCTTCATAATCTACTATAACATAGACTTATTGCAGTTTTGTATATTTGTACCATTTTGTCGTTTGTCTTTAGTATCATTGACCATTGTAGTTTGTTTAACAGTGAATAATGATACATTTTTAATCAAATTATAACTAAAAAACTATGTACTTTCCCAAAAAATGCATCGCAAATGAATTTGTCAGTTAATATTTTACTAACATAATTTTAATATCAAACAAAATTGGCCTGATCGGTGTAAACTTGGCCTGCTTCAATTTTCGCTCCCCTATAAAAATACTAAAATGGCGCCCTTGCATTTTTTTCATTTTTTTCGTCCCACTGGGTACGAGTATATGATTACTTGCATTCGCTAAAGATACACTTTGTATATACACTGCCTACCTATAACCATGTGTCTATGTATCACGTACTGGCTAACAGTCTTATACCATATACTAGCATATAACTAGCTGGTATTTAAAAACACAAAAAGTAGCTCATCTAAATGAATACTTTGAATAGGTAATTAACTAAATAAAACACTTAAACTGTAAACGCTAAAACTAATTAAAAACATATCTACTTAATACGTATCAATAAAAAAAAAAAAGATTGTCCCCATTTTAGAATTGAAAGTCAGTGTTTATAGTTACTAAAGTTACTGCATTACAATAAAATGATTAAAACTAAAAACATCAAAATTAGGTAACTTTTAAAATTCCCCAAAATAATAAATAATAATAAAAAAAATAATACGTTTCGAAGAAACAGTATTTAAACGTTGTAACTTTTTATAGTATCTCCCTAAATATTTGTGTATTTAATTATACTGGATGATTTTTAATTAAAATTAGATTAATGTAATAGAGTTATAACTTATAGCTTTAAAAATTATTAACATACTTACAGATTCAGTTTTAAATGAATTTAATAAACAAGAAAGTCAACTTAAACAAATTATTAAGTCGAATGAAGATTATGACGATTCATTTGGAGTTATTGTATCTATGCATGACGGTCTGATTGTTAACACGTCTAATAGTATCCATGCAAGTATGGGTTACCCAAAAGATATGTGGCAAGGACGTTCATTCATTGATTTTATTCATTCAAGAGACCGTATATCATTTATCAGTTATGTAACGTCTATCTTAACGGATCCTTGTACAATTTCTAGACGAGGTATGTTTAAAAAATATATTACATTTAAAAACCATTATAAATATTATAATAAAAAATTGGTCAAAAAATAGACTTAAAGTCAAACATATTGTAAGTACCCAAGCTTGGCCAACCAGGATTCCGGGAAAATCCCAAAAGGACCTATCCAATTATAAGGATGCTAACCCATGTTTCCATGGGTCATATTTTTTACTTTATAAGTTAGTAATTAGTATACAACTATAACTCCATTGTTTTTAGGTTCTGAGTGAAGCGCGAAATGTATTGGTTTTACAATGATGTTTTTTTTTATCTGAAGTAGTAGTGCCTGTCAGGTAGAAATAATGGTTCGATTACCACAAATAGGGTATGCTTTCAGTAAAAAATTGCATCTAGTTAGTACTTTGTTTAGCTCATTTTTTGAATTTCTCAAAAGTTTTTCCTTGGAAAAAGAAAAACTACCAAAAAATGGCGGAAAATCAAAAAAAATCGATTTCTGTTATTTAAAATTATTTATTAAAAAAAATTTGTAAACAATTGGTCGATTTTCTGGCTAAATATAGAGTTTTGAACTTTTTTCCAAAAATGTTTAATATTTCCTACAATTTTGGGTTCGTAGGTTTAAAAATGTCATCGATATCTTACTTAATCATTTTACAAAATATTTTGAAAATCGTAACTGACAATTTTTTCTTATAAGCTATTAAAGTTCAACCATATTCAACCAATATTCAATATTGAATGCATTTTATATTCCAGGTTATAATAGATTTAATAATTATAAAAAAAGTCATCAGATATTTCTATGATTTTTCCAATAAATTATTTTTTATTTAAAAATAACCACCTTGATTAAATTAGAAATTTTACCCATCAAAATTTTCATAAGAATAATCTTTAAATTTTAAATTTTTCATAACTTAAAAAGTAATATTTAAATATTTTTACTGCAATGAGGTACCATACACATGCGCTTAGGAAATTTTACGACCAAAAACGTAGGTAATCACGTAATTTAATAATTAATCAGGTAATGGCTTCAACTCTATTAAATGGGTTTATTAGGCATAACACTTTCCATAATAGTAGTATCTATACCTGTAAATAATATATATTATTTAAATATAATGGATAATATTTGTTGTCGAGTAATGAAGTGCAGTGGTTTTAACACTGTATATCAGTGGCGTAATTGAGGTGGTGGCAAGCGTGGGCACTGCCCCCCCCCCCAGATAAGTCAACAGTTCAAAATTTAGATCTTTAATCTTTTTTGCCCAGTTACGCCACTGCTGAATACAGAACTTTTTAAATAACATCAATATGTTTTACTATATAATTAATACAATTATATAATTAATTAACTTAAATATTCCAAAAATGTTAATCAAATCATTTTTAACTTTGGCCTTTGCAACGAATATTGTCCTGACTCCTGACTTCTCGAACAATAATTGTCAATAACTGTATATTTATTAAATACTACTACATAATTCTACTCGTATAATGTCAAAAGTTTGCAATATTTTCTACATTTTGTCTATTTTGTAATGTATCCATAATTTTATTGATATTATTTATTTACTATATATATATATATATATATATATATCATACTACTCATTAAGAAAGAATTCAAAATATTTAGATAATACATCAACTGTCACTTTTTTGAAAGCCAAAAATAATGATGGATTTTACTGTAATATACGGAGATATAGAGGTTTAAATACTGGATATTCAATATACCCTCAAAAAAATCATTATCAAGTATGCAAACTAACAATAACATTAAAAAATGAATCATATTCTTCGACGTCATCAAATTTAGAAAAAACGAACAATGGACAACAATCTCAATTACATTTAATTGTAAAAGCACAGCTTATAAACTCTGCGTACACGTGTATGTAAAAACTAAAATAATTATTCATATTATCGTTACAATACATACATATATATATTACAATAAATATTTATTTTAATTTTACATTTAGATCCCGACGAGAGAAAAGAAAATCCATTGAATTTCATTACCAAACATAATGCATTATTTGAATGGTGTTATGTTGACCATTTAATAATTTCACATTTTGGATATCTTCCACAAAATATCATCGGTAAATCGATCTTCGGCTATTACAATATCGAAGATTTAACAACAATTAAAGAAATCCATGAAAATAGTAATTTTTTATACTCCTTACAAATGCTTTATAAAAATCAATAAAAATGGAAAATATAATTTTTGAATTATTTATTTCTTATAGTGACTACAGCTAGGAGTGTTCCATATAAAGGAAAACCATATAGGTTTAAATGTCAAAATGGTGATTTCGCATTAGTGCAAACAGAATGGTCAAATTTTGTAAACCCTTGGTCTGGACGAGTAGAGTTTGTTATTGGAAGACACAAAGTTATTCAGGTAATTTTAAAATAAATCTTAAAATATCAATACTCTGATAACAAATAAATTATGGTTTTAGGGTCCTATTAACCCCGATGTAACAACTCCAATCGATGATGTTATATCAGAATCAAAAATTGCAGAAGACAAAAATAACTATCATGAAATATATGAAGATATTAAAAAAATACTGAATAAGGTAATCTATGATAAATTATATTAATGTAGATTGTAGGTATCTTTCATTTAATTGTATTTGATATATGAATATCAAATTCATAATTGTAATTTTTAAACAATATGCTTCTATATATGCAGAATTTATTATGCTTCACATATAGAAATATGAGTGTATACAAATTATAAATATTATATATAATATATATTTGATATACCTAATATATTTATTAATGTAAAATTGTAAATTATCTGTAATTGACTATATTATTTGTATTATATTGTAGACTGTTCATAAAACTACTGACGTTTCACATCAAATAGATCAATCAACGAACTTAAACACTAATGTAAAACGACTACTCCCAAAATATAAAAATTCAGAATTGTTTATAAATTGTCAAGAAGATCTCCCTGAAGTGGAAGTTCAACCTGAAACATGTGGTAGATTTTCTGTAAGTTGTAATTACACTCGATAGAAAATTAACAAACATTAATAGTAATTGTCAATTGACATTATGACTTAATAGGATCGCGATTCCGTGATGTTAGGGGAAATATCTCCACACCATAATTACGAAAGTAAATCTAGTTCCGGAACACCACCAAGTTATACACAACTTAATTATAACGACAACATTCAAAGGTATTATTCGTATCTATTTGTATATACAATTTGTATTTGATTGCTGTTCCTTTCAACCTAAATTATAATGAATTGTTATTATTACTAAACAATATATTATTTATTTCTGTAGATATAACTAAACTTGTTATTAGTACAGGTAATTATAATATATAAGTATTGTTCAACCATCATCAGCTTAAATTATCTTTTTACTAGCAGCTGCAGCTTGATGTAGTTTATATTTTTAAAAATACTTTGGTAATGTTAATTATAATATTAATAACATAAAATGACATAAATAGATAAAGCAATAGTAAAACTATACCTACGAGTTAGAGTTATAGTTGTTATTAATTTCTTCACAGCTTTTGCGCAACTATAATTCAGAGTAAAGGAATACTATAAAATTAGGTTAAAAAAGGTAGGTAATTAAAACCATAAACGTACACCTGTATATGAGTATACTTATTAATTTAACTTTTTTTTTAAATCCAAAATTTCGCTCTACTATAGTTGCGTGAAGGTTTACAGCGCAAATGTAATTTTGTATTAATTATAAAAATATATGAGTATTTCATTGGATCTAACTATATATTGGCTTTAGATTTTTCAAAAGCAATCTTAAAACAAATTCATCGGAATATTTGAGCGATGGCAGTTATCCTACAGAAATGACCACAGGAGAAGTTAATCATATCGACACGTTAGTTACAATGAATAACTTATAATAAATGTATGATTATTATTGATATATTAATATAATATTATTTAAATTTATATTTCAGAGATATGTATAAAGCCCAACATACATCTTCTTTGCTTCAAAATGTAACACCAAGTTCAAGCATAAAAAATCACACGTCTAACTATTATTCAGAAAAAAGTTCTTATCAAAATAGTCAACTTACACAGAAAATGTTACTACGGTACGATATTACTTAAGTACTTTTAAACCTAAAGTTTAGTATCTTTACCTATATGTTAATTTACTAAATTGATACTTGAATAAAAAAAATATATAATAATATACCTACTATATTATACGTCATAATATGACATATTAATATAATATTATTATAATTTAAATTTAAATTAATATGTACCTATTTTTAAATATTATGTTACCTATTTGTAATTTTTATTACCTAGTACTTACTTCTATGTATTATTGAATAAATATTATTTTTTTAGACACAATAAAAAAATGGAAGATGATCTCGTCAAACAGCATAAAAATAATTCGAAAAAAATCAAGTCTAGTGAAAAACAAAAACAAAATTTGTTAGATGAAACTTCAGATACTGTAAATAAAATATAAATTATTAAGAATTAAATTAGTAGGTATCTAACTAAAATACTTTTATTTAGCCTGATATAACTCATGGTATAAAACGTAGTAATCCAAGTGCATATGAAAGTAAACCATATAAGCTTACTAAAAGGAACCTCATAAACAATAATTCTACTGATGTAATTACGCAAAAACAAGAGAACAAAGAGGTTACGATCACTCATACTAGGTCAACACAAATTTGGCCACCTTGTCAAATTACACGCGATTCTCAAGCAACGTTAGTGTTTCCATATTCTGATTATGAGATTATTGCAGTGGCGTCATTTGGGGGGGGAGTCACTCATACATTTGCCATAGTCTATAATTAGCCAAATCCTAAGTCGGCAGATTTCAAAAATAATAACCCCTAAATACAATCCCTTAATTGATTATCGCTTACAATAAAATATAATACCCGTCCAAAAAAATGACCCCTCCCACTCCTGTTCTTAAAAATAGTCGAAAAATTTATGGATCTGCCCTAGTTAAGTAAAAACTGAAATGACGCCACTGGATAATTGTAAAAATATAATTAATAATATTTGAATATTAAAATTCAGGATTGATTTACCAAAATCACCAACTTTACCAAGCCAAGTACTTTGCTATAATGTGCCACTAAGTAATAATGTGATGCCTGTAAAACACAATACGTATGAAAATGTGTGTACTTTAATGGACTCACATGAACATAATCAAGGTAAATTAAATTTGAAAAATATCATTATAACTAATTTATGTATAATAGTTTTACTGTATTTTACAGAATCTGTAACTGGTCCACTGCAACCATTACCTGTGCCATTATATGCTACAATACCCGTAATGAATCACATTCCTAAAAATTCCCTAATTTTACAACCATATTTACATTATCATAATCAGGTTCGAATAAATTATTAATATGAAGAAATATCAATATATCACTATTGAATATGTCATATTGTCATGTTCTATATAAATATTATACTTACCTTTATGCTTTATGAATAATATTATTAAATAACATATTTATACTTTATAAGAATAAATAATAATAATATATATATATATATATATCACTTGATCAAATATTATAATTTTCAGTTACTTTTACAACCATACCAAAACATTCCATGCAATAATAAAATGGACTTACATAATGAAAATTCAGTCCCCAAAATATCAAACACATTTTATCAGGTATTATAATACTAATAATAATAATAATAACAATAAATAAATATATTATGACTTAATTATAGCTTTCATTGATTTATAATAATTAACTTATTGGAGTTTTATACTATTTGGATTTATTCATGTCTTAATACATTTTAATATGGGTAATTGTTTTTGATTTGTTTAAATTTCTGTAGAAAAAAATGGTAACTGCGCAAACTCGCGACTCATTGTCAGTGGCATAGCGATGCAAAGAGGGTTCTCATGAAGCAGCTGCATCATGCTAAAAATGGAGGGTGTGGCATAGGTGCAGTTAGAGTCAAAATTTTAGGAGGACTCAAGTTCCTAACATTTTTATTTTTGAACTATTAAGAAACAAAACATTAATAATAGCATAATAAACGAAATATTTTTGAAGACTATTGATAACTTTGGGGGCTTGGCTCTCCTACTCCCCTCGCCTATGGGAGTGGGTGTTTCGTAATCATGATTTATCCAAATTACGACAAAAAAATTATTATAAATTTAATTTTCTATTTTTTATTACTTTATTAGTATTATATAAGTGGTTAAACGTTTTAATTGATGAGAATATCAATTATTATCAATATCGATATTTTAAAAAATTCAAAAAATATAGTTTTAGAATGGCAGGGAAGATGCCGATATTTTTATCTGTATCATAAAAAATATCACACGCCACTGCTCATTGAGTTAACTATAGACTTTCTATAAAAATTATATTTAACAGGCATACATTTTTTAAAATTTTACCAGATTTTGGTTTGACAACTGACAAGCAGTGACAGACGACTGTAAACAAATACCTAAACCTATCCACGAAGAACAAACATTTAGCAAATTAGTTATGCTTATGAGTTTATGATTTAAGTGCACATGATTCATGACCATATTTAAATGACAATTTAATTTAATTCAGTAATTTATTTTTTTTTTGTTTTTTTTTTTTTTATTAAATATTTAAATATTTTATAAGATATAAGAACATACTAAACATTACTCATAAGTAAAACTTAAATTTAATAGAATATTTTAATTATTAGTTACAATACATAATTATACAAAATAAGTCTAACAGCTCAGTAAAATAAGAGGACACTCAGTCCAAGTGTAAATGTATTAAAATATCATAGGGCTAACATTTTTAAGATCAATATTATTATATCAATATAACATTTTTTTATATGAAAAACTCATGCAATTTTTTAGCTTTTTCTCCTCTAGCTTCTCCCTAATTTTTACCTATAGAAAATACTAGGATGTATTTAAAAATAAAATATACTAATAGGTACTAAAATTAGTTAACACTAAATAGACTTGTTTTTTATTTTTATAAACGAAGACAATGAATCAAAATAAAACAAAAGATTTACAAGTAAACCAGGAAGAAGTTATAACAAGTTCCGATTCGGAGTGTAAAAAAGAAATGGGGAGTTTGAAATCAAGGTTTGATTCATTATATTATCATTATTAAAACATATTAATAATAGTATTACTTGTAAAATAATTATTTATATTTTATTTCAGTAGTGGATGGATGTATGACGACAGTAGTTTTTATTCTTCAAGTTTACGAGACAAAACTGATATTAGTAGTGAAAGAGAAGTATGTAAAGATATTTTTTAATATTGGTACTATAATAAATATGGTAATATAGGTAATATCTATGTAAATATTATGTTTATGAAATTAATTTTTAATTTATACCCACTAACCATCACATTAAATGATTAGACATTTTTTAGTTTTCCTTTTTCTTTCTACAATTTTACTTCATTTTCTAATAATCTTATATTCTTAACGCGTCATCTACTACTTACCTACCTCTTTAATATACTTCTAGCGTTTGATCTAGTGGCGTAACCATAAGGGTGGATTTCGGGTTTCTCTATGAATCATATAAACGTTTAAATAAACATTTATATATATATTTTAATAATTCTAATAAATTTTATCATTTACTACGAAGTACAAGTTTAAATTATACACATTTTAATTCATTAAAATTATTTAATATGGCTTCTTTTCATGTACCTTTCCACTCTCAATGTTACAGTTTTAACGAGCTTTTAAGTCGTATGTTAAGAGAATGCAAATGTTGCTTTTGACTCTAATTTTGAAAGCGAATTTAAACTTCGTTGTTTAAGTTTAGGTTTCAGATAAATAGTTGAATTGTATATAGAATATAGAACGTATATTAGTATATTTATGTATTAAATTTAATTTTCTATAATAACTGTTAAGTTTTCATGTTTTATATAGTATCACTTATGTACACTCTTTACCCGAAAAGGAGTTAATAATATTAAATAAAAAAATTAAATAAAAATATCATACATAATGTATAAAAACAATTTCCTTGGTTAGAAATTTGGAATTAATCCCACCATACATAGGCGTGACTAGATTTCATCCACTGTTGCAGCCTAACTCATGACCGACAATACCTTCATAAACCGATAAGAACCCTTAAACTCAAGGTCATATATTTTAAGGGGTGAGGGTAAGTCCCAGATCAATTCAACAATACTTCCTAATTTTTTTAAACATATCTTTATATTAGTGTTTAAAAAACATTTTTTTAAATACTATTTTTAATTTATTTGTCCGTTGATCAGCACCTTTATATAATTTCAAAGACAGCCCAGGCACCCTATTCTGCAACTGTAGACACGCCTATGTCTCCATAGACAAATACTGGTTGTGCACTGGTTTAATATACTATCTCTCGAAGACATTCAAAGCCATTCCTATACTATATACACTTACGTATACATGCTACATTATAATTCTTATAAACTCCACTAAACACTAGTCCACTCATCCATCTTAGCATTTTCTTTTCTCATCTCTGCTACACTTTATTCCGGGGGGCGTCATTTCATTATTACCTAAGGCAGGGCAAAATAAAAGCAGACCCAAAATTTTATAATGTCGTGGTTTAGAGTAGCTCATTGATTTATTCATTGATTTTATGATTTATGTCGTAGCCTGTATGATGTATTTATCTAACCCAAATTTACTTTAAAATGCTAGGAGTGGGCAAACGCACATTCTTTCCCGCCATTCCAAAAAAAAAAAAAAAAAAATGACGCCACTGCTTGTTTCTGTTCTAACTTCTTATTTAGGTACCTACTGGCAGAAATTCTGAAACATAGTAGGTCTTAACACTATAGTACCACTCAAAAAGTCATTACCTACTTCCTTATTACATTTATTATACATTTTATTGATTAATTAGGTAAAAACAGAATGTAAATTCAATTTTAATTCATACATATGTGTCTATAGATATTTATCATTTCTATTACAATTTAACAAAACCAAAATTTATTTTCAGGAATGTTCTTGGCCTCCTGAGTTCAATATAGCTAATAATTTTTGTCATCAATTTATTAAAAAAGTAAGTTATTACTTTCATTTTTACAAAATCCGAATAACCATTTTTTTTTATACACTAATAATAATGTTAATAAAATGAATTACAGAAGCCATTTTGGGTAGAAGAGGTTATAACAACACCAGATTTAATTTATCGATATCAAATGGAACATAAGGATATAAATGAAGTATTGCGAAAGGATATGAACGCATTGAATACACTTACTCAGGTAAATTTAAATTCTAGAGATTCAGTAGGTATTTATATTTTTATATATGCATTTTGCATATATAAGAATTAATTCATAATATAAATATATATATATATATATATATATTAATTTTTGTTCTAATTTAGCCTCTACTAGTAAACGAACAATTAAAACAACTATACGTGGAATTAGACGTAAATGGTGCTTCTAAGACATATATGGAGGATGGAACATCATCAAGCAGCGGGGGAGACGAATGTCTCATAGCTGTTGGAGTAAGTTACTAATTATTAAATTAGCTTTAAAATTTGAATGCATTATACATTATTATTATTATTATTATTATTGTTGTTGTTGTTGTTGTTGTTGTTATTATTATTTATAACAGTCCTTAAGTCTTATATGAATATAATTGAAAAAAAAAAAATTTTGAATGTTAGTTTTTGCATGTGACGGAATTAAAAGTGCTTGAATCGGATAATTATAGAATAAATACACAAAAATATATTATTAGGAATTTGGATTCCTAAAAACTTAAAAATTCTTATAAAAGCATAATTAGAAATTAAAAATTCAAATGTTTTTTTTTCTAGAAGTAGATACTCCATCATCTCGTGTACTCCCTCCTTCTTATGTCAAACACTGGGATCTGGGAAAAAGTTAAAAGTGTAGTTTAGTACCGGTTGACAAATACAAAAATATTTTGTAATTATTGTAGGATTCTTTTGTAATTTTGTTACCCTATTTTATTTATGCTTGATTTACTGTTAAGACAGCTAGTTCTAGTATGTAGGCAACATTAAGTTATAATTATTAATTTCTTTTTTATTACAAATTTACTATGAATGTAATATTGAATATTTAACTGAAGTTCAATTTATTTATAAAGTTCTGTTTATTTTAGAAAAACAAGAAAAGAAAAATTGATTTCTGTAGAATGGCCATGATTTATGAAGAAAATGCTCCATTACCACCACCAACATCAACCTTAACTCACATGTAAGATACCCTACCAATTATATATGTTGATATATTTATTAATTTATTATTATTTTATTTTATTAAGGTCATCAAGTAATAATCAATCAACAGCATAATAATTTTTTAAATTATCATTACGAATAAGATCAAGACTTCAGACAACAAATGTTTTAAAATTAAAATTGAATATATAGGTACATTATTTTTGTAAGGTTTGATATGAGTAAAATATTAAATACAATAAGATTATGGTTGATTATTCCTATTAAAATTTCTTAAATTTATATAAAATAAAAAATATATTATTATTATTAGTTGTCAAAATTTTTATTTAATGAAATACCAATTTTAGGTTTAATTATTAAGTTTACCTATTTATTTATTTTATGTATTAAGTGAATATTTTTTTGTCTATTAACATTGCATTAATTTCTCCCTAAATGTGCCTACCAATGAGTAGTGTACTCTGTACCACTTAAGAAAGGTGCTGTTTCGCGTATATTGACTGACAGAAAACTGACGACGGCTGTCCGCGCAATTACATATTAATGGGGTATTAAAGAAGAATTACTAACTAGATAGGGTGTGGTGTGGAGATGCGCTGAACCGACCTATTTTCATCTAACAACAGGAACATTCTTAAATGGAATAGAGTACAAGTATAAATTATTTAAATTTTATCATATTTAAAACTCTTATTTTAATATACCTATCTAATATACCTCTGTATCTTAACTATGAAATATCATGGTTATCTTTGTTTTTATAAATTTTATATTAATATTTTTTTTAAATTATTAAGCAATATATTTTTTTTTATTTTGGCACTTACTATTTCAAAAGTACATTGTAAGAATATAATTAAATTATACAGGCAAGAATGAGATAATCCTTATAAAATAAGAATATGAGGTAAGAATATCTTAGTAGGATCTTCCATACTAAAATATTCTTTATTTGATTTCATATTCTTACACTTTTATTATTAATAATTTTTATCTATTCTAATTTGCATTAATATATAATAGTCAATAATAATTTATTTCAATTATATTTGAAAATAATAATTATAAATGCTGCAACAGCAATTAATATTTCTCAATAAAAAAAAAATGTCTATTCAAAATGATAAGTCTCAATCTCATTCAGTATGAATCATTTAAGATGTATTTTTGTTTTGTCCTAGTCAATAATTTTTGTTGTTAATTATTGAAACGTTATAATATATTTTTTTAAATACTAGTGTACCTTAACTCAATACAAAAAACTATATTTAAAATGTTTTCATAATAAAAAAAGAATCTAAAATGGACATCTTTTTGGTAATAGTTAGCTAAAAGCTTATATTTAAAATTAAATATTATAGTTTTTAAAAAAACAAGATTATGAGATTATAAACAAAATTATTATTTTAAGAATAGCTCAAAAACCGTTATAAAAACACACATTACTAAAACATCAAAATTTTTTATTGAATTTATGAATTTAAAATAAATAATATTTATTAAGTAAGTATATTTTATTAAAACTCTATAATAGTTTTGATAAATGTATTAAAAATTATTTTTATTTGATCGAAACGGAAAACTTTTAGATATTAAGTATAATATGTTATTGTGAATTAATCAAATAAATCATCAAATATCAAAATTTAATTATTTTTTTATACCTTATATAATATATATATATAGTTTAACGTATGTGTGTGAAAATATAAATTTTATATTTTATTATAAAATTTAAATACCTATGAAAGTTAATAAATATTTTATGTGAGTAGTATAATAGTAAATGTCAATATTAATATTTAATAAGAGATATATATTAATATATTATAAAACCATAAATAACTATTTTTCTATTTAAAATTATATTAATCATAAATAAAACAAATATGTGTATTTTGTAAAATTTCTCAAAAACTGGTATCAGTATATAAATATATAAGTATAAGAAAAGAATTGTGTATATTACCTAATAATTAAAAGTAATTGTGAAAATTTAAAACAAAAACTATGAACTGTAATAATATCAAACATAATTTATTGAAGTATTTCAAATTTTGTTATTATATAATCAAATTCAGAATTGTTTAATATCATTATTATTTAGTTATGAATTAATTATTAAATGTTAATTAATTAGAAATTAGTACAAAGAAAAAAGAATCAAAGTTATCCGAGATTTATTATAACTATTATTATTTATTGAAATTTATGTTAAGATTGGTAAACATAAATTTAATAAAAACAGATAATATTATGTATTTTGTAAATTTTAGAATTACTTTTGAAAAATAAGTTGTTATTATTACACTATGAAAAACATTTTGTTAATAATTATGTACTTACATTTAACACAATCTAATAATAATTAAGACTTTATTAGACTAAAACTACTTTTAATTATTAAAATAAGATATGTTTATGATTATAATATTGTTATTATATGAGAAATAAATACATTCCATAAAAAAATATATTACTAAAAATATAATTATATATTAACATACAAACAACAAAAAATGTTATATCAATATTATATTTATTAATATTACAAAAATCTAGAACTATAATTTATTGAAAACTGTTATAGGATTCCATTTGGCAGTTATTTTCTCAGAACACTTGGGACATTTTTCGTTACCAATATTTTTAAAGTAGACAGTTAAACAATGACCATGCACATACTTTTTACACATCTGACATTTCATTCCATATCCAACAACACTCATGCAACACATACATCTTTTATCATTAAATTGTTCTACCAAATATCCCTCCAGTTCACTAATGGCCAATGGTGACAAGAAAATATTTTTTTCTTCATCAGCAATTAAATACTTATTGGTAAAAAAGTAATCCAAAAATGTGTCGGTCATTTTATTATTAAAGTGAATTAATTCATTATACGGTACAGATCCATCCGCTTCAATAATGTATTTAACAATTTTGCTGAAAATTAATCTGTTTGGATCTTGTTTAGTGTTGAAGTTATTAATAAATGTAGCAATGAACACATAGTTAGTAATTCCGTTTTGTTCACATATCACTTTGTTAATCTTCAATTCAAGGGGAACAATTTTGATGTTAATAAGTTCAATAGTATTATCAAGTAGACTGTTTGGAAACAAGAAATTATTTACTTCCATAGCTATATCTTCAGGTACAGTTCTTTGTTGCATGAAAAATTGCAAAAATTGTTTATGTTTATCATTGTAAGCCATTTGAATGACAGGTTATTTGTTCTGTTGTCTAAAGTGTAATAGAATGCCTCAAATGGTTGTTAAAAATAAAAATTCTACCCTATATAACATACATTAAAATAATTAATATAATATATTGTGAATATATTTATATTTCAATTATGAATTGAATATATTATGAATATTTATATAATTATACCTATATTATACACAATACACAATTCATATTGATGATTATTAAAAGATGCGTATTAATAAAGATATTCCATTTAAATATGTCAGTTAATTAATGTTTTAAAACAATATAAATATTTATTTAATCAAATTTAATTCTAAGAAAAGGTAACGCCTATCATTAATCAATTAAAGTCAAATCACCAAGTAGTAAATACATATAAAATTATACAGTTGCACTTATAATTAAGTACTTCGTTAGATTTAGTTTCCAAAATACACCTACTTTTACAATAAGGAAAATGTAAAATTCGTAGCACGAGCACAAGAATGTCGAAAATAGAACACCAAATATAAAACATGTATTAACTTAAATAAATTAGTCAAAATAAAAATATTACGAAAGCACCTACGTCCTACGAGTGGTTAGTGAAATTATTGAATTAGTCTTCAGAAAACATCAAAATAAAAACAAACAAACAATGAAACGTTGGTAATAATTTTACATGTTAAAAATGTTAAAATCATAAAGTTAAAAGTTGAAGCGGGAACTCATTGTGATGAAAAATAATATTATCAAATACGTCTATGGAAGAAAATATCTCTATTATCTAAAAGATAACATATCAATATTTCCTTGATTGATAAGAGATACCGTCACACTCACACGTGAAACATAAAAATACAGAATAGATTAAAGTACGGAAGTACCTTGGAACATTTGAAGTATTGAAATTGTGATCTTTTATTGAAGAGGACTTTTAAAAAAAAATTTAAGTTTTTTGTCGTTTGGCCAAAAACAACTATGGGTGGCAAGAAAAAAGGAGGAAATGCTCATAATTTCGGTAGGGCGCTAATTAAAGACAGGTTCGGTCGCGGTAACAAGACTCTGAACAGTGACTCATTTGTACGTAAACACCATCGATTATTCCACAACCATTAAATGGTTAATTAAACTAAACTTATGTTTACGAATCTATATACCTGAAAAATAATTGTTCTATTCTAACATTTAGCTTCACACATCAGAATTGGCTGATGGATATGATTGGGGCAGACTTAATTTACAATCTGTCACAGAACAAAGTTCTTTTGAAGAGTTTTTGTCTACAGCAGAATTGGCCGGAACTGAATTTACAGTAAGTATTCTTTGATATAAAATATTTGAGAATTTGAGATTTCATAATTTTGTTTTTTATCATAATTTATTTAGGCTGAAAAGTTAAACGTAGAATTTGTGCCTGAGACTCGAATGGTTGGTACTTTAACTGATGATGAACGATCCAAGATTGCAAAATCCCACAAAGAATTCAAACATTTTATTAAAATTCCACGCAGGTATTATGATGTATATTTTATTCGAGCACACGAAGTATTTTATTTTTAAATTTGTAGACCAAAATGGAATAACGAAACAACAGCTGAAGAGTTGGATGCAAAAGAAAGACAAAATTTTTTGGATTGGCGTCGTTCATTGGCTGAACTTCAAGAAGAAAAAGCATTGGTATTGACACCATATGAAAAAAACTTGGATTTCTGGAGACAGCTATGGAGAGTCGTTGAAAGAAGTGACGTATTAGTACAAATTGTAGATGCTCGTAACCCATTACTGTTCTATTGTGATGACTTAGAAAAATATGCAAAAGAAGTAAATAAAAACAAAACCAATTTGTTGCTGTTAAATAAGTCTGATCTATTAACTGCACAACAACGTAAATATTGGGCAAAATATTTTGATTCTAGAGCTATTACAGTAGCTTTTTATTCTGCTAAACAAAGTGAAGAAACTATATTAGAAGGAAATGAAGAAGCTAATGATACGGTTAGTAGTAGTATTGATTTTATAATATACTATATTATAAAATCAATGATAGTAAATATATCATATATTTAGTACATGTATATATAATTTGTATATTTTTATCTGATTAATATTATATAATTCAATTAGGTAGAAGAGATAATTGAAGAAGATGATGAAGATGATGAAGATGAGGAGTGGAACAGTTCAGATTATGAAACTGATGAAGAGGAAGAAGTAATTGGAGATAATGATGGTAAAAACATTTATTTCTTCATAATTTTACCAACAATATTTTATTTTTATTTTTCTCAGATGAATGCCCTACTTTTAAAAATTCTTCAAAGTTGTTATCAAAAGAAGAATTAATCAGTTTATTCAAAACCATACACGGAAATCGTAAACGTTTGTCTGATGAATTAGTTACTATAGGATTAGTGGGTTATCCAAATGTTGGTAAAAGTTCAACAATCAATACACTTCTTGTTAATAAAAAAGTATCGGTGTCTTCTACTCCTGGAAAAACAAAACATTTTCAGGTATATATTATGAACCAAACTTCTTAACCTTAGCTGTTATTTATGATTGAATAATAATTAATAGCTATGTTAAGTTGAAATCTTGAAATCTTAATTAAAAATAATTACCATAATAATATAATATTATTGAGTTGTCTTATACTAATATTTGAATATTTACAGACTCTTTTTGTTGATAAAGACCTGATGTTATGTGATTGTCCTGGATTAGTAATGCCTAGCTTTGTGTTTACAAAAGCTGACCTTATTATAAACGGTATTCTTCCTATCGATCAGATGAGGGACCACAGACCTCCCGTGAACATAATCTGTTCACAGATACCACGGCATATATTAGAAGATCAATTTAGTATAATGATAACAAAACCACTAGAAGGAGAGGACCCAAATCGACCACCTACCGCAGACGAATTTCTCAACGCTTATGCATGTAATTGATTAAACATGTTTAATTTAATGACACATTAAATATTAAACCGAGTACAAAATATTGTTGATTTTTTTTCATATTGAACAATAGGTAGTAGAGGTTACATGACAGCAAATGGTCAACCAGATGGTTCAAGAGCAGCTAGAGTAATTCTCAAGCACTATGTTCATGGACGGCTATTATTTAGTGTTGCTCCACCTGAAGTTGATCAAAAAAAATATCATTCATATCCACCACCTGAAGAAAATCGCGCAATAAAAACATTCACACCTTTTGAAAATATTCTTCTTAAGGTTTAATTTTTTTCTCTCTTTCTAAGTTAGTTTTATAATTAATATTATTGGTACTAATAAGTTTTCTTTTTTAGCCAAATTTTACATCTGGATCAGATTTAGACAATATGTTTTTTAAGAAAAATGCTATGGGTGCACACAGTAAAGGCATCAAAAAAATTGATATAATGGGCAGTATTAATAAGTATGTTGTAATTAATTATTATTTATATATTTTTTAAATTGTTATTAATTATTAGTCCAGCCCAACAAGGATCATCGAAACCATGGAAGAATCATAAAGAAAAAAGGAACAAACATGAAAAATTAAGACGTCAATTCAGACATCTTGATATATAAACTGCTTGATTTTTTTTAATGACATTTATTTGTGATAAAAGTTACAATTAAAACTTAAGAACATAACTTATGTACTTTTGCTCTGTAAATATGATCTAATAACAATTGTTTACAACCAAACAAATTTAAATATTTACATATTATTACTTCTTTTTATTTTTTTTATTTTGAAATCTATCCAATACACCAAAACGCTTAATTATTGTTGATTTTTTATCAACAATCTCTTCTTTTGGACGTGCATTCAAAGCTCTAACAAATTCCTAGGAAAAATAAAATAATAAATTATATGTTGTTAGTAAATACTTGTAAACAATCAAAATCTATTTGTAAAACATTTAATAAATACATTTTTTTTTTTAAATGACAGTTTACCTTAGTTTTTTCTTCTAAAATTTTTTGTTTTATTTTTGAAGGGTTAGGTAGTGTTTTTTTCTTTATTTTGTTTCTAACTTTAATATTTATTTTCAATGGTTTTACCGTCTACATAAAACAAGATAAAAACATTTTAATAATGTACCAAATTACATTTAATTTTGGTTAAATATATTTACTTGAAGTGAATTTCTAGCATTTAACTTAGTTTGTAATGTATTAACGTCAACTTCATCTACTGTAGATTCCAATGTTATCATTTCTGCAGGGATCTAAAATAGAATTAATAACATTTTAAAAATAAACTATCTTATACTCATTTTAATTTTTAATTAAAATTATACCTTTTCTAAAAGCATTTTCACTTCGGCTTCTTTACGTTGCTTTTTTGTTTGGAATGGATTCCGCTCCAAAGCATCGAAATTAGGTTCACCTGATCCTAAAAATGTTATTATGTACATTAATTTACGAATTTATAAAAAAAAAAACTCATATTTTAAGATTAAACCTGGGATTAGTAAACTAGAAAATCCACCATCATGACCAGCACCAAGAACGTCTTCAAATGGACAAAACGCTAAATTATTAATTGTCCTAGAAATATTATGTCTGAGATAGGCATGTTTTACGGTTTTTGTACAACATTCTTCATAAACCTAAATAGAAAGTTGTGAATTTTTATTAAAAATTTTCAAAATTGAAATAGTTAAGTATCAAATATACATCGACAACATTATTGATGGCAACTGCTAAACATCCAGTCTGACTGAATACCATACTTCTTGGACTAGTCCTCACTTTGTAATCTTGTAATGGTCCAACTAATTTACGCACATCCCACACTTTAATACTTCTATCCATACCTGACGTAGCCATATACCTATAAATATTAAGTGTCATTAAATATTTGATAATTTAATTTATTTTCATTATCATTACATTCCATTTGAATTTATGGCAAGTGAAGTAATCATATTTCCATGGCAAAGTATTTTAGCAACAGGTTCACGAAGATTTGGGGTCCACATTGATACAACACCTAATCATCAAAAGTTAGTAAATGATCATTTTTTAAAGTATAATTGAAAATAAATAAATTTAATGACCTTTTGTATGTCCTAAACAAATTAACGCATTATTTGTATTTTGAGTCATAAGACTCAACCTGCCCATTTTGGCATTAAACTGTGATACCAGTTTTCCCATTGATACATCTAACCAAGATAAAAATCCTTCTTCACTCTATACAAATAAAAATACTTTATTTAAAATTCAATTTCATATAAATGCTACAATTGTAATTATATATAATATACAAATTAGGAAAAGTATGAATAAATATAACTCACAGCAGTACTCAAAAGAAAATGGTATGGTAGAAATTCTTGATGTAAAACATTGTTTAAATTTTTCAAACAATGTACTTCAACGCCTTGATTATCATACATATACACCCATTTTTTTTGTGCAACCGAAAAAAGATTTTCATTGTGAAGCCATCTATAATTATAAATTTATTAACGAGCTATATTAGCTATTTAAGATAAAAATATTATGGTTTTTTTTTTTTTTTATTAATTTACTTGACATCATAAACTTCTTCCATAACATTTATTTCACACATTAAATGTTTTGTAATCCAATCCATAGCAGCAACATGGCCTTTCCTACCACCAATTAATAACTGACGACCATTTAATGAGTAGTCAATACTAAAACATTGTATGCATTAATAAATTATTAAATATAATAAAATAATTCACAATATTACTTACTCATAGGGACCAAAATCTAAGTTTAAATCAAAATGTTTTTTTGCACTAGTTACATCGACTGCATTTGAAAGTTGAGTTTGAGTGATTTTTGTAGTTTTTTCTCCAGGTTCAGCAATGATATACCTTTAAGGAAAATAATTTCAACGTTAGCAATCAACTCGATAACATGAATAATTATATAACGCACGAGACATAAATTTATATGTAATTTAAATTAAAGAGATATATATATATTTATATTACCCAGCATTTTCATGCAACAACACATTTGAAGCTAATGAAATCTTAGCTGCAAACTTATTTTTTGTTTCATTTATTATTCGACGTTGATGGACTTTCCCCATCTAAGCAATTTATTTAATTATTAGTTACATCTTACATATAATCAAAATTTAAAACAAATTAATATAACAACTTAGACTTGACAAATTTAAATATTAGTAATTTAATCAAATTTTTGTGATGTTTATGTAAAAATTATATTATAAGAACAATTTTCAACAATTAATCCAAATTTTTCTAAAAGTTTTACCTTAACAATTAATTCCTAGAAACTTTTGAATAAATAAAATATAGTAATGATATTATTATTTACATTTAAAATTTAAAAAGAATTACATGTCATAATTTAATAATTGTATTAAAAATCAATATATTCTATAAATCCCAATTAAGATTAACTATAAAAAGTATAAACAGTATAAACTATAATTAATTAAGAACATTTTAGTACGTAAATATAAATCCTAAAAAATATTTAGTTAACAATGGTACTGTTGTAGTGTTGTCTACGCTCTATACTTATAGCCTATAATCTGTGTTAAATGTAAATAGTCTTTATTATTCACGTGTGTTTTATCAAATTTAAATTTCTGATAAGAACAAATTAACAAATCTCACAAAACATATTTTGTTAAGCGGACGCTTTGATAAAACAAATGTTCCGACCATAGTAATATAAGCCTATGGTCCCGACCTTATCTTCTAAGACCATGGTTACAGATATAAATAATAATTATTAACCATAGTTCCATAACAAAATAGAATCTATTTTGTCATGCATTGTTCTACCATTGCTTTCATAACATATTATTTATAACATACTATTCTATAATCAATGGTTCTACCTACAACCGCGATAATAACAAAAATAAATTATTATTATCTATTCTGTGGTATAGACTTTATTATTATTTATTTAGTTTTACTTATTTATCTGTGGTATAGATATCTGTGATTATTTAGCATGGTTATCAATGACCACGGTTAATAAATTTAATAGATTTAACTAATAAACCGTGATCAATGACCACCAAATTAAAATAACCAACCACAAATGATAAGAATCTTATCGTAGTTCGTGTCTTAGTGACTTCCTGTTAATAAAATAATAACTATAATTTTTTTTTTTATAATAAGTTATTATCTCTTATTCTAACGTCTATCTTTAAATCTTAAATCTTCTATGTTGTAATTACATAGATTATAGGTATAGCCGTATAGGAATATTGGAAAAAAATAAGATTTAAGAGTACCAGTGCAAAGTATTGGACATTTAGACTTGGGATTGTCAAGTAATGCTATTATTAAATTATCTGTACCCTGTCCCTTATGGTATTAGTTGCTTCATTGCTTGTACAAATGAATCAAAAATTGGCCAATAAAATAGTTATTTGTTATTAGTTTATTACCTACATCATATTTCAATTTGTTTTTTATTGTGACTTGTTTGTTATTCTAGTTCTATACCAATTTATCAAACTTATTTTTTTCTTTCAAAATGCCTGTCGCTGAAGAAACTATGTCGATATCTGATGTCATTATTCAACTTCAAGATTATAGTCCAACTGTAAGAAACAATACAATTAATAATCCTTATTCCTACAAATACTGACCATGTACTTGTTCTATTGTTATAGATACCAGATTCTATTACATCAGCTGTATGCTCAGAAGCTGGATTTGAAACTAGTGACCCTCGAATGTAAGTTTATTAGTTATACAAATCTTAAATATAATTAATTCAAAGTTCAAACAACAAACATCGAAGAGAACAAATTAAAACATACTGATATAACATTGTTATTCGCTATATAATTTATAATAATTTAATCATTAGGTGATTATTTAGATCATTAATTTCATGCCTTTAGTATGATATTGATTACACAACCCTTTGAAAATTGCTGACTAGTTAAGTAGTAGCCATACAAATTAATATATGAGAAGTATTTCTAATAACTTATTAGAAATTACAAACTAGTCATTACATATTCTTAGTTACAAAATACAATTAAATTGTCTGATAATTCTGGGAGCATAATAAAAATGAAGGCGTGTAGTTTAAAATATTTTTTGAGTGCCTATACATTTAAATTATTGTAATATTATTGATTAATGAAATAATATAGATATATTTGTATAATCAATGATATTTTGACAATAAATAATTTTTATGTAGTAATATACAGGTATATCTAATTGTATTTTGTATAATTAACATAGAAACTTAAACAATATCAATTAATGTGTTTTCATTTAAAATAAAAAATTATTTACTAATAATTGTGCATTATTTATTTCAGAATACGATTGATATCAATTGCTTCTCAAAAATTTATAGCTGATATAGCCAATGATGCATTGCAACATTGTAGAGTACGTTTAGCCACTATGCCAACTAAATCTGGAAAAGTTCCTAAAGATCGAAAATTCACATTAACGATGGAGGATTTAACACCAGCTCTCAATGATTATGGAATTGTTGTTAGAAAGCCTCCATATTTTGTCTAAATTGTATTGTAATATACTTATATATTGAAATTGTGGTAGTGGTAACATTCTAATGCTATATCGAAAAAAGTTTTTACATTGCTCTTCTAAACAAATATACTTTTGCTATTTAAATATGTATTAACTATTAATAAACACTCATTTAATTTGACATTGTATAATAATATAATTTTCTTAATTAAATTTCTATAAATATCTTTTATTATTACATCCCAAATATACTTTGTACAAAATATAATCTTTTGTTTCTGTTCTTCCTCATTCACCATAGATAATTACACTTTAGGCAAACGCCTGAATACTTTTACCAACCTCATTTCTCTACGACTTTGTATTTCTTGTATTTTCTTCTTCTTTAGTTTTGCCTTATACTCTCAACTATATGGGATGGCCACCATTAGTCCTAGACCTCTATGGATCACGATATCCGATCTTTTTTTAGAAAACTGTATTTATATAAATATCTATTCTATCTATCCACCTCTCCTTTGGTCTTCCTCCTCACCTATTACATTTTACATATAACAACTCTTACTGCCTCTGAATCATCTCTCTTCTAAACACGGCCAAACCATCTCAGCGTATTTTCTCATTTACCTCACATGTGATGAAACTCCTAAACTTCCCATTATCTCCTACCCTTTATGAATTCATTTTCTTTGGAAATATATTATGTTCATTTAAATATTCTTCAACCATAATTGTATTAATAAACAGATAACTGTCATTGAGAAACAAGTTGTAATAACATCTGAATTAAATATAATTTATTAAGATCTAGGAAAAGAATTTAAAAACTAAACTTTTTCCATTATTAAATAATACATATCCTATTGATATCATATCATTAGAGAAAATAATCAACAAACAATCTCTACTACAATACCTTATGTACATAGACTTAGACATTATTAAGCATGGACTTATATGCATGTATGTCCGTGGGCATAGGCAATGCCTATATTGCGATTTGCAGCGCAAAAACCCCCACAGTCTTAATTATACAATAAGTCTTGTATAAAATTGTGTACAACTCTTAAATATTAGTTTAGATGTGGGTCATTAGGAACACTCAATGATTGGAATTGTAATGGAAACATGTGTCAAAAACAATAAAACATTTTGCACTGGCAGGCATTTATGTTTGAAATCCATTCTGAGCCTTATTAAAGGAACAATGAACTAGAAATAGCTGCAAGCCATTCTATATGCATCACCAGATACACTATACTATAGGCTTATACTTATATAATAAATTTAATCTATGGTATTACAATTGAAATTTTAGGCTTGTTAATTTATATTGTCAATTCCAGGGCTTATTTTAAAGTGCAATTGGGCCAAAACATTACTAGATACATACTTGATAATCGATATTTGCGCAATTGATTTTTTTTATAATATGTGTAATTAATATTGAATCGATATTATTTTATGCTTATAGAAATAAAAATAATATAGTTAATCGTTAAATTCATAATTTAATATTATAATACAATTTTGTTTCATGTATAAAGTAATTTCTAACTTCTAAGTAAAATGTATACTGAAAGTTATATAAGTTTATACTTAGAAATTTATCTTGAGGGGAATATAGAATTTTTTTTTAAAATATACCTATCATTTATATGGCTCTGGTAGAATTATCCACGTGCAATAATTACGCCACTGCGCAGTTGAGAAAAATCCTTAGAATGAGCCTTGGTCTATGCAATTAAAATTTTTGTAAATACTATTTCAAGCTATTTTGAATACTAATTGACTCATGTTTGATCGTTTCCAAATCATAATAAATATTATCTGTGTACCGCTCTGAATATTCTTTTTGTTGATTAAACTTTGTTTCTGTTTTTATTTGTATTTACAATTCGATAATGTCGTCATGTTTATAATGTCTTGTGAATTAAAGTGAGAATCTCTACATTAGATTCTGAGCGAAACGAGGAATATATTGTTTTTAAAAAACCAATAAAATCATTAGATCAAAATATATGTTCAGATAAGATTTTGATTTTTCTAAGAAAAATTATATAATGGTTTTTATAATATTATAGAACGTATCCGAATGACATAATTATGGTCTAGATCAGGGATCGGAAACTTGCGGCTCTTTCGATGTAAAGTTGCGTCTCTCCAGTTCTAAAATAATGTAAAAAGCCAACTAACTAATAAAAATATAGAGCGATGTTTAAAACTTAAAACAAGTTATGAGTTAGAATTGCCAGATTTAACCAAACTTTCAAAAGGTATGCAAAGCCAATGTTCCCATTGATTTTATTCAATAAAAATATTATTGGATAATTTTTTTTATTATTCTATATTTAGAACTAAAATACTTTTATAAAAATTGTGCTAAAAATATTTCTATATTTTTATATAAATAAATATTATTTCGCGTTTGAAGTCGTTTATTTTAAATTGAAAACCAAATATATATATAAGCAAATACTATACACATAATATTGAAAAAAACATTTTTAGTGGCTCTTCAAAAACTCAGAAATTGTGTAAAGTGTAACTTTTGGCTCTTCCGTCTCTAAAGGTTATACCAAGTATAACTGTACCTATATATTAGATTCTGAGCGGAGCGAGGAATATATTGTTTCTACAAAGATTTTTTTTTTTTTTTTAAATGTATGAAAACATTTTTTCGGGTAGAAATAATGGTCCGATTACCACAAATAGGGTACCCTTTCCGTACCGAATTTCATCTAGTTGGTACTTTATTTAGTTCATTTTTTGAATTTCCCAAAAAATTTTCTTTAAAAAGAGGAAAATAGACAAAATTACAGTTTCCGTTATTTTAATTTTTTTTTATTTCTTGATTACTAATTAAGTTTTGATCGTAGGGACTTGAAAATTTTTTTAAGTAATTATATACGAAATAATTACGTTTAGTAAAATTTTGGAACTAATTGATTGATTTTTTGGCTAAATATAGAGCTTTGAATTTTTCTAAAAAAAGTTTAATATTACCAGCAATTTTCGATTTAACGGTTTGAAATTTTTATAGAAACCTAATCATATACTATTTAATCTATTTTAAAAATATTTTGAAAATCGTGACTGACAATTTTTATCATGAAATGATAACTTCTTGAATTTTAATCGTAAAAATTTTAAATTGTTTTTAAATATGTGAAATTTACACTCGTATAGTAAAATATTGGAATGGTTTATCAGTATAATATATATTAGTATATTGAGATTCGGTCAGAATCGTATTTTCTAATGCAATATAATTGCATTCAAATCTTAATAATTATAATAAACCATTAATTTCTCCGAGGACCAAAGGGACGAATGAGGACCATCCTAAATTGACGTTCCCCCCTTTTTTATTTATGAATTTAAAATCTATGATATATTTACAAAATGTTTAATATTTTCAATTTAAATTCTATAACACTTCGATTACTCCAATGCATATATAATTTAATCATAATCTAATTGTACTTTTCCCCGGACCTCACAGTTTTGTTAGAAATTTTCGGTTTCGCAATAGTAATGCGAATTACTTATATATCTTAAATGCCTTATATGACTTTATGCCCTAAAAATTTTAAAATATGCATGTATTTATGTCTTAAAAAATCACTGAATATGGTCATTGCCAGATTAAGGGGATCTAGCCGAGGTGGAAGCCTCGGGACACTCTCAAATACAAATATGATAGGGGCCCAGTGGCGCTGGAGCTGGTTGGGCAGAGGGGGCATTCGACCCACCGATAAATATATCGGGAAGCAAATTATAATTTTGCCTTCCTGAAAATTTGTCATCATAGTTATACAATTAATAATTATTACTTAAACATTTTAGAGATATAGTTTATATTTAAATTACATTTTTATTATTTTTAATATTTATATAATATAATATGTAATAAGAGGAATTTTGAAAGTTGTATAACAAATAAAATTAAATAATGTAAAACATTAAAATTGTTTTTAATTTTAAAATCAAAATTAAATTAGTTAAATAAGACTATTAGTTTAATCTACAAAATAGTAGTTAAACCTATTTTACAAAAATCAATAAGTATTTGTATTTTATTTTAATATAATTTTATAATTTTAATATAATTCATGATTTTCCTTAAATTTTTGCCCCCCACAAGAAAAATAGTTCCTGCGCCTCTGTAGGGGCCCATACAATTTTAGTCTGATGCACATTTTTCTGTGATTTTAAAATATTAATTAATAAAATACTAATATTTTATAATATAATTATATTTTAATAACTAAACTAGATAATATTATTTCTTAATTATTATTTATCATTTATAACAATAAAAAAGTGGAAAGGTCGATTGTGAACATTCCTCCTTCGTCCCTTTGGTCCTCAGAGAAATTAGTGGTTAATTGTAATTATTAAGATTTGAATGCAATGATATTACAATAGAAAATGCGATTTTGAGCGAATCTCAATATATTAAAATATAATATACTGATAATCCATTCCAAAATTTACCACGAGTGTAAATTACATATGTAAATATGAAAATAAATTTCAAATTCCTACGATCAATATTCAAGGAAGTATGATTTCATGATAAAAATTGTCAGTCACGATTTAAAAAAATAATTCGGAAATAGATTAAATAGTATTTGAGTAGGTTTCTATATAAATTTTACTCCGTTAAACCAAAACTTGCAAGTAATATTAAACATATTTGGTAAAAATTCAAAGCTCTATATTAAGGCAAAAAATAAACTCTTTCCAAAATATTACTAAACACAAATATTGTAATTAATTAAGTTTTTACTAATTATAATCGTAGGAATTTGAAATTTTTTAAGTATTCACATAGCTGTTCCACAAAAGAGAAAATTTTTTGGAAACGATTGGTTAATTTTCTAACGAATTAAAGAGCTATGAAATTTTTTCTAAAAATGTTTAATATTAAATGCAATTTTGGGTTTAACGGTTTGAAAATTTTATAAAAACCCACTCATACACTAGTTAATCTATTTACAAAATATTTTGAAAATTGCAATTCACAATTTTTTTTTATAAACTTCTAAAATTTGAATATTTAGTAAAATTGAGTATTATGCTATTTTTTAGAAATAACTTTCCATTTACCACAACTGGGGTATGCTTTTTGTAGAAAATTGCATGTAGTTAGTACTTTATTTAGCTTATATTTTAAATTTTTCAAAAAAAATGTCAAATTTCACGGAAATCGTAATTTTGATGAAATTGATTTTAGATTTTTCATTATAACTAATGTAATTTTATATATAAGTACTTGAATTTTTATTAGTATCCTCATAGATACTTTACACACGTGAACTTTTGGAACGACTTATCAATATAATATATTGTATAATTATATTGAGTTTCGCTCAGAATCGTATTTTCTAATGCAATAACATTGCATTCAAATCTTAATTATATTAAACCATTAATTTCTCCGAGGACTGAAGGAACGAAGAAAAAACGTCTAAAGTCGACCTTTTTTGCTTTTTAACACATTATTTTTTAGGACCCCTAAGAAAATGTTGAAAATCCGCCACTGACCGAAAGCATACTTATGATAATCCTACCTACTTGTAATAATCGGACAATTATTTCTACCCGAAAAAATGTTTTAATAAATAAATAAAAATAAAAAAAAACATCTTTGTAGAAACAACACATTCCTCGCTCCGCTCAAAATCTAAAAAACTTGGAGTAATTAATTGTTTTATATTTTGGTATTATTATCGGTAATATTGTGAGTGCCGAATAAGTAACAATGCGAGTGATCAGATGAGAAAAAATTAACACTAATTTTATAAATTAATTTCATATAATAAAACCATTAAACTAATATTCCAGGCACGTAAAATTTATTTATAATTCTTACACTTTTATATCAAAAATGGTGAAATGTGCACCCATAAATGAAAAAAATGGTAAAATATGCAAAATATGCAACACATTTTTTTTGGTTAACTCGTATTGCAATGAAACAAATTGCTATATTTCGAATAATTTTTGAAAAACATGCAAACTCTTAGAAGTCGTAGTGAATAACTAATACCTAATAACTTAACATAATCCCACAGAGCTGTAGCCGCGATCAAAATGTTTCGTGCATGCAGCATCGTCAGTCGAAGGGTGTATACTATTTGCAGCGAACCACCGCGTAATTGCGAGGTCAGCAGAGCGCGAGCATCAGCTGTGCGCAAGCTAGGCTGCCAGCAGCGGTAGTGCGTTGCGCGATGTACCATATACCGGGTGTTAAAAAACGTGATAGATAATGGTCGCTTTATAACTACATATTTGTAATATATTATCTCAATTCATTAATTTATTTCATTCAATTTAATTCAAAAGAATGAAATGTCAGATGTGTACTTTGATCAACAATTTCTAAACCAAAGTATTCGAATATGGGTATAGCCGCATTTTTTTTTGGGGGGGAGGGGTTTTCATAAATCTTCTGTAGTCCCTCAAACAAATATGACGCGTTGTGGAAGAGTATACTTTCCACAGGTCTGTTGAAAATACAATTTTACTTTTTAGCCTCCCAAATATAAAACTCAAATTGTGCCTATGAGTCTATGAGTTAAACTACTTGATAACATAATAATATTATGTGTACATTTATAAAATAACGTAAAACAAAAATACATTATTACTTTTTATAATGTTTATTATGGACACAATAATGTAGTTTATTTTTATACAAAGTATAACACATTTTTAATATATTTGATTCTGACTTTTAAAATGACGAATGATATGAGTTCAAATATAGGTTTGTTATGATAAGTTTCAATAACTTGGTTATTGCAAATACCAATACTTATAATACAAGATTATATGAAATTGACAATAATATATGGGAAAAAGTAAAAGAATAGTCTGTCATCTAATATCTTCCGTAGTTTTCCTAACGAATATTTCTAATTACAAACGTAAACGCTCATTCGTACCAAGGTTCAGTCAAATTTTTTTTTTTTTGTTAATTATAATTCATATTAGTTAAATATGTTTTATATGCTTTTGTTAGTTTGTTGTAGTGTTGTTACTGACTTCCTGTATTATAATATTATATTGGTAGGTACCGTAATATCGTGTTCCCCAATCGGCCTAGTCAATTCGTAGTGCCTTGGCAAGCGTCGCGCAGAGCAACGTCAAACACAATAATATATACCAAATACTGCGTATAAGCGCGGGCACGCGCGCGCGCAAATGTCGTAAGAACGCTGGGGGTGTTGAGGTCCTGAGATAGCGGCCGCCGTTGCGCACACACTGTGGCCACTACCCCTGTGCGACGGACGGACGCTACGCCGTACCCGAATAATATACGTTGGTGAACGATAAAACAATAATATGCAGCTCCCGTGACCGACCGCTTGTCGCCGTCGGTCGCCTCCGCCGCGGACCAACGCAACGACGACCGCATGGCGCCCAACAAAAGAAATAGGCCCATATTTGAACTCGCAGTGAGTAAAAATTTATCATATTAAAATATAGTTTTTTGTTGTAAATTATAACGTCGATAAATAATATATTATACAGGACAGTAGTGTAACTGGGATTTATCTACGATGGGGGGAGGGGGGTTCAACCATAGAAATTGTTTTCATATCATATATACTAAATACAAAATATAAAATTAAATAAATCTAATAAATTGAAATTTTTAAGGGTCTAAGGGAGGAGTCCACCCCGTTAGTTACGACACTAATACATGGTGTTTAGAATTTTATATTACAGAAATTCAATTGTATCATCAAATAAATGTATAGAAGTTTTCATTTTATTTTCAAACATTCATCCCCAAAAAACTACTTAAATGGTCGTATAAAAATATTAAATATTCATTTAGTTTCGATTAATTAATTATATTTTTGACAAATAATTATACATTTTTCTCTATTTTAATATGTTTGCATATTATAAGGTACAACAAGAAATGTTGTTGTATCATGAAATTTTGATCAATATACGTAGGTATATACTTTTTATTATAATTATTTTGATAATATGTCATATCGTCATAATTACATATAGATAAAGAATTAGTTATTATATTATAATAATATATTAATAAACTATATATGATTTGTTTTTCGCGAATTTGTTTACACACATAATTCATAATTTATATTAACGAACTTCGACCTACACAGTTCAGTACTATTTGGTCATTGGTGAATCAGAAGTTCAGGAGTCCTATATCTACACGATTACACATATTATTTGTGTTGTTCGCAATGGAGGTAAATTCAAAACTTAGAAAAGGGTCAGCCGGCCAGGTGTTGAATATACAGTTTGAAGTATATTTAATGAATCAGTCTAAATCGGTGTAATAGGTATTTCAGATTAATATATACATTTTAAACTATGAATTTCTTTTTACCTAAATCTGTGTACAATACAGAATATTTTCATAAAAAATCAAAATTTTAAATGATACATTTTAATCGGAATTTATAGTTATATACTCTGTTCCACGAGAGACCATGCCATTCTGTTGACGAAACTCGGTTCACTTTGTACATGTAATGCTCTAATATTCCTTGTCTGATCTAGCAAGTGCCCACCTAATTCTCAATTCATGACGTTTTGCGTATGTAATCACGAATCGGCATTCTCTTTCATGAAAAAATAACGTGTCATTTTATCAATTTTCGATAATATTAGTATAAATGTATAAAAGCAGGAAGGTTGATTCCGGACGTTTCTCCTTCATCACTTCGGTCCTCAGAGAAATTAGTGGTTTATTATAATTAAAATTTAAATACAATGATATTGCATTCGAAAATACGATTCTGAGCGAACCAATATATAAAATTAATTATTACACACCTAAATTATCGAAAATATGTTAATTATGATAGTGATAAAATGATAAATATTTTTCTTAAATTTGTTACTTTAGATTTATAACTTTCTTTATGATTATAATTTAAAGTCGTTCCTAAATGGCTAAATATTTTTAAAAATGCCCAAATTATTACCCATGAGGGGGGGGGGACAATTGCTTCTTGTATACACCACTGTTATATTTACTATAAATGTATAAAATTCGTAAGTTTATTTATAATTTGTATGTAAATTTTTTAATTTAATTTATTGAAATTACATATTATATGTCAGGATTTCATAGTAAATTCTAATCAATTTAACTATCTTCCATCATATATTTATAAGAATTACGACTCACCTACTTAATTTATAATAATAGCAGTGCTCGAATTGGAGGGTTGCGCAAGGAGACGGAGATCCCCCAATATTTTTTTTTTTTTTTGCGCACATATTTTTTTTATACTGGGACGGGGATGGCATAAACTAATGTCCGACATAATTTTTCTCAAAATATGGATTTAAATTGTTGTCAATGGTATATCAATGGTCAATGAATTTTACAATTTTAAATATTTTTAAAATTAAAATTATTTCTACTATATAATGTAGGTATTTGAATATTTGACGTAATGCTATCAAAAGAGGGATTTTTAATTACATAAAAAAAAAAATTATTTTTAAGTAACTGAATATACGTGACAAATTTTGGCCAATCCATTTACTTAACTTACATATATTATATTTAGAATTAATATATATATATGTAGCTGTAGAAATGTAGTATTTAATAAAAATTATTCATATCTTTTTGCGGGAGAAAGGCGAGCAAATCCGCATTTTCAGAACACGGTTTTTAAATTGTTAGATTAAACACCCCTACATTTTTTCCAATTCAAACACTGAATAATAGATAATATATTATAATGAGCTTATTTATATTAATACAATTTTATAGAAAAGTACATTATACATGATATACATATACAAGGTAGGGCATAAGTTATGTATCGGTTTTGAAGGGCTATAGAATAAAATCTATTGAATTTCCAGAAATAAGGTTTATATTTTTGATTCTGTAGTGTATCTTGTTTTTTACATTAAGTTTTAAAGATTAAATTTATAAGATGGTGGTCGTTAGCAGCGATGCACTCTTATAGGCGATTCCGGTAGTTATCAACTTGTAAGTACATTCGGATGGGTATAGTTGTAATTTCCTCCCTCATTTTCTCTTTAAGATCCTCTAGTGTGTGAGGTAAACCTTTTTTCCTTAAGGTATCCCCAAAGAAAAAAGTCACAAATGCTCAAATCTGGTGAGCGCGCAGGCCACTCCACGTCGCCCCTCAAAGGAACCAGGTGCTCTGGGAATATTTGTCGCAATTTCGTCATTGAAATTCGAGTGGTATGGGCCGTAGCCCCGTCCTGTAGAACCAGATGTCTTCCACATTGTTTACCTCACTTAATTCTTCCAGTTCAGGTTCAAAAACTCTTCATCGTTGGGTTCAGCGATGACAGTGACGGTGTGCATATTATCATCGTAAAAATAAAGCCTAATGACCCCAAATTGGAATACTGCATACCATATAATAACTTTAGGGAAGTGAAGAGTTCTCTCGTGAATTTGCCTTGGATTTTCATTAGCCCAATAGCGAAAATTCTATTTATTAAAAGCTTCACAACGATGGTAGTAGGCCTCGTTACTACTGAAAAAAATTACAGTTACAGGAATTTGATTAAAAATTTCTTGGCAGCGGTTTTTAAAGTCAGGGGGCATCTGCTCTTGAACAATCATAATTTTGTAGGGATGAAACCCAAAATAAAATTAAAAACTTCCACAAACACGATGAATCCTTCCGAAAATTCTTCCTACCACCACAAGACGAGCTTTGGCTATTCAAAACCGATACATATCTTATGCCCCATCCTGTACAATAATAATAATATTGATTTATTATATACCTACATAATCTGTAAATCTTTAATCTGTTTTACAATGTGTACAATTATTATATAATGTATAATTATGTAATTATATACTAGCTAGGTATGTATATTTTAATATGTTAGGTACGGTTAGACGTAGGTTTTATCTTATATCACTCTCGTCTCTCGGTAAATGTCGGAGATTTGTAGATTGATCTTGGTAAATTTACCATTGAGCAATCGCTAAAATCTAGGTTTAACCGGTTAATCATATTAGCCATTATTAGTATTTGTACTTTACAGTAACATTATACTTTATCAGAAACGTATTTATGAGACCGAAGGACTGATTTGGCTCCTTTGGCTGATTGGTCTCTCCTTTCAAAATGTTTGGAATTTATTGAAAAATTGGCATGTGTTAATTATTTATGTAACAATAGTGACATAAAGTAAACTATAAATCATAAGAATTTTGTTTTGTATTTATATCTTTGATGAATTAATTCAGTTATGATAAATTAATGAGTGAGATTTATGGATTTCTAAATGGATTTAGTAGAACCATCATCAAGAGTTTACACATCCACATACAGATTCTTTAATTTCTTGTGAATACAAATTATTTTCTACTAACTGCTGAAAATACTATTTGTACTTCCAACTCCCATGTCAATTGGATAGAGAATTGTGTGTAGTTGGTACTTTATTTAGCTTATTTTTCGAATTTCGAATTAGTTTTTCTTTAGAAAACATTTTTAAAAACTTAAACTATATGTTTAAATTTCATATATTTTGCAATTTATTTATTACTATTTAGATAGAATACAGAATATTGATTTAACGCAGTGGCGCCTCGTGTGCCAATTTACTGGTAAGACAAATCGCAGATATATTTCTAAAATTATCTTGAGTAACAAAATTGTTTAAAAGTATTATATATAAAATTATTTATTTATATACGAAACTATAGGTTTATCTTTCGAGTGTATTTTTAATTAATGAACAATAAAATATATTTAGAATAATCAAGACGCTATCTAGGAAAGTTAGATTAAATTAAATCAAATATTCAAATCTGCATTTATCTTTATAGTGTATACTTTATTTATTATCAATTATACATTGTGACCTGTAGGTATTATTGTTTTGGATATAATCATGGCTATAATATTAAAATTATTATATATTTTAATATGAAAAATTGTCGTTTAGTAATAAGAGCTTATGGATGTTATTAACGTTACCTGTGGTTAATTATTCCAGCCTCAATCAATAATGTATTTTCTGGTCTTTTAATTAGTTTATACTCGTAAGTAATTAAAAAAAATAGTTGACTTAATTTGTTTTAATACTTCTTTGTGTGATACGTATTTTATATATTTATAAAAAAAAAATTAAATAGTTATTCATAATTAACATTCAATTTGCTGATTAATTTTTTATATATTTTGGAAATGTATATAAGTATTTCTGAAATGCATGAGGAATCTATCATAGTCTTATTTACTAAAATGAATTAAATAATAATATTTTTGACATTTTTATCAAGGAAATTTTTTGGTACAAATTCTATTATTTACGATACAAATTAGATACAATTAATGAGAAAAAAAATTGTAAAATTCAAATATTGGGGTGCTAGGGTAACAAACCTAACCGCAATTAGGTATATATTGAGCCATTGAGGGTGATGCATTTTAATATTATATTGTAATAAAGGTATCTATACAAATATATTTATATTTTGTATTATAAAAAAATAATAATTTATTCTGATCGAGGAATTTAATCTATAATCATTTTATAGTTAATATTTATATTTCTAATTACTTTTTCTTGCTTGTTGAAATATTTTTCAACTAATTTATTTGTAAATATAATAATAATAATATACACATTTAACTAAACTTTAAGCGCTATCTGTTGGCATATATGCGCCACCATGATACAAGTTGCTTAGTGACAACTTTATAGAGTGTATTGCTATAATCAAAATTATACTTACTGGCTACTATATTTCCAATTCCAATGTGTATATAGTATGTAAGTATTATATCTATTTAAGTACAAATAATGAACAAATTATTTTTCAAAACTTACACCCCCTAATAAAATTTTACTCTACTACCAGTACTGCAAATAATAGATGAACTTTGTTATGGTGACCTGGAGGGCTTAATAGTGGTAACCACTTTAAATTATGTTTCTAAATATAATATACATTTTAAAATTATTTGATCATCCTATGGCCTATGTTTCCATTACCTAATATTTTTTCAGACTGAGCTTGAACACATTTAGGGGGACTAAGCCCCATCTATCACTCATATTTGCATTACTGTAGCTACTATAAGCTCTAATCCAAATTTCGATGTATATGTATAATGTAACTAGAAAAACAAAATAAATTATATAACCATACCTAGTTAATAATATATTTTTTATAATGTAATATAATATTGTGTTATATCGATAATCTGGAATTATAATTCCTATTTAGAGTAAATGTATGTGTACTGTTTTAAAATGTTATCTAATTATGGACATATTTAATATTAATATATTATAATATTATGTTACTATGACACATTTACTTTTTTGCCAAAATTCCAGAGGTGCTACGTATAGCGCACGCATTCGCATCATCAAGAACCTAAGATTACGCCTGGTAAATGTATATTCAAACACTATTAACTATTAAGTAATTTGTTAAATACTAATAATTATGCACATTATGCACAAAAAACAAATTAATTTTAATACCCTTATCCCAATAATATCCCGTGAGGAACCATACCGCGTTCGCAAATACAGCTCTCGTTACGAATCGAGTACCTACTATAGATGGGCTATTGGGCTAGCCAGGCGAAATAGAGTATACGTATGCATAAAGCATATCGATTGTCATAAGTATAGTCTCTGGTGGAACACAGTACTAAAACAACGAATTAAAATGGTTTATGTAACTTTAACTTTATCAATATATAAATTAAATACAGTGAAAGGTTGTCCGATATATTTAATAACATTTTGTATTTAGCACTACAGGTCTACGTTCATTTAAAACAACATGATAGTTGAAATTTAATAAAAGTTAATAAGCTTTATTTTTTATTTCCGTATACAAAATATTTTGTTAATGTGCGATGAACACGAAATAGCTTTATTATTTCAAATTACACAATTTAATTAATTAAATTTGTAGTAGATACTTATTATATTATGTGGAAATACTTTTTGGTAATTTTCTAAGTATTATTATAATTATAATAAAACTATTTATTTATAATTCAGTTAAAAAAATAAAAATAAACAATATTAAACAACAAGGGTGACAGAGAACAACCTTGACTCACTTCTTTTCTAATCAGAGCACATTTTCTAACATATATTTAGAAAATAATATATCTATCCCTCCAGTCGATTCCTATGTCTCTTATTATTTCAAATAAGCGTTTCCACTCAACATTATGGAACGTATTTTTAATGTCCACAGATTCCAAATATATGAGTTTCTATTTAGATCTAATCTTCTTTCTAGCAATATTCTTAATAATATTGTATATATTCTTTATTATTTTCCACTTTACTTTTTATTCTGTTTCTTATTATGTTTGAAGTACCTATTAAAGATAATGTCCTATAATTAGTACAATCTGTTGCATTACCTTTCTTTGGAATAGTGGCTAGTTTATTAATCGTAAAGTTATTTGAAATATTTTCCTCAGTATAACAATTTTGTATCTTGTTGTAGCGAATTGTCTTCATCTCCATATCAACATTTTTCAATAATTCATTTTTTACTAGGTCCGGCCTGCTGCCTTCTTATTTCTGATCTGCTCCAGTGATCGATTGAAAACTAATTACCGAAAACTAATTTCCTTTGAAATCTATATGTCTACTTTATTTTCGTGTTCAATGTAATCAACTTCTTCTGTGATACACTCTCAATTATAATATAGCTCTTCCGTATATTGTTTTCACCTATCACTTATATCTTCCATGTCTATTAATTTCTCTCCCTTTTTATTTCTAATTATGCTAATTTTTGCCCGGTTTAGAAACGATATAGATTTAATTAAATCATGTACACTGTCCGTCTGGCCTTTCCGTATCTTATCTTTTATTTGCTCGAAAATATCTTTCATCCAGAACCGGATAGAGATAGATCAACCCATTGAGTTTTAGAATTTTCATGGGCCTAAATAGCCAAAGTTGGCTGCCATTAAAACTATTACTTTTAAGCTTATATTGTTTAATATTACCTAATAATAATCGAACAGATATAACTTATTCAGCACAAAATGTGCGCGGCCCACCAAATAAAGCCCGATTTACACTAGTACGACACGACACGTCACGTCACCGCACGACACGACACGACAAAATATATGTACCGAACATTCTTGGCCAGAATGTTTTGTCGTGTCGTGTTGTGTCGTGACGTGATGTGTCATGTCGTACTATAGTGTGAATCGGGCTTAAACTTGGTAATTCGTCGGGCCTATCCATCCCAGCTTTCATCTATACTTCTTTGGTTTCCATGCATTTATGTACAAATTGGCAATAGAGAATTTTATTATTTTTAATCTTAACCACTTAATTCAAATATATTTTTTTAGAGCTTAACTTTATTTTGTGAAATATGATTTAAATGCATTACACATTTTATTATAAAAATATAAACGTTCAAATATTTTCATAAGAGCAAACATAATTTGTTGACGATAATATTGTTTTTCCATTGACTTAAGTGTTTAATTGTAATTTATTTCAATAATTTGTTGATAACATTTTAAGATATCAGTACATTTTTGAAATGTTTGTGTCTATTAATTATTATGAAATTGTTGAGTATTTAACTAATTATGAATAATTATTTCCAAGATCAATTATATTATAATTAAATATTTAATTATATATATATATATATATATACAGTGTACGCATACAGTATGCACGTATTGTACTATTGTACAGTATACTGTTTTTAAAAATTAATGAAAGTAGAGCTCAATTTATAATTATATACCCATGAGGATATGACCTCAAAAATTTTTAGTTTCGATTTAGGTACTGCCATAAGCCATAACACTATACGTGCAGGTAGTATATAGTAATTTACTCATATTATAATATTATTATAATCTTAGGTACAGGTTATGTGGTATAAACGTATATTATATATACCTAAGTTAATGCTAAATCGACATTTTCGATTTCCCCACACTTTGTGATATATAAATATTATTATTATTAACATTATGTTATTGGCTATTTGACTGTGAAATATGAATAAAGTCGAAAAACTTTTTGTTTTCGTTCGAGGCTGTGGCGGCGGCGAAAATAATAACAAAACAAACACCGTACGTCGCGCGGTCGTCGCGCGGAGGCAACAAACCGCTATTGCAGGATTTTGACCCCGTTGACAGACCAAGAGCCGCGTGTATATTATTATTTATTTATTACAGTTTAAAATAATATGCGCGATTTTTTATATCGCGAGAGCGCGCATTCGTGACCGCGAATAACCGCGGAGGTGCGCGCGCGTCGTATATTCGGCTTACAAAAATAATTTATAAATTATTACACTTTTGCTTAAATACACAAACATAGTATAAACTATAATAAACTCAATAAATTAACTTCGTTACAGACACACGTATGTTTAGAATTTTTAGACGTTTGTTATGAGACCGTCACTGTGTGTTTGCAACAGCCAATAAGCTAATAATTTGGGCGCTACAGTCACTACCACCGATAGCCACTGAGAAGGGAACCGCGCCACCGGCGGCGGCAACGACAGTGCGCCGTGCCGTGCTATGTTCACACGCACTGTTATACCACTTCCGAGATAACACACGACGGCGGCAGCCGTGGCGGACACCGGTCACTCTGCGAGTGTCGGACGTTCGTTTGCCCGGATCGGTTTTATTATAATATCAATTAATATAATGTATTTTTTATACTTTTTTATTACGCTTAGTGCCGTATGCCCCCAATATCGTTATTTTTCTACTATTCAATAAAAAGTAACATGTTAATATAAATTATAATACATATTATTAGTATACAAAATAACACACGCCAACGAGAATTATTTTTTCTTAATTTATTTACTATATACTCGTACTATTATATTGATTCATATAATTGTTTTTTTGAATTTATCGACATCGGCATACACTCGAAAACGTTCGAATTTCAATAGACAATAAATTATATTATATCTATTTACTAAAGTCTATATTCTAAAAAATATAATATCATACACCATAAATTTATTTTGTAAATAATTATAAAACGATGTTACGATATTCGGTGCGATCGCGACTTCACCACCGTTGTGGTGTCACAGCGACAGCGCGGTATTATTAATATATTTTGTGTCGCTATCATTTCCGTCAACGTAAATCGCCGCCACCGGTTCTTCGTGACGTGCGTACCTGCGCTGTATCCATTCTTACCCTTTAACACACAACTAACATCCCGTGTATCGTTCACACGGCTGCGGTTGATGCTGGTGCAGCAACAACAGCAGCAGCGGATCGCGCGCGAAAAGACTAGTCGGAAAAATGAACAATTTTATGGATTATTTCGTCACCAAAGAGAACTACACGAACCGTGGACATTGGGCCAGAGCCAGACACGTTTCCGAGGTAAACATAATTTTATTTTCTCGACGCTTTCTACGCGTGTACGCGTATTAACATAATCTCCAAACAATAATAATATTATCATCATCATAATCGTCCAAGACAGCATCGTGGTTTGTATACACTGTGTTTATGTGCTCTGTGTACGTCCGCTGTGCGCGCGCGCGAGTATGGCTGTTGCGCGTGTGTACGGCGGCGTGCCCGATCCCGTTACCTTGGTTACCGCCGTATACGGAATCGTCATCGTTTTCCCGTCAACGTTGCCGCTTCGTGCGCACTGAAATCTAAAACCCCCCGGCTACGGTGGCCATGGTGGAGGTTTTCTTAAATCCTGGTGCGCGTGCCCCCCCCCGCCGACAGTGCCGGCGACATTCGCGACATACACCCGCGCTACACACGAGCACGTGGCACCGCTGCGTGCATGCACGACGCACAATATCTGTATAGGGTTGCCGCCGCAGGGATAATAAAGTAGGGGGAGGCGATCACACAAGTTCTTCGCTCTGGTCGTTCGTTAATAACACCACTGCGGATCCTTAAGAAGACAACCTGAGCTTTTTATTTGTATTCATATAGAATAATTATTTAGTTCTTTACCCTCCCTTTCACGGAAAAATATCAACGAAAAAAAATATTTTATGACATTTAACTTTATATTATAGTAGGTAATCGATGAGATTAAAAAAGACTAACATACAACATATTATTATGTTTAAAAACAATATTAAATAATATTTGCAATATTATTATCATACTATAATATTACTGTATTATTATATAGACATTGAAAATTATGGAAGAAAATGTTAGTGAGTCATTATTGCATTGGATATGATCGATTTAAGAGTCAAATTTATCCATCAAAATTGTATACCCACTTTATTACTCCCCAGACGTTAACATTCGTTACATAATATTATTTGATCTTTATACTTCTAACCACTAGCGTAAAAAGGGGGCTATTGGGACTATCCTTCCAAAAAATTCTTAATTTATCCCATTATTTAATAAATTTGTTAAAAAATATCTAAATTAATATATAAGCGAAGAATCAATGAGACTCAAGTCCGCCTAGTTATAACCCTTATGCTCCTAACTACATTTTATATTAATATATAAAAATTATTTTCTGGATGTACGAATAATTTTTCATTAGTTTTACAATACCATTATTATTCGTATTTTTATGGCATAAAATAATTTTAAAATTGTGTTGTGTAACTTGCTCCATCATGATAATAAAATAAAAACTAATAATAAAATGGATATTTTCAATTATAAAACATTAATTGATTTTAATTAATAATAATTGTAGATTATATTTTGACAAATAGTGTGTAGGTACTGTCTAAATATTTAAAATATAAATACATGTATAAATATATTTATACAGATATTATTTTCAATCTGGTTACAGGTATCATGCGATTATTGATTATGATATTATAATTATAATTGCAATGTAGGTACTTATAAACCTATTTTAATATTACTGATTATCTCAAGGAAATAATAATTTCATTCGCAAAATATGATTTTCAAACTATTATGTTTTAACAATAAACTAATTTAATTACTATTTTCATTATACACCACTATATTTTAAATTTAAGATACTTAAAAGTTACAAAGTTAAAACATATTATTATTATAATAAATTAGTAAATAATTAGTTATTCTGTATAAATTCATCAAAGCATGTATTGTAGATTTCTGTAATGTACTTACACCTACTTTAGAAGTAAATATAAATTTAGTAAGGTAATTACGAAACAGATCTATAGTGAATAATTTATTGATTGGACATGTAGATTGTAATTTTGTACTTTATACTTACATAGATGAACCTATAAGTATACTATAAGTTTTAAAATTCACATAAATGTTCAAAATAATATTAAATAATTTAAAACTTATTACTATTACACAGTTTCATTATTTTACTTTTCATTTTTATATTTCAAGTAATATTATATGTTTAATAAAAATCTAAAATACATCCAAAACATCATAAAACTTTTAAACTAGAGTATTAGATGACATAAATATTCATCACTATTTTTAATGCTAGGTACCTAACCAATTGGTTTATTGCATAATGCTAATACCATATGTCTATATATATATATATATATATATATATGTTTAATCTCATTCAGTTATCTAACTATTTATAATATTATATCAAATATCAATATAACCTAAAATGTATAATATATATTTTATATTAACAATAGTATCGCATTATAGCTATTTTATATAGATTTCAATATAATTTATTAAACTTATAAAAACTGATAATTTTGTAATAATTGTCAATCAGTGTTATAGAAAAATAATGAATTTTCCGGAAAATACGTTTGAACAATTATACACATTTAGAAAAGTATTTTTATAATAGTTTTAATAGTTTATGAAAAGATAAAACTATACTTCTAGTTTATTTATGTCTGATAATGTTGCCAAAATATTTTGTACTTTAACGTTAACTAGGACAACAGAATGTGTCATTCGTTTGTTTGTTAATCCTAAAATTCGTTGGAATAATTTTTTTTTTATAAAACCAAGATAGTATTATGTTTTGAACGTTTTTAAAATTTCATACACTGTATTATTTTTGACTAATATCAAAATTGAAATAGATACACAATAATTAAACAATAAAAATTTAATATATTTATGACACCGAAATTGAAACACAAAATTTAAATTTTTCCTTATTAATAATACATATCAAGTGAAAAATAAATAAATTCACTTACATATCTACCTAAAATCTTGTTTAGATACTATATTATTAAAAGTCCAGAAATATTTTATATAAACATGAAAAATTCTATATGTAGTTTACTTATAAAAGAATTTAATTTTTAAAAACATACAATATTTAATTGAAAGACGAAGATTAGTACATTTCTTATTTCGTTCATTAAATTGTATGCAGTGACCTGTATTAGGTATATAATCTGTTACTTTAAGGTTGTTAAAAATGCAAAACGCGGAAACTTTGTACGGTCAAAAAGTTTTAAAATAAATATTATGTACATAGGAAATATTGTTATATAGTTTGGAAATACATACCCAAGTTAACAATCGAATATAATATAATATAATATAAAAGTATGATCGTTGAAATCAAATATAATAAGTCAACTGTGATGACAACAACCACATCAACGAAATTGAGACCGACACTAGTCAAGGATGGATTTCACATTTTCACTATACAATACTACATAAAAATACTATTGTTATAAGCTGAAAATGTTCAAGTAACTCGTACAATGGGAAAATAAGTACCTACAAATCTTATAGAACCAATTAGTAATATACCATAATTCGTACTAAATTATATTTCTGAATTTTATTAAAATATTTATTCTTTTACCTTTTATAATGTATTATATATTATAATTTTTAATTTTTAAATTTAATTTCTTACATATGTAAATTTTAAATATTTTTTAATTTGTAATACCAAATAATTTTGACAACTGATCTATTGAGTAATTTTGATTTTTTTTAATTATTAATATTAATATATTGTATTTATTATATATTTCATATTTCTATAAAATTTTATATTTTGTATAGTATATAGTTTTTATGTTATACTGTTGTAAATGAAAATAATAATTTAGTTATAATCAGATAATCTACAATAATCACTGATAATTGTATATTATATTGATTGTTTATAAAATTATTTTATTTTAGATTATTTTTTGACGATAAAGGCAGTAATACTTTAATATTATAAATAATAATTTCGATATTTAAATCTGGCATGTATTTCCAAACTATTTATATATAACAATTATATGTACAAGATATTTATTATAAAACTTTGAGCGTAAAAAAAGTCAGCGTTTTGCATTTTTAATACCTTATCGTACAAAGTCACCTAAAACCATAACTTTCATAACATAGAAATTGGAAAACCATATAGTTAAATATGTTTTTGTGGAGATCCTCACATTAATACTATAAAATTATTTCGTAATAAGTTAATATTTATTTTCTAGTTCATTATTGGGGTTTGGATAGTTTTTAGGTGAATAATCTCCATAAACACCATAAATCCCCTTCTTCTCTTACCGCTCATTTGATGAAAAGATATTGTTAACTATATTTATTATATAATATTAAGTCATGACATATGAACTTTCATCAATAGAATAATTTGTGCCTTATTATATTCAATATTAATTAAAATTAATAATATACTATTAATTAATATGAATATCATAGAAAATAACAAATAAGCAGTTACAAAATCACGTTATAATTTCATGATCTATGGAATATATAAAAATAATAATTAAATAACATTTAAAATTTTATTCTGAATAATAATAAGTTCCCAATACCTATAGGCTATATTATGCTATTTAATAATTAATTTATCATATTTTTCCTACGTAGATTTACGAAATGATATAAAATAGTTACCTAGGTACGAATTATGTCCTGATATGCGCATTGCTCATATTATGTATGTAGGTATATAGATTTATATAATGATGCCTCTCAAACGTCTCTAAAGAGGCAACCTGGCGTTGCGAACAAACTTTAAAAAGGTTATCTATCACTTAGTAATGATAAAAAATTGTTGATTTCTTTCAATTAGATATAGAATATTTTTATTTTATGAATATCGTGTAAAATATTCATACAAATGTACGGTTCACACATTTTCTAAAAGAAAAATTCACAATTTCTTATGTTATATTGTTATATTTTTATTATAATTTATATTTATTATTAATAATTAATAATAATAGTGTTAATACACTGTTAACATTTAAATGTTGAAATATATTAAGAATATCATTTTGCAAATAATAATTAAGATACCAATTAAAACGCCTAGGTATGTAATTTCTACATAAAAATTCTGATGACCCTGTTATTGTATATTATATTATACGTATTATATGAAAATTGAAAATGTTTCGTAGAAAATTTCAGCGTAGTTTTTCTCGTAACAAACAAACTGCGTATTGATTACCATCACCGGATATCTATATTTATGCAGCTATATTATATTATATAAATGAAACATATTGTCATTTTGAACACCCCTAGAGAGGCTAGAAAATGGTTTTTATCATACTGAACGCTACCATTATATTGATACGAGAATACGGCCATGTTTCCGCGATTTTTGAACTCTATAGAATTCATTTCGAGAATGTGTAAAAAGTACATGTTTAATTTTAAAATATTCGTAAACACGTGTGCAATGTGCGTCTGTGCGTTCAATAATATTTATCATTATATTATATGATGCACACAGCACACGATACCAGAACAATAACATGTGTTTCAGTTTCACAATCACACGCCATTAATAAATTATAAATAACCAAAATTCAGCAAATCTTTTTTGTAACGCGCAGAGTGTTATTGGATAGGAAAAGATAACTTTACTTTAAAAAGCTTTTACTATAAGAAAAATACAGAAATTGTACCAACTTAAGTACTTAGGACTTACCTAATATAAATTATAGGAAAAAGATTTTATTTAAATTTTTTTGATAATGTCCTGATGAAATATTTCGAAATTAACTAACTTATTAGGGGCTTAGGACAAACTAAACCATATTATGTATAAAAAGAAACAGTAATTACACCTCTACATATTATACTATCTATAAACTATAATAATGTAATATTGCATATTATTATTTAGTGTACCTCAATAATTAGAGTATTAGACCTATAAGGCTATAAGACGTCTGAACGAATTTTACTAAAATTATTATGTTTGAAATGGTTTTATTAATATCATAATAATTGATATGTATAGGTATTAAATACTAAAAATTATAAAATGGATTTATAGGCCATATAAGCGAGATATAATATCAAGCCATATAATATTTTTATACTAAAGACTCAATCAAATTTATAAGGTTAGTAATATGATACCAATATGACCTAATTAATTTGATAATTATCCAAAACAGGAATAATACTTTCATAAGGAATATTATAGTATAGTCAAACAGTTTAGTACTATAGTCTCTGTAGTATGTTTACCCTTTATTTTTGTCCTCCATTAATTAACTGCTAATATTAGTACAAGAAAAAATATAAATGTTTGCTTACTTTCGTTATTTATTCGATTATTAAATTTTTTGCCAGAATGTCTATATATAAGTTACAAAAAATTTGATAGATAATCACATTGTATATAAAGGGTGTAACATGAAGTTATAATCACTATGTTACTTATTAGATATTATAGTTATTATCTACGTTGGTTACTAATATAATAGTAATATACCTACTAATATCTAAACAATAGACATAAAGTAGGTATTAACATTGATTATATATACTTTATTATTACAGTACTATCTATAATCAATGGTACTAGGTAACTAGTTAAGTACTTATACTACCAAGTTAATGGTTTTATCCTAGATCTGCACAGTAACATAATTATTGAAGTAAATTACTTTATAATATTTCTAAACAAAAAAAAACAATGTAACCAGTATTCATTATTATTTTCATTTATTTTTTATTTTTTTATTTTTTCATTTATATATATGAATCATACAAATAAACAAATATAATTTGTAAACTAATATTCATGTTGAAAAATTGGTTACTATTATATTTATTTAAATAATTTTAAATATTATAATATATTGTAATATAGCGTAATATATATTAAGTATTATAGAATGCTGATTAATAAGTATATAATTATTCTAGCGTTCGTCAATAGTATAGAATTATATGAAATTATTTTCTTTAAAACATTAAATGATATATATAGACCATTTTAGAAGGGGACACGAATTGGACTCTGTGGGCAATGAATAGCGTGATAATTAATTATTAAATGCTCATACAAAATCAGACCTCTCGATTAGAAGGTACCTACGTTGTGTACGTATTATAATGTTTGGATTTTGAGATTACACAATAATTATATATAATGTATAATATTATAATACCATTAAGATTGTAGTTTAAATTACTAGGTATAGTTTTTTTTTTTTTGTATAATCATATGGTAATTGTATATTTGTATAAAAATTTAAAAAAGTGGGGACGTCGATTCCGGGCGACCTTCCTTTGTCCCTTCGGTCCTCGGAGAAATAAGTGGTTTATTATAATTAAGATTTGAATACAATGAATATTGCATTAGAAAATACGATTCTGAGTGAGACATAATATAATACAATATATTATACGTATAAGTTGTTCTAAAAGTTTACCACGTGTGTAATCTACCTATGAGAATACTCCAAAAAATGTCAAGTACCTACTTTCAAAATCACAAAAAATCTAAAATCAATTTCGTTAAAGTTATGATTTGTGTAAATTTTGCCGATTTTCCGCCATTTTTTATAGTTTTTCTTCTCGCAAGGAAAACTTTTGAGAAATTCGAAAAATAAGCTAATTAAATTATCAACTAGACGCAATTTTCTACCGAAAGCATAGCCTATTTGTGGTAATTGAACCATTATTTCTACCCGAAAAAATATTTTCATACATCAAAAAAAAAAATATATATATATAATATTCAATTCAACTAAAAACATTCAAATTTTAGAAGCTTTTAAAAAAGTGGGAAAGTCGATTGTGGACGTTCCTACTTCGTCCCTTCGGTCCTCGGAGAAATTAGTGGTTTATTATAATTATTAAGATTTGAATGCAATGATATTGCATTAGAAAATACGATTCTGAGCGTATCTATAAAATATTGCAATATATTAAACTGATAATCCATTTCAAAATTTATCACGAATGTAAATTACATATGTAAATATGCAAAATAAATATTAAATCCCTACGATCAATATTCAAGGAGTTATCATTCTTTTTCAATGAAATTCAAAATTTGAGCTAAATAAAGTACCAATTAAATGAAATTCAGTATAGAAAGGGTATCCTATTTATTGTAATCGGGCCATTATTTCTACCCAAAAAAAACTTTTGGGAGATTCAAAAAATGAGCTAAATAAGTACCAACGAGATAAAATTCACTATAGAAAGAGTATCCTATTTGTGGTAATTGGACCATTATTTCTACCCGAAAAAAACTTTTCATTCATCAGAAAAAAATAATAATAAAAAGTCTATAAAATTGCCGATTTTCCGCTTTTCAAGGAAAAACTTTTGGGAAATCTGAAAAATGAGCTTTATAAAGTACCAAGTAGACAACATTTGCAAGCGAAGCATATGCTATACGTGATAATCAGATCATTATTTTCACCCGAAAAAATGTTTTCATACATAAAAAAAATAAAAAACATCTTTGTAAAAATAATACATTCCTCGCTCCGCTCAGAATCTAAAATTGTAAATTATGATTTTATAATGTATTAGAAATTGTTTAAGTAGTATTAGAGTAGGCTTCTATACAATTTTTAAACTGTTAAACCCAAAATTACATATAATATTAAATATTTTTGGAAAGAATTTCAAAGCTCTATAATATATAGTCAGAAAATCAATCAATCGTTTCCAAATTTTCTCTAATGTAAAACACCTATGTTAATACTTAAACAAATTTTCAAGTCCCTATGATCAAAACCTAATTAGTTTTCATGAAATAAAAATATTTTTAATAATGAAACCATAATTTTGCCGATTTTCCGTCATTTTTTGGTAGTTTTTCTTTTCCCAATAAAAATGAGCTAAATAAAGTACCAACTACACGCAATTTGTTACCGAAAGATTATCCTATTTGTGATAATTGGACCATTATTTCTACCCAAAAAAATGTTTTTATCATCAAAAAAAAATTAAAATGCATTTTAAAAAACATCTTTGTAAAATCAATACATTCTTTACTTCGCTCAGAATCTAAAATCTAATTATGTTAATATTATATTTTAAAATATAATAATAAACAACTTAAATAATTTATAATCAAATGTACCTTATTTATTATATTCCATCGATGTAGATATATAAAAAATAAATATCTTATCAAACAATATTTCTTTTCTCTGACGACTGACGTCAATATTGAAAAGTAGATAAGTGTACACTATATGTAGTGCGTGTTGTACTGTTGTGTGTAGATACATACATTTTAAAATTCACTAATTTACATGTTAGTTTGTTACTTCATTCCAGTGGTGTATTTATTAGGGAGGAGCATAGAGGATAGATCCCCTCCCTTGATCTTTTTTTCTAAAGATATTTTTCGATTATCAATATAAAATAATTTATTATTTAAATAAAAATAGAAATATCGAAATTGCAACCCTTTAACACGCTTTGTTGGCGATGGTGAGAGAATAAAGCCTCCCTTGGTCAATGAAAGTTACAATCACATATCCCCACTTGACAAAATCCTAAATACGCCAATGCTTCATACTTGTATTTATGATTTAACAATTAACAAAATATGTTAAACTTATAGATTATAAGGAGTGTATGTATAGCGTATATACTAAGTATTAACTATTATATGATTATACCTAGTTGTTTTAGTACCCGATTTAGATGCTTTAATTTATTTTGCGTCCCTCAAATAGTATTCTTGATTTACACATTGAATAAAAGCCCAGGCCTCAGATAGATAACTTATCTTGTAAACTTAAAATCAATAGGGATAAAATTCAATAATATTACACGACAAATTAAATATCAAATAAATATAATATAATATAAGGATAATATATTATAATAGTTTCATTATAATATTATAAATTAAAATATCTATTGACTATTTCATAATTTATACAGGAGCGTTTTTTTTTTTTAAAAGGGGGGGGTGGAGGTTTAGTCAGAATAACTATTTATTTTTAGTTTATTTAAATATTCTAGTTAACTGCTGTATCATCATTCATTATTGTCCTATTTTATTAAACTAATAATTAAGATAACAAAACTATAGATTAAAAAAACTAAGTGCATTGTAAAAAATGATTGATATTTGGAAAAAATAATTATTTAATGAATTTACACATTATAGTACAAAGTATATATGAACCACACCTAAGGCTATATAGTTACAATTAAACATGATAAGAATATTAAATGTCCGTTCATTATGTTTATGTCTATAACCATACGAAATTATATTATTATACATATTGCTAAGTATTAGTAATACACCTATATAGTATAGTGACAAGGATTACATTTAAAACGTATATATTCTCACAATTTTTATAACACAAAATTATGATCACCCTATATGTATATTTCAGTTTTGATTATTCGTTCAATGTCTAGATAAAAAACTGATTATCACATAAATTGTAATAATATATTTATTATTGTTAGTTACATCGTTTAAATCAAAATTCATTTCTATAAGGTCAACAGTTAAATAATTTATGCTTGTACACAGGTGTACTATTTATTCTAATGTGTTAGCTTTATAAATTAAAATTTATATTGAAGTACTTTTTGCACATAGCCGTATATAACTTATAATACTAATTGTTTCATTGTGGGTACCAGTACCAGTAGGTATAAATAGTTTACATAATATGTATCGATATTTAATATTTTGATATAGATATATAGGTACCAACATATTAATTATATTTGTAGGTTATACAATAACCTTATAAAGTCTAATAAGGAATAATACAAGTTATTAACTTTACTATTCAAAATAAATTGAGGAATTAAATAATTTAAATCAAATCTAAATCGATATTTATTCAGATGGTGTATTATACATAGATGATACACAAGCCCGGATTGTCCTGGCAACTTACCGAGAAAAACTCGGTGGGCGAGTAAAAAAATACATTGTAAAAGTATTGAAAATAATCAAAAAAAAGATATTAAAGTTATACCCTAATTCAGTGGTGGATCCAGGGTACAGGAACATAGGCCCTCCCTGTCGAGAGAACCTGGAAAAATTGTTTAATATTTTTATAATTATATAAATACATATAATTTACTATGAGTTACTATAAAAATTGTATAAATATATTAAATAATGAATTATAATTATTTATATAAAACTCTATTAAAATAGATATATTTTTATATTCTATATTAAATATTAATTTCGAAATTGATTTTACAAAAATATAAATAATGTACCTCTCTTATCAACATTTTTTGGATTTTCCATTGCCCCCATTGAATTGCATTTTAAAATAAAATTTGCTAGAAAAATTATAAACAATTTAGGTACCTATATAAACGTTTAAAAGATAAAATTATAAAGATGGGCCGGTAAAATATTGATATCTCAGTGGTAATAATAATAATAATAATAATAGTGCTAATAATACATTTAGCCCAACAATCCAAATATCTGGTCTATCCTCTATACTTTAATTTAAAAAAAAAGTAAATTCAATAACTCTATTTAAATCTATATTAGAACTTCTTATATGTTAAAAATTGGCAATATTTTCCTCGCTAATTATTTGGATTTAAGTTTTTTCTGTGGAAAAAATAATTTATTTTTTAATTCGTTACCTACCTGTTGACTATAATTAATAATTTTGTAATGTTAGTTAACTGAAACTAACTCCCTTAAAGATATTAATATAACAATAAAGTGATATTTTTAAACTACCTAATATTTAATTAGCAACAGTAAAATTATTTTCAATTATTTTATAAGGCAAGATTAGTAGGTTAGTTAGGTTTAGTAAATAGTATGTAATAGTATTCACAGTCAGTATATACATATAATATTATTTATGGTTTCATATTTAAATTTTTTCATGAATACTTACTTTAAAATTTAAAATACACCATACTTAATACATTTCTTTTGTATTATTTTCATTATGTTTCATAATAAAATTACTAATTGCATCATATAGTATTAATAATGATTTTTTAAATAAACGTTATGATTATTTTTAATTTGTATCCTTACGGTATATTATTATTGTCTCCAACACATCTTGAAGACAATCTGAAGTACACTCTAATATAATAAGCGTATTTCAATATATTCTACTCTAGTTAAACTAACATTAACTTATTCAAAACACGTTTACCTAATAATAATTTGCTCAATTATATCGAATTGCTAATAATTCTGAATACCTAGTTATTTAAATTATATTGTTGTTGACTCGCATATAGTTGTTATAAATGTTTAATACGAATTACATACATAATAATAATTGACACAAATTACTATGAAATTATTCAAGTATTATTCAATTGTAAATAGATCCCTATCAAAATTAAATATGACAATAGTAAATGACCCTGAGTCTTAGCTATAATTTATATATGACTCAGGTTAAATTCCCCTATAATGTTATTTGGCATTTGCTCACTATTCACTAATATATGTTTGATCGAGTAATGTATTCAGTTTTCAGTTTATTATATTATAATTACTTTTGGTCTAAAAATCATTTAAATATAGAAAAACCTTATTAACAATGAAAAAGTTTTAAGTTTTTAAGAGGATAGTGTAAACACTAGTTTTTAGAGATAGTTGGTACAGAAAAATTCTAGTTTTTATTTTTAATTTTTAAAAAAACAATTTGAATTAGGAAGTCAATAATATTTCTATGCCTACCCTTGTTTTTTTCATGCACGATAATTCGAAATTATAAACGAAATAATTTACTAAATGCCATCTATTGGATATTTATTTAATCTATTTAAATTACTCTAAGGCACCGTAAATATTCTAGAGCGCAGCACATATTTCAGATGTTTTGTTAATATTTATATTATTTTATTATTGTCTGATAGCGTGAAAACAGTTATGAAAAGTTTTGAATCAATAATTTATCTATTATAATATTTATTATAAAAGTTATAGAACAAACTAATAATTTATATTATTTTACAAAATAATATTTGACTAATAATTTTCAAAATGTATTGCTATTACGTTACGTTTTTTGTTGATATTATAAAATAAACTGCGGCATTAAAGTATATTTTTATAAAATAAAAAAAACTATTCAGACGATATTCAGATAATGTTTTATTTAATTCTATCTAATTCAATTAGAAAAAAAAAAATGAAATTAATAGTCATTCATATATCTATTCCACCTTTGATGAACAGAAAAATTAGTTATAAAATAATGAAATTCAATTTCGTCAAAAATGTAAATTTCGCGAATATGGCTGGTTTCCGCCATTTTTAGAGATTTTTCCTGTTTCATTAGAAAACTATAGAGAATTTCAAATAATGACCAATATAAAGTAGATACCAACTAAATATAATTAACTACCAAATGCAAAACCCATTTTTAGTAATCGTAACACATTTACTACGCGAAAATGTATCTTCAGACTATTAAAAAAACCAAAAATCAAATATCAATATGTAATTTTAAACTTTAAAAGCGTGTATAAAAAAAAATTGTATCTTTCGATTATCAAATTAATTTTGATACATATTCAGGTGTATGTCATAAAACACATACATTTTTCAACTTTGTGTATTAAAATCAAAATCTTTGTTCTCTAAAACATAAAAAAATTAACCTATATAAAAATATACTTATTTTCCAATTTCACTAAAATTCGAATTTCAAATGCTTGTTAAAAAAAATGTTCATTTTTCAAAATTCTTCAAACTGGGTTAATATATTATTATTCTTTTATTACATTTTCAAACTGTAATTACATTGAAAAAAATGTAAATTACGCGAATCATTATTGAGAAAAAAACACTTGCAATTAAAAATGTTTAAAGGTCTATATTTAGACTTAAAATCAATATCTATATTTTTACCGAAAATAAGGATTGCACAATAATAATAATCATATTAGATATATTCATAAGTACCTATATAACTAATATAAATATAATAATAATATTATAGGTTCCTCTCATACATATAATATTATATCATCTTTTTTTTGTTATCCAAATAACATCAATGATCATATTATTATTTATTATCTACTTATTAGTTATTGGTATTATTATTATTGATATAAAAGAGAAATTACCAAGTGTGTGCCTACCTATTAAATTTTGTTTATATAACAATAACTTTATTTACATATAATTACAATTAAAATGATTAATGAGTTTATATAATTTTATTTGAAAAAAAACTATAACCCATAATTGTTATTGTTATTTGTAGCTTTATTTATGCTTATTTACATTTTATTATATTGACTTATCTCAAATAAATATATATTTTAATTAATTAATGTAGATGAGATGTAAGATATAATTACTTCACAGTTTGATAAGAGATGTAATTTATTTCGGTCTTTGGAGTTATATATATAGCCTTATAGGTACAATATCAGCTACATAATTTGGAACTTTACGTTGAATTTTAACATTTTTAAAAAGAAAGTAATATAACAACTTTTATTGTGGTGAAAAACATACCTATTCTAATACTATTATTAGTAAATAGTCTATAATTTATTATTAAAATTAATAATTATAGTATAGTTACTTACTACTTATATAATATATTTAATTAATTTAAAGTTTCAATATATATTTTTATATTGTTAAAAATTTATCATTTTATATTAAAAGATACTAAATTATTATTATTTTATGAGTTCCTTCATAGAAATATATTATAGAATAATAACGACGATATGTAGGTTAATTACTTGTATAAATTACCTGGCCGCAATTTTCTTATATGTCTGTCGTGAAGTTGCGTGTACATAATATAGTGTATACAATACCTATATTATATCTATATAGGTATAGCATAAAAACTATTGAATATTTCATTAAGCAAATGTTTAAACATATAATATGCGTATGTTAAAAATGACACATTCAAATTTAATATTATTTAAAGTAAAATCATAATAAACAAAATTATAGAATGTTTAATATAAAATGTCACATTATTAAATTGAATCGATATAAATATAGGTATGTATTAAACTTGCAAAAATATTATTTTCGCATTACTTATTTTATTTTAAACTAGAAGAATTATTACCTAAATCAATTAGGTACGATTATAAAATCAAATGCAAAATTGACTTGTTTTTAGATATTACTTTTATATTAATTTTTTTGATCGTCATATGTATTAAATTTAGGCATTAGACATTAGATATAAATAAATGATTAAGAAACTTATTAGGATTTATTGGAATTATATATTGATACCATTATATCAAAAATGATTTACCATATAAATTTATGAGTTTATAGCTGACATATTATGTCAGAAAATTACTACTACACCATTGATTTTAGAATAAACATTTATTTTAAAATCATTGCTATTATATCTATATAAATTATATTATATTGTTCACATTTATTATAGTTGAATAATAAATAAAACGATAACGCAATTGTTTATAACGAAAAACGGATTTTAATTTGTCAATTTATATTACTTGTTAGTTGTTTTAATTAGTTTAAATTATTTAACAAGTAGTGAGACGAATTATGGCCGGGTTCGAGTGTTTAATAACTATAATATTATGTACAATCCCCAGATTATTATTGATACTCAATAGCGTACGAACAAGATATTTAATTTTAATTACCCATGACCCATGTTCATGCATTTTATTTTATACATTTAAATTAAATACGAATTGGACTTTTACTATTATATATATAATAAATACCTGTATATATTATATAACACACACGTTAACTAATACATTTTAAAATAATACTGTAACAAGGTCGCAAGGTTGATTTAGAAATTTGGCACGATTAATAAAGAATGAATTATCTTTAGGTATACTTAAAATAATAAATTTTGAAAAAATAAAAACGTTAAATAAAAATAATGTAAAAAATAATAGGTATCTAACAGGTCTGTATACAGGGAGGTATTTAGGGGTCAACGCCCTCCCGAAAAATTTTAAAGTATAGGTATATGTATAGATACATTATATATAACAAAATATTACAAAAAATATATTATATAATTTGTACTACTACAATTTATTTTATTATTATTATAATTAAAGTTTGTATAGATATATATTTTATACTGTAGAATATACTATCATTAAGTTGATGATGAAATTATGTAATATTTATGCGGGCATTAAAAATATTACGCCCGCCCACCCGGGTGGCGCATGGGGGGAGCCCCATCCGAAAATTGGTCCTGAATACGTGTCTGGTACCTAATCTATCATTTATATCCATTAAATGTATAATTTTTTTGAAGATCTTATCAAATTATTATTATTATTATTATTATTTTGTTAACAAATTTAAAATTATTAAAATGAATGTCTGAATATCTATCATATACAAAAGTAATAATTAAATTTAGAAATTATTTGTGTTTGATATGAACATAAATAGACAAATAGTTAATGTTAAAATAATAAAAAAAAATATACAAATTACTTAATATTATATTATTTATATATACCTATATGGCTATATGGTATTTTATTTAATATATATGAAAATATAATATTTAAAATAATAAGTGTAAAAGACATGGAAGATCTTTAGATCTATACATTTAAATATTAATTTTGTTAAATACTTATTGCATGATTATTGTAAAAAGGAAACACATTGTAAAGTTTCTCGTTTAGAACAAATTCTCGTTTAGTTCAAAATAATTAATCTTTATGGGATATTATGAAATAATATGACTTCTCTATTGGTATTATTGCAATATAAAAATTGCATAATTTTATTTTGTGGATTATTTTTCCATGATATTTAAGTTTTAATTTATATTGTAAATACAAAATTAAAGAAACACATATACAAATTTCAAATTATTTAACGGAAACCGTAATTTTGCCGATTTCCAGTCATTTTTTAGTAGTTTCCAAAAAAAAAAAAAAAAAATTTTATAAAATCATAATATTAATTTGTTATTTAATCATCATTATGTCGAACCTAATAATTAATATGGTATAAGTATACGACGTGGATATAAAATTTAAAATATAATATGTATATAAGCTATAATTGGTTTAATAAATTATGTTTTATAGATAATAATTAGTATTCAAGAAACGTTTTAATATGTTCTTTCTATATATAATTATAATATTTTAATTCTTATTTAAATATAATATACTTATCATATACCTGACAATGCTCTTAATATTTGATATAGATATAACTAGGTATACATAATAGAAAAATGTTTTACTCAGTCAACATGTTTTTACAATGCAATTAGCAACGTTCAGCGTTTTTGTATGTCCATGTGTGAAAATATGAATATGCCACTTTGTTCATGAAGAAAATAAAAATAAAAATAAAAATATGTACCTAATTGTAATAATATTATGCTTTTTTAAAATAATAATTATAACGAAGTCATTTGTATTTGTTTGACTTATAATTTATAGTTTTAATAAAAAAATAAAATAAATAATTTATTGCTTGCTGTGTACACGTACAAGTATAATGCGATACATATATTAATAATATTATATAATATTATATGTGATTGTGATTATGCAATGTTATATGTTCACGTGAATAACAATATAAATAATTACTTTATTAAAGTATACTGCCTTTGAATTTTTATTCAATATAATAATTATCTCAGCATAACCATTGATTAATGATTATAGAATAGAATATTCTTTAATCAATGGCATAACTATAATTATGAAAACACGTTTATTTTTTCTGGTTTAAACTATTAAAACTTAAAAGATTACATAACTTATTTTTACAGAAACTGTCAAATCGAATCTTATGATTAAATGGTAAATATTTTAGGTTTTAGTACACAATATATAAGTTCTGTATATATATATATATTTATACAGAGATGTTACCCTTAATTTCTAAGAGAGTGTACTAAGTCAAAGGGTACTAAATGCTAATGACAGTACAACATATATAATATATATATATATATATGTATACAACTGGGGAGGAACCCCCTTTGATTATTCAATAATAATTAATTATATTACAAATATAAAAATTTATATTTTTTTACACTATTTTCTATATTCTATTTACCCACCAATATCCATTTCTGTTAAAGTCAACTATAATAATAGTCATTCGTAATTTTGAGGTCACCAAAAATGATAAATATATTTAAATTGTGATATAAATATAACAGTGTAATAGAATTTAATGTGTAACTACAAAATATCTAACAAAAATATAAACATTTCTTTTATTATTTTTTTTTAAGTTTTGAAAGTATACGTAATATATACCCATGATTTTTTAATAAAAAAATATTGATATATTATAAATTTTAAAAAAAAGTCCTTAATATAATACTGTTTTATTATTATATGAATACCATTTAAATTAATGATACAACATATAACGTCATAACAATATAATATGTACATCCTACTATACTAGTACATTTCTCAAATCACGAGAAATTACTAACATTATTTAAACGAATATTATTTTAATAATAATTGTAATTATTTTTAATTATTAACAATTAAATATTATAATATTAGCAGTAGTTACCCAGAAGTATATTAATTAATAAATATTTTTTTAACAATACCTGTAACGGTAGTCAAGGGCGCCAGGAGAAATATCAACTATAGGGGTAGGGAGGGGAAATACATATTATGTTAAAATGTTATTATTAATACTTTTAAAAATATTTATTAAAATACACTCTTTACAAAAATATTAGCTGCCAATTTGGAGGGTCATGACCATTTCCCCAATGCTGGCGCCTGTGACGACAGCAGAACGGATATATCTACAAATTATTTGAAAAATCAATGGGACAGGAGAAACCACATTATTAAATATAGAAGCTGAAGAAGCAAAATTAATGTGTCTTATAAGATATTATATATATATATATATTTATATTATTTTATAATTTATATAAATAAATGTATAAATTCGTTTAATATAGGTACTTATTTCATACAATAAAATATAAATTGCGATTATACTATTACAATATGTTTCTAATTTCATTTTTCTACAATTGAACTGAATATTACGAAGGTTTTTCACATTGGAGCCAAATTTTTATACTTATCCGCCACTGCCAATAGGTTCAACCATTGATTATAGAATAGACTAGTCTATTTTATAATCAATGGTTTAACTAAAGAGGGACTAAGCCCCCCCTAAAAATTGTATTAGTTTTACATATATACAAATGTTATATTGATCTATTGGCTTATATTAATCTAAAAATGTTAGGCCTATGAAGTTTTAATAGATTTCTACAATGCCATTGTCCCTAGCAATTCATATATACTAGTATACTACCAATTATAGATAATATTTTTAAAAAGAAAGAACACTTCCTTTAATATAAAAATTAATGTATACCTACTATTATATTAGATAATATAATATATTATAATATATCATTAATTAATTATATTTATAAAAACTAAAAGTTATCACGTTGAAAATTTAATTAAATACCTACATTTTTTCTTAGTAAAATAAATAAATAACATAGGTAAATTTTTTTATACTAAATATACTGAAATTAATGTGTTTTTTTCAATTATACGAATATACAAAATATAGGTATTGATGCATTTTATATTGTATATTAAATATGTGTTATGGAGGTTGTATAGGTGAAGACGCATAATAGTTATTAATATTATACTTGCACAACAACTTTATTATAATATACCTACGATTAATCTACGTATATATTGTATTATATTTTCCTTAATTATAACTAACATCTATTATCAATTGTGAAATATAATTTTTAACTAATTATCCATAAAATTCAAGTTATTTTATCTGCATATATTCATTAACATTGATTAATGGTTATAAATTGTAAATAATGAAAGTAGGTATATGTTAATATATTATTTATATTTTTACATAATCTGCAATAGTATTATAAAAATTATTATATATCTATACAACTGTTATAAGTTATTGTTTTACGTATAATTATAACGTACTTATCTAGAGTTACCTTGCTTATTTTATTAAACTATTATTACAGTATTTTATTTTAAAAAATCCTTAATTTTCTATATAAATTGTTTTAAACTTAATATAGGTACAGTCAGTATCAGCAGTATATATACTATACTCATTAGTTTGGCGTACCATCATGCACCTAAAATTATTTTTAACCTAGAACTTAACCAGGTCTTAACGTAATATATTATTTTCTAAATATTAATTAACTATTTTTTTTATTATAATAGAATTACTTAAATATTTTAGATTTTTTTTACACTCGAAATTAAGTCTGCACATAAATATACCTTTAAAATTATTAAAGAACTAAATTAATAGGTATTGGTACTTAAATATAATATTATTTATATGTTATAATTGAGCAAATTATATTAATTATTAGTTATTACATCAAATATTGGCGGTAATTGGTATATTAACACGCAAAAATGTAACTCATTTCTTGCAATACTGTTTTTCTTAATTTTCTATATAGTGCTGGTTTATGTTCGATACTTGGATTTTTGCAATATATTATCAGAAAATGGCTGCAGTACGACTACAGGCTTTGATATTTTTTTGAATATTTTTTGAAATCCTATTAATTTATGTTAAATGCCGTCTGAGAGACGAAGAGATTTAGTATTTTAATTTTTAGTATCTTGAATTTCAAGTTACAAACGTACGAAAAAAGACGTAGGTATAGCTAACTTAACGTAGCTACGCATGCAGGTCCAGCGAGAGAGGGTCCCAGGGGGGGCAGAGCCTTGGGGCCCGTGCTTTATACTATTTGTAATTAAACCACCACATATGTTTTTATTTTATTCACATATTATCAAATGTAATAACTATAGCATAGTATTAAAATAACTTAGACAAAAAAACAAAGTTATAAAGTGGGCCCGGAATTGTTTAACTCCGGGACCCACAAAAGTCCTCGCCGGCCCTGTACGCATGTCTAATTCGTATTGTATTCGTTCGTACCTATGTCATATTCTTTCGTGTTCCGTCTAACAACCATCACTCGTTCTACACGTGTTCAAAAATATACTAAACAAAATATAATGGTATTTTCAAAATTGCACAATAGGAACCAGTCACCGTTATCGTTGTTGTTCGTGTAAGATTAAAGATATCCTGAACATTTTATAATATAATAAGTATAACTATAAAAGTCATTATTACAACGTAGAACCTGGGAACAATATTCCGCGATAGTTTCGGGGGTGTGGAGATTCCTAAAGTAAGAGGTTACTTGTGTATAATATTATTAAATTAAGCATTCAATTTATACTACCCGGGTTTATTGATTTGCGTTATTAAAATTATGTTATTAAGTTTTTTGGTGTCTTTTAAAGATACCATCGTCCGTTCGGGTCATCGTCATCATAGTCGTGTATATACGTATTGTAGCTGGTAGTTCCTGCCTTTTTGATCGGGAAAAATATTTCAAAATATGTAAATGTAATATAAAATAACACGCAGTGAAATATATTATTTTGTTGTACTGCGCGAAAAACCATATATATATATTAACTTGTTAAACAATTTGGATAAACAAAGATAAACATTGTTACGTCTTAGTATATTACATTTTTACATGAAAGATGGGATCTAGATTTATAAAAAAAAAACCAAAAATGCCCACACAAATGCCACCCATTGGGCACTGTAGTAGTGACGTCATTGTCGAGGCCCGAGATAATATTATGGCTGTTGCGCCCGCTGTACACCCTCCTGCGGCCAGTCACACAACCATAAACCATCTGTTTTGTTGCACATCGGCATTCGACACCCGCACCGGTGTAATGTATACTTGAACCATAGTACACCGAGTGGCGAGTAGGTACCGACGCCGTCGCGTCAGTGAGATTGGTATTGTGTCGCCGTCGTAGCTCGGTGCCTATAGGCCAGCACGCACACGCATTACACTGATAGTACACTTTGCGCACGCGCAGGGGCCTCACAATGTTCCATGTCGTCGTCCGACGGCGTTAGGTACCGCGGTACTCCCCGTGTTTCCCATCGACAATCAGTCGGCCATGGTTTCTTGACGCGCGACTATCTTGCCGCGGTTCGCCGTTAACGCATCGTACGTTCGTACAACACACACAAAACGACCGTGTTCACCACCGACGCCACAACCGCAGAACAGCATCGACAACATTGCTATCGTCAACGCCAATAATAATCACATTATATTTCGAATATCGTTATTATTATTTATATACGTTAACAAATCGTTTTCATACATTTTTCCTTGTTAACTCGACCCGTAGTCTCGCATTCGATTGGATTTACATATTTTATTTTTCGAACGAGTATTAACAACAACACTTTATAATACTATACCCTGTCGTGTTGTGTCCATTATATAAGGCAACCGTCCGAAATGTCTGCGTGCGAGACGACGCCATCTTATTGTTGCCATTGAAACGCGGTGTCTCGCGTACGCGCTTGTGCGTCAGTCGCTTTGTCCTTGCACCGTCGTAAACGGCGTGGTGTCATACCGGCTTCTACTACTATTGTTTCCGCGGCGAACGCTTACAACCTACCTGCAACCAGCGTCAACTCAAGAATTCTGATTCCTCTAAAACGTCTTGATCTCCGCCTTCGTCGCCATGTCTAAGGTCAGTTTGAATACGTGTTGTGACGTCGCGGTTTATGGTGGCGTTATAGCCGTGGACGTCGAGGGTGTTTGTTGTGGGTAGGAGGTTGGGGCATTGGGGGTACGTTATCGATAAAATATTCGAAACGAACGGCGAGGCGTGCGTGTTGTTGTAATAAATAATAAAAATATAATATAGTAATTTGAAAACGAAATTTAGGGCGCGCATCTTCGACTGATTTATTTTGGCTCTCGATCAAACCCGCCGAATCGTTCAATTGGGTCCCCCGGGTACTAAAATTAGACGGCGTGGTGTATCTTCATATTTACAACCGGTACAACATAGTCCGAAGTTGTTTTAATGTGGTACGTACGATACGTAATATTTGTACTTTTACTATATTATAATACAACTAACTGTCGCAGGTAATCTCGGTCCATATAATAATAATTATTATAGGTGTTATACCGCCCGATCCGCAAACGCCGTTGTCGACGATTGATAACGCTTATCGCGTCGAGATGACAACACTTTTTTTGTATTACTGTTGGGCCACGCGACCGTTTCATTAATGAGTGGGAGGCAGCGTCGAAAGAGTATGCTACTAACACACTGTGTGTATGGAAAAACATGAGAAACCAGGTATCGGTCACAACGCTATGTTCGCGACCGACAACGATAAAACATGTAACACCCGACTCGCCGGCATACCGGTTAGTGTGTCGGAGAACCTATTGTAATATTTTGGATTTTATTATTGAGTTGTAGTTGTCTTACGGAATAATAAGTATTTGTGAATACATACTATATCAAAGTTTCATGTTTGTCATGTGCATAATATGTAAAAATTGCATACTTGCATACCATGTATATTACGCAGTTGTGACTAGTTATTTTAGAACGGTACATATTTAAATAATTGTTTTTTAGAGGAGACAACGTTTTTAAACAAATTTTATTCAGCGATGATAATACATTTGTAATATAATATCAATCTAATAAAATAACTGATGTCTAAATTTAGTTGATGCCCAGGCCCGGCCGGACTGGCCTGGCGAGTTACCGAGAAAATCTCAGTAAGCCGGTAGAAAAATACAGAGGAAATGTGTTATAAAGTAACAGATAAATAAGATATTAATGTTACACCCCAATTGTATTGTATTTCAAAATAAAATTTGATAGAAGTACTATAAACAATTTAGCTATACGTATAAAAGATAAAATTATAAAATATGGGCCGGTATAATATTGATATTACGGTAGGCCAAATTTACCCAATCCGGCCTTGTTGATGCCTATAGAGATTAAACTCCTAAAACTCTGCCTGTTTGGCTGTATCTACTTTAGTAAAAAATACTTGTCGATTTTTTTTAAAAAATTAATAATTCTGTCATGTACTAAAAGGTTAAATCAAAATATCAAATTAATTTCGTTGATAAAATGATAAAATGACGAGTTTGTATTGGCGTATAGCTTAACTGCACCAAATATATTAATACGGATATTTATCTTTGAGTGGATATTGGAGATGTTTTTTTAAGTATTAGCTTTATATACGAGTTCTATCTATAAGGTATATTATATAGGTATAATTATATACTGATTAGAGATGTGGATTATACGCAAATTTACATAAATTGGTAAACATTTTTTCTTTTTGATATATTTGAAACAATATTTGTTTCATTCAGAACAGTATTTATTATTTTATTAAATAAACAACTTCAATGCCAATATAAATTTGTATCTTTTTTATTATTACTCTCAATTAATGTACCTATACCAGCTATATATTTAAAGACTTTAGAAAAAAAAACTTAATATATCTAAACAATAAAATACTATTTGCAAACTAGTAATATTATAAAATACAGTTTTAAATCTTTATATGTATTACATATGCATTATAATAGTACATTACTTTAATTAATTTATATATATAAACAATAAAATACTATTTGCAGACTAATAACTGAGTGTAATATTATATGGTATAATTAATAATATGCCATTTATGTACATATTACATGATCATAGATTGCATGTGAATTTAGGGGATGCTAGAATTATAATTGTATATAATATATTATAATTACAATTTTTTATTACATACCTAGGTAGAAGGTACTTAAAGAACAGTACAGTACAAGTTTATACACATAATATTTTTTTTAAAAGAGTCTTCAGTGACAAATTAATCATTTAGAGAGCTATGCCTCCAATCACCATTAATACGGGGGGTGTTAAACACGTGGTTCTTATAACTTTTGGTTTCATTTTTATTATTTAATTTTAAATAGGTAATAATTTATACAGATTAAATAAAATTAAACGATCATTTAAATGGATGATACACATTTGCGAAAAGTGTTTATCGACTTTTATGATAACTGATAAGAACAAAATAAATAACGATAATATTGATCACGTGTGTAATACAGTGTGTACAAGATGCGCATTTTTTTTCTTTCCTAGTAAATATATTATGGACTGGACTAAATAAAAGTTATTACACTAGTAAAAACATTTGAAATGAGGAGTCACTCGATTAAATACAGTAAAATTTACCGAGGTCACATTTTTAATACTGATTCTACTTAAGTCTTAAATCGGCATTTAGAATTTTGTTGTATGTCACAATATCAAATTATGTAACCATGGAAATAATATGTATTCGTTTATTTAATTTCTATCAGACTTCTGATAAAACAAATGCATTTTATTGACTTAAGAAAACAATGAACATCGTTATATGTTTTACTTATATTTTTTATAGACTAGTACTTGAAAATTAATTTATAATATTATTACTTGAGTTGATATTTACCTTGTAAAATGTTTGAAAATAATTATCGTATTTGATCGGTATTTCATTTTATAAGTATATTAATACTTTTTAATATTGGTTATATTAATTTTTTTTTTTTGCCTAGAATAAAATCGTTTTACTCATAGTTTTATATTCATTATAAATTATGTTATATTCTTTTTTTAAAAATGTGTTTTACTATTACTGTTATTTTAATAAAGTCAGAAACACGTGATTATTATGAAATGTGTACATTCGTACACGTTTAACTTTTTGCAATAGCTTATAGCTTATACGATTTGTAATCAACGATCACGGAAAGATGCGAGAAACGCAAACATTTACTCAGTTGAGGAATTCGATTATGTACACACATTTACAGTTTCCTTATTGTTTTAATTCAAATACGTATTAAAATGATAGAAAATATCCCAATTTTCTTATAATATTATAATTTAAAACTATCAGGCATTTTGCACTCATTTTGCTTCAGGTTCTGAATGGAAACTGTTAGACACATTTTCAATTATGATATCCTTATAACTTGTAAAAAAAAAAAAAAAACACTAATATTAGAAAATTATTATTAAATTTAATACACTCAAGGTACACGAATGACAAATATTTAACTTGTCCAAAAAAATAATATATATATATATATATTATATTGTAATTAACAATTTGATATAATTAAAATAATAAATAGTAATTTATATTCAAAAATACAAAATATGTAAATTGTTTTTATAACAATGAAATTAAACTGTCTATTATCATTATTAATTTTTATTTTTATTTTATTTAAAACCATGTGCACAATACCTACTTGTATAATTCGATTGATTATATATTATATAAATAGATTATTTTATAGGTACGTATTAGTTATTAGTTCTCGTACAAGTTAATAGGCATTTGATATATTTAGTTAAAATTTTGTTTTGAAATATATTGTCAGTGATCGAGTAATTTTATTTTATTATTATTTATTTGGAATTTTGGTATAATTTATATTATGTATATTTTTTAAGTATTTGACCTATTTTAAATTTTATTTCGCATTTTATACTAATATAAGAAATATATCATATTTTTGTGGAACAAATAACCATATTTTTTTTGCAATACCTTTTAGTTTCTGAGTGAAGCGAATAATGTACATACTTACCCTAGATTTTTATAGAAAATTTTGTCTAGTTGATCTTTGTTTAGGTCATTTTTTTGAAATTCCTAATATTTTACTTATGAAACAAAAAACCACTAATAACGGCAGAAAACGACAAAATCCGCGAAATTTACATTTTTGGTGAACTTGCAGTCAATGAAATAAATGATTAAATAATGATTTTATAATAACTAATTTTTCTGTTGCACTTTATTTGATAAACAAAGAAAGTTTGTAAAAATAAATATATCAGTATAATGTATAATAATTGATTTTCCCTTAAAATAATTTTTTCGAATGAAATATTGCATTCAAATCTTAATTACAATAATATTCCAAGAATAATTTTTCCAAGGATTGATGGGTCGAAGGAGGAACGCCCAGAATCAACTGTCCGGATTTTTTAGTTGTATAAAATCATAATGTATAAAATTTATTGATGTCACATAATATTTAGAATTTTTAATCGATATTTGAAATTTATCCACATTTATTAAGAGGTATTTGTACCCTTTGTTTGCCTCTTCGTGTGATATGTAACCCTTGTAAACACGTTATTGTTTTCTGTTTTTTTCATATAAACTGATAAAATAAAATGAATAATATGATGAGTAAAGTTTATAATACTTATTATTACTCATTGAGTTAAGTTTTAATAATAAAAATCACATATTTTAATTAAACTTGCCAGTTTTCCCTATAATGTCGGTATTGTAGTATTAGGTGTTAATATATGATATATTATACCTAGTACTTAATATTACCTATACTATTAAATTAAAATAGTCCTACTTAACTGTATCTATACGCATGACAAAATAGATTTAGTTTGTCATGTCTATACGTTTATAATAAGTATAGGGTTCATTATTCTTGAATATCAACTTTTTTGTTTACTGTTGTGTTAACACTCAATTGCATATATGTTTTCGAAAACTAGTTGAATACAAATTTGACATAATATTGCATTGCAATCGAGAGGTTTTTTATTTAAATAAATATAGGTACGTACATCTAACCAGTTTTTTGAATTAGCATTAAGTTAGATTTTCCTTAGAAATTACATTGATTAAAAACCACTTTTTTATTATATAACTCGTAGGTAGGTAGATAATATATCAAATAATTGTCAAAATATGTATGATTCAACCTGGATTCAAGTTTATCCCTGAAAACTATTTTATATTTGGTACATATCATTATAATTTATATATGTATTATTAATTTAATTATACAGACACGACTTATTATAAAACTATTGATTAGGAGTAAGGGTTTTATGATAAACACCCGTCTCGTTTTACTCACCTTAATAGTAGTTGTAGTAGATATTGTTTAAAAGTAACTATATATTAAATTAGAAAAACAATTTGAAGTTTTGCTTTCTACTTTTTAAAATCGACGTAGATCAAAATAAAATTAATTTTGAAGTTTCAATTTTTTATAAATTTTAAGAAAGAAAAATAATTAATTTAACATTACCTATATATTATAGTAGTATACATATACTGTAGCATCTTAATTTTGTTGAAAATATTTAAAAATTAACACGAACCAGTTCTACTTGAGTTTTGAGTAAAATTGTCAAGTCTAATATGATAATTTTAAATTATTTATTCTTATTTTAGTTAGTTTTTATAAAATCTTATCCAAACAATTTCGATGTTTATATACAAAATTACAGTATTTGCTATGTAATATGTGGCTATTAGTTTATAAATAATCCTGCATATTTTGTTCCAGCGGGGATATTTTAAATGTTTACAAAATGTGTTTCGCTTCCTTTTTCGTTTAACGATGCGGGCAACGGCAATGACTTAAATTTTTACTTACACTATGTGACCATCGTTAATGTTTGTTAAAAATTAATCATTAATAAATGAGGATCGTCTTTCTTTAGTTCGCTAACGTGCATTTATTATAATCCCATGTAGATTCTTTGTTTTGAAAGGTCAAAATATAAATACTTAACTATACAATTGGACTCAATAAAACTTTAACTTATTACGTACGGTATCATGTTAGTGGTTTTCCTTGGCACAGCTAAGATGCGTCTGGTTGATTGCAATGAGAATAGTACTAAAACTTATTTGTTTAACTTCAGATGGCCTCAAATGAAAAAAAAAGTCTAAACAAATTGTAGGTATAAATTATAGGTATGTTTAAAAAATAAGTAGCTTATAATTTATTATTAATAAGTGTATAAAGTTTCTTGTTATCATATATTTTGTCCTTGCTGATCGATCGTAATAAATATATTTCTCTTCCGAATACGCATAATTTTTCAAATAAGAAACGTCAAATTTGTAACGTCATTTGGCTGCTCGTATACCTAACTGAGATTACTGTCAAATCGATTTTTGAGTAATATTCGTTTTTAATTTAATTAACATTTTTTTTTTTTTTTAATGGAACTTAACCGGTTTTAGTGTTTGATCACTTGGCTGTGTTTTATCAAATTATTTTTTATTCAAGTTAAATGTTTCGAAATATTCAACAATTTTTTCTTCTGTCTTGATCATCAAAATCATATTAATGATAAATTAGATTTTGTTTAAATAAAAATCATTATTCATATCTATTTACCTGTATCATAATTATTTGTTATGTGTTAGCTACCAGTCAGTATAAATTGTTTTAAAAAAAAAATTCAGTTAATGTATGCAAGCAAAATTACATTTTGTCATTACAGTTTATAGTAATAAAATATACTTTGTTTCTGGATAATATACCTAGATACCTATCTCCTAACTTTACGCATGAATCATACGTTGGTGATAACAAAACTTTAGAATGCTTGATGAACAATAATTACCATTGATAAAATATAGTTTACTGTTATTTTTGTGTTTGAGTTATAAATTCAATTATTATTTAATAAAATAAATTCTCCGACTTAATCTTCTGTTTAGTATTTTGTTTCAAACGAGCTTTATGACAATATAATATATTTAATTTAAATATTATAAATAAAACACTATTAAACCAGTTTTATTAAATTTAGGTTCAATTAATAGTTAAAATATAGTTTAACTTAGTTATAAACTAGTCAAAATATTCTTAAAATAAATACATTTATTTTATTATTATGCACAATGCACTTGTAAAGTTGGTATATAAAATAACCAACGGTGTTAAAGATTAAACTATAACTATTGTATAGATTTTTGTGAAGACTGTCAATTAATCAATTAATTTAAAAAAAAATATTTTCGTAGTGTTAATTTAGTCTAATAATATGCTGTTTAGTTATTATTAGTTATTACTAGTTGATAATATTTTCAACATCATCATCATTATCATTTATTGTTTTTAATTAGACGTTCAATAAAGTATGTTTATGCTATTTACACAAAACTTTTAATTAAATTATAATTTACTTATGCCTAAACACTATTTTCAGTAGTTTTTTGCTCACAACATACATGGTTTATAATTATTTATGACATACAGTGTACATATGTCATATATGCAATTAAAATTAAACAGAGGCTTAGAGCTATTAATTATTAAAACATTTATTAAGTCTACATCTATATTAACATATTTTGTTAATAACAACAATATTTTTGTAATGGACAATTTACATGTTCAATTGTCTTAGAAATGTAGTTAAAACAATTATTCTGATCATTAGTTATGTTTGTATTATTTATATATTTTGATAACTGAGTTAAATTGAGTTATATTCATTCATGTACTTAATACTGAGTGTCACAATATGTATGTGTTAAACTCTATTGTATTTCATATCTTTAAAATCTTATATTTGTAAATTATTTCTGTATATGGGATACGTGTACTCGTATATAATATTATTTATTATATATTCTTTGGTGTACCTAAACAGTTAAACGTACTAATAATTTGTATTTTTATGTAAAACAATCGATTTGTGTCGGCTTTGTGTTTAATTTTATCATGTTTAGCATTTTATTATATTAGAAAAAATATATAATAAACATGAAAACTTGTATATTATAAGTTCCTACAAACTAGAAATATAACGTGATATATTATATTGTATTCTGACTATAATAAGTGAACAATTTTTCTCAACTTAAAATTACTGCGAAGTAATACATGGCATATATTTTATCTGATATAATAAGAATACTTGGGACATGTGTTATATAATATGACTATTAATGTATTATAATATTATAATGTTCGGTTTTGGTTTTCAACTCTCGGAATTAAGTTCTCCCGGTGATATATTAATATATTATAAATTACAATGAATTATTATTTATTAATTTATTATTCTTCAACTAAATGACGAGATTATTTGTAACGATATGTTGCAGTGTTGCATAATATACCCATATTGTACATTCCACGACATGAATAATGATGTCAAACGAAACTCCCACACGTATGTTGAATCTAAAACTACATTATAATATTAATGAATGTCAAAAAATAATAATAAATTGTGAAACAACGAATATTATAATTTATAATATACTTTATTATTTTATAATAATCAACATTATCAGCAAGGACTTTGTCAATAGAATTTATTTGTCTAAAAGGTTTAGTAATCGGTAAAATATAAAATTTATCACATATCAATAATGAATGTGTGTTTGTTTTACTAACTCTATTAACGATTTATAGGGATTTATTTAAAACGTACAGTGCTAAATTGATTATTCTTCTATATAATATTCATCAACTGTTAATATAATTAATATACATAATACCTATAATAAGTGTTTATTTTAATTTTAAATAATTCAAACGATTATTATGTTTTTATACAAGTGCACTAGATTAAACAATTAGATTATAAAAATATTTTAAATTTATTTTGGTTGCATATTTGTTTGTGTACATATTATAATACCTACTGATTACTAAGTGACAAATGATAACACAATGTTTCGTATTGCTAAATTAATATTATGATATTTGATTCTATAGAACCGTATACGGGACTTGGTATGTACCTTTGTGTAAAATATGTTGTTTGTTAAATATTTTACTATATTTGTAATTTATGTCCTTATTATTAGTTAGGTACTACTTGTATTATAAATAATTTGTTTTCATTTCAAAATTAAAGCTTGATTAAGAACAATCGTTTCGCCATGAATGAAAAAACTTCATACAATTTTAACTTTATACGATGATAAACTGATAAATACTACCTATTAAGTTATTATAATACCTAAATTTATATACTTAATTTGAACATACACATAGTATTCAGCGTGTTTAAAACTCCGTCGAATTAATGACAAAATACTTTTTTAGTATCTTAAGAAACTAAAAAAAAAAATCGTAAAAAAACAATTACTTGTGTCATTATGATTAAGTATGATGTTAGTAATATGTTTAATTAACATATTTCAGACCTTCAGCTTTGACTATTATTTAAATATTTTTTGTAATAAACCACGAAAACAAAATATGAACATTTATGAATAATTTTCATAAAATCACGTGCTGTAATAATTTAATTTGTTTTCTTTGTAATTTGTATATTATTTATTGTTCCTAGTAACATATTATATTATCACGTTATTAAACATCATATAATTACGTTTGATACATTTAATTTTCATATGTTTATATTATACAATCCAGTTTTTAACTATATATTATACTCAACTACAATTTACTTCATATAATATGATCAAAACGACATAACTATATGCATTTAAAGACCATACAATAATTGTTCTCAATTGAAGAAACTTTATAATATTAATGAATTATGTTCATTATAAATTATATTATATAAATAATTATAAATTATTAGGTATTCGATCGTTGATGTAAACGACTAGTATAATATTATTATATTAGTATTGTACGATAAAGCATATTATTTTATTGTTCCTTAACAATTGGTTAAAATGAATGTTAACGAATATTAATTATATAATATAAATCGTTTTACATTGCTTTCTTATAAGTCTTAAACAGTTTTTTTTTTTAGTTTTTCTTAAACAAATTTTAATTCATTGAGTTATATCATTGAGTCTACCTTTAGATACAGTATTTTCTTACCAACTCAACTTAACCAATTTTTCCTCAATGAAAAAAAAAATGATAACAAATGAAAATGATTAATGAACTATAATAATAGTAGTAGTAACAAATAGGTTGTATAATTTTTTGCTCTACGCAATCATACCTACATCATTTTTATTGCGTATTGATATTATGATATGCGTGTCGAAACATAGTTTTAAATTATGTAAATGTCATTGTATTTGTAAGTATATTTTTAAACAGTAAATTATAATATGTTAAAAATCGTAGTGTACGACTTTTATTTCATATTATTTTTGTAATAACAAATTTAAATAAATTATTAATTTATATTATAAATAATATATTTATTAATTATTATAATATTATTATTATATTAAGTATCAAGTGTTCCGAAATATAATGGTTTTAGAACTTAGTAATTTTAATTAATTTGCAGAACGTAAATTAAATTGAATCTTATTTAATTTTTATTAACTTATTTGGAATATAGACTTATTTTATTTTCAAGTTTAATTAAAAATTATTATTGGTTTCCAATCCTATTTTATCTACCTGCAGATAACCGAGTTTTAGCAATTCAGATTTTGAAAAATGTCGTATACCTACATATTTGAATTACGTAATATTAATTGCTTGATTTATCTTAAGTTTTTAATTGTAAATTTACAATATTTTATTATTTAAACCTTATTTCCCATAAAGTTAAAACATGTTTTACGAATATTATATTCGATGCTTCTTCAATTTCAATATTATATTGTTTGATTTTTAAATTTTAATTGAAAATATTTATGTTTTTATATTAAAATTAGTGTCGAGACAAGTCTAAACATTTATTATCTATATTGAGTGTACATAATTATTATATAAAATGATGATAATATATATAATATTATTATAAATTATGGATTACCTTTATAGATTTTAAAGTGATTAAAACGATTATTTTCCAGAATTTCTATTTTTGTATATAACAGGCTCTTAACTTTTATGCATTATGAACCACTTGAAAATATAAACTATAAAAACGGACCTCCTCCAAAATAAATACCTATTACTATGAACCCTATTATCTATTATTATATAAATAAATTACCACTTCTTGGACCCCCGAGGAACCTTTTATGAACCATTGATTCAGAATCCTTGATATATAGGAACCTGCCACTAAATGCCACAAATCAATATATTAAAATGAAAAAGAGATAAATACTTATGTTATACTTATAAAGGTGGCAATTTGTTTTTCAATAGTGCATCGTCTAAATGCATGTGCGAAATAATGGAATGAGTGGGAGGGTATGATGTTTGCTCATATCAATGAAATTTATTTACAATTCGATCGGAAGAGAAATATTGCAAGTTTATAACATTAATGTACAGTTTTCAAATATATATTATCAATTTGTATGCTAACTAATATGTTAATATTATATTGTTCGTCCACGGTGACCGTAGTCACTAATATCTCTTTTCTTAGTCTCGTAATTACAACACTAAATACCGTCTGACCTAGAAAATATTTCAGAGTATCATAAAAAAATATATTTGTTTATTTTATGCCCATGGATCCAAATTGACCTTGTGTTATTTGTCCGCATAACTCATTGAAAATTTGATAGTTTCTATAGTAGTACGAGTACAATTATGTCTATCCGACATTTCGAATCGATTATTATAATTTATTATGTTTTATGATATTATAAAATATGTTAATAATTTTTAAAGTTAGTAATAAAATCGGAAAAAAATAATGTATATGGTCAAAATCATTTTAAATAGCTATAACTACCAAATTTCTTATCATTCTAACCTCTTGTTAAATATATATTATATCGTAATCGTAGCCACTTAATGAAATCGCCCATTTCATGAAAAGTTAACCACTTCACAAAATGATAATATGTATATTCCACATTGTGAAATATGAAAACATTGAAAACATTTCAAATAAATGAACATTTATAATTTTTCATAAGACGAATTTTCTTATTGTATATTTTATTTATTTTACCATTTAATCAAACTATTTATGAATCAAAATGTATAGTTATAGAAAATATTAAAGGAACGATTTATTATTATTGAAAATAAATAAATTTATTTATTAGCGATATAATATAGTTAATTGATAATTAGGTGGTAATTAATTACTTATATACAAATAGTTTATTAAAATATTATTAATCTTTTTTACAATATCTTGAACTGTGGTTTGATACTTAGTTTCGTTAGTGAAACCTGCTTAAAAAACCTTTATTGTCCATGAAAATACTATATCCATTTCCTGGAAAATGGACCGTTTAACAAATTATTTTCTTATTTCGTGAAGTAGTTATTTTTATAAAATGAACGATTTTACTAATGTATTTAATGTGTACGAATGATATATTTTTAAAAATTGTTCGACATCGAATTTTTTTTTTCTATTTATACACATTATTTTAAATCTCTTTTCAAATTTCATACTTATTTATTTATTTTATATACTATACTAACGGTTTTAATATTAAATATAGTTTAACTTCAAATGTAATAAGAGTATATGAAACAAATATTAATTAGTAGTGTTAGTATGTAAGAAACTTTTTATAGGTAAAGTAAATTTATATATTATAATAGTTTAAATAGTGAAAATAATGGGGGAGGGGGAGAAATGTTTTATTCGTATAAAAGAGTATTATGTAATTGTGATAAACTCATCCATGTGAATTTTTATTTTAAATTGACAAATAGTCGCGATTTTACTATACAAGAGTACAAGACAATATTATATTTCAATTCTTAATGACAAATAATTTAGAGCTAACCATGCATTTAAAATTATTGTTGTTTAATTGAACACGATTGTCGAATTGAACTGTCATAATAAAAATTAAAAATATAGAAAACACAAATGGAACTAAAGTATACAATTAACCCATTGACATTTGAATTGTTTGTCTATCCTATATCTTCATAAATATTTAAATAGTGTTTACACTTGATTGCCTATAAAATAATTATAATATTATACCAATGTTGTAAAAACAAATCTAGTTGTTCATGTTGTTCGATTTATTTTATATAATATAATATTTAAGTATTTTGTATTTATATTGTTGTAGACTGAAAGTGAATTCTCGGCAGTCGATCGAGCCGACGAAACAGGTAGGCAGAATGCCAGCTCTCCGCCTTTAGCCATGGGGCCTGTACAAAACACCGATGATGATGGTATTTCATTTTGTGAATACCATGATTTACCACCTCCACCAGATGGTGGGTACGGTTGGGTGATAGTATTTGCCAGCTTTATGTGCAACATGGTGGTGGATGGAATCGCATACACATTTGGTGTATTCCTCAGTGAATTTGTTATATATTTTGGTGAAGGCAAAGGCAAAACAGCTTGGGTTGGAAGTCTTTTGTCAGGAATGTATCTTAGTGCTGGTAAGCAATAACTAATAATAATCGTTGCTTCTCCTTATTTTAAATTATGAATTTATACCTTTCTGCTACTTAATTATTACTTATTGTTATTTTTTTAGGTCCTATAGTGAGTGCTTTAACCAACAAATATGGATGTCGCATTGTGTGTATGTCGGGAAGTGTCATCGCGGCAATAGCTTTTGTTCTCAGTACATTATCACCAAATGTCAATGTCCTGATGCTCACTTATGGTTTTATGGGTGGTAAGTTAAATAATATTGTCTAACCACCTTTAAATGGTGGTGGTTAGACAGGTAACAATACTTGCCGTTTATGAATTCTGTCGGCCTGTCATAACTTAATCTAATTGAGTAAAGAATGTTACATTGCCTTGTTTATAGGTGGTACGACATCCCACCTCAACGGACATCGGCTATCATCATATCAAAAAATATATATGATTACTCTAAAAAAATTAGCCTATGGTTAAAATAATTATTTAGGACATAAGGTATGTTAGGACAATTTTTAAGTATCAATTAATTGTTTATTTTTTTTTTCATTTAGATCTGTTTGATACATTTAATTTCCTTACTTCTTTTTAAATTTTTGTTAGTAGGTAGGTATTAAATAATATATTTTAGACAAATTAATTCATGCAACCATATTTTATATTTATAACTCAATCAACTCAGAATACTCGCAAGCAAAGTTTTTTAAAATTTTGTAATTTTTTTTTTACATTCCTTTATTTATATAGTTTAGTCTTTACATACATAACTAAATATTTGTTTCCATTATATCACAATTAAGAATAATAATTAATATCACAAATAAGTATTTTTATATTGTAGTATTGAATAAAGATTATTCTGATATGTATCAATTAAAAATCAGTAATTTTGACAAATTATGTATATTTTTGGTGTACACACTTAAAAATTCATTTCAACGTTTTAAAAGTTTCTATATTTTAATAATAATTTAAAATACTAATATTAGGATAACCAATAGAAGATTAAATGATCTTAGCATATACATCATTCTATTACTTAATTTTTTTTTAATTTTTGAAAATATATTGAAATAGTCATATTTTTTTAACAATAATAACAAAAAAAAATGGAATGGTCGATTGTGGACGTTCCTCCTTCATCTCTTCAGTCCTCGGAGAAATTAATGGTATATTATAATTATTAAGATTTGAATGCAATGATATTGCATTAGAAAATACGATTCTGAGCGAATCTCAATAAATTACAATATATTATACTGATAATCCATTCCAAAATTTACCACGAGTGTAAATTACACATGCAAATATGTAAAATAAATTTCAAATTCCTATGATCAATATTCAAGGAGTTATCATTTCATGATAAAAATTGTCTGTCACAATTTTCAAAATATTTTATAAAAAGGTTAAGTAGTATATGATTAGACTTTGATAAAATATTTAAATTGATAAACCAAAAATTGAAGGAAATATTAAACATTTTTGGAAAAAAGTTCAAAGTTCTATATTTAGACAAAAAATCAACCAATCCGTTCCAAAATTTTACTAACCGTAAATATTACCTATGTTAGTACTAAAAAAAATTTAAAATAACGGAAACTGTAATTTTGTCAATTTTCTACTTTTGAAGGAAAAACTTTTGGGAAATTCCAAAAATGAGCTGAATAAAGTACCAAGATGATACGATTTGCTACTGAAAGTATACCCCATTTGTGGTAATCGTACAATTATTTCTACCCGAAAAAATGTTTTCATACATAAAAAAAAATAAAAAAACATTAATATCATTCAACTTATATTATTCATTTTTTTTTCATTAAGCATTACAAATAATTGTCACAAGACAAAAAATAATTGTTAATTTCAATACTAGCATTTATATTAGTATAAATAATTTCATTAAAAAAAAAAAAAAAATGTCAACATTTATGTTGTATAGTATATAATAATTATATTATTTTTTATTGAACATTCAATTTTTTCTTTTATTATTAAAACCACCAGTGTGTATGCCAATTAATTCTCAATTATAATTATTTTTATGGTATTAAAAAAAAAAAAAAATTGTCTGTTTAATATAATATGTTTATTAACTTAACTTTAATGGCTATTGAGAACATTATATAATAATTTCTGTCAGTTAATTAAATTTATTTATTTTTTTTAAATGTTTATACATGTTAATTATAATTTATTATTGGCATAGATAGATAATTATAAGCTTAATATTATGATAAATTGGTTAATTTTAGTTATAATTTTATAAAGGATGAATTTGTTTATTATGTATTTTTCTTAAATTAATTTAGTCCATAAATGTCAGTATGATTTATTATTGTTATGCCTTATTTATTTGCTTAAGATTGTATGGTAGTAGGCACCATACGGATTTAACTAAATTATGTACCACAAGGTGCCCTGCTTACTGTTACTCTTGACTGGAATATAGTATTAATTAGTTTTGTTTTAGGTGTATAAATTAACAAAAAATATGATATGTAAATTCTGATGACTTTTTATGTGTATAATTAATTAATAGTTTTTAAATCATATTTACTCTCCCATTCTTACATAATTTAATTGATAATTTATAATTTATAATTTATATATTTTTTTTAATGTACTCAGAGTTAAATATTACAATTACAATGTTATTTGACAAAAATTATATAAATTAGGAATAGTCAATTTACCCATTCCAAAAATTATTCAATTTCTCTATGCTTTCCAAAATATCTTAAAATATAATTATCAAATAACAGACATTAAACTATAAAAATATTTAATAAAATATAAAGTTTGAATCGAAACTATAAATTTGTAGAAAAAATAAAATGTTCCAAGGCATTTTTTTTTTTTTTAATTGGCTCTTCTTAATGTGCTAATAATAATTGTCAAAATAACTTACTTTTAATTTATTTTAATATTTTACATTATTTTTATCTAAATAATAATGTATGTATTCACACAATTAAGATATTTGATATATTCATGTTCATTTTTATATAAGTAATATGTTATAATAACAACACTTTTAAGAGTTAATAGTGTTAATACTATTGTATTCATATATAGCATTAAAAAAACAAAAAAAGAGTAAAACCAAACAACTTTTGGTTTTACCATGCAATTTATACATATATTTATTTAAAATTATATAAATTTATTTATATTATCTTACAGAATCTATTATTTTACTTTATTATTTATAAATAATGTATGGAAATGTTTTAAAAAAATTATGTTTTATGTTTTTCTAGGAATTGGTTTTGGACTTATCTATTTACCTGCTGTTGTATGTGTTGGTTACTACTTCGAAACTAAAAGATCTTTGGCTACTGGTATTGCTGTATGCGGTTCTGGTTTTGGTACATTTGCTTTTGCACCACTTGCCACTATGCTGCTCGATCACTTTACTTGGCAGACATCAAATTTAATTCTTGCTGGATTGATTCTTTCTTGTGGAGTAAGTGTTTTCCATTTCACTAGTTTATTTAGTTTTATTAATTAATAATAATAATTGTTGTAAATTAACATTAATATATTATTTTAATTTTAGTTATTTGGTGCTTTGATGAAACCTCTTGAATATCCAAATGAAGGGTGTAAACCATTACTACAAAGAATGGCGGATGAAAAAAGAATGCAGATGGAACGTGGTTCGATTGGTGGATCATATTTTATTGTTCAACTTAAAGATGGTTCATTAGAAAAAAGACAAAAATTACCACTGAACATTGATCCTGGTGTTCATTCTAGTTTTAACTTAGATGAATTAGTTGGTAATACCGGTTCTCCCATCACCCCAATTCCTACCATGGTAGTTTTGCCTACAATCAAAGAAGTAAAAGCACCAGAACAGAGTGGATCTAGCAATAGTTCCAGCAGTGCTGGAAGTGGAGAATTAAAATCTGATAAAAAAGATAACAAAAAAGATACTAATTTTAAATCAGAACCAGAACAAAATGATGAAAAACTTGTTGAAACAAATGGAAATGGAGAATTAAATGAAGTAAAAGCTGCTATTCCTAGAAATGCTTCTCAACCTGCATTCACAACTCATGTGCAAGGTTTACCAAAAAATGGATCAGTACCATTTTTTGACCGGATTCGAAAGACTAGTGCCAGTGAGCGTTACCGACCTACACTAGGACCAATTAAAGTTTCTAGACCTAATCTTAGTTCAAATGGAGATATACGTAAATCTATACATTTAAGATTATCAAATGTTTCTATACTAGGTGGTAGTAAAAATAACAATGCCGAAGATATGTGGTCAAATGTTAGTGATTTAAATATATAATTTGTATTATTAAATTTGAGTGTACCCATACTATGAAATTGAAATGTTTGTTTTATTTTTTGTAGGTGGATACAGATAGTATAGGATATACTTCATCTAAAACAAGCATAAGAGGAAAAGAAACGGTGCGTCCAATGTCTAGAAAAGATATCTTTTACTCGGGTAGTGTGTTGAATTTACCTGAATACAGATCACAAAAATCACTTGCTAGCTACCGACAGAGTATTTTGTCATTACCAAAATCAATGATGAAGGTTAATGATGATGATGATTTAATAATAGATGGTTTGTATGAAATACTCATCGAGTATGAACATAATTAAAATGTTGATTATATATTTCAGAAGGTTGTTGTTCATTTTTACCAGAATCCATTAATTCTGTATTGTCTTCAATGATGGATACAAGTTTACTTAAAGACCCTGTGTTTTTGACTATTGGGATCAGTAATGTATTTGGAATGGCCGGACTTTATGTACCATTTGTATATTTAGTAGACTTTGCCAAAGTAAGTCGCGATGATATGTTAAAATGAAACTGCAAAGTATTTTTATTAAATTTAATTAAATGTTTTTATTTATTTTATCAAACGTTAGTTATCCAATATTGATTCGAACCAAGCATCATTCCTGCTATCTATCATAGGTATAACTAACACCATTGGTCGTGTAGTTTGTGGTTTTGTTGCTGATTTCCCTTGGGTCGATTCACTATTCCTCAATAATGTATGCCTATTAATTAGTACAGCTGCTGTTGCTGCAACACCATTCTGTGTCACTTATACTCATTTTGTTATAATGGCAATATTCTTTGGAATTGCAGTGTGTAAGTAATTATTGCTTACCCAATATTGTTGTGATATAATTAAACTCAAACAATGTTTATTATGTTCTAGCTGGCTACATATCATTGACTTCTATTATCCTCGTGGACTTATTGGGTCTTGATAAGTTGACAAATGCTTTTGGTCTCTTGATATTATTCCGTGGGGCGGCCGCAATTATTGGGTCACCATTAGCCGGTGCAGTTTATGATTATACTAACACCTATGACTGGCCATTTTTTATGGCTGCATTCTTTTTCTTGGTGTCTGCAATAACTAGCTTCATGGCAGCTCCATTGAAACGTTATGTGGACCAGAGACAAATGGCTTTACCCCAAGATGATGATGATGCACTCACACCAATTGATGAAGATGATGAAGAAGATGATGAAGATGAAGATAATACACACCACCATCATCACCAGGTGCCTACTATAATTGAAACAGCTCCTACACCAAATAAACCACCATTACAAGAAATAAAACAAATAGAGAGTGTTGTTTAATTTTCAAAATGTTATTTTTCTTCTTTTTTTACTTAAAAATGTATGTCATCTAATTTTATAAGCATTTAATTATTTTCTATATTTAGCTTTTTTCAGATTAAAAAATAAGAGAAATATTTTTAAATATGTAAATAATTGTTTTATTTCTTAATAATACAAAAAATAAAATATTTCCATGTTAGTTAACAAGTGTGCCCGAAATGTAGGTATTTTGTAAATAATAGTTAAGAGAAGTGTTTGACTAATTTAAACATTGAATTATATAAGTATTTTTTTATTTTCTCTTATTTTACTTTACAATAAAAAAATATGTAGAGTTATATATTTAAATTACGATTATTTTTTAAGAGCGTACACATACTAGTATGCCATAAAATACATATAGAAGCTGTGATAACTTCTTGATTTTTATATTTTATTTAAAGGGCATTTTAAGTCTATAGGAGTAATATATGCATAATCATTTATGTTTTGATGGGTTTTGTATTATACAAACTTAACCGTTTTACTTTAAAATTTAATTTATATACTTTAATATAATATTTTTAAATTTGCTTTTGTAAATAATGATAAAAAAAAAATTGAAACCATAAAACTTTACAATTAGTAAAAATTATACTTAAAGAAGTACCAGTTATTATTATTTTTTTTCTATATAGAATATTAAAAAAAAACTGCAAATTAATTAATTATTATAATCTTAAATTTATATTGTAAATATACATATTGAAAAAAAATGTACAAAAATCAAATATAAGTGTTTTTTTTTATTTTATTTTTTTATTTCTCAATCTGTGGCTTTTCCGACTTTGGCTTGAACTTCAAATATAGTAAGAATAATGCTAACGATCCATATGTAGCACATACAATCTGTTAAACAATAAAAAATTATGTTTAATATTTTTAATACTATTCAAAATAACCAGTTCATATAATTGTCATTAATAATGATCATATTTGTAAATTAACGCTAAATTTATGTAAAACAATTACGATACCATACATCAAACATTTAAATTGCTTATTCAAAAACTATGATTTGAGATAACATGTGTATCTTAAAACATGCACAAATCCATAAAAATAATTATCTGGAATTTAAATACTTAAATGAAAATAATAAACAAGTAAATTAACATTTTATACATAATTGATTACCTATGTATTTAATTGTTGATTTAGGTTAGGGATGGACTAAAATTAAAAAATATTGATATTATTGATATTGATAAAATGTAAAATTTATCATTTGATATTAATATTTTCCACAAAAATATCGATGTTTTGATACATCAAAAATTTTTTTTTTCCGTATTCTTGTCTATAGTTTGCGAATAGAGATTTTATATCATAAATCTTATACATAGTATTACCATTGATTTTAAAATAGTCTATTCTATTATTACTTTGCATCTGTTTGTATTTGAACAATTTTTAAAAAATGCTGGACGTACTTGGAAGGTGCTATAATAATATTGTACTCAATACTGTAATAACTTCTAATTGATCATTAACTACTAAGTCTATCTTTAATAAATAATCTAAAAGTATGATTGAACTGTAATAATTGTGTCAGATAATAATTGGTATCTGGCGATAAAAAAAATTTAACTATATACCTATTTATAGTTTAATATTATATTTTATTTTCATTTAAAATTTTTGTATACTTTTGAAATATTGATATTAATATAAGATGATATATCTATAATATCAAAAATCGGATAATATCAAATGATATTGATATATTGTGCACAAATATCGATATTTTGATATTATCGATATTTTTGGCCTATCCTTAGTTTAGGTAATAATTTGGATAGGTATAAATGAATGCATGTTTAAATTTTGGTATAGTTATACTTACATTGAATCGACCATTCGAAGTATTTGTGTTAAAGTAACGTTTGAACCCTGTTAATTTTTTAGTGTCTTCAATTTCAGTCATTTTGTTGGATTTTATTTCAACGCTGGCAATGAGAAATTTTAATACTATTTTTTATTTTATAATTTAATATGTTTAATTATGTTATAATACTCAAAAATATTTTTGGTGAAATGTAGATATTATATTCTAAAACGTAAATTTGTCTCTGTATTCTGTATTTTACTTTTCCCTTTGAAATTAAAGATAATTCACATAAATCAATATTCAATTAAGAACAAAGAAAGTTGGAAAACCATAGATGATAGATACAAATTAAAATTATTATGTCAGGCGATTGAAGATTGATGATTTCAATAGTAATCTATGTATGGAAAATTCGTTAGTTTTTAATATTATTATTCTATGCTGTGCTGTTTTTGTATTAAGGTATTGGTGTAGATCATTTATTAAGGAGTACTGTATAGGCAATATTGTAAATATATACAGACGCGTGTGTCCCTGTGTGAGAAGTAAATGAACATTAGTGTGATTTTATTTGAGATTATTAGAAGTTAGGTAAATTTTCGACCGCTTAATAGAATAATGCATTACAAACATAGATTGCTCCAACCTTCAATAAAAAACAAATATATATATTTTAATCCATTAATGAAGTTCATTTTTAACACAAATAAATGGAATAACGAGAAATAAGTATTACGCAAATATAAATTATCACCATGATAATGTCGATGAGTGACTGACTAATTACTCGTCCATTATGTACTTATAGCACATTCATTCTTTATATTTACCTATAATTATTATTTTAAGCCTTTATTTAATTCGTGTCTTTTCATTTTAGTAATATAAATTATAATAAATCAAATTTAACGATCGAATCATTGAATCGTTATCGCAAGATATGGAATATTAATATAATCATTGCAATTCTTAGAAATACTATTACATACGTACGCGCATGCAAATGTATCCAATAAACACTCAAATATATTTCACAATTAATAAATCGAATAAAAAGCACAAAAAGCAGGAGAAAAATTCACCTAGTTCTAATGGTTATATTATTATTTTAAAAAATTATTGAAATTCCTTATGTTGTTTACTATGTTATGTAGGAAATTTATTTTTAATTTTATATTTAGCTAATTAACCATGATACAAAATGAATTCACTGTTTTTTTTTTCACATATAGTTCTACGAGTCATAGGATAATAAAATAAAAATATTTTTCATACATATCATAGAATATAAGTTAATAAATTTAAATTATTTTTCAAAATTAAAATTGGACTATTAGAAGTTAGGTAAATTTTCGCCCGCTTATTGGTCTAAATGCATGAAAAATATAGATTGCTCCAGCCCCCTTAATAATATTTAATTTCACAGACATATATATTATATAATATACGAGGTCCCGTGATAAATATTCAGTGATGTTTTGCAAAATTATTTCTAGGGTACCTATTCTGTAGTCGTTATGCAACTAGGAGGAGGGGTAAACACCTCTAAAATTATTCATATAGAGTGAACTATGCAACGTAATAAAGAAGAATACTGATGGGAAAAAATATTTAATCACTTTGTTAAAATATAAATAAAAACATAGACATATTAAATTTATTATATATTATATAATATAACCCAACCTTCAAAACAACACTGATAATATATCATTTTAGATAACTAGTTAAGTAATAAGTATCTTAAATTGTAATTTGGAGAAAAATGAACGCATATGCCATTTTGTGGTTCCGATTTTGAGTTTGACGTTTTACGTTACGTATTCAGTGGCCCGGACGCACCGGTATTCACACTTTCACAGTACCTGTATATAAATAGTTTATAGGTTGTACCTAACTCTGGTCTGTCTACAAATTACAACTATTTCGATTTATGATAATTATATTGATTATGGTTATTAATAAATAATATACTAAATTCTGAACTGTAACGGTACTGTTCGTCTAGTGAACGTTCGTCGATAGATTTGACTAGTGAAATCCTGAGGATAAATATAGTTGGCTAAGCTATCTATGCACTAAAAAGCTATACAGCCCCAGAGAAACTCCCAGGGATCTTAGTTTAAATAAGTACAACTCAAATTTGCAACACAAGATAATATGTTCTACCATAGATTAAATATATATATATATATAGTATATTTAATCTATGATTCTACATTCATCAACGAAAAACCTATATAAATTATACACCTGATATCTGGATCCAGGCGATTGACCAATAGAAATCCGGATGACGGGCGGAGATGATGTGCGCGGGAACGATTATTTATGAATAAAATATAAAATAACTTTAGTATAAAATTGTAAGTGTGTTTTCTCTTATAGGTACGATTGACGTCTGCGTTTCAAAAACGGTCGTTGCGACTCGCGATCGTAGTGCTCTGCAGGAAGCAGTGGTCTGCGTAAGCGCATTGTGTGCAATCATAATTATAGATTACATTTTAGTACCTACTCGTGTGCCCGGCCAACAGCGTCATCATGGGCGGAAAGTTTTATACTTGGGGAGGGATACAATTTTTTTTTAACGGATCATGATGGGTATTTCTCCATACGCCACTCGTTTACCAAGTTTTATATTATATAGAAAAAAAAAAAAATCTGGTGAGCGGGTACGAGTGATTTGGAGGAGAGGCTAAGCCCTCCTTTATTTGCACTTATGATCATATATATTATCATAACGATAATAATATTATAACAATCCGTGTCTTTTCGTTCGCCCGTAACCCGTGAGATTTTTTCATTGTATAGGTTATTATTTCGATTGTTTATTACCTGTATATATAAACATTCTAAACAATCTTCGGGTAAGATTACAGCCCCAATATTATTTTTCGCCTATTAAATTTTTTTTGTGAATGAATCTTTTTTTTTAAAAAAAAAAAAAACATTTTTTTAATTCCGCCCATTTTTTTTTTTTTTTTGGAAGACAGTGTTTATAAGTAGGTATAAATATTATTACCAAATAAGAATTATTGAATTATTGTTATTTAATCACATACCAATAACAAATTTGACCATTAATATTTACCATTTTAATATTAAATATTTTCTAATAAAAAAATCACTTATTTTAATTGAAGACTTTTTCACGCATTATAAAACTACAGAATACTGTATAATATTAAATAATACACATTAGGCACACATATAAAGTTTAGTGAAATAACCCATAAATGTATCACGTTTTCGTTATACAACTATGAACCAACTATAACATATATATATATATATATATATATATATACAGTGGACGCCGCTTATAAGACTCACGGATATAAGGTTCAATCACTTATTAGACTCAAAATCACCTGGAACGATCCGGACGTATCCAAATACATTAAAAAAAATTCGGTTATAAGACTCGTCACTTCGGTTATTAGACTCAAGTTTCATAAGAAAAATGTTTGAATATGGTAAAATTTATAAATAAATAGGTTTTTAAAACTTATTTGTGTTGGTTATTATGTACTTATTACTGTGTGTTCACAACAAATTTTATTTACAATTTGCAAATGAAGCATGGTATAACGTTAGTGGTGTGACAATCCAAAATTGCTTTTGTCATGGAAGTTTCGTCAAAACTCTGGAAGAGGAGGAGAATGAGGACAGATCTATTGAGACGCAGAGAGACCTTATTGAAAAAATACACGAGGATTGGATGGATATCGACAGAGATCTTCAAACTTCTGAAGAGTATTTTGAGGATCAAATTTGTCGGTCTATCATAAATAAAGCCACCAGCAACAATGGAGAGAATGACGAAGGTGACGAGGAGGAAGTTGATGTCGTAGTTAAGTCACCATCAAATAAAAAAGTACTAGAGGCTCTAGACGTATTGAGGAGAGCTGTTCATCACCAAGATAATAATTTTTATTTACAATATGAGTACGAGCAGTATATAGCAGGAATAGTTGAAAATAATAAAAAGCAAACTAAACTCACAAATTATTTAATAAATAATAAATAATATAGATTGTATATTTAAAATTATAAAATATAAATTAATATATATGTATTTAATTAATAATATAATGTTTATGCAATAATATGTAATAAATAATAATATAAAATATGTATGTATGTAATAAATATATATGTAGCAAAATAAAGTTAATATTTAATTAGAATTTTTGTTTATTTTTTTCCCACTTCGCATATAAAATTCATTCGGTTATAAGACTCACATTGGACTGGTCCCAAAGTGAGTCTTATAAGCGGCGTCCACTGTATATATATTATGACAAAAACATTTTACTTAATTATGATTTATAAATCATAATTATTAAATTATATTATCTAAACACAAAAAATAAGATCATAAAAATTTACCACCCCAACGTTCCACCAGAAGGGGCAATTTCCCACCCTGCCCCTCCCCCCCATAAATACGAGCCTGGTGTCTCGTATAAGTCCATAAAGGCTGGAATGTTTAAAAGACCGATCGCCGACGCCCAATGTACAAATCACTGAAAGTATTGCATTAGTACCACTCGTAAAGTCGTAACAAAGTATAATTAGTAAACACTATAAAAATAGCTATAATATTGCAACAATGAGGAATGAGGATACAAATTAAAGAAACTCAATGTCAAAACGTTTCAATAAATTACAACTGTTGTATATAATGATGATTATATTTCCATTTTCATTTCATGGATGGCGCAGGGCCGTGTTTAAGGGGGGGCAGAGGGGGAAATTGCCCCCAGCATCAAAATATTCTTATTAAAATATGGGGGTTCAAAATTTTTTAATGTCAATTAATATGAGGTGGGGAGAGGTAAAAAGTAAATATGCAGCATTAAATTTATTTTGCCCCCAGTGTTTTCAACTTTAAATCCGACACTGGGTTGGCGATGTCACTTATGGGACAGTTTTTTCCAAATTTCAAAAATAATACAATAGGCATTAAACTACTATGTACTTAAGTACTTTAATAAATAAAAGTTAGGTAGGGAGGTTCGTTTTCCTGTAGCGATGTCGGACACTCACTAGCAGTGCGGGATTTACGTATAAGCTACACAAGCTGTAGCTTAGGGCCCCCACTGCCTTGAGGGCCCCCCCGAAAAATTATCCAAATTGTCTTGTCTGGAAAAGAGGGGCTCAGTTTACAATGATGCTGCAAAAATGTTTTCATTCTTAACAAAATTAGAAGCCACAGAAGAAGAGATTCGTGAAGGAGTAAGTGCTTTGTGCCAAACATATCCTGAAGATGTTGACGTAAATCTTGAAGGAGAAGTCAAGCATTTCCATCAATATCTTAGACATAGTCAAACTTACAGTTCCGTGGAACAAGATTGTCTGACACATCAGGATCTGTATATGGTAATATTTAACGATCGTGTCCAATCAACATTCCCTAATGTAGAAGCAATATTGAGATTGTTTCTTAGTATGATGGTTGCAAATTGCTCTGGTGAAAGATCTTTTTCTCAGCTAAAGAGGATAAAAAATGAGTTTAGAACAACAATGACTCAAGATAAATTATGTTCCCTTAGTCTTATGTGCATAGAAAGTGACAAACTACGCAGTTTATCATTTGATGATGTTATCAGTGACTTTGCTTTGGCAAAGGCAAGAAAGAGAGCATTTTAGTTAATTATAATTATGATATAAAATAATAAGTTTTCTTGTAATTTATGCTTTTTTAAAAAACTTTTTTCGGTTCACCGAATTTTATATTTTTAAGTGTTTATTAATAAAAATGATATTAAGTAAGTAATTATTTCAATTATCTATATACTTCATAATTGTATTGCAGTTAACTCTCTAGATATCCGAAAATCATACTTGCCACTGACTTATAATCGTAGGTGATGGTAGAATACGAATTTAGGGGGGGGGGAATATTTATCCGGACCTTTAAAGGGCCCCTCATCTCAAATAGCTTAGGACTTGATCTAGTCTTAATCCGGCCCTGCTCACTAGATACACATATTATGGGTGTCGTAGGTAAAAAATATATTTGGGTAGAGTTTGAGTTAATATCTATTAATAATATAAAAAATTGTTCGTATAATATTAAAAACTTAAAAATCTATAATTATAAAGATGATTGAATACCTAAAACCACGTTAGTAAAGTTAGCCTACCAAATCGTCTAATTCACCAAATTAATGCCAATATTTAGAAAATAATTGAAAATTGGTGATTAAATTTGCGAATTTGTAATTAAGCCGTAAAGTCAATATTAAGATTGCTACCTACATATATTTAGTCCCATCACTTTGTGTCTTTGTCCGATTTAAGGTCAATTTACACACATGACACATTGACACACCAGTTACGACTTACGTGTCAGTAACGTTTCCGATCTCAATACGATAGGTACGACTCCGAATTTTTCGCCACTCATCCAGTGGTGCCCAAGTAGTGTCATAATATGTTTAGCATAGTATATATTTGAACACCCACCCATCCCAATACTCAGGGAAAAAAAGTACATTACATAGTTTTCTTAAAATGTTTTATTATATTTAATATTATTTATGAATATACACATATAACATTATTAATAAATACTAGACTTAAGTAAGACTCTTTGTTCAAGAATTACTAATATACGTAGGAGAACATGGGGCAAAATGGGGACGCTAACGTGTAAAGGCCTAAAAAACGTTATTTTCCTTTCAAATTTCGTTACACAATCTATAAGTTATGGTAATTTATTTATTATTTATTATGAAGTATGAAAGTAATTTATATTGTAGTTCATAAAGATATAAAAAAAAGTATAGTTTACGAGTTTACCCCACTTTGCTCCATGCGTGGGGCAAAATTGTGACGTAAAATAAAATGCATTTAAATTCTATAAATTAAAATTTTTTTAATAAAATATTATTTATAGTGTTTATAATAAAGTAAACATAAGATAAGACATTTTTATGAACAAAATTCACATATAAATCTGGCCTCGGAATCTTCAATACCAGCACAAAGTAGTAGTTATAATTAAAAACACTATAACGAGCAATTACATTTACGTCTAAGGGGGATGCTGGTTCACCTAACCACTATTCCGATGTAATCTCTTTGGTATTACAGAAAAAATTTGAGCATGAAAGATGTTATGTAAGTACAATTGTCTATGGCAGACGTGTTTAACCTCTTTAAAGACAGGGCTACATTTGAAATTTATATATGCATCGCGAGCAGTGATGTTTTGCCAAATTTTTTCATGGGTATACGCCACTCCTTAGGCAACTAGGGGTAAACATCTCTAAAATTATTAGAGGGGGGTAACTATAATTTTTTGTGTAGAACGATCATTTTCATAGATACGGAGGTATACGCGTGTATATCCACGTATTTTTATTTTTTTTTTCGAGGGCATATGCTAAATAATCAAATTGTCAAAACATCACTGAATTCGCCGGCCACATATATATACTAGTATAATATTATATAATATTATATAATATTTTTTTTTTTTTTTCATTAGATTTAATAACATTAATATCTTTCTTTACGACAATCAAAAAATATATGTAAATTAGATAATGTGCAGACTATTGTGTTTGAAAACCTTTTTCTGAATTTGTACTTTATTATATCTATATCGAATTTGTGACAGATTTTACATTATATTAAATATTAAATGGATATCATCTTTCGAAAGTTAACAGTTTGATTTTAAAACTTCAAGTGCGAGTTTCTATTTTAATTTGAAACATGTAATGAAAGTTGTTACAAACCAGTCAATTTTATTAGAACTCACGGATTGAAACATAGACAATTTTTAGATTTTTAAATGAAATTCAATCAATATGTACCATAATCAGGTTCGGTGGTTAATCTGTGGAAAAGTATTAAAACGATTTTTTGATCTTTGTAGTAAAATTTAAATATATATGATAGAAAAAAACAAACCAGTAGAACAATTTGAAAACGAAAAATGGATGTGAAATCTTGCTTTCTCTGATATTTCAGCGCTATTAAATGAATTAAATATGAAACTTCAAAAACAATCAAAAACCATATTAGATTCTGAGCGGAGCGAAGATTGTATTGTTTCTACAAAGATGTTTTTTTTATGTATGAAAACATTTTTTTGAGTAGAAATAATTGTCCGATTATCACTTATGTACCACAAGTGGTGTGCTTTCGGTAGCAAATCGTATCATCTTGGTACTTTATTCAGCTTATTTTTAGAATTTCCCAAAAGTTTTTTCCTAGGAGAAGAAAAACTACCAAAAAATGGCAAAATTATGATTTCCGTAATTTTTTATTTTTTATTTCGTGATAACTAATTGAGTTTTGATCGTAAGGACTTGAAATTTTTTTTTAGAGTACGAATATAGGTAATATACAAATGTGGTAAAATTTTGGAAAAGATTAGTTGATTATTTGGCCTAATATATATCTATGAATTTTTTCCAAAACAAATTAATGTTACCTACAATTTTTTGTTTATCGATTTGAAAATTTTACAGAAACCTTATAATATACAACTTAATCTTTTTACAAAATATTTTGAAAATCGTGAGTGACAATTTTTATCATGAAATGATTAACTCGTTGTCTTCTTGAATATTGACCATAGGGATTTGAAATTTATTTTACATATTTACACATGTAATTTACACACGTTGTAAATTTTGGAACGGATTATCAGTATAATATATTGTAATATATTAAGATTCGCTCAGAAACGTATTTTCTCATACAATATCATTGCATTAAAATCTTAATAATTATAATAAACTACTAGTTTCTCCGAAGTCTGAAGGGACGAAGGAGGAACGTCCATAATCGACCTTTCCACTTTTTGAACTTGTAAATGATATACAATTTTGAAACAAATAAAGAAGAATTTTTTTTACATTTTAAAACGTGTCTAAAAATTAAATAAAGTTTTTTTATTGATGTTCCGGTGGATCACTTTGTAAATATGTTGAAGAATTTATCAGTGTTTAAAAACCGTTTTCAAAAATTCAAATCGCACATGATATCTTTCAAATTATCGAAAATCCATTTTAATCCGATCAAAATATGATTAAAGGAATGTTCAACTTAAACTCACTCATAGATTTAAAAATAAATAATCATTTATATATAAAGACATTGCAGAAAAATATAGAAATCTAAACAATCTACATCATCTACTATTTTATAAAATTCTACCTAATGATTTTCCAAAAATAAAAGAATTATCAATATGTATGTTTACATTATTTGGTTCAACATATATTTGCGAACAAACATTTTTCCATTTAAAATTATACAAAATGTTCAGAAAGATCTCGATAAACAGGTAAATATTTACATTACAATCGGAATAACCGAATAACGCATTTCACACCAGATATTGAAAGTTAGTTAAAGGTAAGAAAATGCAAATTTATTTTAATTTAATATCTATTCTAATATAGCATTATTTTGTTTTTTTTTTTATATACTTCCAAGTCTTCGTCTTTATCAACTTAACGGATTTCCAATGACAATTTTGTCATTCACACTTTGCTTGACGTCATAGTACTCAAGTAGTACTCCTAATAACTCAAAAATTTTACCAAATGGTAAAGTTTGTATTGAAAAAACTCATACACTCAAAGTTTCTTTGCAGAAGTAAGGAGTTTGCCAGTAAATTATAGTAACCGATTTTAAAACATCCATGAAAAATGATGCTCAATTTCCTGCTAGTTTCCGCATTGTAAATGACAAAACATTGCTTTAACTTTTGATACGGTATTGTCATGTAGATCTTGAAAAACAGAAGCTCAACTAATCCCAATAGACAGAACCAATTTTCAAGATATATTTGAATATTGCGCCTCATGTATGGATTGTCAAATAAAAACACTTGGGATACATACTTAAATTCGGCATCTCCAACTTAAATTTTTGATAATGAACTTGGCTTACATAATTTAATGATTTTAGACAAGATTGATCATCTCTAACTAGCACTTGTACTCTTGGAGTGGGCGTTTTCACCTTGGTGGATATCCCATATTTAATTATTGATGTTTTAAAACAAAGTGTTCTTTTTCCATTGGGAAAACTATTAATTAGTTGTGTATATAGGTATTATACTCTTTAATCTCCACTCACTGTCGACCAATTTCATGTATTTTATGGCAACTACAACTTATCCAGTGGCGCACACAAGGCTGAAGCCACCCCCAAAAAAATATTTTTTACATTAAATTATAAATTATTACAGCACATTGTCACAAATATAGTATTAAAATGATGAATGATAATGTTTTTTTCCCAAATTTTATTATGTTAGATAAATATAAATAGTTCAATAATACATAATAAGGTTTGTGGCAATTGCCGAGCGCTTATTTTGTTGAAAATTATTTTTAGATTTATTGGTATTAACGTATTCTAATTTTAAGAACTAGTCAACAGCGATTAGGTTCGATTTTGATCAATAACTACAATAACAATATTAATCATAATTGTAGACTATCTGTCACATGAATTTCGTTTGTTTAATTCAGTCTGTTTGATTTTGTCATTGTGAATGTTGTGTTGAATACGTACTTACTACTTTGTGTAAAAAAATCTGCAAAATGAGTCAAAAATGAAGCAAAATTACGCAAAAAAACGAAAAAAAATTAAATTTTAAATTAATTGGTCATAATATTTAATTGAAAATATTAAATACAGTATACTACATAATTTGTGGCAGTAATAATAATAAAAGTTTAAAAATGAGTAGTAGTAATTGCTTTTTAATGTGTGTAAGGAAAATGTTTAAGCCCCTACCAAACAAAAATCCTGGGTGCGCGCTTGAACTTATCCAAAGTTGTTTGAGATAATAATGACAACCTTCTCATCTTCCCATTCTCAAGCATGCATTTCCAAAGTTGCTTTTAATTGTTAATTTTTTTAGCATAATAACAACTTCAATTAACATAGCTCCTTATTAGATTTAATCTTTAGCAATTTCAAATCGCTTACAAAAAGTCAAACGGATAAACTATCCTTAAGATCCTATTGAATCCTTAGATTCAATTATACCACTTGATCCCCACCACTATCTTTTTTTACTTAATAAAAGCTAGTCTCATTTTCAAATATAAAGCAGTCTAATATTATTTAACAGTAGTTAATTACTGTATAATATAAAGTAGGAAATTCAATTTTTGATTAATTTAATAGTGAAATACAATATTTTTTAAAATAATACATAATTGATTTTTTTAATTTAATATTTTTTACATACTTATAATTATGATTTATAAATGCTGACTGAATAAAAATCAAATAACATATTTAAAATCTAAATAAATAATTATAATCAAATTATAAAATCAAACAATAATTTTCAAAATATTTTGCAAATGTTTCAAATATTTTTATTTAAAACTATTTTTGTATCATAACATTAAAATGATTTACTAAGCTTATCTAAAATTTTAAAATTATGACTACAAAAATAATATTTATTTCATCAATTTTAATCTAAATTATATTAAAAATTGTTTCATATTTCAATTTAATTGTAAATAAAAATAAAATGCAGAACAATTCAAAATTTTGTATTTTAAGAATAATTATTTATAAAATGAAAAAGTATACATTATTTACATATATTTTAACACAATTATTTCAAAGAAACGATGTAGTTTTATTTACAAGACTTTTTGGGAATATTCGAATAAGAATTATCGTCACTTACAAAATTATAAATAATAGAGTAACATCAATTTTATCATAAATTTAAAAAAATAATGGCTATACTAAACATAATAAATATATTGCATAAATTCATAAAACTAAAAATACAAATGGTAAATAAGACTTAACACAAGTGCTTCAATAATGGTACAGTTAAAAAATACAAACATTTGATCACAAAAATTAAAATTGCTACAACCCAGAAGTACATTTAAATCAGCATCAATGGCCTAATAATTTAAACTAATTAAGTATGGTGGATTGGATTATAATTAGGGTAGAATATAATTGGTGAAAACAGTTTTAATTTTATATTAATAGGTTATCTATAATAATATCGATAATGTACAGAAATAAATAAATTTATAAATATAAAAATATTAAAATTAAAATATAGGTATTTTTGGAATATTGATATTTAAAATTGTTAACAAGTCAATTTAATAATAAAACAAAAGAATATGCGAGAAAAGAAGTTACTGTTTTAAAAGTATTCTATCTTTCTATACTAACTTTAAACTTAACTATTTTATAAATTATTGGTTAATCTAGAACAAATTTTCTATATATTAACCTTCGGTGTTCACTGATTCTCTTGCATGATGTGTACGTACATGTTTGTTATGATTTGACTTTGAACTAGTTGTTTTACCACATATATGACACGTGTGAGGCTTAAGTCCAGTGTGTGTTTTTATGTGATCGGTCAGATAGTAACTGCGATGAAATCTATAAAAACACAATTATATATAGATAGTTTGTTTATATATTATACATAATTATAAAAATTTACTACTTATAACAATATTTATATAATAAAAAATAATTTTTTCAAACTTCAATGTATTAAAATAAAGTTAGTAATTTTAATTTAGTATTACTCCATGTGAGTATAATGTAAAGAACAGCATCTATCGAATAGATATTGAAAGTAATTATTATTAAAATGTGTACAACTGTAGCAACATGATAATGACATGAAATTAATATTTTGTTATCAAAATACAATTGTTTATAACACCCTACTGACTTTTATTGTCTTTTGGCAGATTATAAATGACATGTAGTGTAGAAATACTAAAATGTTATAAATAACAATTAATATATATAAGTGCAGGGTATGTTAAATTTATCTGGATACAACATTAAATAATTACAAAAGTATCATTTAAATTGATAATTAGGTTATTTTATTATTATTATGAAGTACTATTTTGTTACTTAAAAAATCAAAATATTTAACATTAATGCATTGATTAAATATAATAAATAGTAAAATAAATAAATATTTAATCAATGTTTTAAAAGTAGATAATTATTTAGTAATTTTAGTTTTATTGAATATACAATTCATTACCACTGTTTAAGTCTTATTGCCTTTTATAATTTATTTATTAGTATTGAAGTTTATTGTATACTTCAAGTTAATTACTTACTTTTTGCCACATTCTTTACATTCATATGACCGATTGCCTTCTTCATGTTCTGCCATATGTCTCATACAATGTTTTTTTCTAATAAATTGTTTGCCACATTCATTGCATGTGAAAGGACGAACACCATTATGAGAACGCATATGAGCCTCCCATTCATGTTTGAGATAAAAAGCACTTTTGCACTGAGTACATTTAAAAGGTTTATGTGTTCGTGATGTATGAGTCCACTGGTGCATTCTTAAATTCCACTTGGTTCGAAATGATCGATTGCATATATTACACGAATGAGGTCTCAAATCTTTATGAATAAGCATATGTGTAGCAAAGGATTTTCGTAAAAATGTGCTATTGCATATGTGACAAGTCATGTTTTCAATAACACGTTCTTTTGTAGGTAAATATGCAGAGTCATGTGTATGCCGTATATGCCTAGTTAGTGATGTAGCATGTACAAAACGTTCGGGACACCATTGACATTGCTTTGGTTTGATTTCATGAGTTTCCTTGTGCCATGTAAGTTTTTTTAATGAATTAAATACCTATAAATATATATATAAAAAAAAAAGAAAGAGATAATTAATACATTTATAGTTGAGTAAACATTAAATTTATTTAATTTGCTTTAGTAACCTCTCCACAATGACAGTAAAAATCTTTTGGAGTTATAGTAGAATGTAGTTTACGTATGTGACTATTTAAATTTGCTTTACATCGAAAAGTCTGAACACAACAACTACATTGATATGGTTTGATATTTAGATGACCATTCATGTGATCTTGAAGTCTAACTCGACTAACAAAAGTCTTTTCACATTGATTACATTTGTATGGCTTAATTTGAAGATGACGTTTTAAATGTGTAGTTAAATTAAATTGAGTATGAAATATCCTTGAACAAAAACTACATATTAATGGATGGACGTTTAGTATATGCTCTCGAAATTCAGTTATCATAGGAAAAACTGTGTTACATGTAGGACATAAATTATTCTTATCTGAAAAAATAAAAATAGAATAAATAACTTAAGCAATTGATTAATAAGTAGAGTCCAGATTTGTATATATTTTCAATTTTTTTTTGAGAGTATGCAGTTTGAAGGAGGGTCAGTAATGTTGATGTTTTACTTAACATAGAATGGATAAAAAATCGTTTATAGTGAATATACCTAAATTCATATTTAATTTGTTTTTAAAGAATATTTAAGCATATTTCATCAAAAGTAATTTTTTCTTATAATACATATAATAAATAAAATTTTTTTAAATGATAAAAATTGATTATATACAGATATATATACATGTAAAGTATATTATTTAGCCAATTGTCAAGTTATATAATTTTTTTTTCTTAAAAAGAAACAGTACCTAATTCTGAAATAATTTATAATATATTATATATAATCTGCATAATCTCCTAGCAGTCGTACTATTGAAAATCATATTGATGGACGCTGCGGTGTTTACACCGCAATTACACATCAGCATGTGCTGGAACTTTATAACAAAAAAATTAATTATTGGTAATACAGAATAAACTGGAACTATTGATAAGTATTATTACAAGTTTATAAATAGATAGTTTATGAACATCAGGACCCATTTAATTAATTATTATTGACAATAGAAGGGTTAAAAAATAAATTTAAGTGTTTACACCATAGGTGCGAGTGTGCTAGGAAATTAAGAGTAAATTTTTTGCTAAAAAAGCCTAACTTTACATATATTTGAAAATTTTAAAAGCACATTAATTTAAGCTTTTTCAAGTGCATACAAAACCAAACTCTACTAATAAGTAATAATATTTTCAATAAAATATATCTTTGACTAATTTAGGTATATAAATAATTAAAATAATTAATATTTATACATTATAACTAATAAAAGAATATGATATAAATATAAATAATAATAATACAAATATTATAATTGAAAATGACTAATATAAGTTTGCAAGAAATAACTTTATATAAATAATTTCTTTATTAAGAAGTAACAATTGATTAGATACAATAAAATAATCATACTTTTAGAATTTAAAACAGCTCTCATTCTGTCAATATTGTGTTTATAACACATTTTTATACATTAAAATATTATAAAAAAGTCAAATAACCGAAATAGGATATTAAAAATATAGGTTCTCATTTAAAAAACACAAGTTGTATTGCTCATGTGCAGAATATATAAATTAAAAATATTGTAAGCTGAAATAATGGTCCAGTAGTCTATTATGTACCCGCAAATTTAATTACAAAATGTGTATTAGATATTGAGATATTAAGAGATATTACATACAATATAATTAATCAATGGTCATACCCGCTGTCCTGTCTCCACCTATCTAACAGGGACTAAAAATTACAACTCAGGACTTATTTTATGATGTTTGTGTTGAACTTAAGAGTATAGACATATATTAGGAACTTTAAAGAAACATATTTTAGATGGAATGTCATATCCATTTTGAAAAATATCATGTGGCAATGAAGTTACAGCATGCTAAAAAAATATAAAACTTAATACACTATAATTTCTGTGCTAGATAATATTTTATAAAATAAATGGCATTCTTCCCTCTCACAGCCAAAATACTCTTAAATTTTCTAATAAATGTTTATATGCAACTTAAAAATCAAAAATTAAATTCTGTGTTGCTGTGGTTTTGCTATATTCCTTGTTAGATCGACAGAGACAGAACACACGATTATAATGTTCACTTAAATACTAACCTTTATGAATATCAATAAAATGCAATGTCATTTGTGAGTAATCATCAAAAACTTGACCACAAATACCACATTCTACTTTCAAAGATTGTTGAGTAGAATCTATACCATCCTCTATTTTAGTTGAAAATGGTTTTATGTACATTAAACCTTTTTTCACACCTTCTTCATTTTTATGTTCTTCATCTATATGTGCTTTTCGTGACTTAACATCGTTGAAGTTTATTTTGCAATATAGGCAAGTTAATTTCCCTAACATCAGTTTAACTTCCTTTTTTTCTATTATCTCTTCTTTAGGAATTTCTTCTCTATTTTTTAAAGACATTAAATTTCTGGCAGCAGTACTAACTTCATGTACAGTGTCATCCCATGCAGTACTGGTATGTGGCAGTGACTCATCACCACTTTTCATTGTCCATATTGATGCAAGTATTGGTTCAGGAGGTTCTAAACTTTCTTGACCAGACAATTCTCCATGAGCAGGCATAAGTTCATCTGTTTGAATATCTAATGTTAATTGATGTTCTTGATTATTTGATGATAAATATTCTGGATGTAATTCCATAGTAGTAAGAGTACTATATTGAGGAGGATTAAGTTGAGGGTCTGGATCGGTATGTGATATACGAGCATTTTCATTTGAATAAAAATAGTGTGACGTATAATCTTCATTAACAATTATATTACCATTCGATTGAAATATATCATTATTCAAATTTTCTGTCATGGATGAACCAGTTTCTTCCGATTCTTCATGATGTAGAGACGATTCATTGGATTCTTCTTGAAAGTTAATGCTACCATCAGGTTGGTCTTCTTCAAATTCTGGCGGATAGTCATCTTCAAAAGAAACATTGTTATCTTCATTATCTATGTTATCCTCAGTATTTTCTTCAAGCGCATTTCGGAGTTCTGAAAGTGCTTGACTATTTTGACTTTTAGGTGATGGACAACTATATGGACTATTTCCATCATTAACCCCATGTTGTGAATGACTTGATAATACTGAAGATGTTGAACTACTGTCATCTGATATATTTCCCTCTGATAATTCTACAATTTTTGATAGATTCGAAGTTTGATTTGCTAAAGTCAATAAAGCTTTTATAACATGTTTTTTTGGATGTGTATTTAAATGGGAAGGAAGAGATATTCCTGGACGTAAGTACAATGTGCAAACTGGACAACATGATTGAGACTCTTGATTCATATTTTGTCAACACTAAATTTCAGTCTAAAAAAAAAAATAGTAAAAAATAAAACTATTTTAATAAGAATCTGGCATAAAAGCTTAAAATTAAAAATATATAATTTTAAATATTTAAACCATTTATTATACTTCTGTATAATATGTATTATCTATTGATAAATGTCTGTAAATAATGTGAATATTTAAAATTTGAACATCATATTAAAAATATATATACTTTAAATTATTTAGGTAATAAATAATAATACTAATTTGCAATTTAAATTTAAAAACTAATCTATAATAATTTACAATTAGGTTATAGAAAAATAATTATAATATGTACCTAAAATAATTAAAATTATGTTTAGTTAATAATCATATTAGTAATAAAATTGTATTTGTTTGAATAAATTGTTTGATAATAGTATTCATAATATCTATTGATTACACTGTAATATTGTATTATATCTAGATCAAGAAATTGTAAAAACCCTAATACAACTAATTGAGCAATACTACTATTAGCTAATCGTTTGAACTAATTTTTTTGATAGTAGGCGACCATTTGTCTCCGACATAGTATGTTTGTATTTTAATTAGGATAAATTATAAATAGTACGAAAATCAAGATACACAATTGAAAGTAGAATATTTAAACTAACACAAGTGATCATTAAAGAGAACAGTTATTTTAGTTATGATCATTTATATACATATACAATAGAAATATATACAATTCGCAAGTTACCTTTAAGCTTTAGAGATGAGGAAGAATGGAAACTATTATGGCCGTAACGGCCACAAAATTGACTGTCAAACGATGAACAAACGCTATGGGACCGAATTAATAAAATCATCAACAGCGTCTCAAATTAATTTTAATTACTATAACTTAAAACTAAAAACTAATAGGTATAAATAAAAGGTAATAAATACCTCTAAAATATAATTTTTTTTTACAAATTTACATGATGGAGAAAAGAAAATATCAATAGCGAGCAGTGTTGCCATATTTCCAAGGCCAACGTGTCCAAACAAAATGCAGAATTGCCAAACTGTTAAGACGACGATTCAATAATTGCAACACTGATTTCTCGCCGTGAATGTGATTGGTGAACAAAATTTAATAAAATAAATATAAAATAATATTGTGAAAAATGATTTTATAAAAATTTTTCTTACCAAACTATCAAAGTATCAATTAAGCCCAAAGGGGCCATGGTTTTTAGTAATCAATTTTTTTCTTAAAGTAATATAATGTTAAATATTAATATTATATTTGTGTCTCATTCTCTTATTAGAACAATTTTAAGGGGAGTTTATTCAATGTCTTAAAGATTATTATTTGCTATAGATAGAAAGTGTATGATGTATAAAACATTTTATAGTTTATAAAAACTGTCAATAATTTGTTTTCTATGGTAAAAGCCTACTTAATTGTGTCTATAAATTTATTATTACTTTTTGATAAAAACTCATTATAATGGTCATAAATTATAACCATTAATTACACAAAAAAAGTAAAATTATATCATAGGTATAATAACTAAAGTCACTAAAGTAAAAATGGAATCTCTATTTATATAAGTTCATAGGTGGAACGTAGAGTGTGTCTTTGCATACTAGTGTAAAAAAATCATACCCTAGTATTTTGGTTCCTCCAAGTTTTTGTATTTATTTTAAAAAATATACAATTTTACACAAATAGATCTTATTTTATTTAATTATATACCTACAAATATTAAATACCAACATATATTTTAGTATTTTATTAATAAATTTAATATAAAATTATATATTAGTACTTAAATTCCAACTATTACATTTACCAAATATTTTAAAATATAAAATTTGAAATTAATTTACTATTTTGTATATTTCTAAAAGTAGGGCATCTAGGTCTTCTGTTTCTATAACCCTACGTTAACACTTATGGACACTGTTATTGAACCTTGTAGTTCCCACAGTCGCACCAAGTTCTGCTTGTATATAAGTTATAATATAGACTAATAGTAACTACTTATTATTAATAAACAATTTTGTAGTACAATAAAATGTTTAAATAGGTACTTGTTAAGTATAAATGTTTCAAAAATTAGTGTTGCTATTCTATAATTCAATCTGTATACTAATGGTAAAAGTCTTTCAAATGTAATAAATACTTTTGTAGTGTTCTTGTAACACTTGGTAATTTGGTAAGATATAACTATTTTTAAATTCAATTCTGTTAATTACTTAAATAACAAACATTATTGTATATTATGTTATCTTTGGACACAGTTTTCAATTTACTTAAAATTAAACCAGATACAAAATTATTCTTAACTTAATAAAACCATACAGATTCAATTATTTATTTTATTACTAAATGTAATGAAAAAAATTAAGTACAACTTAAGTCATAGTAATATAGTATAATTTAAATAACACAATATCATTTTAGTTTTTATACTTCCATTCATGATTATTCATGATTGAAGTACAGTTTATTAGTACAAATTATTCTAGTAACACAAACACATTTTTTATTGATTCAATTAAGGCATAAAGTCATGAAATAACAAAATTATGTTAGTTATTTGCTATATTTTTTAATAATTGTAAATTATACCTGATAAAAACAAAAATTTAAATGTATAAAAATATTTATTTTTTTAATTTTAAAACCGGTTTTCATTGAATTATTTCTACTATATTTATTTTTTAATATACATATGTATTAAAGGTACATGATTAGATTTACCAGTTAATATATTAAAAAAACAATTGGACTTAGTCATGTGATATTAGCTGCATATAAGAAATATAATCAGAATGATTACTTGTAGTTCATTCAACAAGAATAAAGTCAGCATGTTCTCTTTTATCTAATCTAAGATATGTCTATTGGTAGAAATTAATTACAAAATTATACATTCAAATTATATAATCTCCATGTCTTCTAATGGATATCCAATTCAATATAATTTGGAAGTTCAATAAATAACACATTTTATAACCAAGGGTATTGTTTATTAAATAATAATATAATATAATGTTAAAATTACCATAATGTTGTAATTTTAATTGTAGTAGTATGCATACAAATATTATCTACCAAGTTCGGAGGGCTTTAACTCATAATTTAAAGTTTACCAATATGAAGTTAATTATAAATATATCATTAGAATTTAGTTGGATAATTGAAAGAAAATATTAAATGTTGAATTAAAATACACAAAAAAAATTATATTTTTTGTATAAATGTATAATAGCAATAAAAGATGAAGTCCAGAAACAAGGGCCAATTTTACTTAATATACATTTTATTTAAATTTGTTTTAGTAAACTTAAATTAAATATTTTTGTAACACAAAAAAAAAAAAAAAACAAGAAGAAAAATATGTAGTTTGTAACTATTTTATAAAGTGGAATTTAATATAGCAGTGACAAAACTGATAAATTAACAAAACACATTTCTAATTTATAGAATATTGGTATTTTTTTAAACAATATTGTTGATGAATAGGAACTAAACATTTAAATTAAAAGAAAGCAGGGTTCATTATAAATATATTTCTTTGAATAATATGGCTCCAAAAATGTATATAAAAAGAATTAATAAATTAATTAAAATTATAAAATACTATACATATTTATATTTTATTATCTAATAAAATATAATAACTAAGGAAAACGGTTATAACTTTTTGTTTAAACTTTTTTTTTAAAATATATTTTTATTTACACTGTTAAAAGTTTATTGGTATGGATCTGTGACAATTATGTTTTCCCCCTTTTCATTAGTATTCCAACTTCCTAATAATATGTTTAGAATAAAAAAAAAAAAAACGGTAAATAGTTTTTTTTCTTCATATAAACATTTTCCAAAAACTATATTTTCTACTCTTCGTGGGATCTGTTGATGATAATGGCGTCTTTACGGTCTTCTGGTGACATTTCCGAATCTTCCCATCCCCAAATGCCATTGTGACTGCCATCACCAGTTCGATCCACACGTTTACGTATCATATCCATGGATACTGTTTTCAAGTCATAAGCCCAACCAATTTTAGAAAAGAAATCTATAAATCCTGTTGTTAAATTAGCACGGTAGTTTCCCAATTCCGCTGCTTTGTAATCCCACGGAAATACATGATGGTAATTATGCCATCCTTCTCCAAGAGCACCTAATGCTACACCAATATTTTCAGAAGGATTGATAAATCTGAAAATTAATATAAACAAAATATTTATTTAGTATCTATAATTTATTATCTAAACAATTTTTTTTATTTATTAAAAGTATATATTTTTGTTCTTGTTGTTATATACAGACCTATAAAAATAATAATATGAGAATAAAAAAAATCAAGAATATTTAACATTGCGTTTTAAATTATATTCAAATAGGTCTACAATATAAGTTAGTTAAATCCACAAATTAAATAATTAACCCTACTATTATAGTGATTATCAGTTTAGTGTAAAAAAACATATTCTATGTTAAAAATATAACACCAAATGATTATAAATTTATTTTAAATAATAAAATATGAGTTTTAATAAACAGATGTTAAATTATTAATTACCTTGCTGGTACTTTATCATATAATTTAACTAAACAATTCTTTTCTAACTATTCTTATGATCTTTTGTTATTTATATTTACTAATACATTTAGGGTCATTATTACAATGTTCATGCCAGCATTAACCAACAAGTAAATTATTTCAAACATAGTTTTCATTAGTTCTATCAAATCACCTGACGTGAACTCAATGATAATGACAATATTTATTACTAATTTAATAATGTAATTCTTTTATTTTGTTTTTTGTGACTATTCTTGTTCTTCTTGTTATTTTCTGTTCAGTTTTTCTTTGAAAGTTAATTAAATATGAAAAACGATAATAAAAAAGAAAGACAGGCAAATTCCATGAATGAAATTATGAACATGTGTACAGTCAATTACACCAAACACTAACACAAATTTTGCATTTTTTGTACATATTCATTTTTGTTTCGTTCATATTTCCAGGAATTTTTATAAAGTCACCCTGTAAACCAGCAATTGCAAACGAAACTTTTTTGTACTACCCTACTAGCCAGAGAAACGAGAATGGATACTTAATATTTATAATATGTGATATTTTTACTAATTTGTCGATGTTTAATGTTTTTTAATTAAGAACATTAATAAATACTCTACACTTTTTTTCATTAAACAAAATCAATATACAAATTCTTGATCAGACATTGTATCAAAAAAATGCTGTCTTTCTTTATAGGTCTAGGGTTCTCTACGACCAACAGCATCAACTTCATTCAAAAACTCAAAAAGATCGTTAAAATTCTTTTCAATTTTTTTTTTAAATAACAAAAATATAAACACCAAAAAAAAATTTAAAATAAAAATTGAAAAATTAACAAGGGATCAAGATGAAAATTCAAATTAAAGAGGGATATAAAATATTGTATTGTAAATAATGTATTAATTTTTTTTAGAAAAAAATATGCTTTACATAAAGAATAATTGGTTATCTTCTTTTGTCATAATTATTGGCCATAAATTGGTCAAAAACGTTAGATATAGTAAAAAAAAAAAACAACAATAATTTGGGAAATTATTACTGATTGCCAACATTATATTTTTCGATGCTAAAATTATATATTGTATGTATCTTATATTATATATTGTATGTACATAATGTAAGCTAAACATGTAGATATCAATTAAGTTGCATTCCTAAATAAGTTTATTAAGATAATTATGTTTTAATTATAGATGTTCTGGCTAAAACAAATTTAATTGTTGAGTCTCTTATCGGTTTGAATTTATGGAAATGTTCAAAATGCATTACTTTCATTTAAATTATAGAGATTTTGTCAGGTGACTAACCATTTAGTTCAATTTAAGGAGTTTATTAAATTATTAAGAGTCTACTGTATTTCTGTTTTATTTCATTAAAACAAAATATTTTAACAGATTATATTGGTGTCAACTTATAGTTTTTATCACTCTATAGCAAGTTATATAGTAAGTTATAAAATGCATAACATTGATTTTATATTTTATAACACTTACTTATCATATGGTCTATCACCCCACATATGAGCAGCACTATTTACAAGCCATGTCATATTTAAAGTGAATGTATATCGGAACATGGTAGCTACAAACCATGCATTTGTCCATGATTCACCCCAAATATAAACAGGAACACACGTAGGAATCAAGAAACATAAAACCGGCATCAACAATAGATAGTACCTAAAAAAAATTAATTATCAATTAAATTCCATAAAACATGCATAGGATATATTATCTATATTTAATTACGTCATCTGGAAAGCAACAACTGGATCACGATCTAAATCATTCATATCAATGCCACGACCCTTATCTTTTACATCAGGGTGCTTACGACACAATAACCATCCAACATGAGAAAAAAAAAATCCACGTTTGGCATTATGTGGATCAGCATCTGTTTCACTGTACTTATGATGCATACGGTGATCACGTGCCCACTCATAAATGTGATTCTATATACATATATATATAAAAAAAAACTTTAGTAACTAAAAGTACAATAATATTGTAAAACATTAAATAATAATGTACTACAAAGTAGAAAATATTTAATTATTTTATTCTACTGAATTTTAAGTTTAAGGTATAAACTTAATAATGTTCAATGTTTATAAACTGTTATAATTAATAGATATTTTATACAAATATTAAATGTTTAATGTACGATTTATTTTTTAATAACTAAAAAACTAAAAACTATAAAAATACATTGTTATAAAAGTAATAAATATTCTAAAATAATAATTGTTTCATAAAAAAATAAACTACTAAAAAGTACACTTCATTAACATTCTAAGTTTAATTTTAATTTTGTTATTAGTTAAAACTAAAATTATACAACATTTTAAAACTATTGAGCTTACCTCAAAAGCAATTGTATTGAAGATCATTAAAATAATCCGTAATGGAAGTTTTGCTTTGTATGATCGATGGGCCCATAATCTATGTGCTCCAGCAGTAATTCCCAAACCAGACATTTGATACAGTAAAATTGCTATAATATATAAATTAATTTTCAAAAATCTTTTGCAATAAATAATTATTTAATTTTTACCCCATATTGAAGTTGCTAATTTTGCAGATGCAAACATTAAATATGCACCATACAGTGCAGCTATATGTAAGTATGCAAATAAAGCAACATTTCGCCAGACAATTTTTCGTTGATATCTATATGGTTTGTATTTACTATTTTCAATAGTTTCACCCTCTGCTATCTGATTTCCTTCATCAACAACTGATGGTTCTGAACCATCTTCATTGAATAAAACACTAGGAGTGCCAACAGGGCGTTTGGTCATATTTGGAGCCATTATTGGTCTTTATTCCTTTAAACAAAAAATGTATAAAATATTTTTTTCAATTGAAATTAAATAATAAGGATAAAAAAAACCAGTTTTCTATAATTAAATTAAAATTAATAATTATATCCTTAACTATAATATAATGTTTTTTTAAAAATATATAAAATTAAAATATATTCAACATTAAATTTTCAATTTTGTTTACCCATTATATAAAAAAAAAAACAAATCATTGATGTGTTAAATTCATAGAAGTCAAATGCGAATCGGGTGAAGGATATAAAAAAAATGCGGAAAGGTTGATTCCAAACGTTCTTCCTTCACCCTTCGGTCCTCGGAGAAATTAGTGGTTTATTATCATTAAGATTTGAATGCAATGATATTACATTCGAAATACGATTCTGAGCGAAACTCTGTCAGATGTATAATATATTATAGTGATATTTCTTTTTATAAATTTTATTTATTAAATAACGTGCAAAAAAAATTTGAAGAAAAAAAAAGTTGATAAATGATAAAATAACTAAATACTAGTTTGACAAAAAAAAATGTTCCTACGTTCAAAACTCTACATTAGTTATCCCAATATTTAAAATCAAATTCATGGGCCGTGAATCACTGTAACCATAATTTGGCCAATTTTCTATCATTTTTCTACCGAGAGCATACCCAATTTGTGGGAATCTAACCCAGAAATTTTTTTTCGAAACAAAATATTATAGCATTTAATTTTACTAAAGATTATAACTTTAGAAGCTTCTAAAATAATTGTCACTTACGATTTTCAAAATATTTTGTAAATAGTTTAAGTAGTATGATTAAGCTTTTATAAAATGTTCTAACTGTTACACCAAAAATTATTATTACATTAAATATTTTTGGATAAATTTAAAAGTTCTATATTTAATCAGAAACTCAACCAATCCGTTCCAAAAATGTTGAACACCTATGTGAATACTCAAAAAATCTTCCAAGTTCCTACGTTTAAAACTCATTCGTTATTACGAAATATATAAAATAAAAATAACGGAAACCGTAAATTTGCCGAATTTCCATCATTTTTCGGTAGTTTTTCTTCTACCAAGAAAAAAACTTTTGAAAAATTAGAAAAAAGAGCTAAATAAAGTACCGAGTAGATTTGATACCGAAAGCATACCTTATTCATGGTAATCGAACCATTATTTCTACCCAAAAAATGTTTTCAGACACAAAAAAAAACCTCTTTGTAAAACCAATACATTTCTAGCTTCGCTTAGAATCTAAAAAATATATATACAAATATTCATATTATGTTATTTGTAATATTTAAATTAAATATTGGCATATTAATGTATAAATTATTAACTGTAAACAACACTTTTATTTATAATCTGCACATCGAAAATATTATGCAAACTATTGATAAATATTGTTTTATAAAGTATACTATAATAATACTAGTTAATAATTAGTAATTACTAAATGTTTAATAAAAAATCAAAATAAAGAAAAATTATAATCAAATAATGATTTCATAATAGAACGCCCTTTTAACCTTACAATAACCTTACAATGAGATAATAGTTTGTAGGAATAATTATAACGTAATATTCATATACTTAACTACGTATAATGGGTACCTATTAGAATTATTTGTTAGATGGTCAAAATAACATACAAAATTTAAATAAAATAATAAAGTAGATTATTTGTTCACTTTGTTGTTCAATAATAACACATTATTCATTAATCGAATAAAAATTAGTAGCCCACTGTAGCACTGTCAGTATATAATAAATATAGACTAATTAGGTATAAATGTTGAGACGTAGTATATAGGTATGATAGGGATCACATGTGAAATAGCTGTGAAAATACATAACGCGTAATAAAATGTACTAGAATCTATTGTCAGTGTGACTAACATTAAGTCAAGGTTAAATACAAAAGTACTTTTGGGATATTTTAAATATCCTGTGAAATAAATCCTATAAAGACCTATTACTAATATTATCTACTTATTATCATTTTTATTATCTATTTTAGAAAAAATGTATTAATATTTAATTAATTAATTAAAACTTATTAAAGAGTTGTTTTGTGTTAATTAATTATAGATAATGGGAAAACAATATAATTTTAACTTGATTTGAATACCATTTTGTTGTTTTGCACATAATATAAGATACAACAGTAAAATGCATAAATAATATTATTATAATATAATTATCATTATAAGTTGAATAAGTGAATTTTTTTTTAGCCCTCTCTGTATTACAACTCTAAATGCGTCCATGCTTATACTTTAGACAAAATGTATTATTAATATTTTTTATAATATATTAATACTCTTTATGTTAATCCCTAATTTATATTTATAATATTATATAATAGAATAGAATATGCTTTTTTATGAAGCTTTACACCCGTGTAACCCGTATTAACCAGTATATAAATTATAAAACATAATAAAATCTAACCAGTACAAGTAGATATAAACTACAAAAATCAAAATTAACAAAATATTAGTGGCAAGTAACCCAATAAAAATAGTGGTTATTACCAAAACCTATACAAATAATTTATTCGAAAAAAAAATGTATTTTATTACATAATTATTTTATATTATGGTTTCTGTGGAACGAGCTTTTTTACTTTTTAGGACTAAAATATATACGAATCTTTTTCTAGAAATAATTGAATATAATAATATTATAAATAAACATAAATGTATCAAAAATTGTTCCTATTTATTTGATAAATTAAATTTAAGATAAATTTGAAATTTAAGTGTACACAACCCATGTTTGGTGTTTTTCATGATCATAGTTAGATAATCGTCAGTAAAATTGATATAGGTAACACGATTTTTTTTTTTTAAAAAACCCTTATAAAAATAATGTATGGAAACCCATATAATCACGAAGTACAATAATTTTTTGTGTATTATTCAATAACATGTAACACGGATTATACAGGTGAAAATTCGTTTTTTTATTTTTATTAAAACTTGATATTTATTTTTAATCAAATTGTAAAATATCAACTGGATATATACCGAGGTAAGTTTCCTAAATTTTACTTGTACCTTCTTAATATTTTATTAAAAATTGTATTAAACTATAGATTCCGAAAAACATAAAAATAATATTTAAATTCCAATTTTCATTGGCAAAAAAAAAAAATTATTATTATAATTATTATTAATATGTATTATTCATTGTTTATTAATGAAATTTACTAATTAGTGTACACACAATACGTTTAATAATTTTCTCTTGAATTTGTTTAAATTGTTTGTACTCGCAATTCGAACATCTTACTTGTATAAAACATATAAGATATAACTAGGTAAGTTAAGCAAGTTTAGTTAATACTTAAAATGTATAATATATAGTAGTAAATATACAAGTTTATTATAATTATAAAACAAGTTTTACCCAGTAGATTTCTCTTTTATTTAATATAGTTTATAAAAATGATCACATTAAAAATATTGAACAGTAAAGAAATGTAAAATTAAATAAATTTACCACACGAATGGTTGCCTAAAAATATACTTTGTACCTATGCTTACAAAAGCAAATTAAAAATATAATAATACTATACTATTCAACAAAACTTTAAACACACCTAACGACCTAACCTAACTATTACAATTATTGTTATGATAATAAAGGTCGTAGAGGTCATATACATCAGGTTCTTCTTCCTGCATCAGCTATCCAAATTATTAGCGAGCAATAAGCTTAACTAATGGTCAATTAGATAATAATCGAACAGTGCTATCAAAAATTTTAAAATAATGCATTCCTACTATAATAGACATTTAACCTTATATTATTGTAATACTAAAAATATGAATATAATTAACCTTAAAACTAAGTAAAAAATTGTACATGTAATTAATTTTGATCTTCAAGTAAAGTATTAATGGCCAATATGTGAAAGCACTTAATGAATGGAACATACAGATAAGATATTACACATTTTCAGCTTGTTATAGAATTATGTTATGTAACTAGAATATCCAGGAGAACAAGATAAAAGTTGAGATGCCGAGTAATCATATGTCCCATTTCAAGGTACAAAACTATCTGCTTTCACCTTTCATTAAATAATAATTTACAATTTCCATTGCATGATAACACTACGGGTTGTTGGAGAAGAGAGGTGGTTGCTAAAAATAAATATTAAGAATGTAAGACCAATGTAAGAGTATGAAAGCATTAATGAAAACAGAAGAATATAAAAAAAACGTGTTTACAAAGAGGGAGAGAAACAATTAAAATCGACTATAATGAACTAATAAATATAAATACACGATACCTTTTATAAGTTATAAATACAAACTTAAATTCAAGTCAGGATAAGATTAAAAATGCATAATTATAAATTGATAAAAGTAAAAAATATAAATTTAATATAATATAATTATGAATTCCATCCATCTCTGATATTCCATTATAATTTTGGAAAAAATATAATTTAAAAAAAATACATTGTATTATAATTGGTCACTGAGTCATATCAAGTTTTTCTTTTTATTCATATTCTCGCTTTTAATTATCTAAAAATAAATTTCCATACATTGAAAAATAACTTAATTTAAAATTTAAATATCAAACTGGTTAATTACCTATATGAATGTTTAATATAAATTAAAACTTTACTAAACACTATACAACACTTTACATTACTAAATAATATTTTCATCATTAAATAATTTATTAATTAATCAGAATGTGACCTAAAACAATTTAAAAATACATGTTATGATAAATAGTATTATGTATATATATTGTATGTAACATGTTTTTTGGATATAATTTGACATTGGTTTCATTTATAATGTTTATATAATAAATAAGTTTTTAAGAAGAGATGTTACAAGCTCAACTATATTTTGATGTATATGTTCTGAGTAATATGGGCAGTTAGCAAAAGAAAAAGACAGTAGACACTAGCAAGTAAAAAAAATAGTCTAATTAGGGGTTACTAAACTATATAATATATATATATATGTATTCAATTAAAAACAAATATAATTTATAAATTATTTTATTTCAAATTCATCACACAAATATTTAGTTTTATCGATTTATATATCCGATTCACATGACAATAGATTTATCATATTATTATCTGAGATCATGACATCATATGTACCTAATTACAAAATATATTTCCCAAACAAATTTTGTCAGATGATTAAAATTGATAAGACACAAATTCAAAATACATTATATTTTTAAAAATTAATAACAGGAACATAGGTTTATCTTTTTTACCTTGACAATATGTTGACAATGTCATAAATTATGTTATATTGAAATTGTTGTGAAATATTTATGTAAAAATATAAATGAATAAAAACATTATGTTTATATAATATTGTCTATATAATAAATTACTGACAGTACAGTTTCTTTTTTATGTAGTTCAGCAAAAATGACCTATTAACAAGTTTGCAATAAGTAAACTAGTTAGAAATAACAATTACATTCTACTCAATACATATTAAAATGCCTTGAACTACTATTTGATATTCTTTATGAATATTAGTATTTCATAAAAAAATTATTTTATAAAATAAGAGTAATTGACTGAAAGTATAAACATTTCTAAATATTAATTTATTCTTAATCAATAGGTCTTTTCGAATCAATTTCCAAGTTATAGTACTATTTTTTTTTTTTTTTTTTTTGTAATCTCTAATTATATTAAAAATGCAATATATAAAATTATATATTTTTGATATTGAATTATATATTATAAAATATTGAAATGTATAAAAGTATATATTATATTATATTAACTTTTGCATATAGACAAATTAATTGTTCACTACTATACATTACAAAAAAAAAAAAAAGTTGTAAAAATTAAAATTAATTGAGAATTTTTATTATTAGTTCACAATAATATTTAATAAAAGGCTAATCATAATAATTTTTTTTATATTTATTTTACATTGAGAACAAATTAAGATACAAAAGTTTTTAATTAACGGTAGTCAATAGGTATAAAAGTCCAAACATATAAGATAATTGAACTTTGTTACTTTTTTTTTTATAGGTTTTTGTGAAATCATAAAATTCTCTCATAAATATCACAATAATTTATATATATATATATAACAAATATATTAATATAAAATACAAATTTCTTACAAATTACCTTATTCAGATACTTATCAAATATGTATCAAGTTACGCCTTAGTACCTAACTAATATCATTAATTTTAGAACAACCAAACTTGTCGTATAGCTAACTGCTGAAATCAAGTGTAGAAGTGCGGTAACATATAACTGAATGTAATTTTTATTAGAGTATAGAGTATAGGACTAACACCTAAGGATATTTATAATAATGATAAAACAAGGCTGAGAGTAGCCATTAAGACTTTTAACCCAATTAACATAAGTAGTATATTAAGATATCACCATAAAATCTTACTATATATTTACAGATTTAAATAACTAATATTATGAAAATCATAATTAGTTCCTAAATACACAATTGGGTGTGGGTAGACAAAATTACTTTCCTCTGACAATTGTCATTTATAATATTAACAAACTTAAAATTAAAACTGTAAATAATATAGTATTTTTAATTTGATAATTAATCTAAAATAATAAAATATATTATGTGAGAACAATTTTTAATAAATAAAATTTGGACAAGTAGATAGCAAGATTTTAATATACCTATATAGATAATTTTTAATTACAAAATATTCCATTACATTATTTAATCTATTATAATAAGGAATGAGATAATAATAGTAGATAAAAAATATTATAAAAATATAAAATAGCAGTTCAAGGAAAACATTTAAAAAGACAGCTGATCTATAAATGACTTCATATGAGCCAAAACTACTTGATTATATATATAAAAAAAAAATGATTAAATGAAATGATCTTTTTTCTCTAAATATGAGGGTGGTAACTTAAGTATTAAATAAAAATAATGTAACAAATATTATTGACAAAACAGTTATACAAAATTATAGATCAATAAAACCTTCTAATATACTATAGATATACAAAATAATTTAATAAACATAATCTTAAATATTGATATTTAATTCAACCAAAATAAGCTTAAATATAATAAATTTAATAGAGCAAATTTTTGGTAAATTTTGAATAGTTCATATAATTAAAAATATACAATAAGGTCAACTCATAATAATTTATTCTGATACTCCATTGACCTCCTCCTAATATTAAATATACTATAAACTATTATGTTTAAACTTTAAATTACTATAACTTATCATGAGTACCTGTCGTTACAATTTTAAAATTTCCAGAACAAATATTTAAAATTTAAATCAATATTAAAATAAAAATGTAATGTTGAATTAATTTGTATATACATATTCTTAAGTAATTTAATTTAAGTATTTTAACTAAATTTAAAACTTAAATATAATTAAATTAATTATTTACCTGTTACTTCTATATCCAAATACAGATTTATTTTTAAATGCGTATAATAAAATTCACACACGCACAGTATTTTATTATTTTCTATTTTTAAGATAAGCAACAATCGGAATAACAAAGGTCGTGTAATTGAAAACAATACATATTTTACTTCAAAGTTATAAATAATAATTTATAGAAATACACTTAACAAATTTATTTAATTTCGAAATTGTATATAGTTTAATAAACAAATAGTCAAAATTGTATTACTATAGTATTACCGAAATAAAACGTCACTGTAATTATATAAACCTCAAGTATAATAATTAAAAGACGAAGACCTACAGAATACAGTCTACATACGATCGCAATTGGCACTCGACTATATAGGAAACAAAAAATTAACGGACAACCCCTTTTGATAAAACGTGATACAAGATATGACTCAATCAGTCCCCCACCATGCGTAATAACCAACACCCGAGTCACGCAGCGCCAGGTCATCAGTTACAAAATTCAACGATGGGAAAACGTGTATAAAACTATAAAACGCAACGGTTTCTCGACCACGGGAAGTGTCTTTTACTATTTACTCAACATGTGCAATTATACATTATACGAATACGATACCTTAAAGTAATAGTAGACACTAGACAGTAGTTACTAGTTCCTAATTATGGTACATATTATATTTACATATTTCATGAATCATTAGTCGTTACTCATTACCATACACGAAACGCGATATACATTTGAATTAGATAATTTCATATATTAACTCGTAATATGTTATGAAATATGTTTTGATTGAAACCATAAGAAAAAAATTATAATATTAAAACTTACATTTTATAATATACATTTAAATACTAAAAAAACGTTATTCACCAGTACAACCGTTCTCGTAAAATAAAATATAATAAATGTAAATGTAAGTGAAAGTTAATAAAAAAGTGAATATTTTATGTGAAAACCTGTATATTATTATAAATATTATTAAACCTGTATAATCTTATTTTTTTAATTATTAATGCACAATACTTAGTTATAAAATATAAACAAACTTTTTTTGCAACATAATCTTAAAAAGTAACATTCTGTCACTGAGGATAAAATAAAACTAAGTTAAATAAAATTTTACTTTAAGACAGTACATTTTAAAATGAAAAATGTGATACATATATACATACGTTTATGTATAGTATGAATGTGTATTATATTAATTCTATAGTGTTTACAGTATTTAGACTTAGTGTCCCAGGGGTATAGAAAATTGTCGGGGGTCTAAATATATACCTAATATACAAAAATATACACTACCTATTAATATTTTTAATATTAAAATTATATCCAGGAGGATTGAAAAATGTTTTCTGATGTGGGGTACCCGCTGAAATAAATCCTGATTCTATATTATTTGATATTAATAAACAATAATGATTTATAATAGATTAAGAATAACAAGTTATATTTTGTATAACAAATTAACATAGGTAATACAATATATATTTCTTCAAATAGCTATATATACAAATATTCATTAAAATTGTAATAACTTATAAAATTTAAAGTAAGATTGGAGTCTATAAGAAAAATATAAATATGTTTTGTTTAAATAACATATGTATTAATAATTATTTTTGTCCTTAACGTATACTTTTTTTAAAATATAGTATTTATATTACCGATTATAAACACCATACCTAGTAATATTATATTCATATGTATCATTTGATCAAACTAGCCCAAACCTTTTTAGTTATATACAGTGCTTGACTAAGGGGGAGTACCTCTTCTTTTAAAATTTTTATTATAGTACTCTTTCAAATTTTTCGAAGCGCCTATGGGTTTGGTTGAATTCAATTATTATAAGGAATGCTACTTTATTTAAGTCTAATATGCCTCTTTTTTTCTTTTTCCACTTTATGTACTATAGTTATTTAAGTATATAAAATGAATATATTATTGTCATGTATTATTTTAAATTCGATATGATGCGATCGATATTTGTTATATTTACGACATATTTTGTCTCATGTTTTGCAAGATGCAACATGTCACCGCGATTGTAGTTTTTTGACTTATCTTCAAGAAACAATATAAAATATGTTTTTAAATTACTTGCCAATTTATCAGACTACACACGTTACAATCATACATTTTTATGATAGAGTTATTCATTAATAATAATAATATTAATAGACAATGATATCGGACGAGGATGACGAATATTTTATACATACCACCTTAAGTTGCCAAAAAGTCATTAGATGATAAAGTATAAAAATCGAAATAACCTAATTAAGATCTTTACAAAATTTTATAAGGTTGAATTAGTATTTCATCTTGTATTGGCGAAAAACCATAATTGATTAACTGATGTATTCCCTTCCGAATTCCGAATTAAATAACGTATTGTTGTCTGTTGGTGTAATAAGGTCATACTGGACAGTGAAAAACTATTGGTGCACGTGTAGTGGTGTAGTGGACACTTGAGACTAGACAGTAGTACCACAGTTTATATGAAACTGCACCTCCCAACCAGTCAAAGTCACGGAGTTACAAGCCAGTCGATTAGTCTATACCAGGGGTTCTTAACAGTGGTCCATGGACCCCTAGGGGGTCCGTAAAAGGTCATTCGGGGGGTCACGAAGTGTATATTTTTTATAATAATAGACAATAGGGGTTCATATTAATAGGTATTTCTTTTGGAAAAAGTCAGTGTTTATATTTCCAAGTGGTCCGTAATCCAAAAAAGGTTAAGAGCCCCTGTCTAAACTATTTTCATATTTACGTTATACATGTATAACCAGTGGAGACATGTTGCGCTTTGCAAAGCGTACCTTTAACCAGTGCAAAAATATTACAATTAACCGACGATATATAATAGCTTAGTTTAACCACCAGATAAGGCTACTTAGTACTTAAATAACACATTTTTCGACTTTTTAATTTAAAAATTTTGTCTTAACTTATGCCTGGTTGCATGAAACCAATGTAATGAAAACAGTAAAATTTGAAATCAACAATTTATCCATTCTGTAAACAAAAATTATTGCGTTTCATGAATGTATTATCAGGTTATAACCATGTTGTTTTTACCATGATTAAAGCTAAGATAAAAGGTCTATTTTATTAATTCTATGGTCTATCATCTATGGTTGTAATTTGTGTACAAAAGTCTTAATAACGGTCGTAGATAGAATTGTTATATTACATTATATTAATTGTCTATCTACAACCGTGGTCTTAATTTATTATAATCAAAGTCCGTGATAATCAGTGCTGTAAATTTTAAATAAAAACAACTGTTTCCTAGTTAGTAGTTAATAGTTATTGTTTCTGTAAATTTTAATGCAATCTAACATTAAAGTTGAATATTAGAACAGTATTGTTATAATAGTTATATTATGCTTTACACTTGTTTCTACTTCTATTAATAAAATGTAAGGGTTATAGATAATTCATCACGAAAGAAAAAATGTTTAGTGAAAATATTTTTAAAATAAACGATCTTTAATCATATTATATAACCTATAAAATAAAATATATAATCTACAATGTTATAAATAATAAAGATTATATTATTATGATAATATATAGCCATATAGATATTTATAAATTGTATAAAAATTATTGTATGTATTATTGATTGAGAGAATCAATATTTCTAAACTACAGAGAAAAAGTATATATAAAATTTATATGTTCATATTTTTCAATATAATTATATTTTTAAGATTAGGTAGTAATTAATTATATTTAAATATTAATCAAATCTTAAGTTCATAGTTCAATTTATAATATTACATAATAAAAATATAAAATTAAACACAGAAACTATATTCAAGTCACATTAACTGATTACAAACATCTTCGACATATTAATTAAGTTAAAAAATTAATGAATAATACATAAATATTACCTAGTTTTACAAAACAAGTCAGAATCTACTGAAAAAAACTACCTACCTACAGAAAATGTATTCTAGTACTTATAAGAAATTAGATCATTATTACTATAGAACTAGGGGCAATTTTATTACACCACTGATTATCATTGACAAGTTGTTCTGTTGTTGAGTGAATACAATTTAGGATTAAACACATAAGTACCTAAATTAAAGCTATTTATATAAAATAAAAAATTGTCAGGTATTTAATTAAATTTATTATTTATTACTAAATAACAATATTATAATCATCCTATTTGTTTTACATTATATTTTTAAATAAGATTTTTTGTAATTTAAGTATGTAGGTATGTTACATATTATATAGCTACCTTAATGCTTAGTATTTCCTATAGATAATACTATATCCTTTCTCTTGTATGCATAGTGTTTACTAATATTAAATGTTTCCTTTGCATACTACTCATTCAATAAATGTACAGTATTTATTATTTATTAAATTTAAAGTAGTTAATTGAAAAATCTGGCCCAAGATTTGAATAAATACTAGTCAGATAGTTTCATTGATTCAAACATGAAAAAAACATATTTATATAATATGTATAGGTATTATTATAATTTTGTTATTTTCCAGATTTAAAATTAATATTATAATAAACTATTTAATTAAATTTTATATGTATCATTGTATCATATTAATTAATTGAACCAATGAAACAATACCTACCTTATGGCTAATGTAAAATACTTTTATATGAAAAATATACAATAAAACATTTTCATTGATATTATATTACCTAATGCATTTAATGAATTTATATAGCCCATACTTTATAACATACAAAAAGTGAACACCCAAATAATAACGCATTTGATGATACTTTTAAAAACATTAATAGTACCTATTGCGTAATCAAGAGTCAGTGGCAATAAGATAAATATATTACGTAGAAAAATACAAATAAACATAGTAATATAGTAAACATATAATAGTAAAGTATAATAGTAAACATAGTAAAATAAAATAAATTTATTTAATAATGTTTAAAGACATCCAAATTAATTATGTCGGCTTACTGTAGTTAAACTTAAATTATTATCACAGGAAAGTGTACAAAACTTACCTTCAAAACTGTGTATTTACGATTGAAAATCTTTTGAAACTTAATAACAGTAATTAAATCAATTTACATTTAATACACTAAATCACTTGTTAAGATCCAAATTAATCATAATTTTTAAAAATAATTTACCAAAACTTGATAGAAAAATTCGGCGCATCAAGAAGGAAGTTTCTAGAAATTGAGGTTACGTACGTATGATCATCGATTCCTCTTTAAATCTCTTTGGATAAGTGCACACTGTGATAGTACTGATAACGGACATAATTATCCTTGATAGTTGATAATAAATAGTAATAAACCAGGTTTGACATTCCTCAAAAACTCAAACCGTGTAATAAACTATAATAATCTAGATAATACCTACATAATAATTTTACATTTACTTTTAGTTTTTACTGTTAAATTCCTATTCCAAGATTATTGCGTAGTGGATAAGTATTCATTATTTATTATAAATAATATTGACTAATGTATTGTTAATATTGTTAATAATGTATAGTGAAAAATAAAATAATAGCATTAATTAAACCAAATACTATAAACCAGGAGTGTCCAACCCGCGGCCCCCGATAGATTTTGATGCGGCCCTCACTTCAATTGTAAAACCATGAATTAATTATAGTCAAGTTAAGGTGAATAATTTTATGTATTTCCCTGTGTTGGCCGAATACAATCCCAAGAATAGCGAGAAATATGCTTCTTTGATTTTAATTTTAATTAATGAATTTGAAACCCGTTTTCAAGATTTTCGTAAGAATAGTCAACTTTTTGCTATTTTCGCAACACCATTTTCGGTTGATATTACTGCTGTGGAAACTAAATTTCAAATGGAATGCATTGAGTTGCAATCAGATATTCAACTCAAAGAAAAATTCAATCAGTCATCTTTATTAGATTTTTATAAATTATATCTACCCAAAGAAACATATCCATGCCTTATTCATGTTCTCGCTTTTCGGCAGTACTTATATTTGCGAACAATTGTTTTCAAGAATGAAAAACACAAAGAGTAAAAATCGGTCCACTATATCAGATAAGCACCTTGAAAGTTGTTTAAGGATTTCCACAACTTCAATCGATCCAGATATTGATTTATTACTTTCACAAAAAAAGCAATTTCAAATTTCACATTAAAAAAATATAATGACTTTTAACTTTTTTAAACTAAAACTTTTTTTATTATAAATAAATATATTTTTCTGTGTACTTATAATTAAATTATTAAATATTAATACTTGTAAAAATATTTATTCTTATTGCTTATTATTCGCTATTGTAAAATTATAAAAAAATGTATTGTTGTATTATAGATTATAATTTAATCATTAAATTTGAATGTATTATTATTAAAAAAAGTATGTGGCCCACAACAACTTCTACCTATATGATGTGGCCCAGTTTTCACAAAAGGTTGGACACCCCTGCTATAAACGATATTTTATAACGATCGTTTATAGTATTTGATTAAACATACATATACCATGTATGTTTAATCTATGATAATAGTGAATACTCAGAGCACAGATTATATGAAATATAGAGTATTGACAATCTAAGATATCATGACTCAGAAATATAAATCACAAGTCCTATATTATTAAATATGATTTTATAGCACCCAGAGCCGTCTTGAGGGGAGAGGACAGAAAGACTACTTTGCCACAGGTTCTAGACTTCAGGGATCCCTACACAGCAAAATCCATGAAAATAAATACATTATTTACAGGGTAAATAAAATAAAATTTGAATAAAAATTGTAATGTAAAATTTACACAAACAGGATTATTAAAATGATTTCCTATGAACGTCATAATGGGATTATCCCGAAAAGTGGACATTGCAATACCGTGTATATTTTTTGAACACCCAGTAACCAGTAACTCAATTCAGATACTCCTGAAATTATCCCGATAAAACCTCAGATTATATGAAGCTATTAATTCCCGTTAATTTCAATAATAATATATTTCTGTGTTATTAGATTATAGGTACATACAGCGGCGGATTGGGCCGAATAATGTTATAATTTTGGGCCGATATTCATTTACGTAATTAATAAATATTACGTAAATATAATAAATATTTAGTGTGGTTGGAACATTCAATCAAATAACAATTATTTTCTACTTTGGTCGGCTACAGCCACAGCCTATCATAGAATGAAATATTTTTTATATTATACTAAATATAGCCGTGCAAGGAGTAGTCCAGGATGGGCCGCGGCCCACCCTAAAATCTTGGCCCATGATTGGCCCACCCTGTATGATTTCAAAGTATCGTTGTTAGCGTTTTTTGTTACGTCACTGGCAATCCCTCCAAATCAGTGGCCCCAGCCGGACCCATCCGCCGGAAGGCTTCCGGACAAAAAGTTCTGGTGCCACCTCTGAATATAGCTATAGCAGTCATATTGTTGCCCTTACAATTCTAAAAACAAATTTCCACCAAAATTTTTCGAAATATTAACTTAATTAAACAATGTTATTTTCCTTATCAATTCAAGTCCCTACTATTAAAACTTAATAAGAAATCACGAAAAAAAATATAATAAAAAGTGTATAAAAAATTGCCAATTTTCCGCTTCTTAAGGAAAAACTTTTGGGAAATTCGAAAAATGAGCTTAATAAGGTACCAAGTAGACAACATTTGCAAGCGAAGCGTATGCTATGCGTTATAATCGGACCATTATTTCTACCCGAAAAAATGTTTTCATACATAAAAAAAAAAAAATATCTTTGTAGAATCAATACATTCCTCGCTTCGCTCAGAATCTGATAATTAATAAATTTATTGGAGCTATTTGAGGAATTAAAAAAATATTTTTAATAATTTTAATTTGGCAAATAATTAATGATTTTTATATTTTAATTAATTTTTTATCATTAGTAGTAGTTGCTAATTTTACTATAAATCAATTTACAAAAATGTATGGGGTTTTAACCATTTTTATAACGTGAAATTTTGGTCGCTCTGTATACCTATAAGCTTTAGCTAGAGAGCTTAGATAAATAATATTTATGTATTAATTACATTATGAATTGCTAAATAGGTACACCTTGTAAATAAAGGTGACTGCTTGTTTTTTTAAAATTTAATATAATATTAATATTTCTTTATTTAAATTATTAAATAAATATGTTTATATAATATATAGATTCAATTTGGAATAATTCAAATTATGTCTGGTAATTAAATAATTATTATTATTGTAGATAATTAATTTAATTGATAATTAAATTTTGATGTTGATGGATAAAAAATATTAAATTCATTTCTTATAATTTTAGATTCTGAGCGAAGCAAAAAATTCATTGATTTTACAAAGATATTTTTTTAAAATTTATTTAATTTTTTTTTTTTTTTTTTGATGTATGAAAACATTTTTTCGATTTGAAACGGATTGGTTGATTTTTGGTCAAGTATAGCGTTTTGCACTTTTTTCCAAAAATGTTTAAAAATTTTATTAAAGCTTAATCATATACTATTTAATCTTTTCACAAAATATTTTGAAAATCGTGACTGACAATTTTTTTTTATAAGCTTCTAAAGTTAAAATTCCTGAAAATCTGAAAAATTACGCTTTTCGTTTTTTTAAATTTATTTATTTCATGATAACTAATTAGATTTTGATCGTAAGGATCTGAAATTTTTTTTGAGTATTTACAGAGGTGTTCTACATAAGAGAAAAAAAAAATTGGAAACGATTGATTGATTTTCTGACTAGGTATAGAATTTTGAATTTTTTTCCAAAAATGTTTAATAATTCCTGCAATTTTTAGCTTATCGGTTTGAAAATTTTATATCATATACAACTTAATCATTTTACCAAGTATTTTAAAAATAGTAATTCACAATTTTTTTTTATAAACTTCTAAAATTTAAATATTTTTAGTAGAATTGAATATTATATATATATATATTTTTTTTTTTTTTTGATGCATGAAAGCATTTTTTCGGGTAGAAATAATGGCCTGATTACTACAAATCGGGTATAAAATTGCGTCTAGTTGATACTTTATTTAGCTCATTTTTCAAATTTCTCAAAAGTTTTTCTTTGGGAGAAGAAAAACTACCAAAAAATGGTGGAAATCGGCAAAATTACGATTTTTGTTATTTAAAATTTTTAATTTCGTAATAACTAATTGAGTTTTGATGATAGGGACTTAACATTTTTTTTGAGTATTAACGTAGGTAGTATGAATTATTAGTATAGTATATTGTAATATATTGAGTTTTGCTTAGAATCGTATTTCTAATGCAATATCATTGTATTCGAATCTTAAGTATAATAAACCACTAATTTCTCCGAGGACCAAACGTCTATAATCGATATTCCCACTTTTTTAATATATGATTTATTTAAAGATCTTTTTTTAAATATTTTTATAAAGTTGAAATATATTAAATTTATAATAATATAAAATGTAATTATGAAGTAAACTAATACAATTATTAATAATAAATAATTAATAAATTTATTGGAGCTACTTGAGGAATTAAAAAATATTTTTAATAATTTTATTCTGGCAAATAATTAATGATTTTTATGTTTTAATTAATTTTTTTACCATTAGTAGTAATTGCTAATTTTACAGTAAATTGATTTAAGAAGTTATTTAGATGAATTTACAAAAACGTATGGGGTTTTACTATTTTTATAACGTGAAATTATAGTCGCTCTATATACCTATTAGCTTAGCTAGAGAACCTAGATAAATAATATTTATATATTAATTTCTTTATAAATTGCTAAATAGGTACGCCTTTGGGAACAATTATAGTGAAAAATGAGTTTCGAATCTCCCGCCGTGAATATCAGTATTGATACAAAGTTAATAGTTCCAAAATAGGAAACATTTAAATTATCTTCATTATATTAAATTTGAATCTGATTAAAACTGAAAAAGTGAGTACACATAAATAAGTGAGATCATGTACCCGAGGACTTATGATTTTCATTTGGGTACACGCATACCTATATTTAAGAAAAGGAAGTGGGTACACGCTGTGTACCCTCCACTATGCCACTGGTAGTGGGTAGTTAATGCCATTGATAGTTGAATATAGTCTATATCAATATCAATGGACAATAGTAATATCTACGTACCTAACCTATTTCTTCTTACACAGTATCTACTAAATGTATTATAATATATAATATTATCTTAAAACATTTATATAATGAACACGTTAAAATGTTTTATCATAGTGTAATCCACTTCGGTGAAAGCTCATAATAAAAATATTAAAAAGAACAATTGGTATGTGTACAAAATGTTTTGTAGAAATCTAAACCGTTTAAAAAATTATATTATAGTTTAAAATATGTATAATTTTGGCATAAATATAGCCGAGGGGGTGTTTTAACATTTAAAACACTCCCCTTGGCTACGCCACTGACATATGCATTAAACAGTTAACCATTAAATATTACCGATTACCATTGATTATAATTTGTAATACTATTATTAATTAGACGTTTAATTTTAGTCTTTAGTATATATGTATTAATATTAAATGTAAGTATATTATTACTTATTAATTATTATAACAGTATAATATAAGAATAGACATACAGTTATATAAACTTCACATTTTATAAATTAACCATTATATTATATACTATATAGGCTATAGTAATGATACCTATAATATTAGCTAATGAATAATTAATGATATATGTTTTGTAATTTGTACATCTTTTATTACTATATCTCTTTACATCTATATATATATAGATTTCTTATAAAATTTCACACTAAACATTTTCATTAGCATTTGGCTTTTGTTATAGTTAGATAACAGTTAGTAATTGTGGCCATAAGGGGGGATCAGGGGGATAGATTTCTCAGAGCCTGGTTTTTATACCTATGTAAATTTGTAAATTGGTTATGTTTGGTACTTAAGAATATAATAAATATATTTTCTATTTTTTAAACACATTTCTGTATCCCCTTCTCCGAGATAAATTCCTAATTACGCCACTGTAAGGATACTTAAATTATGTTACTACTTAAGTTATTTAAGTAAATATAGCTGTGTGTAATAATTGTTAGATAAACAGGGGCAACATTACAGCAAAATATGACTATGCTGGTTTTATGTTCTCTTAATATTTAAATATCAAGTCTTTTATATCTATAAACTTTTTAAACTTTTCCATAATATCTAAAATATTCATATTTTGATGGATATCTATACAGATAATGAATATATTATGAAAACAATAAAAATTATAATAATGTATAAACTAGAATATCATTGTAGTCTATATATCCGAATCGACTATAAAAACTTAATTCAATATGTAATTAATTAACAATAAATATATTGATATAAGATGTAACGACCTAATGGGTCCATTGGATCCAAACTCACGAAATTTTTATTTGTCTGTTTAACCGATTATATTATTACAAAAAAAAATTAGCAAGATTAGTCAAGTATATTTTAACTATTCTTCCCCCTCCCGAAATAATAATAAATCCTGGATAACCTGGCTACGTGCATGACGATAATACGATTATACAGTAGGTATCTCCATAATGACATATCTAATATATTTTATATACCTATAGTCAGTATTGTCACTACAGATTACTTACTATAGATACTATAAACAAAATAGGTAGGTAGTCGTAAGTTTATTAGATAGTCTATATTGTAAAATATTTAATATTTATGTTGTATCATGTACAGTTACAATACATGCTATTGTAATCAGAATTGTGAAGGTCTTTTTAATTTTTTATTCCCATGAAATATGAATTATGTAGGTACTAGCATTGATTAATTATACATAATTATAATTAATTGTATAATTAATCAATGATACTAGGTATTGATGTTATCACGAATTTACAAATGAAAAAATAACTACCATCTATGTTCTATGTATTGAAAAGCTATCGAAATATTTTACAATATAATTTAAAATAGGTATTTGTTTTTATATCTCTGATGTGAAAAAACACTCTAAGAGTGCTGCTGTGGATAGTGATTATTACTCCCAGAGTAATAATCACTTGTTGCACCGGAGTGGTAAGATATAGTGACCTAGGTAAATAGCTATTTAAAATAATCGTTTTATATCATTATATACCGTTATTAATTTCTTTACAATAATTTAATTAGGAACACGTACCTATACAATTTATATTATATACAATTATAGAAGCGAAAGATTATTTTCAAAACTCTTCTATACTCCCTATACGCTCGCAAAAAATTAATTTTTTTTCACAAACAATTTCATAAATATAAATTACAGTAAAATTTTACAATAAAGGTAAAAACGAGTTAATACTCGTATATAAACAAAAACTATTTTAACAGATAATTTTTTTTCTGGTTTTACTTAAAGCCAACTCTTTTAGTATTTTATTTAAGTTTATTGATTTTAATAAACCATTCTTAGAATATAGAATCATTTGTATATATAAGTTACTCCCCTCACCTAACCTAACCCCTTAGTACTTTAATTTTTTCCAGTTGGGGATTTAGCCCTTCCACAGAAATTCATCATGCTACACCTATGAGAACACCCAGCTTTTTAAAATTAAAATTTAATACGTATAAAATTGTATTTTTCGGTATTAGGTCCATTGTCATATATTAAAAATAATTGATTATTGTTAGTGCAAATTTTCTAGTGATATTGAATTATATTAAAAAACATTTGTTTGATCTGGAAATTCATCATTTCTAAGTCAAGTTTTTTCCTGATTCAAACTTTATTTTTTTGTTATTTGACCTAAAGTGTTTATAACTAACACATTTTTGACAAATTTTCCATATTCCATAATTTTTATATTAAAATATTATTCTTACAAAATTATGTAATGCAATTATTAAGAGTGTCTAAAATGATTTAAAATTAGTTTCAAACATATTAATTACAATATATTAATATGAATTATTATGATGCAATAAATCATTAAAAGTTAAAAACTATGGTAATATAAGAATGGATACATTACAAAAAAATCATTTATTTAGTACCATTTATTATTTATTTTTATAACATTATTTAATAATACAATAATAATAATATAATAATTATTAACTGAAACGTTGTATTACCACTTTAGAATAGTGGTGTTTAATCCATGGCATGCCAAAGCCTTAAAAGTGGGGCGCAGCTGTATTAAATTGTATACTGTATAGGTACACCATACAATAATAATTAAATGAAATATTACATTAATATTATTTGTGGTTGTACAAAGTCAATATTTTCTAATGTGGCCACATTCAAAGAATAAAGATTGGGCATCACTACTTAAGATGCTAAAATCTGAAAGCAATTGTAGTGAATAATGCCAAGTAAATAATATTATCTAGGAAATAGCATTAATCAAAGGTAATAGGTGTTAATAATGAGATCAATAGCTTGTTTTATTTTTATTGATAGTAGAAAATAGTTCATGATAAAATCAAGTTACTCGAATAGAAAAACATTAATTAAAATCTTTTTTTCTACTGGATGATAAAAATAAATTTCACATTGAGGTTAATAATAAACGTTACTCATAAGATTACGTAGAAAAATACCAAAATTGAAAGTGTATTAATGTACCTGACTAGTGTTTTTATAAAAAAATAATTTGAATAACAATATTTCAACATTTTTTTTAAATAATTCATTACAAATAAATGATTGGAAATTATATGAAAAACACTTTATAAAGATAAAAAATTTATCTAAAAAATGAACTAATTAACAAAATTGAAACAAATATAATGATTAATTGTGTAGAATTATGCTAAATTGTAATAATATTAAAACATAATATTACATTTTATATGTAAATTATTTTAAACTGAAATATACACATTTTCAATCATATAAAATAATAGTCTTTTTATTTTCTGTGATTAAACTTCAATTATTCTTGAAACTTACATATGATTATAAGTACTGATGATAATTAAAATAGAAAATTACTACCAAGAAAATAATAAAATAAAATATTTGATTAATTAAATATTTTATTGATATAAAAATATTAAATAGAATGACCAAACAAAATGTTTAAATAATTGTTAAGTATATTAGTTGTACATATATTATAATGTTTCTTTTTTTAACACATATCTTTTTATTCTTTAATTTCCTCTTCTATTTGTATATCAGCAACACTTTTACACTGTTTTTTTGTACCTGTGAACAATTTTGTTTTAATTTAATTATTTTTAAAAGTTTTCACACAACAATGAATCTAGAAAGTTTTAAAATGATTTATATAAAATTTTTGTATGGAATCTACTGTTAATTTGGCATCTACCATACATAGTATACTATACATGTGTTCTATGCACTCTATCTGTTGTAAAGTGTCTTAGGCCGATAAGAATTAATTATGATTTGTATTTAAATATTGTATATACAAAAGTTACTATATTAAAATACTATATTACATATAGTATGTATAGGTACATTTTGGGTAAAATGCTGTAATAAGTACGGTAGGTGAGGTGTTATTGAAAATGTATAAAGAACTTAAATAACACATATGACTGATGTGTGACATAAGTATAGTATTAGTACTCATTAGATTATGCTTAATTAGAAATATTAATACATATTGTTATTTTATGATAAAATTGCTATGATTATTATATTGTCAAAATTAATGTTATGCATATAATATATTCATTAATTTATTAATAATGTATTAAAAATTATATATTTTGTAACTAGTGGTGGATCTACGGGGGTCAAATACCCCTTCATCGTATGTAAATAAAGCTTTTTTGTAATATAAATTTATTATTTTATGTTTATATTAATAAAGTATTTATTTACATATATACATGTATACATATACATATATGTACACATATTTAATATCCCCCATGAGAAAATCCTAGATCTGCTACTGAGTTAAATATTAATTAATTGAAAATAAATAAATTAATACATTATTAGGTACTTAATTAGTTTTTACTTTATAGTATAATTGTCCTGATGTAAATTTTAAAAATTAAATTAAATTATAAAATGTAGTGAAGTTTAATCGCATTATAGTAATCTAAAAAAATAAATAGTGTTAGGAAAGGTTTTATTAGGTTAGACATGTGAATATGTATTGTAATGCACTACAACGAGAATATAATATTTACAAATTTAAAAAACTAACCTTCTGATGACTGATATTGATCAGCTGTTCTTTTACGCATTTTGTCGAGGTCTTCACCGGCTTGTGCCCACTCTAGTACTAATCGTCTACCATATAAATGAGTACTTTGGCACATGGAGTCCATAGCAGCTTTAGCATCAGTCTTGGAGTTGTACTCAATAAATGCGAATCCTCTATGAGTACCAGTTCCAATCATTTTTTTAGGCATTCTTATTCCTTTTAACTCTCCAAAAGTTCTAAATATTAACAAGATATATAATTTTTATTCTACAAAATATTAGTAATACTAATATTAGGTATATTACAAACTACATACTTGAACAATTCAATGATTTCTTGAATACTGGTTTGGAATGGTATATTTCTTACAAGTATTTTATTGCATTCTTCATAAAATGCACCTTGTTTTCTATCTATTTTTGTTGAATTTCTATACACAATAAAAATGTATATATGTTTATATTGAAAAAAGTTTTAATTTATTTGTTTTGTATACTAACTGTAAAGTTCTATTAGATCTTTTGAGTTCTATTGCATGATTGTCTAACATTGAAAATTGTTTGGTTTTTAATGCTTCATTAACTGATTTTTGTCTATAAAATTGAATAAAACCATATCCCATGGATAGTAATTGTCCTGGATGATTAGGATCTTTTCTTCGAGCAATTGTAACATTGGCAATTTTTCCACATGATTCAAAATGCTGAAAATACATTTTAATAACACACCAGAATATTATATTTAATATTTTTGAATTACCTTAGTGATATTATCTTCTGTAGTACTAAAGTTAATGTTTTTAATAAATAATGTAGTATCCAATTCTGGCTCATCAATATCATCAAGTAATTTTTGGTCAGAATTAAATTTAGTATTTTCTATGGATAAAATAAAATAATTTAACATTATACACTTAAAAGTAAGTTTTATATAATTATTTACCATTTATATTTTGAGGAATATCCGTGAAAACTTTATCTGGTGCCCATTCTAAATAAAGTGGAAGATGTTTAAATTTAGAATATGCAAGTTGACGAAATGCTGTTTTAGCTTCAGAATTCTGAACAAATTCTACTAATCCTGTATCAATATATTAGTATTAATACTTTAATATCAATTAATTAATATTTAAATATAAATTACCAGTGACACCACTTGGTGGCAATACGACTCTATTCACTAAGCCATACTTGGAAAAAATGTCTTTTATCTCAGGTTCAGTTGTGTTTGCTGGTAAATTTTTAACCAATATCACATTTTTGCTTCGATTAATTACTGTCTATAAAATATAAAATACATGTTTATTAATTATAAAAAACAGGAAGGTCGATTTTGGACGTTCCTCTTTCGTCCCTTTGGTCCTCAGAGAAATTAGTGGTTTGTTATACTCAATATATTACAATATATTATACTGATAATCCATTCTAAAATTTTATCACATGTGTAAATTACCAATGTAAATATTAAAATAAATTTCAAGTCCCTATGAACAAAATTGAAGAAGTATGAAATAAAGTAATTTAAAATAACAAAAACTGTAATTTTATCGATTTTCAGCAATTTTATGGTAGTTCTTCTTCTCCTAAAGAAAAACTGAAAAACTGGAAAAATGAGATAAATAAAGTAACAACTAGATGCAATTTGCTACCAAAAGCATACCCTATTTGTGGTAATCCGACCATTCTTTATACCTGAAAAAATGTTTTCAGACTATTTCAATCCATAAAGTATTGTAATATTTAATACTACTAATTTGTGAATTTTGATTTTCAAAATATTTTGTAAATAGATTAAGTAGTACTTGTATATGATTATTCTTGTACAAAACAGATAAACCCAAAATCGCAGGTATAATATTAAACATTTTTGGAAAAAATTTCAATGCTCTATACTTAGTCTGAAAATAAACTAATCCGTTCCAAAATTTTACGACACATATCTATTACCTATATTAATACTTAAAACAAATTTTAAGTCTCTACAATCAAAACTCAATTAGTTATCACGAAATAACAATTTTAAATAACGGAAACCGTAATTTTGCCAACTCTCCACCATATTTTGGTTGTTTTTTCTCCCCCAAGGAAAAAACTTTTGAGAAATTCGAAAAATGAGCTAAGTAAATTACCAACTAGATGCAATTTGGTGTAGAAAGAATACCTTATTTGTGGTAATCGAACACAATTATTTCTACCAAAAAAAAACTTTGTAAAATCAGTACATTCCTTACTTTGCTTAGAACCTAAAATATACATCTACATAATATAACTAATAAATAAATATATGTATATTTAACAGTAAAATTTACTTGATTGAATATATCCAGCTTAATACCATGACTTTCTAAGTAATTTTTTGTATCTGAGACAATTTGTGATTCTCCAAGAGCCAGTCTCACAGCAGCACTCTCACCAGTAAGTACCTATCAATATTAAATTGAATGAGTTAGTTATAAAATAAGAAATAAAAATATAGTAAAATGTAAATACATTTTGTTTAGTAGTATTATATGTTTTAGCAATGATATCTGCAACTGCATTTTGTCCTAAAAATAGACTATTCCAGTTGTGGGATAAACCTGCTTCAGACTTTAATTTAGCCATTTTTTTCTTTTTGAACGAACTACCTTCATTAATTGTTTCTAAATATGTAGTAAAATACTATTAAATATGAAATTGGTTCTTCATTGAAAAAGTAAAATGATTCAAATATTTTATTCCAAATAATAAATATTACCATCTTCTAAATTAACTTTAGCTTTTCCAGGTAATAAATGCATCATTCGTCCATGAAATATTGTACCATCCAATTCAGTATATGCTTTGACTGCATGTTCTGGCATAAGATATGTAATTAAACCATAACCTTTGACTTGACGGGAAATTTTATCAATAGGAATTATTACCTCAGTTACAGGGCCTATATAAAATATATATTTCCATGTTTAAAAATATTATGATTTTGTTTTCAGACTAACAAAAACATAGCCTATTATAAAACATACCATATTTTTCAAATAATGTTTGCAATTCTTCTTCTTTAGTTATAAAAGGTAAATTTCTAATAAAAATACGACCAGATTCTGCAATGCTTTCTTCATGAATGAAACTATCTGCTTGTTTCTGCCAATCGGGATTTCTTTCACAATGGTTATTGTTTTCTTCTATTTTTTCCGTTTCATTTTTCATTGGAAATAATAATATTTGTTTACCATCTGAAATTTATAAATTATTTTAGTATACAGTATATTACTATAGTCAATTCAATTATTTAAACATACTTAAGAAACTTTTGTGTTTAATAAGACATTGTTCAGCATCATTTTTATTTTTGAAGCCAATATAAGCTACACCTTTGATTTTTGGAGGTAAACGTATAGAATCTAACTTTAATGGTCTAAAGAATTCTTTTAACATGGATTTTTTTACTTTGTATGGTAATCCACGAATAATAATTGTATGATATTCTGTTTTTGTTTCTGAACTTCTTAAAATATCAACTTCAGATTTTTTACCACTTTTTATTTTTAAGTACTAGAAAATATTAAATAAAATATCTATGTTCATAAATCAAATTTTGAAGTATAAACAACTACAAATGGCATACTTCAAAGTCAGATATATTAGCATTTGCAATTTTGTTTGTAGGTTCTTCATCTATTTTTTCTTGAGATGACTCTTCTTCAGTAATGTGTTCATTTTTAATATCATTAAGAATTTTTTCTTGGCCATGAGCTTCCAAAAATTCAGCAAACAAAGGATCACTCAAATGCTAAAAAAAAATTTTAAAATAGCATATAAATAAGAATATATATTAAAATATTATGGGGTAGTAAGGTAGTTTTAAATAGTAACAAGAACAGTTTAACTTTATTGTTCATAATATTAATGTTATAGCAATTATGATCACCACATTCTAAAAAAGAATCCATTTAAACCGAATAGAAGTCCATCATTAGTAAAATCTTAGTGCCTAAATTTTCCTTAAAATACAGGTTACAGTATAACTTATTAGTAATAAGATCAAAAATTTTAAAAATTATATAAAATGTATCTAAATAATAATTAATATAGAATTATAATACTACCCTATTCAAAGACTGAAAGGATGAAAGTAGAACTTCCACCAACAATATTCGGTTAGTTTTTTAAAAACTGAAGTATATTTTAAAATTAAATATACTATGTGTATAATAATATAATATTATGAAATTATATATATATATTTAATATATTTATAAAAAAAATTAAAATAATAAAATAAAAAATTATAATATTAATGTTAGTTGTTCAAAAGTTTTAATTAAATATTATATAATATATAACATTGTCATATTGTAACATAAATTGACTGGCAATTTACATGCCTCAATAGTCATTTTTAATATAGTATACTGTACTCTTGATAAAATAAACTATATATTTTGTAATGGTATAATAATTTCCATTACTACTTTTATAAACAAAAATTTAAATTGACATTATTATTCAAACACTAGCTTTAAATTTAAAAACAACTATCATGTTTATCTATAAAATAGTAAATAAGATTTAACATTATATTTACTAAAACTGAGCCAATATTGGACTATAGGGTTTTTTCAGAATCAACAATAAAACCAATATAATGTACCACATATTGATTTGTATATAATGATCAAGAAATATAGAATAATATTTTTAGATAATCAAAACCAAATGTAATGACACGATTAACAAATAATGAAATAAATCATAAATATGATAATACTGTTTAATTGATATTAATTATATGTGAATTTATTTACAGAAATATATTGGTTTATATATCGAATATCGATTATTTTTTTTAAATTTTTTTTTTTTTAATTGGTTCATGGATACAAAAAAAAATATTGGATAGGTTAGTAACGGCAATATATATATCAGAATATGGGAAAAAGTGATATCGACCCAGCACTAATATTTACATCTTCAGTAATAAAAGTGTAAATTATATTAATTAATTATAATTATATTGTAATATATATTAAAACATTTGTTTTATTTTTGTTAATTGTAAAAGTATAAAATATTTATATTACCTGTTTTAATTTTTCTTCTACTTCAGATTTTAGTTTAGATTTTTTTTTAGATTTGGGTTCATTGTTTTTTAACACTTCTTCTACTTTAAATGTATTGTGTTCTTTTTTATATGCTGTACTATCAGGTGCATACTTACTCCACGATTTTGGCTTATTTTCATCCCCTAATATAAGAAAAAAAAGTAAATCAAAGATGTAGTTGGTCTGAATGAAGATTAATAGCTAGAGAAGAGAAAATTAAGGAGAAATAACAGTTAAATTAAATTACATAGTATAAAACAAGAATAATATAATTTAATGTTTTCATAAAAGAATAATATTATGTAGACATATTTACCTAATTCACTACATTGTTCCACTTTTATACGTAAAGAATTTAGAAACGTATTGTCGAAATAGTTTTGAGCTATCAAAGCTTCTTCTTCATGTTGAAAGCCCACAAATGCAAAATGACGAAATTTACCGTCTTTAGTGTACTTTAGTTGTATATCTGTAATAGTTCCCTTTTTACTAAACGTCTCTCTTAATTTTTCTTCGGTTATCTACAAAGAATGTCAAGAATTAACATAGGTTATTGGCAGAATGATTGTAAGTATAATTTAATTTATTCAGTATAATATTATAATTTAAATTAAATTAATATATTACAAAATTACTTACAGATTTTGGTAAATTTTTTACAATTAAACGAGACATTTATCAATATAATTTATAAAATAAAACAGTAGTAGTAATAAAATTATAGAAGATTTATTTTATTTTGTTTAAACTTCTAAAGTGAAAAATTATAATTTGATGCTTTCAAAATAAATAAATAAAATCCATTTAACCCTCTATACTATGTGTGAATTGATAGGCACTCACACATGATTTTTGAAAAACGTGTTGTGAAAATATATAGCTCTATAGAAACTTACAATAGATAAGAATTTAGTATGAACCATGTGTAATATATGTTACGTAGTCAGACAATATTAAGGGGCATATGTCATATAAATAATAATAAGAAATCTTTATAGGTCTATGATTAAAACATTTGTTCCTGTGTAGGGCACCAATGTCGAAAGTCATAGTAAATAATTAAATTAATTTTATATTTTTTGTAAATTATGGTCATTAGCAATAAAAATATAAATATTAAAATATTCAATTTAAATTAAATATTATATTGCAAATTTGAAAATTGGTAAAAATGTTCCATGGAACAAGTTTACAAATTCGTAAAACATGCCCCATATCATTGTTCTATTCTGTGCCCATATTATGTTTAGGTAAATTTTAATCTGCTTTCAGTTACTGATAAGAAAATGCAATCTTAACGCTCCTTGATAATAATAATAAATTAATAAATAAATAAATTTGCTAATTTAATATACCTTTTAATACCTACTTATTACTGTTATTTAAAATTTTTCTAATTATACTCATAAAGTAAAAAGTACGAAAAATCAAAATATTATTTTAAAAATGGATATAAAACCTGGAAGTCCTTATGATATAAATGGATCGTGTTTTAATGCAGACATGTATGTTAAAAAAGTACTTAAGGTAATAAAATAACAAACAGTAGATATTTACTGTTGATTTTATAATTTTGAACTGACTGAGATTTAGACTGAGAGTATTATAATAAATTTCCAATTATAATATTTTGTGATAATTTATAATTTGTAAATTGTAAATAGGAGTCAAATTTAAAACAAGTAATGGATCACGAAAGAGAAATACACCAAGATATTCAATCTTTACATTCTGATATGCAGACTTTAGTATATGAAAACTACAATAAATTTATTTTAGCCACAGATACAATTGGAAAAGTAACATATTATTAAGATTGATGTTAAAATAATATATTTTTTAAATTATTTTAATGGACAATAAAATGCTGATTAGATAATGGTTGTAGTAAATAATACTTTGTCCCTTTGGTCCTTGTAGTGTTTAATGTTATGTTATTGTTAAAACTTAAAGAGAATGATAATCATTGACTTTGAAAAACCAACTCTAAGCGATTATATTATAAATTTACAGTCATTGAATTTATATAATATAAATTAAATTCTAATATTTAACTGTATATTCATTTCATATTTGAAACCCTTGTTTAATTTTTTAAAAATGATTAATTTTACTCAAAATTCATATTTTAAAAATTAAAGTAAATTGAGGCAACCAATTTTTAGAATATTTTATATGTAATTAAAAAAAAGTGTGAAAAAACATGTGGTAACATTTATATTTAATATTCAAGTTGGGCATAGTGTAAACAAATTTGAAAATTGTAAGTTTGTTAATTTTTGACTTGCATTGTGTATTTCAAAATCTTTTAAAATCAATAATATATATATTTATACAGGATGATTCTCTTATCACACTATAATAATATCTTTTTTTGGTTATTGGTCAATTATTATTATTAAAAAAAATCTTATTTCTGTATTAAATTTTTATAATTTTAAAAATTGAAAATTATATGAAAAAAGTATATAAAATTTTAATAATTTACCAGTCAAGAATATTAGTTAAGTAAATAAAAATCATTATGTATTGTTAAAAATTTAATGAATGCAAATTTTTTAGATGAAAAATGATTTTAAAAACTTAGAAGAAGATATGGAAATGCTTTTATCTAAAATGAATGAAATTACTAAATCATCAGAAACAATTACATCGTCTTTGCATGCAAGTGAAGATTTTATAATAACATTTTTTTTTAATATATAATATTTATTAGTTACTATTATTTTTAGGCTGATAGAGACGAAATATCAAAACTTTCAGAGACCCATAAACTCTTAAAACGTTTTCAATTTGTTTATACTCTACCAACCACATTAAACAAGCTCTTATTAAAAGGAGATTATGATAAGGTAAAAAATAATCTTTATTTTATGAACTATTAATTTTATTTATTTTTTTATATTTTATATTAAAAAAAACTATGAATTTGTTTAATAAATATGCTTAAAAATGTACAGCAATGTTAGTCATTAATTTAATAATTTTAGGTTGTTCAAGAATATTTATATGCTCAAAGAGTTTTAACACAATATGGAAATCAAGAATCATTAAAGGGAATACTTAATGATTGTAATAATATAGTGAATGAACTTATGAAAATTTTATATAGTCATTTAAGAAATAAAGATGTAAGTATTTACTATCATTTTTTAGATACATATAACTATTATTTTGTAATGTTTGTATCCTAATTTCTAACTAAAGTATTAAAAATCTGAATATATATTTTTATAATTATAATTATATTCTATACAACAAATTCATTAAACCTATTTCTAAGTCATTTCATTATTATATATTTTTATAATATATAATTTTTTTATTTAGAATTAACTCAAATGAGTTAATATTATTATTAAATTAAATAGTTGTTTTTATTTAACACCAATTACTATATAATTAAAAATTATACATTTGTCATAATATTAAAAAACATTTTATAATGTTAAAACATGTTATAAATTGGTAGGAATTATATATATCTTCATAGATTTTCTAACATAAAATTATTATCTCTTTGTATGTGATTTGTATATATAATATATATGTATGTTATATTATTTATTTAATATAATTGAAATTTATCAACTGATATATATTAATAACTGTATAATATTTTATAAAACAAAATAAAATAGAAACTAAGAAAGGAGCTATAGAATCAATTTAAAAAGAAAAAAACTATCTGAAAGGAATTTAATTAATGATTTAACTCAAAATGTGTGAATTTACTGTAAGATAGAAGAAAAATAAAACAATATTTTGTGATAAAATAAAATTGAAAAGAATATGATGTTTTGATAATTAAAAATTAATTACTTTTAACTATTTTTTCAACTAATAAAAGTGTTCTGAAAAATTATTTGATTCAACTTAATTTTACTTACAATCTTCCATATAATATTATATAAGTACTTAATACTGTATTCTAGATTACTGGTAAAGAATTAACAAAGTCTGTAGATCTCTTACTTCAACTGGATGAGCCAGTTTTATCTTTGTGCAAAGAATTTTTGTTACACTCAAAAAATCGTCTATTTGAATCATTAGATATTTTACAATTGCAAGTTGATAATTTAAATCAAGTAAGTTCAATTTTTATTCCTGATTTATAAAATATTACATACATATTATAATGCTCACTATTATATTCTCAGCAAGTGAGAAATGTATATATTTTTCAAACATGTTTATCCTTTTTCTGTATTATTTATATACAAATTTATAAAGGAAATAGAAATTATGATTTATGTTTATTTAGTTTCTTCTGATAATGAATTAAATATTATTGTATTTAAAAAATAATCTTTTTTGATTCTCTTAGTAATTTTTAGATTTTGAGCGAAGCAAGGCATGTATTGGTTATACAATGAATCTTTTTTTATGTCTGAAGACACTTTTTTGGGTAGAAATAATTGTCTGATTACCACAGTTCATTTACACAAGAGTATGCTCTCTGTAGAAAATCGCATTTAGTTGATACTTTATGTAAATCAATTTTTAAATTTCTCAAATGTTTTTCCTTGAGAAAAGAAAAACTACCAAAAAATGACAAAAAAACGGTAAAATTCATAGAAATCATAATTTTAACAAAATTAATTTTAGACATTACATGTGGTAATCTTTTGGTACGTATTATCAGTATAATATATTGTATTATATTGACTAAGGTTCGGAATCTTAATGATATTGCATTCAAATCTTAATTATAATAAACCACTATCTATATCTGAGGTCCGACAAAACAAAAATAAACGTCCAGAATCACCCTTCTCATTTTTTTATCTTTAAGAAATAAAGATTATTTTTTTGTCAATCATATAACGTTTATATGATTTTCAGTATGTAATTTATAATGCAATTTTGAATTCTATTGGAAAAAATATAAATATTATAAAGATATAATATTAGATATATAATAAAGATATATTATTACAATAATACATTTTAAACTTCAAAGCTTTTCCAACTGATTAGGTTATATTAGGCATTTCAAGTTTAATTTAATATTTTAAGTATAAATCTTGTTATTATTTTTGTAGGATATGATTGGATTTATTAATTTAGGAAGTGATACATTTCTCAGTCAACTATGCTTAGTAATTACATCATTCAACGAAATGTTTATTGAAAATTCATCAAAAAAGTAATACATATTTTATATACTTTTTATTACATTTAATAATTGTTATTATTATTTTTTTTTTAGTGATGGAAATGAAGAAACTGAAATAACTATGAATCAACTAAATATTTTTATTGAAGATAATATGATTCGTTACTTGGAAATAGTGCAGTGTTATATTGATAAAAATACTAGTGAAACATCAATTTTAGTCAGAGCCTTAGATAGATTTTATAGAAAGATTCAAGCAATCGGAAAATTATTTTCCTATAAAGACTTCACATTGTATGTTTTTAAAATAATATAAAAATTGAGTTTTTGTATTTATTTCATAAATTCTAAGGAATGCTATGGAGATTATATCTTCTGCTGCCCATCGTCAAACCAAACTACACTTAGCTATGTTGATAGCACATTTCAATGATAAATTAGCACATGTTCGTCAGTCTTTGGTTTCTTTACAAAAAGTAAATGATAGTGGATTTGCAACAGAATCATTAGCGTCTTTAACATCAGATATTATAGAAAAAATTAAAGGAATCTTACAAGATATTTCTGTATGTTAATTATTTATAATATTATAATATTAAAATAGTTATATATAAATATATATATTTTTTATACATTTAATGTTATTATAGCAGTATATTTCTAATATAGAAGTTTTTTATAGGCATTTTTAGAACCAGATATATCGTTTTCTACTAAATATGCTCTTCGGAAATCAATTAGTGTTGACAATGTACGTGAAGGACTTGTAGTAGGTTTTTTACATTATTTATCATCAGCAGCTCGTTCTTATACTAAATGTGTACCATGTCCACCAGCTTTTCTTTTCTTGTTAATGACAAAAATGTGTCTTGAATATCAAACGTCTGGAATTGGTTATTTGGTAAATAATTATAGCACCAAAGTATATATTATGAAATTTAAATGGACTAATATTTGTTATTTTATAGTTACAACTTGTTGATGATACTTATGATATTAATAAATACTTTGAAAAAAAGCCTGATAACTTATCAGAACTTAGCTCTGAATCTGAACTGGCATCAGATATGCATTCTTCTGCTCAAGATCTTGTTAATTATTATGTCCGTGTTGAAGGACTAGCTATATCACAAGTATATAACTTGGAACAATAACTGTTAATTGTTTTAGTATATTTTTGTATATAATTTAATTTAATTTTTAGATGTTAAAAAAATCTGTAGAAACAAAGGATTGGCTTCATAGTTTAGAACCAAGAACAGTACGCGCTGTTATGAAACGTGTTGTGGAAGAAATTACATCTGTTGATAGTCAAGTATTACTTTTTTAAATGAAATAATATTTTCATTGTTGTGAATTAATATAAATATTTTAATTTTATTTAGGCTGGTGAATTATTTGAAGAAGGTATGCGAACTGATAGAAGTAGTGATTCAAGTCGTAGGACTCAAATGTCTAGACACATAAGAGCATGGTCAACTGGTGGTACAGCTACAAACACACAAACATTTTCTGCTATTAATAGATTGTTTTCAGAACGGATTGATATATTTTCACCAGTTCAATTTTCAAGAGTTTCTATTACTACAGGAATTATTAAAATAAGTCTTAAGGTTTGTTTATTAATTTGTTCTATTGTTTATAAAATTTAAATATTAACATTTTTATTTTTCATTTATAGACACTTTTAGAATGTGTTCGCTTAAGAACATTTAATCGTTATGGACTTCAACAAGTTCAAGTTGACATACATTATTTACAACTATATTTGTGGCGATTTGTATCAGATGAAAAGTATTTAAAATTTCAAAAATTATTTTTAAATTTGTTTATTTATTTATATAAATTGATAAAACTCTTTTATAATTTTTATTTATTTATTTATTTCAGCTTGGTGCATTTGCTTTTGGATGAAATATTAAGTAGTTCTGTACATAGATGTTTAAATCCAGTATTAATGGAACCAAGTGTTGTTGAAATTATTTGTGAAAGGGGATAAATTTGTTTGTGTCTATATTTTTGTTATTTTTTTTATAATATTTATAATATAAATATTAATTTATATCGTACATAACTATGATCATTCGCTGTTATAGTTACAATACGTTATTCAACTATATATTACAATTAGCTTAAATTGTTTTGTACAATTAAGTAGTATTAATAAAGTTAAATAAATTTCTAATTGAAACGGGATTTGGTTCAAGGGCCTTTGCTAGAATTACCTGATAGGTTCTTTGAATGCTTGGCATGGTGATATGACCTGTATTGGGCAATTATATGTTGAACACTAAGGGTGGTTCCACAGATTATGCACAAGAATTGTTGATATTGGGCCTCAGGGCTGAAATTTCATATAGGCCCTTTTGACAAAATATTCTTTATAAAATTAAAATTACATTTTTTTAAAAATAAAAACTATTTCATAAATATAAATATTAGTAAAATTTTACAATAAGGGTAAAAAAGAGTTAATACTTGTATATAAACAAAAACTATTTTATTAGATAATTTTAGATTCTGAGCAGAGAGAGCAGGGTCGTATTTAGAATTTTGGCGCCCTAGGACATTTTTTTAATTCCCCCCCCTTTTTTTTGGAAGATTTCGTTTTTATAAGTAGGTATTGATATTATTACCAAATACCATTTATTGAATTATTGTTATTTAATAACGTACCAATAACAAATATGTTAAAAATTTACCATTTTAATAGTAAATATTTTATAATAAAAAAATCACTTACTTTAATTGATAACTTTTCCACGCATTATAAAACTACAGAATAATTCTAAATTAATACTAAATAATACATATTAGACACATACATTCAGTTGAGTGATATAACCCATAAATGTATCACGTTTTAATTATACAACTATGAACCAACTATAACATATTTATATATATAAATATAACTATTATAGTAATTACGCCAGTTGCGGAATAAGCATTCTGCTTACTAATAGTTATTCGCGTTTGTAAGAAATAGATTGAGAATTTCCTACAGTAAATATCGTTCTTTGACTAAATTCCATCCAAAAATCTATAATATGTTATGATAAAAAAATATTTTACTTAATTTTTATTCATAAATCATAATTATTAAATTATACATGAACACAAAAAATAAGTTCATAAAAATTTACCGCTCTCAATGTTCCACAAGAAGGGGCAATTGCCCACCCTGACCCCCCCCATAAATACGGGCTGGGAGCGAGGAATATATTGTTTCTTTAAAGATGTTTTTTTTTTTGAGTATAAAAACATGTTTTTGGGTAGAAATAATTGTCTAATTACCACAAGTGAGGTATGCTTTCGGTAGCAAATCGTATCATCTTGGAACTTTCTTAAAAACTTATTTTTCGAATTTCTCCAAAGTTTTTCCTTGAGAAGCGGAAAATTGGTAAAATTACAGTTTCCGTTATTTTAATTTATTTTTTATTTTTTGATTATTAATTGAGTTTTGATCGTAGGAACTTGAAAATTTTGTTGAGTATTAATGTAGGTAATATTTACGTTTAGTAAAACTTTGAAAAGAATTGGTTTGTTTTTTAGACTAATATAGTGCTTTTCCAAAAATGTTTAATATTACCTGCAATTTTCGATTTAACGGTTTGAAATTTTTGTAGAAACCCAATCATGTACTATTTAATCTAATTACGAAATATTTTGAAAATCGTGACTGACAAATTTTATCATGAAATGATAACTCCTTTAATTTTGATCGTAGGAATTTGAAATTTATTTTGAATATATACATGTGTAATTTACACTCGTGGTAAAATTTTAGAATGGATTATCAGTATAGTATATGTTAATATATTGAGATTCGCTCAGAATCGTATTTTCTAATGCAATATTATTGCATTCATATCTTAATAATTATAATAAACCACTAATTTCTCCGAAGGCCAAAATTTTTTTTCTTGCTTTATTTAAATAAAAGTAAACTTTTAGTAGGTACTTTATTGAAGTCTATTGCTTTTAACAAACCATTCTTAGAATATAAAATAATTTGTATGTCTATGTTTTTTGGGTTTAAATGGTTCTATACTTATTTTGTATTCTGGTAAATATTGAAAAAGATCTTTCAGCAGAACAATTAGACACAGGATTAATTAAATATATTTTTAAACATGTAAATATATAAGGAATATATAAGGAAATATTTCGAGTGATTGATTTTCAAACCAGTCAAATAATTTGACAATGTCAGTTGGATCAAAAGACGGTAGACAGCCTCCAATATTCTCTAAATTGTACAAGTTCGTTTAACAAAGTAGAATCTATATAATTTTTATACTTTGAAATCACTTATCTTATAAATTTGAATTGTTAATAATTAAAAATAAGTATTTAACTATATGTTGAAGAAATAGATTCGAAAGCTGGTTTTTTATAAAATGTTGACTAACCAGTAACGGCAGTAACCTGAATACGTTGAAGTTATATAATGCTGTATCTATTACATTTCAGCCAAAAATCATCCAAAAAAATATATTGTACTATACAAATTTAGTGTGTTGTGTGTAGTATGAAAAAATATAGATTTTATGCCATGGTATATGAGTTTGACATGAGTCATGAGTAGGTTACATGTACAATTGTCAACTATCTACTACAGATTATAGGTAATATATTCTATTTTATAAATTATAATCAACAGTAGGTACCTATTATTTATCTACCTGCTTATAAATGAAATATGACTATCAGACCCATATAAGGTGTACTGTAATTGATCAAAATACACTATAAATCTATAAATGTATGCTAAATAATATTTCATATTTAATAATAATTAGTACCTAATTGCCATTTATTATTATGTAATAAATCTATTTACATTTATATGTCTATATATATGTCTACACAATGCCGTGTCAATATAACCATATATTATAGACAGAAATTATATATGGATGGGGGGTTTATAATTAAGTACCTACATGCATTAAGGCAGTTTATTATAAAAGTATGTATATATATTTTTACTCTATTTATGACCCTGATAATAATATAAATTTAAATTTAAATACTATTGGAATCATGGTAGAAATGTGTATGGGTTGTGTAGATGTTGTTAAAAGTGGGGAATTGAACACCCCCGTATGAACAGCTCTTAGCTCTGAGTCTATATCATATAGAGATAGGTATAGCAGGTAGGTACGTTTATAGTGTATAAGACGTAGGTACAAACGTACAATGATTCGTGTTTCCTTGATAATATTTAAGAAATATGTTAATATGTATGCTGTACGTATCCATTAGGATTAGATCATTATAAAATAATTAGTATCTTAAAATGCACAAGCACAACATAGCCATAACATAACATAGGTAAGTATAAAACATATAAAAAATATAAACGATTCACTTAATGTTGTATTGGTACGCCTAAATTATTATTTAAATAATAAGTTGAATGCATTATATTATGGTAGATAATAGGTATATCGTATATGTACCTATATTTATATACCTACCATGTTAACATAATATATTGTATATTCTTAATGTTGTATCCTTTTGATTGTATTATATTATTAATGATTAATAATAAATAATAATATACCAACAAGGCAACAACCAACACAAATACAAATTTGAATTTTGAACTTATTATTTGTTCAATGTAAAAATTAATTAACTATAGAGGCTTAAAAATTAAACAAATAATTTTTTTTATACAAATTAATAAAATGTTTAATCATTATAATAAAGCCTTATAATAGGCGTTATACAACGTTTAATAATTAGGTATCATCATTGTATTATATTTTTGTTTAAATTGGTAAGTTTTTAGACATAAAACATTAAACAATTGTTTACAGTTTTACACTTTAAAAATGATACAATCACTTTTTATTTTACGAATACAATAGACCTACCAATATAGGTATATAAATAATATATAGTAATATAAACTACTTATTTACTAATTTTATTTTAATAGTAATTAAAATTAATATAATAATACATTATCATGTAAGTTATGTTAATATCTCGTATGTTAATATGGTATAGTTGGTAAAAAGTTTAATAATTTCTAAAATCTGTTTGTAATTTATCATGTATGATGTGTTTACAATATGGGAAATTAAAAATCTATATACCTACAACAATAATAATAATAAAAAAATATCAGAAAAAATAAAAATAGGTAGGTATACCTACACGCTACATCGGCTATACCTACCCATTTAAATTAGATACGTAGATATAGAACACATAATGTGTAAGAAAAAAAAAAATCAAAATTAAAACAAAAATCAATTTAAAAGTAAAAAAGACATGAAAAATGTTTTGTCACAAAAGCAAAATACAATTTAATGTATATTAATTTGATTACGAATTAGATTTATATTTCAAAGCTGATATAATATAACAACATAAACGAAACTAGACACTATTTTAATAAGACAGCCAAACATTTTTAGAATCATCACCATTAAAAAATATAATTTTATTGGCTACCTTTCTAATAGGTGTAGTAGATATTAATGATATTATCTATTCATAAACAGAATATTGTACTTATAGGTACCTATTTTCTGGGTAGACATTAATAAAAGTATTAGTTTAAAAACAAATAATATTAAAAATAAATTGCTTAAAATTATTATTTAATTTTTATCAGTGCTCTGCAGTGGCATAGTCAGACTAAATTTTTTTTTTTGTTATGAAGTTATGAACTTATTAGTGACACGAATAAAATTAAAATAGTATAATTTTAAATAAATATTTGTATTAATATAAAATGTTATCTTAAATTTATAAAAAATATAAAATTTTTGTATTTGATTATTAAAACATTCAAAAACTTGATTTTTTATTTTCCGGTAAAAAATATCAATTAATAATTAGTACCTCACTATAATAGTTTCTGTTATTATTCTTTATAAATACTTAAAATAGCTAAACCATTAAGGCAATTTTTTCCTGTAGAATTTCTTAAATAAGGCTTTAAACGTTTACCACTACCTGCTGTAGGTATAGCGTAATGCCAAATTTTAAAAACTGAAAAACATAAGGGTTTTCATCACAACATTTTAATGTATCAATGGAAGTGCGAGGATGTTCATTCACGGAAATCCATCGTTGATTCCATAGTATGACTTCTCTATTCAAAATATGATTTACAAAATATGGCCATTGTTTTAAGGTTTTAACATCACTTTCATACTTTTTTCTCTTTAATTTCTTAATAATTTTATTAGCTTAATAATGATAAAATACTGTACATATGAAACTGTAATCATTTATGTTTTGAAAATCTTTGTTAGTTTGTTCAAATTGTAATATGAAATGGTCAATTCAACGAAAGGGATCACAATTTTCTCGATTTCTTTGAAATTTTATTACCTTAGAAATTTTTATTTTCTTTCAAATTTCTTCATCAAATTTGTTAGCTGTTCTGGAATAATTAATTACATTTCAACTGTCCATTGCTACACATATGCCTCATTAAAATATTTAAATCATTAGCCATTTCTAACGTAGTTAAAATTTACTTTACTTCTTAGTCCTTATAAATAAATAAAAAAATGATGAGTAAAACAAATAATCTCATGTATCACAATCAGGGGCATGTTATACAGGGGGCAATTGACCCAGCGCTCTATAGGATTTGTGTGTGTCACATTATAAGAAAAATTATAAATATTAAATAATAATAACTTATTTAGACAATTATAGGTATATATATATATATACACTTCTTTTTTTATTATACATATATATATATATATATATATATATGTGTGTGTGTAGCATGTAGAAAAATTTTAATTAATACAATGTATAAACAAAATAAAGACATAATGATTTGGATGAGAGACATTTTAGATTTTTTCAATTTTCAATAAACGACTTTTACGTTAAACATTAAGAATTTTATTAGGAAACATTATTAAAAGAAAAAAAGAAAATTTGTTAGAAATATCTTATATGATGACATAAAATATAATTACTTCATTTATTGCTTACATAAAAAAAAAAACAAGTAAAAATATATAATTTTAAATGATTATAAAAGTATATCTACTTATTAATTTCGTAAATTTAAAGAAAAATATATTTTACTTTTTTGTTATATTATATTATTGTTATTATTATTATTTGAATGTGATCAATAAATTAAAACGTAATTATTAAAATAATATGTAATTGTTTATTTTTAATTTTTTGATAAGAGTGTTCATTTAAATATCTTATATCTTAACAAAAATTAAAGAAAAAAAAGCTGGAAGGTAGATTCCGGACGTTCCTCCCTCGTGCCTTCGGTCCTCCGAGAAATTAGTGGTATATTATAATTAAGATTTGAATGCAATGATATTGTATTAAAAATACGATTCTGAGCTTATAATACAATATTATAGTGAAAATTTGTTTTAAATATTTATCACGTGTGTAAGCTACCCATGAGAATACTCAAAAAAATTCAAATACCTACGTTCAAAATCATGAAAAATCTAAAATAAATGCGTCTTCAAAACTATGATTTTCATGAATTTTGACGGTTTTCCGTCATTTTTTTGGTAGTTTTTCTTTTCTCAAGGAAAAACTTTTGAGAAATTAAAAAAATGAGCTAAATAAAACACCAACTTGATGCAATTTTCTACCGAAAGTATACCCTATTTGTGTTAATCGGACAGTTATTTCTACCCGAAAAAGTGTCTTTAAACTTTGAAAAAAACAAAAATCAAACATCAATGTAAAATGTTAAAGTTAGAAGACCTATAAAAAAAAATTTGTTTTCAATATATTTTGTAAATAGATTAAGTATTATATGAGTAGGCTTCTATAAAATTTTCAAATCGTTAAACCAAAAATTTAACGATTTAACGTTTAACGTTAAACAATTGCAGGTAATACTAAACATTTTTGGAAAAAATTTCAATGCTCTATACTTAGTCATAAAATAAACTAATCCATTCCAAAATTTAAACACGCGTGTAGACTACTTATGTGAATACTCAACAAATTTTCAAGTCTCTACCATCAAAACTCAATTAGTAATCACAAAATTATAAAAAAAAAAAAAAAATACAAATAACGGAAACCTTAATTTTTCCTATTTCCACCATTTTTTTGTAGTTTTTCTTTTCCCAAGGAAAAACTTTAGAGAAATTTGAAAAATGAACTAAATAAAGTACAGACTAAATGCAATTTGGTATGTAAAGGATACCCTATTTGTGATAATCGGACCATTATTTCTACCTGAAAAAGTGTCTTTAAACTTTGAAAAAAACATTGTAAAATCAATACATTCCTCGCTTCGCTCAGAATCTAAAAAGATAGTACAAAATCTATATTCTGTATTTCGTACAATGATATTGTCGCGTATGTGTATTTGTCGGCATTATCGATAAGGGACCTAAATAAAAATTTCCCCAAGGTGCCAAAATCTTCTATACGCCTCTGATCACACTGATCACAACCAATGTAATTTTATTATACCTGTTAGTTCCAAATAATATTTTGCTTATGTATTTCAGAATAAGTGAACGACGGAAAGCAATTATAGATGTATGTGCAATCTAATGATTAATATATAAATATTATATTTATTATATTATTATTATTTTGATTCTGTAAGTACTATGTAAAATAATAAATAAAGTCATTATGTCGGTTCATATAATAAATTTAGGAATTATCAATATCTAAATTTAATTATTTATATAATAAATTGTAAAATAGTATCTAACAGTGGCGCTGAACTCAATATAAAATGGAGTGTCATGATAATAAAATGTAACACCCACCCCTATTATAATTACCTAATATATCATAATAGGTATGTTCAGAGCCACTATCCGTCGGTTTTAAAACATAAACATTATTATTTATTATTAATAGTACATATCTTAGAATAATTATAATTCTGAACTTATATTCATTTTCAGTTTAATTATTTATAATACCGGACGTGAATAAAAGTAGGTATAGTAGGTTAGGTACATTTAATAGTACAATATTGTACTTTCTCTGTTCATTTTATTTATATTCTATTATAGATAATAGATGAACGTTTTAATTTAAATTTTAAATTTTCATCCATCTACCCCTTTTAAAAGGTGTGCCCGTCGCTACCACTGAGATAAAGATTCGGCTGTATCTGATATAGGAAAATAGGTAGGTAATACAAAATAATTGCTAATAACAATTATATTATATATTGTAAACAATTTACGAATTAAAATATTTTAAACATTTCTCTATTACACCAAATTTTCGGGGGTCCCATCCATTAGTACGCTACTGTAGCCCTGCCATTATATATAGAACAACAATATATAAAAATTATAATTAGAATATACTTATAAAAAACTAATGCCTACAACTTCCGTACTCTAGTGATTACCATAATCATCCTGTACAGTGTAAATATATAGTAATTTGTTCCCTATGAGACGATAACTGTAGGAAAGTATACCAACTTCGGAGTATATAAGGTAATAATAATGTAATATTAGGTGCGATGTTATAGTATTGTTCATTAAGTATTGGCATAGATGCTGGGACACGTTTTCCCAGTCATGAATATTCTTTCCCTTTGACTAATATTATACGTTTTGTTTTATGACACCTCTCCATCTAAATTTTTATTATATTATGCACTTTAGCTTAACAGTTATAACTTACATTTTTACAATAATATACCATTTTTTTTCTAGTGAAACAGGAAATAAATATAAGTACGTTTTTATAATTTTGTTTTACAAAGAAATGAACCAGTTGTTACAAAATGTTTTTGAGTAATAAAAACGGCTTTTTACCGATAATTTATTTGTTTGACAATGTTTAATAAATTAAACATCGACAAATAATACGATATTTGTACAAAACAATAAATATGTTATAAAGTTCATATTACTATATGATGACATCGATTATTATTTTTTTTTACGTTAATGTAATAAATATCGTGTTTATTCTAAAATATTTATTGTATTCTTAACAAATGGAAAACACATTTTTAACACCTGTATATTACCTATATGTAGTTCGCGTATAATTCACCGTCCAAGAAAATATATTGACTAAACAATATTATAATATAGATATTATAATGGTATAATACTATAGTGCAATACTTATAGTAACTATACCTATCGAGCGTAAATTTACTTACACCATATAGGTACTGAATTTTTTCATAATTTATTGAATAATTATATTTTAATATTTATAATATAATTATATTTTTAGACCTAATAAATGGTCAACCATTTAAATAGAAATAATGCAATAATTTCGTAGTATCGCACAAGTAAATTTTTAATATTCAAAGCATAATTATAAGATTCCTACCTAAATAGTATATTATATTTTAAATTTTGAGCGAAAAATGTATTAGTTTTAAAATAATAATGTTATTTTTTTATGGATTTATTCGGATAGAAATAATGTTTCGATTGTAGAAAATTACAAGAATTGCATTGTTGGCGAACTTGGTTTTAAATATTTCATGAGATAACTAATGCAATTTGGAACAAAAGGACTTGATTTTTTTAGAATATTGATATAGGTGTTGTACATAATATGTAAAAAATGTTTGGAACTATTACATTAATTATAATTTATATATCTATTTAAAGAATTTAAACATTTTTCAAAAATAAAATTTTTTCTAAATAATGTACAATATAATTTAAAATTTTGGGTTTTTCAATTGAAAAATGTAATAGAAGCATAATCAAATATATTATTAATATAATATTACTAAAACCAGTTTTAAAATATATTGTTAATTGATAGTCCCAATTTGTTTATAAGTATTTGAAATTGAAATTTTAAGTGAAATAGATGAAATATGATATTTTTACATAGATTTTTGTATATTATATAGCATGAAGCATGATTTTAAATACACTATGATGAAAATTTGATGTGTTTATGACATAAATACTTCTAAATAGGTATGTATATAAAAATTTTAAAAATCGAAGTCTCCATTTTTTCAGGCCTTCTAATTATTCAAAGATTTCACATTAATGTTGAATTTTTGTGTTTTTAAAAGTCTGAAGTCACTTTTTGAGCAGTAAAATGGTCCGATTACCTCAAATAAGATATATTTTCAGTTTGTTTACAATTTTGTTTAGTTTGTACTTTATCAGGTCATTTTTCAAAATTCTCAATAGTTTTCTAATAAACCAGGAAAAACCATTAATAATCGCAATATTCGCGGAATCTACATAATTGTTGACGTACTTGAATTTAATTATTTTATAATAATTAATTATTCTGTTACATATTATTTGATAAATAACAATGATTTAAAAAAATAAATATGATCAATATGTTATATATCTGACTGGACTGAGTTTCGCTAAGAATAATTTTTCGTTTGCAATATTATTGCATTCAAATCTTAATTATAAATAAAGCACAATAACATTCCACCATTAATTTCTCTGAGGGACAAAGAAGGAATGTCTGGATCAGTGATTGTCCATTTTTTTATTTTAATATTCCTTATCGAGTCTAGAAGAGAATTACAATTTTACAAAAATATAAAATAATTCAAATTAAACTTATAATTACATTTTAAATGATGGGAAAAATAAATTAGTATTATAATAACTTAGTTTTTTTTTTTTTAAGATTGTTTGAAAAGATTATTGATTTGTTAAGTATGAAGTCACATTTTTGGATATAAATAATGATTCAATCTTCTTATGGGGTAGGTTTCTTACTGTAATTTCATCTAGTTTGACGGTTGGTACTTTAATTTTCTTACGGTATGAAAATCTATCTAATAATTATGAATTACAGCAATAATATTGTAAGGAATATGAAATGTATTTTTCTTATTTTATGATTATTTAAAGAAATTGATTTAATGAGTTGGGACTTAATACATATTATCTGGTAAATCCGTATAAACAATAATAATTGTAAATATATTTATAGTTATATTATTGAGTAAAACGTATCAATTTTTATCAATTTTACAATGTTTGCATTCAATATAAAATATTACCTATGGATAAAGTTTTAAAGTTTCAATTAAACAATTTTGCTTTTGGAATTAAATAATGTTTACAAAGTATTATATATTTGTTGAAATAAAAACATTTTTGTACATTTAGATTATAATTGTTCGTAATTTCGTTTATATTATCGCATTTTAAAATAACTGCATGTAGGTAAGTAAGCATACAGTGATATTTTGTAAAATACAAGAAGATCTAGTATAAAAAAAAGAGAAGATCGAATTTGAGTATACATATATATATATATATATACATACATATAAATATCTTAACTTATTATTTTCATTATTATCATCATCATCACCATCAGAAGCAGCAGCAGTATAATGTGTGGTGGCGGTGGCGGCATTTAGGTTATTGTTAAATATTGTCATCTGTATCGTACAACTATCCACGCACATACACCTATATAATATTATAATAATGTATTACCTGTCACAGCTGTTAATTAGTGACATATTGTTTAGGTTTTTTTCTTCTATACGGTAGAAATCGAATGGAACGCATTCGGTTGTTCACCGTCTCACGGATAGCACACCCATATTTCCTCGACCTGCAGCACATGGGACTGACTATTATATTGTACATTTGTACCTGAAATTAGAAGTGACATAGGTGGAAGGATACATACATGCATGTATTATTGTGTCGAGTGTTCGCTATACCTATATTATAACAATTTACAATGTTCAATTTTTCGATCATTGATAATCCAGCAGTGTCCGTGAAAACAGCCAGAGGTTCAAATATTTATATGGTAAGCATAATAAAGTATCATATAATATAAATATGTTTTATTTAATATTGTACACGTATCTAAGTAAATAGTTTCCTACCTACTATTTTTACATTTTATACTTTATAATCAATATTTTATTCAGATTTAAAATGTTGATAAATATATTAGTATGTTAATAATAAGTTTCCATCATAAGAAAAATAAACAAAATTATAATTTTTTTTTTTGTAAAAAATCATATATTGACTTTTTTATAAGTGTACACTTTTTGTATACGTATTAGTATTCACTATAAATTAACTACGTGGCCTATTGCCTATACGTTTTAATACATTATAAAATATACGCTATTTTTAATAACATTATAACAAATTAGAAATAATAATTTTACAAAATTATTGTGTCGTGTGTCATATAAAATATTTATAATGATATTATGATCTATTGATAGAAAATATAGTTAATGGTTATGGTAACCTATAAATTATTATCAGAAGAAAATTTGTCACGTATTAGAGTGTAGGGTTAAGTTAGAAAAAGAGATATATTATATATTTTAATAATCAATAAACTTTATAATATTTATTAATTTCATGAAATTATTAAATTTATAATATAAAATATATTTGTACGTATATTTATAAAAATAAAACAATATATAGGTACCTAAGATTAAAATTTAAATAAAATAACACTAATCAATAAGCGTTGATTATTATTATAAACTGTATATAGGTTGTCAACTAATTATTAAATTAATAATTGATTGAAGCAATTAAACATATTATATACCGTGTACTAGAGTATGAAGAATGTTAGTTTAATAATAATAGAGTTGTAAATTGTAGAGGTCTGACGAATTAGAAACGGTACAAAAATTAATATATGATAATACAATTGGCCCATATATAATTTAACTACTCAAAGATCATTTCTTAAATACTTATTTATTATAGTCTACAAGCACTTAAAGTTCAAAAATTTAATTTTAAATACTTAAAAGTTATAATAACAAATGTCAACATTAATTTTTCTTTCTTCTATTTTTTTTACCCGAAACATTTAATTTATCAATTAAGCACCCACAGATACTTTTCTTTGATTATTAACTATTTATCCGACATATTACGTTTCACGTTAAAAATAAATAAGGTTTCTTAAATTTAAAAACATCTTGAATATTTGTCAATATCAATTATATATAGATATAATATTATATTTAATAATATTAGACTGATTTCTGTATTAAAAATTGTAAACACACGTCATACAGATATGGTACCTACGGCGTATGTATATTGAAAATTAATAGAACATAATGTCATAATATAATGCATTTTTAAATTTTTTAAGTGCTAATTATTTATTTTAGAAACGTTATATTTTAGATTCTGAATGAAGTGTGAATGTATTGGTTTTACAATGTTTTTTTTTATGTATGAAGACACTTTTTCGAGTAGAAATAATAGTCCGAGTATATAATAATAAATAAGTTCACCTTATTAACAATAATTAATAAATATTTTAATAATATTCAATCACAAATAGGGTATGCTTTCGGTAGAAAATTGCATCTAGTTGGTACTTTAATTAGTTCATTTTTTGAATTTTTCAAAAGTTTTTCTTTGGAAAAACAAAAACTACCAAAAGATTTTTTTTGAGTTTTAACATAGACATTATACATGCGTGAAAAAATTTTGGAACGGATTGGTTGATCTTCTGACTAAGTATAGAGCTTTGAAATTTTTTCCAAAAATGTTTAATATTGCCTGAAATTTTGGTTTTAACGATTTGAAAATTTTATAGATGCCTAATAATATACTACTTAATATTTTTACAAAATATTTTGAAAATAGTAATTCACGATTTTTTTTTATAAGCTTCTAAAATTTAAATATTTAGTAGAATTAAATATTATGATATTATGTGTCTTTTAAAGTCTGATAGCATGATTTCGAGTAGAAATGATGATTATCCGATTACAACAAATAGGGTATGCTTTCGGTAGCAAATTGCATCTTGTTGATATTTCATAAAGCTTATATTTAAATTTCTCAAGAATTTTTCCACAACAAAAGAAAAACTACCAAAAATAACGGATAACCGGCAAAATTTACGGAAATCGTAATTTTGACGAAATTAATTTTAGATTTTTCATGATAACTAATGCAATTTCGATCGTAGGTACTAGACATTTTTTGAGTATTCTCATAGGTAATTTACACACGTGGTAAACTTTTGGAACAGTTTATCAGTATATTGTATTATATTGAGTTCGCTCAGAATCGTATTTTCGAATTCGAATGCAATATCATTTCATTCAAATCTTAATTATAATAAACCATTAATTTCTCCGAGGACGAAGGAGGAACGTCTAAAATCAACCTTCCCGCTTTTTTAAAATTATCATAGGTACTTAATAAATGTTATGAGAAAAATTATTTTATTTCATTTGATATATAAAAAAAGTACCTATTTTTAAAGGCATTGTCATTATTTAATCATTAAATTTACATTTACTAAATATTTTAACATTTACAGTTTTACCTGTACTATTTGAGAGTTTGACCATAAAATTGATAAAACTATATAAAAATTTCAAATGTTAATAGAAAAGGTACCTATTAAAAAAAACTATATATTTAACTGAATAAATAAAAACTAAGCTAATTAATTCACAATTTAAATTAAATTAATATAATTTAATATCAGTGATAGGTATAGTATAAAATAATTTATAAACATATATTATAAATTTAAGTATTGTACATTTAAATTTTGTATATAAAAACGATAGCTACCTATAACTATTTATAATTATACATTAATACCTATAATGTAAAGATGTAGAAATATTGTTCCTGATTAATAAAATATTATAAATAAAATAAAATTTAAAACTGTAATTATGAAAATAATTCTAACATAATATGTGGATCAGTGGCGTATTTTCATTCTTTTTCTGGAGGGGTTTTAGTGGTTTATATTATCTATACCTGCTTAATAACTAAATAATTCTGCCTATAACTTATAAAAAATATTATTTTTTTTGGTTCTGGGGGGCATAGTACCCCTGGACCTCCCCCGTAAATATGCCACTGATGTGGATATTTAGATGTACAGTTTAAAATTTATGTAACAAAAACGATAGGTTTTGCATATTCTATGAATTATATCCATGGGTGATTCCGACCGTTTTTGCAACATGAATTTTTGATCACCCTGAACCCTGAAACACAGTTGTTATTTTATTCTATAGTTTTCATGGTTATATAATTAATAAATAATAATTGGCCATGACCCATGAACATTTCAAAAGTAATTCATTGATCATCATAAAAATTGCAATATAGCTAGGGAATAAGGATTCAACATATTATATTATATTCTTGATGTCATATTGTTATATTATATATTATATTGATCATTATTAATATTAACACTGTAAAATACAATTTAATAGAATAAAACAGTGTTTACCAATACTTTTATAATAGGCAACAGTAGTACGTACGACGAGTTATACGACACTACATCAATCAAAAAATTTAACAAAAATAGTAAAACATTTTTATCGTTATACATTCTATCTAAGCATTCTGCAGTTATTCATTAAGCTTAAATGTATATTTTTTATAAAGTATTTATCACTAACAATGCTTATATCTTTTTTATTATTAATTTATGACTCAACTACATAGTATAATATAGAAATATATTGATTTTTTTTCAATTTGACATACCCAAGATACTGTTCTAGGCGTCCGCAATTGGGAAACACTGTTGTGATAAAAAAAAACCTGAAATCAAAATATATTAAAAATATAAAGAGGAAACTGGTAGACGTTATTATTTATTATTGTATGATGAATAAATGAGATGCCATTCACAAACGATTATTATTGCTGTGAATTGCCCGTTAAGTGGACCCGCACCATAAACACCGGCGTTCACACATTCACACACGAAACATTCACGTACAGAGAGTATACCCTATAATAATATAATGTATAACTTGTTATTTAATATTAATTTGGATGCATTCGCCCTTTAACGAACAGCATCCTGTTATTATAATATATAATACTGCCTGCAGTCCCTTGCCATTAATTTTCAATTCAATCGTGTCCCTCATGGTCTCATTGGAAATATGTTTAAGTAATCGTACATTTATTGAGATAATATAATAATAATACTAATAGCATATTAACAAAAATATATAGGTAGTAGGTACACTGAATTGTAAACACAATATAGGCTATACTCTCTACGTATAAAATAGAAGTACCTACCTCTTAAAGTCTTAATTATCTACGTAAAATACAAATCGTAAAGTAAATCTATGATTCAATATTATAATATATTATTGATTATAATTTATATAGTTTTGTACGCCTAATGTTATGGCTTACACAAAATGATCAGAATTTTATGTAACTTTAATTATTTATATTTAATTTTTAAACGTTAACCCCTGTAAAGATTATAATAACTTAGAATTATTATAATTTTTTTAAAGTAATGTATTGCTTCTCTAATTCACATATAAAAACGAAAAAATTGCTTGCACATAATATGTTCTCAATCACTATAATTCCATGAATTTAATATTAAAATGCAAAAAAAACATACGTAATAATTTTTAATACAAATTACAGCAATATTTGAAATATAAAAATTAATAACTATATTAATATAGTTAAGTAATTACTAATTACTAAATATATATTGATACACGAAATAATTATACATTTTAATTATATATGAGTTATGGCTACATGAGATATGTCCCATGTATGGTAAGAATTAGATTTATCAATTACGTTTTACTTTTAATTATTATATTTATATGGGTTTAATTATAAACGCTGAAAAGAGTTACAATATTAATGTTTTATCATATTTAAATATCCAAGTCTAGCTTGTTTAAAAATACAAATTAATATATATAATATAAAAATAATAATATAAATTATTTATGATTAATACCTATAGTTATATTTATTATATTGTTTTAATGTAGGTATATTTATGATTTATGCATCTAATTATGAGGCGTTTTACGTTAAAATTCGATGACCAGTTTATTATATTAAAAATATAATGTTTATGATAACATTTATATTAAATGTTTCTGTAACACTTATTATTAAAAAATGGTAATAGACAGGGAAATAATTAAGTAAAATTTTAAGAAATTTTAATAAAATAACGAAACGAATTTTTATATTATACATTTAAAAAACTACTTAGTGTATATTATAGATACTTTTGTAAAAAAAATATATAATTATATATAAAATATTTAATTATGGTGTACGTGCCGAGTATATGCGATTTCAATATGTCGACAATTTTATTCATACACGTATTATATTGTTACTTTAAAGTTTTAACATTAATTTGCATACGTTATTATTATGTTTTTATAATATATGTCAGAGTCAGAGTCAGAATATGTAATTTATATAGTTGAACACAAACAGATTCTTAACTATGCGGAGCTATTGCCGATTTTTGTATAGTCATCTATATATATCACACTCGTTTACAGTTAATAAGGTCAATTATTTGTCATCTGCAGTTTAAATTATTGCCCTGTACTCAAAAGACTTACAATCACTCATGAAAATATACGTCATCAGACATCAATTATTATTATTATTGTGGATTTTAGATTTTTCTAATCTGAATATTGCAAAATGCATAAATTATTTATTATTATTAATTAAATTATACTCGTATTTTTATAATATACAAAATATAGTCTAAAGAGAAAATTGAATTTGTATAATTATTATATAATTAGGTACTTATATATAATATATTATATACATCCTTATTTTCATAGATTTTACAAAGTAAAATTACCAGATAGGTAATATTTTAAATTTATTTAAAAAATAACATTTTTATACACAGTTATATGAAAATGAATAAGTAAATAGGACGATTGCATTTTATATTTACTTTGAAACCTCTGCATTTATACATCTGTTATAACAAGAGTTTTAGCATATTGTTACTGCGACATGTTTTGTAAACATACATTTTATGACTTTACAAGTTTTAGTTTTTTAAGCAATTACAAATCTTTAGCAGTTTTAATAAATATTTCACCAATACCTACAACAACCTAGTTCAGTAGTTCAGCTATACTTTAATGATATAGTTATAAATGTTTAGTATTTCAATCATCAACGCTATTAATACAAATTTTTATTTTACAGAATTATGGAGTCAGTTATATATTACGTGAAAAAATATACATTTGTGCAACTATTGTTTATTTGACTGAAGTTTAAAGTCTAGAGTGCTAAGTAGTAGCGCCAACGGTGAATTGAATTTAAATATGTCACCTGCGTACTACTGCTTACCATTCTGGGCCTCCTAATTACATCTCACGAACAAATTAAAAATATATAGAACACAAGGAACAGGTTAATTATAATTTATAATTGAATATGTATTATTACATAAATTAAAATATGTGATTAACTTATTCGTATAGTTTTAACTTTTAGTTTGTACTTTATTATAATAACTGAACAATAAAATAACTAATAAGTAATATTGTATATAAATTAAAATATTAAATGATGTATAAGACCTATAAGACCAAATATAATTGAAAATTGTTATCATTTTCTATAATACCTAATGTTCTTAATTATATATTATATTTCTAGATATGGAATTATTGTACTCAAATTAATATAAGTATACCTACTTCATTTATTATTAAAACGATTATATTTGTACATTGTGCTTGAGAAAACGCAAACCAAATTAATTTAACAGTATTACAATTATTTTTCTCTTACGTAAATATATCAAATACTGAAATCATACTTAGAGTATTTTTTTATATTTCCTTTGGTCATTGATATTTGATCATACTACTCAGGAGTCAGCTAGCAGTTGAATAGTATATTTAATATCTATTTACCTAAAGTAATGAATTAATAATCATTTCACTTTTGTAATTTTGTAGTTAGTTAATAATAATATATAAATATATATACACACAAATATAATAATAATAACAATTGGTTTATAACTGGTAGGTACTAGCATATACATGTGTAGAATTTAAAGTTAGGGGCAACAAAAATGTATGCCACCAGACCATTTTTCTTTCTTAATGGCCCACAGGCCACAGATAATTTGATTATTTAATGATTTGATGATTTTATATCAATTAATTTGATGGTTTTACAATTATGTATGATTATTTTTTGCTTTCGGTAGAGAATTAATCTATTTGGTACTTTATTTAGCTCATTTTTCGAATTTTTCAAAGATTTTTCCTTGAAATAAGAATTATCACGTGAATATCATTTACACTAAGAATAGATTAACTTACAATACATTTTTTTGGATAATCAACTTAGGTTTTATATTGCCACATTATAATACAGTTACACTGCAGATTGAATCTGTTCGGCCTTTTCAAGTCTACGTATCCGAATCATTCACGGGCAGCAAGAGCACACACTGCTGCCCCTGTGCGGATACTAGGTAATAGTGGCGGCGGGAACGAGGTTCTTTGAGACAGGTGTCCCTTCACGCTTTGGGAGTGGGTTGGTGACCGATTAAATGTTATATATAGGTAGTACACAATTATAATTGCAAAGCGGTAAATGTAAGTGCGATAATCAGATAAATGATAATCATTTTAAAGGTGTTTGAGATTATATATAATTGAATTCTATGTTTTGCGTAACAATGATTTCGCCCTATTCCTTGTAATGTAAACGTTAGAAACACAACACTACAAAAAAACGTGTTAATATGTATCCAGAACTTTCGTACTAAAGAGCTAAAGAATATTTTAATTTTTTTTTCATGTTTTGTGGGGGGGGACGGTTAGGCTAAATACTCAGCTGTCCCTTCAAGTTTAAATGTTCGCGTCGCCAATGCTAGGTAATATGTATAGGTAAGATTTATATAAAATGTAACAAGTAATAAATTTACAATACTAATAAAGTAATAAAGTACCTAATAGCAATGTATATGTATAATGTATTTATGTACATTGTTGGAGTTTTTTTACATATATTATTATATTTATATAAGATAGATATATTATAACATTTTTTATATACTTTACTTTAATAATATATTATATTATTATTTACAAATTAAATTTAATATTATACAACTTATAACTTTATATGCATATAGTATTGATAACATATTGTTAATATTACTTTATGTTGGTTTTAATTAACTATAATTAACATTTACAGTATCTATATCTGTATATTAAAATATATATATACGTAGGTTGAAGTCGAAAATTTAAATTTATATATATATATTATTTACTATATTAAATATTTCCTTATTTGTTACTCATTCAGTCATTCGGATTAGAGCTGCGCTAGTGCAACAAGGGGCAGTAGCCCCAGAGCAACACAGTTTTAGGAATAAACATAGAATCGATCAAAAATATTTATAATATTATTATTATACATTTAAAATTCTACATTTTTTTATACTTATTCAATTCAAAGTTATTTATCAACATAATCGTGCTGCGATATTATCAAACTCCACCGTTACTATATTATGACTATAATAATATTAAGAATTTCTAAGCATATTGTTTAATAAACATGTTTTTTTTATATGAACAGTGCCATGTCATATTAACTAAGGATAAGTTGCAAGATTTTATTTAGATATACTCATTGTTTTTATAATTTTGTAATATATGATTTTTTTCAATTTTCCATGATAAATGTTGTTGTTGAGTGATAAAATTATAAGTGAACGTGATTTTAATTATTAATTTTTTAAATTCAATGAAAAGTAAAGAATGTATTGGTTTTACAATTATGTGTGCTTTTTTTATATCTGAAAGAATGAATTTGTACAAATGTAATGGTTCAATTACCACAAATAGACTATGTTTTCGGTAAAGAATTTTGTCTAGTATTTTATTTAAGTCAATATTTACTATAAAAAATGCAAGAAAATAGTAAAATTCAAGGAAACTATAATTTTGACAAACTTTAATATCATTATTTTATGATCACTAATTTTACTGTTGTACTTGTACATTATTTGATAAATAAAAAAATTTATACAATTAAATATCATCAGTAAATATTGTATATTTGTAATGAGTTTCGCTCAGAAACGTTTTTTCAAATGTAATAATATAGCATTCAAATCTTAATAATATTATAATATAACATTCCACCACTTATTTCTTCGAGGTCCGAAGGGATGAAGGAAGAACGCCTAAAATCAACTTTTTGGCAGCTATTCATTTTTTTTTTTTTTCATTAATAATTAATACCATTATTAATAATATAAACAGACAAAAGAAAAATGTGAAAAAATGAAAACATTTTTACAAAAAATTCTAAAAATGCATTGTTTTTTTACTACTAATCCAAGAATAAATAAAATAAGAATATGCGACTATAGAATATTAATGAAAATTGTATGTTCTTTTTAATTTTTTAATAATGATTAAAGACTAGCAAAATGTATTTTGTCTCTTATAGGCAGTATATAGTTAAGTGCGGCATTGATCAGGTCCCAAACCATATTACATTAAAACAGTTGTTACCAACATTTTTAGCCTGCGATGCTCTTTTGTTGAACTATTTAGCCATTATGCTCTTCCGTAAATACTACGAGGAATATGAAAAAAAATGAATTCTAGTTATAATTGATAATCAGTATAAAAAATTGTATTGAATATATAACTAAAAAAGTATAAAATGTAATTTATTTGATTAGTATCAATACATTTTTATAAGAAAATAAAAAACAAATACGAAATGGGAAAAAAAGACGGCAAAACTATTACAAATGTGAAATCAAATAAAAATGTAATTTTTGTTGCTGCTTATTTTAACAAAGTTTTTTGTCTTCTTATTTATAATAAATTGTAAATGACAATTTTTTATTATCGAATGTATCGTGAACTGTGGTGTTCCTGAAATGAGATTGCGGTGCCTTGTAGTGCGTAGACTAGGGACCGCCGCGCTGCATGAAAATATTTTAATATTAGTTATACGTCCAAAGAAAAAAAATCGAATGCACATTTTAATATTTTCATACTAAAGTTTGGTTGTACATATTAGGTATTTAGTTTGGATAATAAAACATTAATATATCTTTGAAAATCATAATATATATATATATATATATTTTCGTATTTGTATCTATATGACTATATGGTAACTATACTATAGATAAGTATACTAATAGGAACTCACAAGTCAAAACTTAAAATGTTTACAATGATAATAAAAACGAGTGGGTCGTGGGTGTAACGCATCAACGTGTTATAGAGATACGAATTAGATTGTTCGTCCAATGAATGATAAAAACCTTAATTCATCCCCCCACATCAACACATTATTAAGCTGGTTAAGATAGTCAACGGATGTCAAACTGTATGTTTATTCTGTATACGTTTAGTCGATCTAAACTCCAATGTTTGGAAACAACTATTATATTTGATGTTAAGTTACTAAGTAGTTCGTCTTCTATATATATATATATATATATATATATTATGTTCTATATTTCTATACTATGCATATTTCTATCACGGTTTACATAATGGATGCAAATTAAATTGAATCTTCTAATTTACTTTATATTATACTAACACTGTAATTGTAAACATTTAAATTACCGTTTAAAATCGTAAGTACATTTCTAATAGAATTATTGCATATAAATTTTACACATTTATTAAATTTGGAAATTGAAAAATAAAATAATACATTAAGTTACTTTATTAATTTTCTCTGTTAATCTAGACTTGAAATTTCTTCTTAGTAGTTCAAAATACATAACATAATTTTGTATAAAGTTATACTTATTGGTCATATAATTTATTTTCACATTACTTACTTAATTACACATTATAAAAGTTATATATTTATATTAAAGTTATTAAAAAATGATCATTTAAAAAAAATATATACATTAATTCATATATCTAATACTTTATATTCTTCAGACTAAAATTGAAACTTGAATATATTTCTCAAAGACATATAAAATTCTAATTTACCATATTTTACATGTTATAAATATAAGTGTAGATACATACTGTAATATGAACTGTAATACTATAATTATACCGTCTAAGAGTTCTTTCTTAGAACTTAAAATTAACAGATTTTTACATTTTTAAGCAATATAATATATGTTAATATTACAGTTAATGTTTAATATTATAATTAATGTTTATATCAGCTACAATAGAAATAGGTAAATTTTAATTACCGTGAATAGTTTGTATATCGTGCAAATATGTATTGTTTTTTTATAATTTACAAATATATTATTTTAAAATTAAAAATTTTAATATTAAAATTATGATTATAGTTTATCCATTAAATTTTCTAAAAAACGGGTAAGTACATACTATTTATTTGTTTATTATTTTATTGGTTTGTTATCAATATAATTTAAATTAGATTCTAAGCGAATGAGGAATATATTGATTGCATATTTTATACCTAATATTACAATTTTGTGTGATTTATTAGATTCTAAACAAAGCGAGGAATGTATTAGTTTTACAATTATGTTTTTTAAAATTGTTTTTCTTGATATCTGAAAACATTATTCGAGTATAAGCAATGATCCTAAAATGGTAATAAAAGTATGCTTTTGGTAGTAAATTGCATCAAATTGGTACTTTATTAATCTCATTTTTCAAATTTCTCAGAAGTTTTTCCTTGAAAGAAGAATAACTATCGAAAAATTACGGAAAATCTACAAAATTACGATTTCTATTAATTTAATTTCCAATAGTTTATATATGATAACTAATTCTGTTTCGATCATAGGGACTAGACAATTGTTTAGAGTTATCTTATAGGTAGTTTACATACGTGGTAAAAATTTGGAACGGATTATCAGTATAATATATTGTATATTTGACTGAGTTTTTCTCAGAAACTTTCAAATCTATTCAAATTCAAATCTATTAAAAAAACCACTAATTTTTACGAGGAACAAAGGGACAAAGGAGGAATGTTCAGAATCGATCTTCCCGATTTTTTTATTTATGTAGGCTCTTAATATGTATATAGACATTAAATTTATAAATAATAGTTATACATATTAATATATTATTAATTATCATATAATACATTACAATATAAAACTTCTATAATATATAATATACCTACTTCCTATACTAGTCCTACTATATCATATGTACAAATAACATAATTGTAGTTATTACAGAGGTCCGTGAAGTTAGCGGGTGAACATCGAGCACTATTTTTTTTAATTGTGCCAAAATTTAGTGCTCAACTAGTAATAATTAGTGTTACTAATTATTGAAAAATATGAATAGGTTTAAGCAATATTATTATTTATTAGTTTTACCTATATTAGGTATAAAATAATTAATTTATAATATTAGTAATTTAGTACCTATCTGTACCGCAACTATAGACATTTGGGGGACTAGGTGCAAATCAAATTTTAAGCCCCAATATATTATGTATTATACAAATATTAATCCAAATTAACTGTTTTGTATAAATTTAGGGTCCCTTATAATTTACATAGACCTTTTGGGGGCACCCGCTAAGTGCAACGCTAGTACCTTCATAAGATTCAAGGTTTGCTAAAAATAGATTTTTGAATTTATTGATTTATTATTGCTATAGTTAACAATTTGACAATGTAGTATGTATCAGAGCTTGAAAAAATATTTCAGTTATTTTGTTTTGTATAAAAAAGAAGTTGTTGTAAATATTGGTAAATATTGATATTTTGTTTTTGTATTTAAAAATATATAATTTATTATATGATACAGACATGGTATGATTTTTAAAAACATTTGCCTTGTAAACATTAAATGTACAATTTTTAAAATTATTCTATTGTTAATGCGTTTAATTTTATAAAACTTTTAAAATTTAAATAAAAATATTATATACTCATATATTACGATTTTTCGTTTTTAAAGTCTTGACAATTTTAAAATATCTTTATAAATTATAAGGGATTTTAAAATATTAAAAAGAATTATCCACTTCTCTTAGTAGGAAGTAAAGTACCAAGTATAGATGGAATTTGCTACCGAAAGCATACCTCACTTGTGGCAATTAGACCATTATTTCTACCAGAGAAAGTGTCTTTAGACTTTTAAAAACATAAATTCATACATTAATGTGAAATGTTATAAAGCTGAAGGAGTTTAAAAAAAAATTGCGATTTACGATTTTCAAAATTTTTTACATGGTTATTTAAGAGTATGTCATAAAACATAAAAAAAAAATTTTGTAAAACCAATATATTTTCCTCGCTTCGATCAGAATCTAAATTATATAATTATTAATTATATATTAACTATATTTAGCTATAAAATAGGTAAGACATATTATAATATATACACCAACACCTGCATTGATATTTGTATTTATGTTTATTAATGTTTGAACAAATAAGGATTTTACAACGCATATTCTGTTCCTAAGTACTAGTGCCGCGGGAGTGATCCAAATTTTGCATCTCCTGCAGCTCAAGTGCTTATCAACGGGAAAAGCACATCAACCCTTTACAATTAATGTAAGTTTTAAATGTAAACAAACTTGTGTACCTGAACTAAAAAAAATTGTAAATTTTATCTATAATTTATAATATTATTTATGTAATACATGTAAGTACTATTTATACAAAAACATTTTTTTTTACATTTAAGATATTTTTAAATTTTGATCATAATATAAATGTTACAATTGGTAATGCTTATAAGGTTTTAGTTTCTTTTGTAGGAAACACTAAAATTTCGAATGGCACATTCTGGCGTGTCTGTTTAAGGCTAAACCGTTGTAGCGTGAAGTTATTTTGATGTAAAATACAAATTTTACTAAAATGTTTTTATTTATTAATTATTTTATGTCTTCGTATACTTTTTACCTTCGTTTAGTGTGATCTATTTTCCAGTATGGGCCTATGAGGTAATATAGTTTTAATATGTGTACTTACTATGTATTGGAAAACAAATAAGAAAAATGTATATTAAAAATTCGAATAAATTGTACATTTAGCTTATAAATATATTTGTGCCCATACGAAATTTGATACTACGTGTCTCCAGCCTCACCCACCCAATAAAATTAAAAATTGAAATTTTATTTTACGTCATAATTTAGCATGTAATTAGCATAAATTCGCACGCAATTTTTTCACGCACAAAATCCGTTTACGCAAATACGCACATGTTCCCAACCCCACCCATGGAGCAATTATTGCGATTTTGGAATTTTTTTATGTCAATATTTAGCATTAACTATTTAAAAATAATAGATTCCTTACATTCAGACTACTTTAATTTTATTAAAAGTATTGGAAAAATGGAGTATCATTATCTACTTATTTTACTAGAGCTGACTTAAATGTAAATTATTTGGAACTTGAAATTCGTCCATTAGAATATATCACTACATTGGCCCTTTGTGACACTACTGTAGGTAACATAATAAATAATTAAATTGTTAATTTTCCTACAATAAAGTAAGAAATTGAATGCTCGAAAACATGTCATCGTAATTTATTGTTTATTATACTTATCACATTGATAGGGAAATAAATATTGATCAACTACAAAAATTTTTAAATAACCGTAAAATAGTGCATAATCAAAAATGTCATAATACATACTCTATTAGAGTAAAATATGTGAAACCTACTATTTCAAAAATGTATTTATTTATCGACATTTTATGCTGAGAAGGTAAATAATATTATTAAAATATAAATATTATTTTATGTTATTTGATACTTGAGTAATACATTTTTAATTTTTTTTTATTATGTTTAATAAAAGAAGTATTTATTTAAACGCTAAATACATAATAAATTAAATGCTAAATATTTGAATTTAATGATAATCCTATGAAGGGTATAATGAGGTGCGTATATAGTAAAAACGGTTTTTGTACGAGAAAAAAATACGTGTGAATTCATGCTAATTACATGCTAAATGCTGACGTAAAAAATATTTCAATTTTTATTTTTACAGGTTGGTCACTGCGTGTCTCCAGCCCCACCCATAGTAATTATGAATTTGCGGGAAAATGAAAAAGCATGCAAATTCTGGCGATAATCATACAAAATCATACTAAATGCGAGCTAATAAATGATGACATAAAAAGAAATTGAAAATTCGAATGGGGTTGGGCTGGGGACATGCACGTGTGCATCAGGGCAACTGCGCATCGCGTGGTATTATGAAATGTGAGAATATTATTTTTGTAGTCTTTACATAATAGATAAAATGAAAATAAAAGACTTGTAGAGTTGTAACTGTAGACATAAATACTAACTGTATACTGTGGCAATGTGGCGTATCGTGCATATGTTTACCATTATTAGTGAAAATTATTTGTTAAAATAAAACAAATTAAGTAAAATAATAAAGACATTTTTCTATAATCTATAATATACTTTTCATATTTATATATATATATATATATATACATATATTTATTATGTAACGCGTGTGTAAAAACTTTTATACAATATACTTAATTAATTTTTCAAGTGATCATAATAAAATTATTATATAATATTATATCTTCCTTTTTTTCAATCGATATAGTGTCGACTTATGTCTGTTATTTATAATTGTAAATCGTGATTTTAACTGTCTTTTGTACCTAGATCTGTATATATAGACTATAGTGTAGGTCAATCTAATGTGTTATACGATTTGTATTACATTAATTATATATCATAATCATGGCAAAAGTTAGTAAACTGTGGCAACTTTTAATCAAATAAACAAATTGTCGGGGAAAATATAAAATGTATTGTACGATTTGTCGTATTATTGGTAATACATAAAATTTTTGAATTTATAATATTATGGAGAATATAGTATTATACATATGAATTCTATATGTATATTCTCTCTTGAAAAATATTCATATATATTAGATGTCAGTCTCAGTCTACGTAGGCTAAAGCGGTTCAATCTTAACCTTATCCGGGTATAGTTATACAGTACAAGCAATATTGGAGATTATGCGATACAAAGTATTGTGAGTAAATATTATTTAAATATTATATTATAGTTTATACTTATTATTATCAGTTTTAGTTTCATAAATACTATAACTGTAGTACTGAAAATCCTGCAACTTTTCGCCACCATAAATACTCGTATTATATACTTATAATGTAGTGATTTATTTAATTTTTTTAAACATTTTTTTTTCATATGTAGATAAGTAGATACTTTTTATTTTTTTCTTAAATATAAAACGGAAACCCATATCACAATTTTTATATTTTGAGCTTAGAGGTCCCTAAAAATTTGGTGGCTCAGGGCATATGCCATTAATCTCTTCATTCAAATCCGGCCCTGACTGCATATAGTTGGTATAATTACTGACTTAATTACTTAACTCCATTAACGAATGAGTGTAATACTGAAACTTTCAGCTAAAAATATATATATCAAATTATTTGATTCAGCACAGATTAATTTTTTTTAACAAATATTTTATATAAATTCTACATTATTATAATACAATAGTACGATATAAGTAGCAAGTAGGTAATATATTATTTATTTATTTTATGTTAATAGTAAAAATAGTAAAAAATCGGGAATAACTTGATCATATATTATGAAGTGTATCATAAAATATATGCTGCAAATATATATAATGTCCCGATTGTAATTTTTCAGTTGTTGGTAGTTGATTGTAATATATTTTAGATTCTTAGCGAAGCGAATTGCCGAATTGGTTTTACAATAGGTTTTTTTTCATGCCTGAAGACACTTTTTTGAGTAGATAACAATTACCACTAGTAAGGTACACTTTCGGTTGCAAATTGCATCTACTTGCTACTTTATTTAACTCATAAGATCGAAAAAACGAAGGAGAAACGTCTGAAATAGACCTTCCTGCTTTTTTTAAATTACTTGTCTTCTATACGGAATACCTTTCAGGAAGACAATATAAAATAAATTATACATAAAATATAAATACTTAAGGCAGAGGTTCAAAGAATAATTATACAGTTAAAAGACATTGTTCATCTGACATCAGACATTTGTATTTTGGATTGATTTACAGACGAAAAGCTATACTTTTTATAATACATATACATTATACCTACATACATACAATTTAAACGATACATTTTTTAGAAAAAAACAAGTGTGTCTGGTAATCATTTTATTATTAATCTATATTATATTAAACATAAATTAAATCTTGTGTTATTTATAGACACATTAGACTTTTTTTTTTTAAGTTTCTAAAATTTAAATATTTCTAGTAAAATTAAATATTATGATATTTTTTTTATATCTGAAGACACTTTTTTGGGTAGAAATAATGGTCTAATTACCACAAATAGGGGATGTATTTGATTACAAATTGCATTTAGTTGGTACTTTATTTAACACATTTTTCGAATTCCTCAAAAGTTTTTCCTTGGGATAAGAAAAACTACCAAAAAATAACGAAAAACTAAAAAATTCAAGGAAATCGTAATTTTGAAAAAATTGATTTTAGATTTTCATGATAACTAATGCAATTTTGAATCTAGGGATTTTTTTTAGAGTTATCTCATATGTAGTTCACGCACGTAAAATTTGTAACGTATTATCAGTATAATTTATTGTATTATATTGAGTTTCGCTCAGAATCGTATTTTCTAATGCAATATCATTGCATTTAAATCTTTATTATAATAAATCACTTATTTCTTCGATGACCGGAGAAACGTCCAAAATCGACTTTCCCACTTTTTTTTTATTGTATTAAATATTCTATTATAATATATTAATTAAAAATATTCTAAAAATGTGATATTAAAATAGTCAATTTCAGGAAGCCCTTTGAAAAATTTTCCTCCGTAGCCCTTTAGGTCCCAGACCGACACTGGACGTGCGTCGTGCATGGATTAAAATGGATAAAATATATACGTATCTCAAACGACTAGCAAGTAATTTGAGCTAGTTTTATCACAACGAGGAATTAATATAAGACCAGATTATTGTAATATATAGTAACTGACAATTATCATTATGGTGCATTCTTCTATTTAAGTGGATGTTATATATCCGAATATTCTGTCTCTATCTACGTCTATCTAACGGGGAATATAGCGCAAAACCACAGCAATGTTGAACTTAAATTGTGACGTTTAGGTTGAATTTAGATCATAAACATTAACTATTAGCAAATTTTAAGAGAAGCATATTTTAGAAGAAACGTCATATCTGTTTTATAAACTATATCATCGAATTTAATGTTCATTATCTAATCACTCATGGTAAATGAATTATCAAAAATTCACAATATATTATAATATATGTTATAATTATGTACATCAGGTATAATAAACGAATTTTGATTATAAATAATTAATAAAAAATTATTAATTACCATGCAACCACGCAACTGAAACTGATATTAGACCTGCAAGTCAGTTGCACGCGACCAGTTGGAAACTGATTACAAATAGGTTTGTATTAGTTGACAAGTGTGGGGTTTCCTATTACGCTACATATGCAAAGTCGCCAAACGGTTGCTTACGCAACGACTCTCATTGCAAAACAGTTGTGCCGTATGCGGAGGGCCTAAAACGTGGAAGACGATGTTGATAATATTTGAAAACCTAAATGGATACGTAAAGGCGTATTAAAATACTTAATTAACTTAATTTATAGAAATATAGTATTTAGAATCTATTTTGTATACCAATGTATTTTTTGTGAAATTATAATTTTATTTTAATTTATATTATATAAATTTAAATTTAATAATTAAATTATTTATATAACATCTTATGTGTAAAATGTTAGGAATTATTTTGCTTATATGAGGTATAATGATGGGGAATTTCAAAAAGGGAATAATTTCTAGCGCTATGGGCGGAAACACGGAATGAGATTTAGTAATGAAAGGTTTGAAAAATCAAGAAAATCTTTAAGAACTGATGTGATGAATAAATATAGTCAACTTCAATACGATGAGAGCCTAAGGATGGAAGCTGAAGGTTGGAGCATAAAAGGGAGTAATCGTGGATAAGGTGATTAATTTTTAAAAGAAAAGCAGCATAAGTTAAAAATCTGTTTTGAATTTGTTCTTATATCCGAAGATTATCATGGACTATTTTATAGGTAAGGATGCCAAACCACCATCCCATAATCCCTAAGATGAAACAGGAAATATCAAAATTTATTTTGAAATACAATTTGTGTAAAATATTAATATTTTTATTTTCAATTATTAACAACATTTTTCCTACGAGTTTGTTACTGACCATCGAGATTTCTTCAATAACTAGCCAGACTAACTGTAATAAGGAATATATTGAATTATTAAAATTATATTAGCCTGTCTATTAAATAGAAGGTAATAAATAAATAAATAAATTAGTATAAAATCAAAAAAGACAATCAATTATACTACTATAAATTATGTCATTATGATGTACCATATACACTATGCTCTTTAAAAGCTTAATTTAAGAGTTTAAATATGCTTTAAGCTTAATTGAATATTGAAATGTGCATAAAAATATACATTATTCTATATATTTTACAATTTACAATATTACTTTAAATATTACAACTACCTGTATTTTATTAACTTGTTATTAATTTTAAAAAATTAGCAATTTTCACTTTCTTTTCTTTCCTTAATATACTTTAAAACATATTTTATTACCAATAATAATATACCTAATATAATATTATAAAAATATAAAGTATATCATTTTTTTCTTTATGAAATTTAAAGAATAGTGCATTAAAACATAGAAATGTGTAAAATACAATTTTATATTAAACTTCACATTAATTTATAACAAACTTGTATCTCACTTGACTCAATGATGTTTTAAAACAAATATGTAAATATGCAAAAATATGCGTAATACTACAAGGTACTAGCTCTGGTTGCGTTTTTAACTTTTCAAATTATGAAAATAATAAGGACGCGAATTAGTTAACGATTCAGCGAGCACTAAAATAGTAAAATACAAAATATTAATTGTAAACAGCAATATTGTTCCATATTATCGCACAATGGTAACGGGTCGTGCTACACCAGTATTTCCTACATATATTTTATAAAAATATTCTTCGATTATATTTTCATATTATATTTTCATATTTACTCATGTACATGAAATTTGTGTAAAAAAATTCAATAATAAATTGTTTACATAATATTTTTAATTTAGATAAAATTTCAATTTTTATAAATAGGTACTTATTTATTTTATATGTAAGATAGTGAAGTACTACTATTTTTATTATCTATAGTTCGTAAGTTCATTAAATAAATATAAATACACATAATCAAGATTTTAGTTGTTAAATGCAATTATTAAATGTATCTATGATAAAAATATCGAATATGCATATATTTGATTAAAACTGTTTATATATTATGTTATTAAATCAATAAAAAAATGATAAAAAATTCATTTATTCTAAAAAATTGTAAAAAAAATGTAAATAAATGCAATATAAAATTTTAAATTTAAATTCTGTATATATAAATCAAATTTTGTCCTTGTTAAGCTATGTACTGGAGTACTATAAAAAAAATGCAAATGCTACAAATTCCTAGCCCTAGTTATAAGTATAAACTACAGGTATTGTTTTAACATTAAAATAATAAACAAACACAGTAAAATAGTAATGGATTAAATAAGGTCTAGTTCAAAAGTTTAAATGTCATTGTTGAACATTTAATATCATAAGTAACATTGTAATTTTATCCATAACTTTCAGTATAATTTTAATGTGTTAAAAACTCATACGCATATGTATATGTTTTTATTAAATGCATAATTAAGATAAGGAGGAGAACGCGTTTGTTTTTCGATGAATCTTAAATCCTAACCAATTGTGTATGATCGGAATTTCACGTACGTTTCATACGTACATTATTTTTGTAAAATCTAATATTTCGATCACTCTGTAACATGTATTATTATCCATTATTGTCAACATGGATTTTGAACTGCTTTTAATGAATGACAATATTGAATTAGTTATATTATCATTATTTTTCATTAGCATTTTTGCTATAATTTTTGTTTTATAGTCTGCAGAATCCAGTTTTCTATTTTCCTTTAGTTTTGTAGATTTATTTAACTTCTTACCTCCATCAATAAGTGGCTTTAACTCATTACCACTATTATATTCTATTTTTGTGTCTGTCATAATTTTTGTTTTAATGTCTGGTGAATCCAGTAGTATAATTGGTTCTGGTTTTAAAGATTGACATAACTTCTTACGTTCATCGGCAATGGACTTCAATTCATTGATACCATTGAATTTAGTTCTATTTTCTTTATTTTTCATTAGCATTTTTGCTACAATTTTTGTTCTAATATCTGGAGAATCCAGTTTTATACTTTGTTCTTGTCTGGTAGGATTACTTAACTCGTTAAGTCCATCAATAAGTGGTTTTAACTCATTACGACTATTATATTCTATTTTCGTTTCTTCCATTATTTGTGTTTTAATATTTGAAGAATCCAGTTGTATGCTTTCTGTTTCGTAGTACCAGTATTTGTAGTTATGTAATAGTATAGTGTCGTTTAATGTTTTAATTATATCTTACGGTATATTTAAACTTCTTCTCAGTTGTTATTTCATCAGCGGTCTCTTTCGGACAAGTATACTGCCGCGATACAATAATATATCGTCGTAATTATATCTATATTCTATATTTATATATTTATCTATATCTATATCTATATTTATATCACAAATATATATTATAATTTATTTTAATTATTGATATGAATTGTATTCGTTTGTGTAAAGTGCTAGGATGTAAAGTGTGTGTTCAGAATGTGTTCCCGGGAACCGGGAAAATCCCATTAGGCCTTCTTAAATATTATAAAACCTGGGTCCCCTATCAATGTTTTGACTTGCAAAAAAATGGTAATACTATAGTTTTATCTTTAGTAAAGAATTGGTAAATAACTTAGTTGATGTTATACAACTTCTATAGATATACGCACAGTACCGTGTTAACCAATTTGCCACCAGGAGCAAATTTTTAAATGCCACCCTTTTATACTCTTCTATGCATTATGTAAAACATAGCGTATTTAGCAATTTATAAAGAAGGAAGGTCAAATTTTTTTTTAGAAGATTTCATGAAGCCGACCCCCCCTCCACTTACCGTTTTATAATGTAAAAAAATAAATTACAAAAAAATTAAATTAAACATGTTCTGTATCTGTATAGTGTATACGTTATAATGCAAAATCTAAAACAGATGGCAAAATAATATTATTAATACAAATTTTTTTTTATGGTCATGAGGGGGGCATTGAACGCGTCTGATGCCCCATAAATACGTTTCTGATGTATTATTATTACTATTATAATCACATAAATATAAATACACAATTATTGAAATTAATGCTATAAAAGTGACAAAAATGTCATAAAAACAAATAAATTTTTTTGGTAATAGCGAAATAAAATATTTTATGACGCAAATTTTAAATTTTAAATTTAACAAATCTGTGTATGTAATTATATGATGTTTATAATTTATACTAAAAATAATAACGATGACAGTTCAAATTGAAAAAAAAGTGGGAAGGCTGATTGTGGACGTTCCTCCTTCGTCCCTTCGGTCCTCGGAGAAATTAGTGGTTTATTATAATTATTAAAATTTGATTGCAATGATATTGTATTAGAAAATACGATTCTGAGCGTATCTAAATATATTGCAATATATTATACCGATAATCCATTTCAAAATTTACTACGAAAATAAATTACAAATGTAAATATGCAAAATAAATTTTAAATCTCTACGATCGATATTCAAGGAGTTATCAATCCTTTTCAAAGAAAAACTTATGAGAAATTCAAAAAATGAGCTGAATAAAGTAACAATTAGATGAAATTTGGTATAGAAAGGTTCCCTTTTTGTGATAATCGGACCATTATTTCTACCCGAAAAAAGGTTTTCATAGATCAGAAAAAAAAAATAAAAACCCTATAAAAAAAATTTGACTGTTACGATTTTCAAAATATTTTGTAAAAACATTAAGTAATATAGTATTGGACTTCTATAAAATTTTCAAACAGATAATCCCAAAATTGTAGGTAATATTAATTTTTTTTGGGAAAACGTTCAAAGCTCTATATTTTTCCAAATAATTAACTAATCCGTTCCAAAATTTTACCACTCTTGTAGATAACCTATATTAGTACTCAAAACAATTTTCAAGTTCCTACTATTAAAACTTAATAAGAAATCACGAAAAAAAAAATATAATAAAAAGCGTATAAAAAATTGCCAATTTTTCGCTTCTTAAGGAAAAACTTTTGGGAAATTCTAAAAATGAGCTTAATAAAGTACCAAGTAGACAACATTTGCGAAGCATATGTTATACATGATAATTGAACAATTATTTCTACCCGAAAAAATGTTTTTATACATAAAAAAAAAAAAAAACATCTTTGTAGAAAATACATTCCTCGATCCGCTCAGAATCTAATACGGTCACATGACTACAGATATAACTATCTATAATAGTTTAATAGACAATGAAATATTGTTATAGTAACTATGAAAACAATAATATCACCACGGAATTTCAACACTTTCGAATTTATTATTATTCATTTTTTATGATGCCGTGATGCGCTGGATTTAAGCGACGTATTTAGGCGGAGATATGGGGGATAGATCTTCTCCCTTGACCTATTTTCTATTGATACTTAAATAGCAAAAACTGATTATACAATAACTTGTTATTTTATATACCTACCCATAGTAATGAGAAATTAAAAAAATATAAGAATATCTAAATTGCAACCCTTTACACGCTTAGTTTACGGTAGTGAGAGAATAGGAAAGCTTCCCTCGGTCAATGTGATATTGCCATTGCATATCCACCCCCCCCCCCACCATTTGACAAAATTTTAAATACGTCATTGGGTTGTAGTTCAATCTATTCTGTGGTATAATATCCAAGTGCCGCGAGAGAACGCATACGGCGGCCACCCAAAACTCGTTCATTCTCGCGCATCCCCACTAAAATACACGATTAACCGATCTTCGTCGTCACTTGTCGGTATTCGCCGTTTTTGGTTTATTTGTGTATACGTCCTGTGGCGAATGGTCAAATCTCGTTTACGTCATTTTCTAGTCCTATGCCACTATAAAACATACGACATTGTGAACCGTCAATAGTTGTTAATAACACACACCTGAAGTACTACATACCATACTCTATTCCATCTAAGATTAAACCGTGTTCGCGCTACACGACTGACGATCTTGACGAATCGTCGAGTCAAATTTCCCCTTCCTAAGCACAAAATCAAGCTTCTACGACTCGCCACCTAAAAAAAAAAGTTAGTGTTACACTATATTGTATCGTTTCCGGTAGGCAGTGGTTAAAGTGGGGGGGGACGCAAGGGGACTCAGTCCCCCTACCTCTAATGGTGGTTTAAAAGCGTCCCCTTTAACAAATTACACGTTACAAAACGTTCTGGAAACATAAAATTATATACGGAACGCTTAAAACTATATGGAGCATTAGTCCCCCCTGGAATTTTTTCCCACTTTAAGCCCTGCCGGTAGGTAAACACTAGATATCGGGTCTGCGTTAACGTTGTTTGTCGTAGCTGACTGCGGCCAGCAAATATCTGTCCCTTGCCGGCCGCTTGGAAGGAGATGCGCTTCACCCGACGAAAATTGGTCGCCGACCGGTTTACTCTTAGATGGAACAGAGTATAGGCCTTTGTGCATCGGTCGGACACATGTGGTCTGTGATTGGTCGACGGTGTTCGGCAATCGGCATTACTCGACGTAATAGTCAGCTACAGATGACTTCTATGACGAAGAGGCTGTGACATACCACATGCGCTACTGTGATCAGTTTTCGTAGATCGGTCAACTTGCGTACGAAATCGAGTGCGCATGTAAACACATTATTGTTTATTACTGCACGCTGTATACAGTCTGCCGCTTGGTGGGAGAATTATGTGTTAAAAACGGAACGAAGCGAAATCATTTAGATGCGCAAGGCGTGTGCGTTCTCTCGTGGCAGCGAGTATAAAATGTATTGATGCCTTTATACCATGGTATATATAATCAATGCTAGTATACTATGAATATCTATGGATTATGATCTATGATGCATACAGATACAGTTGATAATAAAATATAATTTATATTTTGATAACAAATTTTACATTTAAAAAAAAAAAATTAATTACTCTGTGTACTCAGTTATTTAAATAACATTTCATTAAGTAAACATATGTACAGAATATTTTGCGAAGTGACTATGATTTAGTGAATTAGTGACTATCAATTAATATAAGTTTATCATTCTGTTAACAGTTAACATAAAACGATCTTGCATATAATATCATATCCAGTACCTATTGGGGCACTACCTATAAAATAGGTATTAAGTAAGGTGTGAAAGTAAACTTTTTAATTATGTTATCAATCATGATGTTAAATGTTGTCGGTTTCTAATTGTCTATGTGCAACAACTTGATTATAATTTTAATACACTCTTAAGGTACATACTTTTTTTTTATAGTTTTTAATATCGCAATTCATAACAGTAATTAGTAAATATAAATCGTGTTATAGTATTTAGTAGGTACGAGTCTTATGAAATGGAAAATACAAATATTGGTCAACAAATGTTGCATATTCAAGAAACAACAGAGTAAATTTTATATTTTTTTACTATAAGCAATAATTATAGAAACTATTCTATAATCAATACTAGAAGCCACACTTTTGTATTGTTTATGTGTTGTACTTGTCAACTTTTTATAATATTTTTAAATGCGTTTGAAAATGTACAAATAAATCAAACACTACATTATAATTATACTGAAAGTTATAGATAAAAATACAATTTTGCTTATGATATTAAATGTTGAATAATGACATTTAAACTGGACCTTATTTAATTCATTACTGTTTCACTGTATTTGTTTATTATTTTAATAATATATAATTTATACTTATAATATTATAAATATAAATTTTTCTTTTTGTCGTCTTGATACCTATTTAGAAATCATATCATTTCAAACATTCAAGGAACATGTGTAATATTTAATTCATTATTATTCTGATGTTTTGAGTTTGGTTTTTGTACATATATTTTCTGTATTAATTGCTAAATAAAATATATTAATTCTAATTGTTTAATCTATCTGCAATATTGATATGTTTCATGGAATATTTTACTAACATGTTTATTATACTAATTAAGGCAAAAGCATTGCTGGGTATGTTTTGGTACTGATGATGATGAATTTGAAGGTAGTAAAGATTGGGTTTCACCATGTAAATGTCGCGGTTCAGCACGATGGGTAATTTTTATTCTATTTATTTGTATTTTATATAATATACATTATATACCAGTAGTGTTAAATGCAGCAAATAGGTTATGTTTAGTTTTTTAGTATAGAAATATATTTTAGGTATAGTGTCAAGTATAGTTTGACTCAATGTCAGTCTTGCTACTAAAGGGCTCATGCAGGACTTTATTTAGAAGGGCCCCAAATTATGAAATATTCTTATTATGTATATATATATATACATTCTATACTTGTCACTATAAAATAAAAAACTTACTCTAATTACTTATGTACATTTTATTTAATATTCAATTTAGGATGGTTTATATTTTTAAATAAGACTATATACATAAGTAAAATAAATAATTGTATATATTTAATATATTATATTTATATTAAATTATTAGTCTAGTAATCCTTATTAAATTAATTATTAAAATAAAATAAAATTATAGATATTAGTTTAACTAAAATTAATTGGTATAATTTTAAAAAACGTGTTTTATACAAGAATGTAATAACTCTTCTTTAAAAGAAAAACTTTTTAATTGAATGTTAAATGTTTACTGGTACATTCAAGGTTTTGCCTGACGGTAATAAGGATGTTGCATTTTCTGTACATATATTAAATTATAATATATATCAATAGTATATCCAGGGAAGAGGGTTCCCAAAAAAATTGTTTCTAAATAATTAAATATTTTTTCTTTTTTTAAGTTGTTATATTTATACACACAAAATTAAAAATAATATATGTTAAACATTTATTTTAATACCCAAAAAAAAATTCTAAATACACCACTGATATATTTATATATATTCTATTCTATTTAATAGAATTGTATTATATTTTATGTTTAAATAATTAAAATATAATAATAAAATCAATATTGGTTTTTAGGTTCATCAGGTCTGTGTTCAACGATGGGTTGATGAGAAACTGAAAGAAAATTTGAATGCTAAAGCACATTGTCCTCAATGTAACACAGAATATGTTATTATATATAATGAAGTCAGTAAGTAATTTAGATAAAATTATGAAGCTGGAGGTTTTATGTCTGAGGTTTACCCTACATTTTTTTAATAATAATTTTAAATTTATTTATATTATTCATATAATCTAAATGGTTTATTTAATGTTTTTATAACCAGACTTGTTTATATTAAATATAAAGTTAAAAGTATTTTTATACTTCAATTTCCAAAAGATTTGCACAATGATATATATTATATAGCTTACAATAAGTTATTAAATTGAAAAACTAATAATATATTCTGATTTTAATAATTCAAAGTCAATACCTAAACTATTTAAATATTTTTAAAAAATGTTACGAGATAAATTTTTAAGGACAAAATGTTCTATTTTTCTATACACAGAAGAAATAATTTTAATGGTATTTATTATAATATGTTGTTCCCAAACAACGTTATCTGAAACTATGATTTCCGTTTGTGTAATGATTAATTTATCTGATATAATGTCATATTTAGAAATATTAGATATTAATTCAATATTTTTTTTTTTTATATATACACTGTTTCTATTATATTATTTAATTTTTAGACTATTTTGTTCGAATGTTGAATACAATTGATAAAACATCCAATCAATTATGTCCTTTTTTGGCAGCTGGAGTTGTTGTCAGCACTCTTTATTGGTCAGCAGCCTCTTATGGTGCAATTACTGTGATGCAGGTTAATTATAATTGCAAATAAATGTAATTTGATTATATTTACATTAAACGTTTTATAGGTATTAGGCGAACAAGAAGCTATAACTATGATGGAAAAAACCGATCCATATATTTTGCTTTTAATGTTACCAGCTATACCTCTGAGTTTGATTTTAGGAAAAACAGTTAATTGGGAAGAAACATTATTATTATTATTGCAACGATTTACTTCACAATTACCCTTGTTGAGAATCATTATACCTTCATTTTTGTAATGCCATACAGCTTATATTTGCTTTAAATTAATAGTTCTTAATTAATTTTTGTTCATGTATCCTTTTTTAGATGTGAACCTATCAATATTTCAACAAGTTCGGTCCAATTCAATCCAGTTATTAACCCAACAACTACTCTTTGTGCTGCTCTTTTATTGCCGACTACTGCCACTATAGTTGGAAATTTAATTTTTGACAATGGATCTTACACAAATTTTCAAAAAACATTATTAGTTAGTATATAATAAAATTAATATTTACATGATTTTATATTAAAAACATTTATGTTTTTTTTTCAGGGTGGATTAGTATATATTGCAGTAAAAGGAGCATTGAGAATTTATCAAAGACAACATAATGCTATAAAAGAGAAAACTAGAATAATTGTTGATTATCCTGATTCTGACATTGAAGAAAAACATTAATAATCTATTACCTAATTAAATAACATTACACATTAACATTAAAAAAATTGTATGTTAAATGTGTAAAAATATATTTTTTGTAGTATAAATTTGTATATTTTAATTTTAATAAAATTATTATTAATAATTATACAGATGGTAATTTTCATAGTGTTAACCAAAATCTTATACAAATTTTAATGTATAGATAAATAAATTGTTAATTATTAAATTTAATACATTTTAAATTTATTTTATTAATTAAAAAAGTGAAAAATTAACTTAATATATACACCTAGATATATAGTATTATTGTAACATATATATTTATTTATCATTTATATCTCATAATAATATCTAGTTCTTATTACAAAATTACAACAATACTGATTTAGTTGGTTAGATAGGTCTAGTTGTATTATACAGTGAAAAATTCATTTTACCACATGTTCCATAAATTCTCAGTGTTAAAGATGATTGCAGAAATGGAATGTAGACTTCATAATATCTATGATGTTGGTTTCTTAGAAAAGTAATAAAAGACCTTTCCTCATATGAATTATAAGTGGGTAGCTTAAAGAAACTGTCCTCTAGCTCCCTGTGATGTCTTTAGCGTAACTTTAAAAATTTGGCCAGTGAGCATACATTTCTCAGGGCCTTTAAGTACTAAGCATAAAGGCATAATGTCACATATATATAAAACAATAAAATATATTATATTATGTTTTATATATCTGAATAATATAAATAATACTAATTATTTATTTAATAAAATTATAACTACACATTATTTTTAAACATATAAGTATTTATTTAAAATAGGAAAATCAAACACGTAAAATTAAGCCCAACAAATCCAATTCAAATGGTATGGGTTGAGCGACACATTCAGACAGTAAAATTCATGGTGAAAAAAAAGACCTATACTTAACAATACTCGAGTTAATGTATACACATATAGGAGATATTCCAGTCTCCAGCAGAGATATTAATGAGAAAAAAAATTGGTTGAGGTTGAGGTTGAGGACAAAAATATAATGAGATGTGAGAAAAATTGAAGGAAAAGCAAAACAAACAAAAACAATATTATAATAGAGGTACTAATAAGTTAGAGTAATTAAAAGGAGATAAATATAAAAAAGAATCAGTGGAAAACGGGAGAATTTAAAAATAAAATAAAGAATAGGAGATTATACAAAGTAAAACTGGAAAATGGAAACTATTGTAGGAATATAAAGTTGTTACATAAGATATCTGCAAGCAGCAAAACAAGATACCTAAGAGATAGTGTTGCTAGAGAAAGAAGGATATAACTATATAAGTAATAAATTTAATAAGTATACTAAAAGAAATATAAAAATTCCAGAAAAATTGAAAGTTTATAAACTATATTAAAATGTAATTTTATATGGTATTATATTTTTATTAAATAAGCTATGTATGTATCACTTAATATGTAATTATATTTTGTTTGGGAAATAATTGAATTATATCCGACTTAAATTTATATAGTATTAGAATAAACGCAGAGACTTAAAATTTTGGGGGTACTAAAATTTTAAAATGGTGGTAAACCTTTATACATCTCTATACACTAGGGGCGGCTAAACAATTTTTTGGGGTTGCTAAGCACCTATCACCCACCTAATTTTGCCTATTATTAATAATGCAAGAGTATTAAATATTTGTACTGAAATGTTATGTTATGTAGTATTGTTTTTATTATTTATAATATCTTATAAATAATAAATATTAATAAAATTAAAAACATGTATAACAATGTGACACACTATAGTCTTGATAGTCTTAACTCTTAAGTCTTGTAACTTGTATTATGTTAAATAAAATATGAATAATCACAAGTACTTAATTAATAAGACTACTTACTAAATTATTAAAGTACCTTAAACCTTAAGGCAGCAAACATTTTAATAAATGAACTTTTCGTAAGTATTAAAAATTGTACATAACAGTATAGAAATACATTTTAAAAACTGGTTAAAATTTAACAAATGTTTTATTGTAAAACTCAAGAATATAATTGATATAGTTTTAACTAGGCTCTAAAGCACATATTGTTACACATATTATTATTTTATTATATTTAGAAAATTATTAGTTATATTTAATTTATCTGGTAAGTCAAAGTATATATTATTTTTAATAACAAATTAACAATTATACAACTATTACAAATAGGTATGAGCCAGTTGAGATACTATAATATAGAGACTTATTACTTATATATATATATTTGTGTTACGGTAAAAGTATGACTACCGGTAAAACCTAAGTTTTACTGACAGCTCTTTGTAAATCTCCGAATTTCAGACATTTACAAATTGATGTTGGTAAATCCTAAGATATACAAAATTATACAATAAAACTCTAAATCATTATTGTAGTTCGAGCTTTTACAAAAAAATATGGTAAATCTAAAGATATACACTGCTATATACTAGTAAAAGTTTGAAAAATAAAATTGATATTATATTAAACAATATTTTTTCAAGTTAAATTAATAATTATATTTATTTGAGGAAAACTATTAAATATAAATTATTGAATCATAAGTATATTAAAAACAATTATTTATTTTACAAAAAACTCAATGGAATTTTAACTATAATTTATATATATATGTTTATTATTCTATTATAAAGAAAGATTATTTATTAGTAGATACAGGTAGGTTGGTTATTATGACATTTAAAATTACACAAAAATTTGTATTTACATTGATTTGTACTAAATTTTTTGGAACAATCACATCTTATTAACCCTTGTCTTCCAGTTAAAGATAGCTGAGAGACCATTGCCTAATATTTATTTGATCTTTTGGAATGGTCGCCAAATCTAAAAAATTTTCTTCAAACACAGTGTGAATTGTTTTTGAGTTAATAGTTGAGAAAGTGTTCCTGCTTTAGTACCTAAAAGAAAATTTTTTCCGTCCACTACTAATACTATTTGCAAGTAATGTACTAATTAATAATCTTTCTTCATAATAAAATAATAAACTTGAAGTAAAAATTCTATTGTCATTTTTACTTGTGATTCAATAATATATATTTAATAGTTTTCCTCAAATAAATATAATTTGACTTCAAAAAATAGTGTATAATATAATATATATTTTATTTTTTGGGCTTATACAAAAAAAATATAGTAAATCTTAGGTTATACACTGTAATATACCAGTAAAAGTCCAACTACAATAATGATTCAAAGTTTTACCGTATAATTTTGTATATCCTATGATTTACCAACATCAATCAGAAAATATCTGAAATTCAGACATTTACAGAGAACAGTTGGTAAAACCTAGGATTAACTGGTAAATCTTATATTTAACCGGTATTTATACTTTTACCGTAACATATAAATATATATTTTCTAAATTAGCAATTGTAGCTTTATACATGATTTAAAATTTACTAAAATAAAGAATACAATTAAATAATTATACTTATAACTACTGTCAATGATTTAAATATTAAATTGATATTTTATTTCATTTTTAAATATAACTAATTTTTAACTATGTTTAAATATAATAATTATATATAATTTTTAACAAAGATAACAATTTAATAATGATAAGAGTTAATTTTAAATAAAATATACCACATTAGATCACAATGCAATTTAAAATAAAACTTTGATTATATATAACAAATGTTTATACACAAATAGTTGTCTTTATTATATTGTACAATTTTTTTATAGATATTATGGCTTATTATTATCATTTTTCCATTCGAGGTTTTAATGTATGAAAATAATGTTCTACAATATAATGAATTATTTCATTATGATTCAAATTTTAAATAATTAAATAAAATCCTGAGAAAGTTCAAACTTCAACTATGTAAATATTAGTTTATAAACAGAATTTTAATTTTAATTTTAACAAAAACTAAATAGGTAATAAATAATATCAAAATATGTCATTATTTAAATTTAAAATATTCATTTTTAATTATAGAAAAGGGAGAAACAAATTGTTTTTAAATAAATGATTATTAACTTTGGTCTTTAATATATTATATTAGCATTTTATAGCAATTTTATATAATTAAAGAATACTTTCTACTAGGAAAGAAATATACTTAAAGATATAATGAAATACTTACTTATATAAAGGATATATATAAATATATTAATCAATTTTACAGATTAAAAGAAAACAAATATTATAAGTACAAAGGTCGAGTATAAATTATTTTAATCAAGTATTTCATATTAATAAAAAATAATTAATCTACAGATAATTAGGTATATTATTTATAACCAAGATAACATATTATAATTTATGGTCTATTTAACTAAAACATACTATATGATTGAGGTGGCTAACATGAAAAACCTTGGGAGTTGTGCAAGTAATTCAATAACAATTAACAATAAATAAATGACAGTTAAGAGCAATGAGCAAAAAAATATACCATAAATAATCATCACCTAATACATATTATGTATTTATAGTTGTATAGGAATAATAATAATATATATTAATCTTTATTTTCTCTAGTTATCTAATGACACCACATAAATTATTTGTAAAATAAATGTTTTATACTAAAAATATTATAAAATATTTTATTTGCAGTAAAGTGTAAAAAAGAGAGAAAATAAGAAATACAAGAAGTCAAGACAAATATGTTTTTAGGCTGTATGTCCTAGGGATACCCTGCTATATTTAAATAATCCGACATTTGTCCCCATAGTTGCTGGTAATTTGACTTTCAATATAAAATTTAACATTTTTAAAATTATTACAAATAGTTTTAAGAAAATAATGTTTAAATATAAGTAAATTAGAACTATAAAATAGTTATAATTTGTATTATTATTTCTATAGATTAATCATGAGACAGTTATTTTTATGAATAAAGTATTAAGATACAACTTAAAATTTCATGTTTAAAATTAAATTATATATTTTTTCTAGAGTAATTGTCAATTTGAAAGGGCATTTTGCTTAGGATTTTATATAAAAGAGTTCTGTTAAGTATGAAAATTGTTATCATAAAATTGAATAGCCCTACCATATCTTAATAAAAATTAATTTATATGAAATATTTAAGCACTGATGACTAGCAGTAATAAAATTATTTTATAAATAATATAATAATCAACACTTGAATTAGAAACAGTTTGTAAAGGACTAAAGAAAACTTATTTTTGAAAAAAGATATTTAAGCATATTTATAAAATATTTAATATTTCAGGGATGAAAAATTGTATTTAATACATTTATATTCAGTAGCATCAAAACAATTTTTTTTTAATACACATATTTGTATGCAACCCTTCGAACCCTTTCAAGAAACTAGTAAACTTACAAGACTACAATAAACTTGCAGCCTGTATGGACCAAAACTAATTTCATTATTTTATATTTTCTTCCAATTCATGTACCCATAATAAGAAAATATTCATAAGTTTTTAGGTTTTAGATTCAAAACGTAAACTAAATTGAGGCCCAGTATATGGTGCTGTGTCACTCCAGTAATCATTTGGGTCTGATACAATTGTTAATTTAATATCATTAGATATATTTACTTCTTTAAAATATCTGCAACATCTATTCCCTATTTCTGGAATATCAGTATTATATGGTGGAGCTAATATGTCAATAAATGCTGCTGGACCATCAATAGTATCTACTTGATGGATATTTCCTTCAACTGGACACAATACACATGGATCATCTGTTTCCCCAACAATAATTGGTGCCAGTTTTATTGCATTAATATTACAGTCGCTGTAAATATAGAATTATATTATAATTTTAAACAAAATGATCACATCACAATATTTACTTTAATTGGCTATAATTTTTTTGCTTAGGTGTATAGCTTTGTACTTTGACTTTACCATATATGACTTTTAATACACCATACATGTATGGATGATCGTGTAAAGGTATTTTAGCACCATCTCTTAATACAAACACTCCGATTGATACATTTTGATTTTCAAACACTTCAATATAAGTAACAGGCGCTTGATGATGATGTATGAATGTAGATCCAGCTAACTTATGTAAATTATTTTCCAATTCATATGTATCCCATCGCAATAGTCTAAAATCTAAACCAATAGACCGTGCATCCAACTCATTAGCGTTTCGTTTTAATTTAACCAAATTATCATGAAATGCTTTTGAAGTATATGAACCCGAAAATGTAGTTAAAGCTTGTTTAAGAACACATTCAATTTTTGATGCCATAATTTATGCGCACGAATGCACAATCTAATTTAATGATTACAGTATTAGTTATTACACTGTTACAAAGTACAAATATAAATAAAAAGAGAAAATTATACTTTTAGTAGTTATTAGTATTATAAATATATAAGTATTAAAATTTGTTCAAATCTAATGGCTAAAGAATAAGAAAACCTATGAAAGTATGGATCTCGTTGAAATAAATTGTCATAATTTACTATAATAGTATAATGCTATAATTACTAATTGACTAATGTAATAACATTTCAAATTTTTATTTTATTTATCTCATATCTTGTTTTCAATATATCTTATCAATAAGTAATTTTTAATCTTTAAATTTGATAACAACTATTTTTTCCCTTTATTTTATTATAAATTATTACTATAAAAAAATAGTCTGTGATAGAATCCACGGTTATTTAAACTGTGTAGATAACCGTGGGTAGAACGTTGCAATCATGACATTTAACATTTAAAACTTGAAGCTTTTGGATTTTAGTACTTACTTACTACTTACCAATTATTAATTACTATAATATTATAAAATATACAATATAAATAAGTATAAAATAATCAATATTATAAATTAAAAATACATTACATAAACGCATATTACCTTTTATAACAATTAATAATATATATCTATTATATTATACCAATTGGTATCAATGTTATCAATATACTTAAAAAATAATAAATATTAAAAAAAGTTAAATGTATCACCAAAAAACATGAGATTGAAACATTTTCATTTTCGCCATTAAACGAAATTCCAAATTTCGATCAAATTCATAAAATAAAATTTAAGTTATAAAAAACAGCGTTATCTAGTGGTTAAAAACTTTAAGATGTACCTGCATAATAAAATAGACTTTAATCTTTTTCTATGCTATTAATGCTCCAAATTTGAAACTTGAAACTCTAAGCGAAGGCATACTTGTATATTATTAAAGTATAAACTCCATTTTTTTAGAAACTGTTTAAAATTTAATGAATTCTTTTAAATTTATAAATTCAGTTCACCAAACAAAAAAGTAAGTTATTTTATATTATTAATAAATGTTTGTTTCATACTAAAATGTATTTAAGCTATATAATAATTAATAAGTATTAGCATTGATTATATATACTACATAGTATATATAATCAATGGTATTAGGTAGTACTATAAGAAAATACTACTACTGAATAGAAATATTTTTTTGGAATCTTGAATAAACATTTTTCAATACCTATAACAAATTAATTGATTTAAGTAGTATTATTTTGTGTTTTCGTAGCCCACAGAAAAAAAAAAATTCACTATCATTTTTTTAACATATCAACTATCTTCCTGTATCATAAACTTTACCTGTTAAAGTACCTACATTCCACATATTTACTCTCACTTTGTACCGCTCACCTGTGAGGTAGTGTTTTTAAACCAACGGCTGTGCTGTCCTATACCATTGACATCACGATCGTTGGATAGGCCTAGGCAAATAACTGGTGCATTGACTACTGCACTTGCTGTCCACCTAGTATCTGTCACACTGATCTTTTAATTATCTTCCCCACCTACTATGCAGTTACTTTTCACCGATTGTCTTCACATACATCTGAGATGAGACATACAGGCTATGGTCATTTTCAGACCTCTCATACATGTTTTACTTTATTTTACACTGGGTAACAACTTGACATAACCTTATTTAGTTGTCCCTTGCATGAGGTCTCATAGAAGTATTCTGATTTCTTCCTACAAGGGAACCTGGTTATATAAGTATAATATGCTATAAGATGTTTATATAGTTTTATCATATCTTACAATGTATCTTCTATAAATTGCTATAAACGTGTGCAATATGTTAGCACAAAAAATGTTCTTTAGAATTTTTGGTTTTTTGAAAAATACAAATTATGTATATATTATAATTATGTTTATGGAACACTTGGATAGTTTAAATCCTACGCAAAATCACATTGAATTAGACGTCACTAAATAAATTTCTTATGATCTAGGTATTTAATTAGGTTAATATATGGATAACAAATATAAATATGAATTGCTTAAATACTTCCTGCTAATTACTAATTAGGGATATTAGTTTTGTAAATATGATAGACATTCTAAGACTGTTTATTATCACATATTATATTTTTATATATATTATATTATAATATTTATTTATTTAAACAATTATGTGTAATTAACAATTAAATATTTATACATACCTATATGTTAATGTAGGTAGTTGTAAATAACACATTAATAGTGAAGTACAATTGAGGGTAGTTGCTTGGGAACATGTCACACTTGTTAGATCTTTTTTTTACTTATATAGTACTTAATTATAAACAACATTTAATGTAAATAACATTTATTCTAAAATCATAATCCAAGGCATATTACATTTTTTTTCTTTGTAATTATTTAAATCATTTCATAAGTGGTGTTGATTTCATTATCCTTGGTTGGGTATTCTATTAATTTTACAATAATAAACCAATGCTACTTCTGTTCACCTCCCTTAAATAAATCATGACAATAAATAATAATTAATATAGATTCATGTCATAATAATTATTTATACAATGTTCTATGTTAGAATAAATAACATATGTTTAAGAAGAAAAATGTTTTCAAAATCTAATAATGATAAAGTTGCGCACAGTATTGATAATTCAACTACAAATATTGTTTGGTTTGATGGAGAGGTTTGTATTATAGCTAGTTTATTTTGTATTTATATATTTTTTTATTTTAGAATAAAAATTAACAAAATGTTTCGTATCATTTTGGATTTTAAATTTGTAAATGTTTAATTTTTCATCTTTATTTAAAAAGATTATTTACTTTATTATTATTATTTACTCTTTTCAAAATTTTATCAATTGGAAAATTTACTAGAGTTTTACTACAAGATAATTTATTATACTATAAATTTAATCTGATAAATGGTAGAACTCTGAATTTTGGTTTAAATAAATATTTTATAATTAGTATTTATAATCAATGATATTAATAATTATACTAAATTAAAATAATCTATTTTATTTCTGTAATTATTCTTATTAATTGAATATTTACTTTAACTAAAAAAAGTTTATTGGTTTTTATTTTAAAATTTTTTAATTTTTTTTTTTTAGATGACTGGTTTAGATTGTGATAAACATACTCTTATTGAAGCAGCTATAATTATAACTGATGGTAATTTAAATATTTTAGCAGAAAGTCCAAATATTATTATTCATCAACCAGATACAGTATTGGAAAATATGGATGATTGGTGCATAAAACAGCATGCATTAGTATGATATTTATTCTTATAAATGTTTTCATTCAAGTGGTTATTTAATAAATATTTATTTAAATTAGAATTAGATACATAAAAAAATTTTAAAAATGCCTTTTTGTTCTATATTTTATTAATAATTAACATATTTTTAGTTTATTATTTTTAATTTATTTATAAAAAAAAAACAAATAAAACTATATAGACAAAATGACTTAATGCATAATGCAAAGTAACTGTTAAATAAGTATTATTACTTTCAAAATCGAATTACATTTATTATCAGTATTGATAAAATAAATCAGTATATCAGTTAAAAGCTATTTTACGTCTGTGGTGCGCAAAACCAAATTATTTATCTAATCTACGGTTAGGCTTTTTGTGTTTCTAGTAGAGAATTACACTAGACTAAGTAATTAGTTGTGATCCAGCTAAGTGTGTATAAAAAAAAATGTTGATGTACCTATCTATTTTTTTGTTTTTAATTTGTCATGTTTATAAAGCTTTTTAAGTTCTTAAAAAAAAGTATGTACATCAAAATTTAAATTCTAATAATACCAACAAAAACATGTCATTTTAATTATTAATTAAAAGTTTACACTTTTTCTATAGTTTCAATAAAAAAGAAAAATTCTTACAATAACATTGAATTTTATAGCATATTACATAATTTGTATATTTTTAGAGTGGTTTAACTGAAAATGTCAAAAATAGCAATATCTCTATTGAACAAGCTGATCAAATGTTGTATGATTTTATCAAACCATTTACTCCTAAAGGTAAATTTAAATAATGTATTAAAATTAAGTTAAGCTTATTGTGTTCGCCTTAAATTTGTTACCAATATTAAAATTGTTTTTTTGATATTCTATTTGCAACTTTCCTTGGTTTTGAAGTCTGTGACTTCCCCACTCTACTATTGTTTCCTCCTCATACCATTGTGTGGGTTATAATAACTTTCTTCCATCCCATTCATTTTGTTTCTTATACATTTTTCTACTCTCTGTACACTTTACATCCAAGAGACGGACTGTGGTCTGTGAAGTCCATCTATTTTTATTCATTTGGTCCTCTCATTATTATCTTTGTTTATCATATTTTTTTTTTAATTTTCTCTTTTGACATCCTCAATGTTGATCTTCTTCTTAATTTCCGTACTCCTATCATTTTCATTAATTCTATATTTTATCATTATCTTGTTAATATTATTTTTATTTTTTATGGTTAGATTAGGTTTAATTAATATTATTTTGGAAGTTTAACATGGAATCAAAATATCGTAAAAACAAGTGATAATCTATAACACTATCACATAATAATAAAAATATAGGTAATAAATAATAATGATCATAAAATACTATCCACGATAAAATTTTTTGATAGCATAATGATAGCACTATGACTATCCATAACATACATACGTCTTATATATATATATATTAATGAGCCACTGCAAAAAACAAATTTAGACATTTTCTATTAGCCTATATTAGGCTATATTAGTTTGCCCTGAAATGTAAAGTTTAATATTAGGACAAACCTAAATAATTCTAGTCTAAACTAGTTAATTCTAATGTGTTTCAGATGAACTAGCTAAGCCTAGGATAAAATTAGTTTTTACTGAATAATCTTAGTTTATACTAAAATTGAGTTTAGTGGGCAACATATATAACATAATAGATTATCACAATTTTATGTTTTAACATTAAAAACATTTATAATCTCCCCAATTTATGTAACCCAAAATAATATCACCTTGTATATATTATACATTGTAAATATTAATTAACTATCATTTAAATACAATTTTATATTTTATCTTAAGATTAACTCCAAAGTGTTAATGAATAAATTTTCAATTTTAGGTGCATGTCCTTTAGCTGGAAATTCTGTTTACATGGATAGAATATTTATTAGAAAGTACATGCCAAAACTTGAAACTCATTTAAGTTATCGACTAATAGATGTTTCGTCTTTCAGAGAAATATTTAAGTACGATTTATAATTTATATATAAACTACAAAAAAGATTACTGTTTACTAATAGAGTTAAATTAACATATAATTTGATATACAAGATATATTAAAATATTTTCTAAATATAATATTTTATCTTATATATATATATATATATATCGTATTTATATTATATATTACTATTACTATTATACTATTATGTATTATATCTTTATAGTGTTCTTTAAATTTTTGTATTGCCTTATTCTAAATAGTGTCAAAGACTATATTTTAATGTATTAAATATGTTTTATCATAAGTCAGTTTATATCTAAAGATTGATAATGCAGTATATTCAAAACGCTATATTATCAAAACAAATAAAATTGATTTAATTTATGTTTTAATTATTAAATTAAATTACTCAAGTTTTAATTTATTTTTAAAATAATTCTAGACGTTGGAAACCTGAATTATTAAATGAAGCACCAATAAAAATGCGTAAACATAGAGCAATTGATGATATTCAAGAAAGTTTAAAAGAACTCCAATTTTACAAAAATAATTTATTGTTATAAATGTATTTTATATAACAATACAGTTAGTGCTGTAAATTTGTAATCTTCTATTGTCATATTATAGATGGAGGGAGTTCATAATTACATTAAGTTAATCAATGTGAATAACATAATATTTGTATAATTATATTTATTATATAAGTATATCTATTTTGCTTGGCTTTTGGTTAATTTGTCCAATCTTCACAGTGATTACAATATTTTAATAACTTTGGATCATTTAGACGATCATGTTTGACAAACATTTATTTTTTTTTTTTGTAGTTGCAGTATAAACTAATAAACGACGTGAGTAGATGTAATAACAATTAATAATGTATAGCGGAAACGATTTAACTAATAATATTGAACTACTTGAAATACCAAATAAAACTAAATTCCCTACTACTAACTTGGTAATTTCAGAGACAAAAAATATAATACTGTGTCACTCATCTATCACTTAGTTGGTAAGGGATTAAAATGTTTTTGATTTTATTATTGAAATTTTATGATATTACATTACTTATATTATTATTAATATATTCTATATTATTTACATAGAAAAAGAAATAAAGATAAGTGGGAATGTCGATTGTGAACGTTCCTTCTTCATCCCTTCGGTCCTCGGAGAAATTAGTGGTTTATTATACTTAAGATTTGAATGCAATGATATTGCATTAGAAAATACGATTCTGAGCGAAACTCAATATATTACAATATGCTATGCTAATAATCCATTCCAAAATTTTACGTGTGTAAATTACGAATGTAAATATTTAAAATAAATTTCAATTTCCTACGATCTAAACTTATTTAGTTATCAAGAAATAAAATAATTCATCCAGAAGTAAAACGTTTAAAAAATTCGTAATACGAGCTAAATAAGCTCCAACTAGATGCAAATTTCTACCAAAAGCATACTCTTTTTATAGTAATCTAACCATTATTTCTGCCTCAAATTGTGCATTCAGACAAAAAGAAAAAATTGCACACATTGTAAAACCAATAAATTCTTCGTTTTGCTTATAATCTAAAATGAACAAATAAATTGTAAATCATTTTTCTCTTGTATAAATTATGTTATCCTTAGTGTACAGTTTGGGAACTTCTTGTGTTAGTAAAGAAGGTACAGAAGATCAAGTGGAAGTTAATAATTAGGTAGGTCAACTCCAAATATTTAAGAGAAAACTTAGGAATGAAGAATACATAAATCAAATTATTATACTGTTAATTATTTTTCAAAATTATACTCATATTTATAAATGTTAAATTTTATAGTATTTTTTTAGAAATGAATAAATTCACAGTTATTTAATATAATTAATACTCCCATGTGCATTATAATCAACAATATGTAAATACTAGTATTGATTTTAAAATCTATAAATCAATTATAATGCTATCATTATAATAAATTGAAAACTTTTATACAATTATATAGGTATGAATTGAATATATTTTAAGTAGTAAATACTATAGATAATGCTGTGAGAAGTAGGCTACCTGCAATTACACCATACCCAGTTGTATACACTTGTTTAATAGTCAAACATTTACCAGCATCCCATACCTAAACAAAATATTTGTAAATATATATATTTAATATATTTAAATAAATGTATTATTAATACTTACTAAATGCCTAATACCATTACAGAAGTGATAAAAAAATGGATAAGCAACTAACGTTTTAGCAGATATGATAGTTGCTGATGATAGATGTAAGCCATTTATATATTCTACCAGTGTCGGTATATCCGTAAAGAGAAATACTGCAAAAATATACATAATTAAAAAGTGAGCTATGCATATTAGATAAATCATCCTATATAATGGTATTAAAATTTTATGATACATTTAATTTATAAAAAAAAAAAAAACGTACACATTCCCAAACCAGCAGTAACACCACTTAATGCAACTCCGGTTCCACGATGTGTAATAGATAGCATGGTTGTTAATTGAGGTTGATAAATAGTTAAATGAGGAGACATAGGTCTATTAAGGCGGTCATTTTTTTCATCATGAGTCTCCCCTACTTTGTAATTAATTTCTTGAGAAGATTTTACTTGCATGGAAATGAAACGCTCTCTGAAAACAAATTTAAAAAACATGAAAATAGGTTAAATTTAAATTTATTTGAAAGGTCAATTTTAGTTAAAATTAATAGTCATTATTAATATAATGGTCGATATAGACAAATTATTCGAATTTAAATATTAAAAAAATCCTTTTTTATAAATAAATCTAGAAAAATTGATATACTTCTCTTATATGACAATTATATAACTTAATATGGTCAAAATACTAATTAGAAATAACAGATTAAATTAATATAAATATATATTAACAGATGAGTGAAATTATATGAACTTTTATAATGATTAGACTTACCGAGTCTGTCATATCAATAAAAAAATACGGGTAAAAGTTCAAACTTAATTAACATAATATTCTTGTTCAATTATTACTTAATAATAATTTGTGAATACTTCCCAGAAATGTAATAATATATTTATAAAAATTATATTATACACTATAAAGGATGATCAGAATTTTATGTTACAATAAATAAAGTATTAGTTCTCATTAGAATTTTTAAATGTTGATTCTTGAAAACTTACTTTGAAAGGGTATTTAATAATATTAAACATATAAATAATTTTTGATTATATTGGATCATATATTTTATATATTTATTACACTTACATTGTTTGAGTTTTGAATGATATTGTTTGTCTAGCTATGCAGAGCCCGTGCATACTGAAATTAATTACAAAAACAAATTTTCAATTTAATAAATTGTGATTTATATTTTTATCATTTAAATTTGTTATTTGTGTTAAGGAATATTCTATTAGGTATAATAATATAGATTTTTTCTAAAATAATAAATATTTTTATTTTAAATTAAGCATATTATTTTTTTACAGAAATAAAATATGTTATAATTAATACATACAATTAAAGCAAAATAATATATAATCTTAAAGATGACTAATATAATATAAATACATATTATTTTATGCTATAATTATATATTTTATTTTTTTTTAAGAATAAATGAAATCTGAAATGGGTACTCTTTATCATCAATTGACTGTCTAAATAACTGAGATTGTTGCCAAGCTAATTCACCTGATCCTCCAAATAAGCATGCACTTAATGTTACAAAATTACTACCATTAATTTCATCAACTATTATAACTTCTTGAGTATTTTCAACAGACAAATTCACAGTAATATCATTTCCAACTAATTTCCACTCAACTTTACCATTATCAAATAAAGCTGTTGAATAAAGTAATTTAATGCCTTGTACGACTAAACTAGTTGAAGAAAAATCAAATCGCCATTCAATCGTTGATTTCTCACAGTTTTCTTCCCGGCATAAATAAACTTTTTTCCAATCAGCTTCTTCTTTACGGAATAGTGAATTATAACTATATACACCACTTTGCCAACCATCATGAGTAATATCACTATGGATATATTTATCCATAGCCGTAGAATATTTTAACTCAAATTGTTTATTTGCTATTTCAGCTTCAGTTGGAGTCCAAATGTATTTTTTAATTTGTATTTCTCCTCGAGATAATTTCCATGCATGACTTCCAGAAATTCTGCCTCCATAATTTTCCTTATCAGTACTTTTAGGTTGAAATAATAATTCAATACATTCTCTTAAACGCCTTTCTGCTAGATACTTGTGCTGTAATAATGATAAATTATGTTGTCTTTGTTCTGATAAATTTAAAATAGTATCCAACAACTCATTTTCTGTACATAACGTTCTTCTTTTCAAAATATCATTATTGTTCTCAGTATAGCGCCAAGTAACATCTTGAACTTCATCATTAGAATAAGCTATAATATAAGACAATTTTTTCCCCCATCCTTTTTCATATAATAATGGTTTATCTAATGCAGTTTCACATGGATCACAATGAATCCATCGTTTTTGTTGAACTGACCAAACCTCAGTCCATACATGATCAGTTTTATCAATTACTAATCTTGCTTCCCAACCAAGTGCCCGGCAGAAAAGTGTAAAACAATTGGCCCATTCACCACATCTACCTTTACGAGTAATTAGTAGTTGTTCACAAATACCATATCTCTTAAAATTTGTAATTAAATTACAATTTTCACATTCATAAATTTCTGTGTATTTAACATTTTCTTCTATATCATTGTTTATTCCTTTAAACTTAGTTGAACTATTACAAAAATTGCAAATGGGCGTGTCAAACCATTTAAAAAATGATTTTTTAAACCATTTCATTAGTTTTAACATCATTTTTTCATGGTATACTAAATCAGTATTATATTCGTTTAAATTTGAAAACAACTCAATATCTTCTGGTGTTAAATTTTGCAAAGCTTTATTTTGCAAAATTTTATCTTCAAACTTAAGTACAGCCAATGACGTTGAACTGATTTCTTTTAAGAATCTATTTTCAGTTAACTTACATTTTTTATCTGTTGAAACAATATCTAAAAGTTCTTGTTTGTAAATATTCAATACGTTATTATTTATATGGTCTGGTAAAACTAAATAGTTTTCATCATCAATAAAACCAATTTCAAAAAGAAATTCCATTGCACCAGTAAATGGTAAAAGATTGTTTAGAATTAAATTACTATCCAAGCAAAGTCTTCTAAATTTTGGTTGATGTGGGTGGTTTATTATGTCATCAATAAGTTTTAACAAAACATTTACAATTTGAAAACATATATCAATACTATTGCTTTTTATATCATTTAAACTTTGTAACATTTTTGAATAATAATAATTATAATTAGGTATTATTAACAATTATTATGTAATAACTGTATAAATACACGTAAATTAATAATATGATATTTATATTACCTTCTCAAATATAGAGCCATTTTGCAAGTGTAATTTTTTAATAAATTTGATGAAACAATGACTTCGAAAAAATATATATTCTGTAAATCGTAATATTGTACAAGTATCAAGTAGTAGTGTATAGTACTCTACTAATACTTTTTAATTTTTATAGTACCTAATATTATTATTATTAAGTAAACCAAAATGTAATCAGTAATATTTTTTATTACTATAAAATAAATTATCAATCTGTCGACATACAATGAAAATCAAAATCACCGAATAATTATTTAAACAGCTGATCGTATTGTTTTATGCATATTGCATAGAGTAATATCACAGAATAGATGTGATAAAATAGATTGTTTTATTTAATCTGTAGTTAGGATTTTTCTGTATTCGTTTATTTAAATATTTTATTATATTTCAAAATATAAAATAAATTAAATCTATAACAAATTATAATTTTTACTATGCGAATATCGTAAAATAATTAGACCACTGAACTAGACTGTATCAATACAACTAGAGTTCAAATCAACTGCCGAGATAAAATTATTGTACAGTACCACAGAATAAGTACAAAGAATTATGTACAATTTTTTGTTTTCTTTGATTGATGGCTATATTGAACGGCATTTAGCTCAAAATTATTGTACTCGCATAAGAATATATGTAATTTTATTATCAGTGTCCATTCTGTTTTCATATATTCTGGTTGGACCACAGACGGAAAATATATATATAATATTCATAAATATTATACTCTGTGGTGGTATCAACATTATGTATTGATAAGCAACGAAGGTTATCTTCATTACCGTGACCAAAATATTGTATTTCTATTTTTGTTTACTAGCACTATCAATTATTATTAGGTATTTTACTTTTACTTTTTTTACAAAATCTTGTTATAATAAATTTTATATCGTGAATTCGTGAATAATTCTAAATTTTTAACTACAATTTAACTATAATAGAAGTCGAGTTTAAATTTTCAATTTTGGTGGTAGTTACTAGCTTTTAATTAGATAAAAGTTTGTTTAATTTTTTGTTAATAGTTGTACTTTGCAATACAAGTAAAACAGGCTTATGATTGTATAGTACATTTTACAAAAAAATAGTTTGGCTTTTTATTGGTGTGAAAATAAAATTGAATCTTAGTTAGTTCTGTGTATGAATACTTTTGATTTTTAGATGTTTAATAATGGACTTGACATTGACGGAAAAAGAAGAGTTCATGCAAGAACATTTAGTTGTTTGGGTAAATATTGTTATTTTTATATGATATTTTATAGTATTATGTATATATGATAATATTTTCAGTTACAATCTTGCTTAAACCATCCAGAAAAACTTAATGTTTATGAAGATTTAATTGATGGTACATTGATATATGAAGTATTACTTTTAATGTAAGTATTATACATCTTAGTTTTTAATACTAATTAAACTGTTAAACTAACGTATATTTATTTTCTAGAGATCCCGAACCTTTATATCATGCTATCGTTCCTGGTCAAAATGATCCATCAACAAGAATTCAAAATATTAATTGTATATTAAAAAATATAAAAATGTTGTATGAGGTTAATAATATTATTGTTTTTAAATTAAAATTATGTAGATATTAATAATTTTTATATAAATATATAGGAAGAACTAGGACAAGTTATATTGACAATGCCTGATTATTTACGATTAGGACGGGAACCTTATATAAAAAGTAGTTTTGAAGATATGAAATTATTATTGTTATTATTACTTGGTTGTGCAGTACAATGTCCAAATAAAGAATCATTTATTGAACGTATAAAAACATTGCCTATTGAATCTCAACATGCTCTAGTCCACTATATAAAACAAGTATAATTAGTATTATTAGTATTTTTTACACATTAATTAATTTGGAGATAATTTTTATAACTGTATAGTTTATTTGTTTTATAGATAACAGAAAGTCAACAAATTGTAATAACTCAAGAAAATGCTGAACAATTAACAACTGATCTCATGATTTCTCATATTCGGCAATTAGTTAAAGAACGTGATCAATATCTTCAGGTAATTTATTTACTATATTCAGTAATACCATATCACTATGATACTGAATTAAATATGCAATTCATTTTTTTCTGAATGTACATAACACTGCTTTCTAAACTCAAATATTTATTTTATTTATTCATGCATCAAATAATTTAAAATTTTAACTTTTATTTTGCATTTATCCACTTTTTATTACTTTTAGAGCATTTATTGACATCAGGGGTTATTTTTAAATATTTTTAATAAATTATTCATTTGATTATTTTACTACCTCCCACAAAAAAAATAAAAATTATTCATAATACGTTTTTTATTTTATCTTATTAGGTATATAAAAAATCTCAAAATCAACTATGTTTAAAAAATATTTTTATAAAACATTTTTAAACCTAACCTATTCAATATTCAGTAGTATTATCAATTTGTTTGTAATTATAATTATTTATGTAAATAAAAATTTGTAAAAATGTTTTTTTTATAACATTTTTAAAATATTTTTAACATTAAACAATATTAATTTAAGGGATTTTTCTTGTTTTTTTTATAGTATTTAAATGTGCACTCTATATATTATTCATATATAACTCATAGCATAGAAAATGACAATATTTATCTTATATATAAATATTATAATTTTTTTTTTTTTTTTTTCAATCCTTAGATTGGTTGAACGATGAAATATTCTTCCATTCCTCTCTATTCATTGTGACTCACTCTATTTAGTTCTATATATGACTCTCTTCTTATATCCAACATGATTTGTTTCATATATGCCTGTCTAGGTCTTCCTCTTCCTGATTTTCCCTCGATTTTTCCTTCAATTATAGTCGTTATCCATGAATTGTTCCTTATGAGATGTCCTATCCACTTCTTTCTTCTCTCCACGATTGTCGTCCATATTGCTCTTTTTTCATTTATTCTTTTATACACTTCTTCATTAGTCACTCGATCTGTCCAAAGAATTTTTAGGACCCTTCTCCAGCACCATGTTTCAAAAGCCTCTATTTTTCTTCGGTCAGCTTTTAATACTATCCACGATTCAGCTCCATATAACGCCACATTCCATACAAGTGTTTTTACTAATGTTAATTTTTACTTATGTTTATATTTATAGCATTTGTGGTTAGGAGTTTCTTCTTTTTGAAAAAAGCTTGTTTAGCTTGTGCTATCCTACATCTTATATCTGTAGCACTTTTCCCGTCACTAGTGACTCTGCTTCCGAGGTATGTATAACTATTTACGTTTTCCAACTTAATGCCATCCATGATTATGTTTGTATCAACTTGTTGTCTACTACCAACTAGTATCTTTGTCTTCGTCTTATTAATATTCATACTGTATTCTTGTTTGAGTGTGTTATTCATTTTTTGGAGCATTCTTTCTAGATTTTTTTCACTGTCTGCTATCATGGCAATATCATCTGCAAATCGGAGCATCTGAACTAGCATCCCACCAATCTTGATCCCTCCTACATCCTTCTCTCTCAGATCTTTTAGCGCTTCTTCAATGTATAAGTTATTTAAAGCAGGTGATAAATTACACCCTTGTCTCACTCCTTTTTGAACTTTCGCCTCTTCGTATGTGTCATATTCGCCTTTTATCACAGCTTTTTCATTTATATATAATTTATGTATTAATCTTTTGTCTTTAAAATCAATACCTTTCTTATCCATAATATGAAAAAGTTTTTCCCATCTAACATTATCAAATGCCTTTTCCAAATCTACGAAGGCTATATATATGGGTTTATTCATTCTGAACATTTTCTCTATAATTAATCTAAGACATAGGATTGCTTCTCTTGTTCCTCTATTTTTTCTAAATCCAAATTAATCTTCTGTTAAAATATTCTCTATTTTCTTTTCTATCCTTTTATGTACTATTTTTGTTAAAATTTTTGACGCATGGGATATTAGGCTTAATTAATGTTCTATACTCTTCGCATTTTTCAGCTTTTTGCTTTTTTGGTATAGGTATCATTACGCATTTTTCGATGTCTTCAGGCAATTCTCTTGTTTCATAGGTATTTATTATTATATAACACAGCGCTTCTTTTCCCTTTCCTTCTAAGGCTATCAGAAGTTCACCATTCAGATTATCGATTCCAGGAGCTTTATTACATTTTAGTTCCTTTATGCTAATTCGATTTCTTCTATCATGATGGTAGGTCCTATAGAGTCATAATTTTCATTTTCCACTTCTGGTGGTCTGTGCCTTTTGTCCGTGTTTCCTATTTTGTATAACTCTTCTATGTATTCTTTCCATACTAGTATTTTTTCTCTATCTTCCAGAACAATATTTCCATCTCTACCTCTAAGTACTTTCGCTTCGCTTTTGTATGTCCCAAAGAACTGTTTTATAATTTTATATGCTTTATCACTTAAGTCTCTAACTAGACAATTTTCTATTTCTGAGCACTTATTTTCTAACCATTTCTCTTTTGCTGTCTTAGCTTCTCTGTTCACCATATTTCTGTATTTTTTGTACTCCCTCCTATCCTCTTCCGTTTTTCTATTTTTATACTTTCTCCTTGTCTCTATGAGCTCTACTAGTCTAGTGCTAATCCACGGCTTTATTGGAATGTTTTTCGTTTTTCCTAATATCTTATCAGCCGTGTTTGTGATTGCTTCTTTAAAACTTTTCCATGTATTCTCATAATTGTCCAGTTTTTCTGTTGGTTCTGTTGGTTTTATTCGTATTATTCTATTTACCTCCTCGAAAAATTGCTTTCTTGTTCCTTCCTGCTTAAGTTTTTCTACACACCATTTTTTCTTTGTCTCTTGATTTCTTGTAGACTTTTTAAAACATAATCTTGTTTCCATGATTACTAGATTATGATCTGAGTTTATGTCTGCCCCTGGGTAACTTTTACTTTGCTTTACCTGATTTCTATATCTTTTTTTTACTAGTATGTAATCCAACTGATATCTGTTACCTCCTCCTGGCATGGTCCAAGTGTATCTTCTCCGTTTTGGTTGTGAGAATAACGTGTTGGTGATTATCATATCCCTTTCCTTACAGAATTCTATAAGTCTATCACCCCTTTGATTTCTTGTTCCAAGTCCAAACTTTACTGTTACTCCTGGTTCTGTTCTCTCGCCCACAACGGCATTCCAATCACCCAAAATGATTAAATTGTCTTTTTCTTTTGCCATTTCTATTACTTCTGAAATTTGCTCGTACAATTCCTCGATTTCTTCGTCTTTGTGACCAGATGTTGGCATGTAAATCTGTATTATAAATGTATCCGTTTGTTTAGTTTCTATTTTGATACCTATGATTCTTTCGTTAAAGTAGATAATACTCTTGATCTTGTGACCAAAGTCTTTATTTACTATTATCCCCACTCCTGCAATTTTGTTCTCGTCGCCATTAAATATTATTCTATAGTCTCCAGACCAGAAATCCCCTACTCCTGTCCATTTAATTTCGCTAATACCTAGGACATCAATTTTATAACGATCCATTTCTAACTTCAAGTTTTCCACATACTCCTAGTGATCTGACATTCCAATATTATAATATTAAATAATAATTATATTTTTTGAATTATATTTTTATTTATATAATTTATATTTTAATTTTATGGTTATTTTTAATATTTTAACATGGTAATTGTAGTTTTTGTCCTGGTTTTCAATTAGATTATTTATGTACAGTGTTTGGGAATCATAGCATATACATAATTTTGTTATTTATTGTATTGTAAAATATAGCAGTGTTCAATATAAATTAATTATATTTTAGTGCTTATTATCATGTTTTTATATAGTCCTGAACCGTGATTATGATACTTACATTTTATGACATACCTTTTTTTTAAAAGTAAAAACTTATTAATTTTAGTTGTGGACAGAGTTAGAAGAAAAACGTTTTACAAATTCAAAACCTTTAGAGACTGGTTTAACTGTCACTATTTGTTCTTCTGGCAGTGATAATCAAAATTATGCACTTGAACTTGCTGATTGGAAAGCAAAACTTCGAAAACTTAGACATGAATTGTAAATTTACTTAAATATAAAATGAGGTACTTAAATACTAATGTATAAAATTAATTTTTTTAGAGAAGAAAAAACCGAAGCATTAGCTGAAGGAAAGGAAGAACTTGAGCAGACTAATTTAATAGTAGTTAAATTAAAAGAAGAGGTAAACTTCTTCATACATATTTATTATAGTATAATTTAATTTGATATAATATTGTTTTTGTTATTATTTTAGCTTCAACAAATTAAAGTAGATGCTAGATCAGCTAAAGCCTATAGAGATGAAGTGGATGCATTAAGAGAAAAAGCATCTAACTATGAACATCTAGAAACAGAAATTAAAAAATATAAAGAAAAACTAGGAGACTTAGATTATTATAAATCTAGAGAAGAAGAACTTACTCAAAATAATTTACTTCTTCAAGAGACAAGAGAAACTCTTGAAGAACAGCTAGTAAAGTTTAGAAGACGTGCTTCCCAAATACAAGATATGGAATCACAATTGTTACATTTTAAACAAACAATTAACACAATGTCTTTAGAACGTGATGCACACCTTAGGAAAATTGATGAACTTATTCATGAAAATGCACAACTTGATCTTCTTAATAAATCATTTCAATGTAATGAAAGTATTAATAAAGAAAATGATAACTTTTTTGATCATATTGGTAAGTATTATTATTAATAAATGACCTAATATTGTCAGACAAATAAAAAAAAAATTGCATTTACATTATTATAATATAAACTATATATAATTTAGGTTCTAAAGACAATAGTTTATGTGAACAACTAAGTACTAGTGCTCAGTCACATGCATTAAGACTAGAGTTAGAAAATAAAAAACTTACATCAACTATAGAATGCTTACAGGAAAATATAAGGCATCAAAACAATGAAATTATATTAGAACTAGAAAAGGACAAAAAGTTGCTTTCATTGCAGGTAAATCTCATATTATGTTAAATAGTAATTATATTAAAATAGTATTATTAGTTTGATATTAAAATCTTCATCAACCAAAAGAAGGATTAATACTTGTATATTTTAAGATTAAAAAAAATTTAACAAGTGTTATTTTTACATTTTTAATTGTAAAAAATTTAATTAAATACTCCTAAACAAATTCATACATTGTAATATAATTTTATCACAATTAATGTTTCAAGTTTTTTTTTTATAGTTTAGATATTATTGTGCTCTCTCAATCTATAATAATATTGAGTTAAAGAATAATATTGAATAATATTCCTGTTTATAATAATGACTAATGTTCATTTTGAATGAACCTAGATTCTGAGCGAAGCGAGGAATGTATTGGTTTTACAAAGATTTTTTTTTTTTTTTGTATGAAGCCACTTTTTTGGCACATTAAAAATAATGTCTTATTACCAAAAGTAGGTTATGCTTTCAGTAGCAAATTACGCCTAGTTGGTACTTTATTTAGCTCATTTTTATATATTAAAAACCACCAAAAAATTGCGTAAATCGGCAAAATTATGGTTTCTGTTATTTAAATTTTTTTATTTTGTGATAACTAATCAAGTTTTGACTGTAGGAAGTTTTTTTGAGTATTAACATAGGTAATATACAAGTGTGGTAAAATTTTGGAACAGATTGGTTGATTTTTTGGCCAAGTATAGAGCTTTAAACTTTTTTGCAAAAATGTTTAATATTACATGCAATTTTGGGTTTAACGGTTTGAAAATTTTATAGAATCCTATACTAGATCTACTCAAATACTACTTAATGTATTTCCAAAATATATTTAATTATTTTACACCAGCTGTCAACCTGACACAAACTTTTTTCATTAAAAAATTCTAAAACTATAATATAGATATTACAGCAAATGTTCAGTGTAATATATTTATATTTCTCCTCCTTACAATGCTTTATTTATTAATTGTACAGATAATAATAGAAGTAAGTACACTCAAGTAAATTATTATGTATAATTTTTATAAAATATGTAATTCACATTTCTCGGAATATTGTCAATACAATACAAACTTAGTTATTATTTTTTTTTTTAATTATGGTTTAAGTTTGCAAAACTAATTTTTTCAGCCTATTTAAATATTAAACAATTATATTACTGTTATAACATTAATTAGTTCATACATTTTTTTTCTTTGTTTAATTTTAAATTATTCCAATTTAAAATTTTTATTTTTATTTTGACAGCTTGAAGAAACAGTAAATAATAGAAATTATATACAACAGCTTTGTACAACAATGGAAAATGAACTTTCTAATATAAAGCATGATTATAAAAAATTAGTTGAAACAAATGAAATATTAAAAATACAAATTGATGTAAGTGTAATAATTTTTAGAAAAAAACTATTTGTTTAAATATTTAATTTGTAAATTCTAAATAATATTAATAGATTAAAACAAAAGAATTTGAAAGTATGGAAAAAGAAAATAAAAGATTTATGAAAGAAATTAAAGAAAACAATTCACTTCATAGTAATGAAAAATCTGATCTTGTTCAAGGTTTGGAATTGAAAAATAATAATTTAGAAAAAGAAATAACAAAATTAAAAGGAACATTAGATGTAAGTACTGTGTAATTTGTAAAAACTAAAATACATTTTAGAATTTTCAATAAAGTATATTAGGTATTTTTACAATTCATGTATGTTTGTATTGTATTTAATGTTTAGTATGTAAACTAATGGTAATTAATAAAAAAAAAGAATTAAATTAATATCTTATTGTTTCCTTTTTTTTTTGTTAAACTTTTATATAACATGTATTATCTTATTTATTTTATAAAATTTAAGATATTTATACTAATAAATATTTTTTAATTGTTTTAGAATAAATTTGAAGAAATTGATAACTTGATAAGTGAAATAGATGTGTTAAAAAAAGAAACAAAAGTATTAAGAAAAAACTTAGAAGAAAATGACAAGCAAATATGTCGCTTGCGTGTTATAGAAAATGAATTTCATGAATTGAAAAGTAAATATACTGTTGAAGTGGCAGCAGCTAAAGCTATACAAGATGATTTGGTATCAGAAAAACATAAATCACAACGTATTATGGAAAATTTAGACAAATTAGGTTTAGCATTAGATCAATCAGTTGAACCAGAGAATGTATTAGATCAGTAAGAAAAATTTAATAATAATTTTAATATCATAACAATATTATGTAAACAATTTTTTATTATAATTATATTAATTATTTATTTATAATCAATGGTTATATTCAAGACCATAGCCAGACCCAATTTTAGGAAGGGATATGTTTTACTATTAAAATAATTCATAAATTTAAAAAAAAAAGTAAAACTTATAAAAAAAAAAACGCGGGGTTGAAATCTTAAACCCCGTCCGAATACAGCCGCCTTGGTTTTATCATAATCATGTAGTTAAATTGTTTTAATTTTACTAATATTTGAATTTAAAAAATGTACGAGGTCTGTTTAAAAAGTTCCCAAACTTTTCAATTTTCTTTTTTATGGTGCTTACCTACAAGTTATTGAGACTTATCACCCTCAAAGTATTCTCCCTCTTGGTTTATACACTTTTGCTAACAACGTTTCTATTGCTGAAAGCAGTTTCTGGAATTGCTCGTAGCTCCTTTATCAAATTTTCTTTTATTTCGTCTATCGTAGAAAATCGTCGTCCTTTTAACGGAGATTTTAGTTTTGGAAATAAAAAAAAGTCTGCTGGTGCCAAGTCGGATGAATATGGTGAATGAGGAATCACGGTCATGTGATTTTTACGTAAAAATTAACAGGGAAGTGTGCGCTGGAGCATTGTCGTGATGGAGAAACCATGAGTTTTTTTTCCACACTTCAGGCCTTTTCCTACGCACTTTTTCTCGAAGACATTTTAATACTTCTAAATAGTACAATCGGTTAACAGTTTGTCCTACAGGTAGAAATTCATGATGAATAACTTCTTGGTTGTCGAAAAAAACCGTTAGCATGACTTTAACGTTCGATCTGACCTGACGAATTATTTTTGTCTTGGAGAAAATTTACCAACTCACTGTGATGATTGGACTTTTGTCTCAACATCATAGCCATAAACACACGTCTCATCACCCGTTATAATTTAATTCATGAACATGTTATCATCATTTGCGCGATCTAACAATTCTTGACAGATGGTTACGTGGTTGTTTTTCTGATCTTGCGACATCAACCGAGGGATAAATTTTGCTGCAACGCGGTGCATTCCAAGTTTTTCTACAGGATTCCATGACATGAACCAACCGATATATTACAATCTTCCGCAATTTCTCAAACAGTTAAACGTCTATTAAACCGCACAATTTCATTAACTTTTGTCACATGAATATCGTCTGTCGATGTCGACGGACGTCCCAAACGTGAGTCGTCATCAACTGATTCCCGACCATCTTTAAAACGTTTAAACCAATCGTAACACTGAGTACGTCCTAAACACTGATTACCATAAGCATTTTGCATCATTTTGTGAGTCACAGTAAAAAATTTACAAAGTTTAACACAAAATTTAATATTGATACGTTGTTCGTGAATATTATTCATCTTAAAAATCGCAAAATACACACGACTCGTCTACTTTAAACACGCACAGATAATGGTTGGATATCAATAAACATTTAGGATTTAATTGAAAAGATAGCTGCTTATCTCTATTTTCTTTTAATCTAATAAAATTAGAATGTAATTTTTCTATTTTTAGAAACGATAGTTCGGGAATATTTGAACAGACCTCGTACAATACAAATAGTGATTGATTCTGTATGAACTAAAAAAAACTATTTTTACAGAATTGTTTCAAGCCCTGAAGTAGTAAAAGCTGTAAGAGCAAAAATCACCAAAGACACCAATATGTATCATGAAATAAAAATAGTTAATGTTGCTCAAATGGAAGTAGATTTAACAACATTAAAATCTAAAGTATATTCCTTAAACAGTCAACATACTGCATTGCAATTAGCGAACACTCAGTTAGTTGCTGAAAAAGAAGAAGTAATTAAATATAATATTAATTTATAAAAATGTAGTTTATATTTAATCCATTTGTTTATTTTATTAGACTAAAAAAGAATTGGATTCAATAAATGCAGTTTTTTTAAAATTACAATCATTACATAATCAATTAGCAATTGAATATGAAGACCAATTAAAACAAAAGGACACCTTAAAAAATGATCTCAAGGAAGCTAGAATTTCTTTAAAAGAAAAATTAACACAGTTAAAAAGTGTTGAATCAAAGCTTAAACGAGAAAATGAACAGCTAAAAGCAGAATTAAGTGCAATGAAACATTTGCCAGCTGAACATGCTAAATTAAAAGTAAACATTTCTCGTGCAATATAAATAAAAATAAAAACAATTTTTTTTTTAATAGGATGATTTCAGAGCATTATTTACAGCAAATGAAAAACTTAAAGTTGATCTAAGAAACGGATTAGATACTAAAGAATTAATTGAAACTCATGAGAAAGAGATGGAATTTCTAAAATCAAAACTAACAGATTCCAATACTCGCTATATGGTACTTTATACAATTATTATAAAAATAGTTTAAATTTTACTATATGTTTTTATTATTTTTAATTTTATATATTAACAATAATTTTATTTAAAATTTCACAAATTATAAGGGAATATACGATTTTAAATATAAAGGGATTTTTTATATATTTTCGAGTTATTTAAATATAATTGTTTATAAATTAAATATGAAAATAAATTATTTTTTCATACTTGAATATTAGCTTATGTTCCAAATCATAAAGCATCTCGATGGTAACTATTTTTGTTCGGTTAAAGACAGCAGCAAGACCTATCTTTCTAACATCATTACATATCTCCGAGTAGCACTTATTTGAAATAGAGAAATAAAATTAAAAGTATTATAAGGGGACATGCTATGTGTACCTTGTTACCCAGGACACAAATAATGTCATAGCTATTAGGGTTAAGTTAGTTATAGTTTATGTTTTATGATTACTACCTGCCTGGTTCATCCATACTTTTATTTTGTTTTTAATTACAATTTTCCCTACTTAAATGAGTTATTTATTTATAAATACATATATTTAATATATTACCTAATTAGGTATTACAGCAAATGACAAGTACATTTGTAGAAGACAGAAAATCATTAATGGAACATGTTACAATGTTAATTACACAATATCACGAGCTACTAACTCAATCATTAGAAGATAAAGAACAGTATCATTTAGAAGAAAAAAATAATGCGTTTGTTACATTAATTTTATAGATATTTTATAATCGTATTGTGTTTTTATATATATATATATATTACTAAATTTTTAGTGATAAATTAAATCATTTATCTCGCCAAAAAGAAAAATTGGAGGAAAAAATAATGGATCATTATAGAAAACTCAATAATTGCAGCATTACAAAAAAGTAAAATTATTTATGAATTTATAAATACCAATAAAAAAAATGATAATGGCTTAGTTTTTTAAATAATTTAAATTAATATTTATAAAATAAATATCTAGTTTATAGTTATTATATAGAAATATTATTATTATATTATATTTTAATAATTTATTTAAGTTTAATAATTAATATTAAATTATAAGTCTTCAAATAAGTCAATATTTTACTAAATAACAATTTTCATTAAAATACATTATTGGGTTGGGTTTAAATTTTAAACTTTAATTATAGTTTATAATCCCTATGTTTTTTGTGAACACTATGTGTGTGTGTGTTTAAAATTAATTCATAGTTATTTAATATTTAAAATTAATAGTCATTTAAATAAGTATTCTTTTAAAAATGATGTATCATATATTTTTTTTATTTCAAAATTAATATTTTATTATGATATCAAAACATTATTTGTATATTTGTAACAAACCACACAAAAAAAAATAAATAACTTATGTAAATTATTTAATCATGGAGTGGTTTTTAACATTTATATTTGTTTAGAAAAACTTTTGGTTCTACTTGGATACGAAAAGTGAAAAAAGCTGGAACTGAATTAATGAATAAAGTAAATATTTGTATTAATTGTTGTATAGTTTTTTTTAATCACTGTAAATTTGAGTAAATTTTTTCATGAAATCAGCTGTTATAAAACAAAGAAAACTTTTTAAATTCAATGAATAATTTGTATTTTTAATTATGTTTAGAGTCGGATATCTTGGCATGAAGATATGGCTAGAAGAGGAATTGATTCAGATACAAGTTTAGACTTGGATGATAATCAATCAAATAATCAAGGTAAAATTCATATAATGTATAGTTTTTACTATGTATATAAAATTAAAACATTTATTTTATTTTAGAATACTCTGAAAATCTAAATAGTTTAGGAACACCAGGAACTCGTCAAACTCTTTATCTTTCTGGAGAAGAAAATGTAAGTAACAAATTTAATGTTTTAAATTTTTTATTGTTTTATCAAATGTAGTATAGAAATGAAAATATTAAGAGATGTAATTAAGAGAATTATTAAGTGTAAAATTGATTCAAAAACATATGAGGTACCCAAAACTAAATAATGAATAGTTTGTTCCATCTTGGATGTATGCGATGGTATACAGAGTTAACCACATAGTAGGAGGGGAATATGATCAGATGAACGATGTGACAGGTACCAGAACTTATGAGTCATAGTATGAAGATTTGGGAAAATATTCTAGAAAAAGGAATACAGGTTAGGTTAATGAGACTACGGTATCGAGAAACCAGTTCGGGTATATGCCAAGAAAATCCACAATGGAACCAATATTTTGTATAAAGCAGATTATCCTCCTAGCAGTCGCGTCAATATTAGCGTTCGTGTTTTGGTGTTTACACCACCATTTAATTTATTGTATTTTAATATATGTTTTAAGTACACTAGTATTTATTATTTAAATATATAATATAATAATACTTATAATATAATTAATGTAAATTAAATATATTACATTTTTGAATATACTCGTATTAAAAAATAAATACTTTTGACTTAGAAATAATTAGATACAGGAATAGTTGCGGTGTGCAGTATTTACACCGCAATTACATCTGATCAAGGTGCGCTGGAACTTTATGACTAATTATTGGTAATTCAGAATGAACCGGGAAAATTGATAAGTATTACTATAAGTTTATAAATAGATGGTTTACGAATATCGGCGGATCCATTTGATTGTTCGATTATTATAGATCATACGGTTTAATTATAAATTTACACCATAGGTGCAACTGCTAAAATAATAACTGAATACATAAGGGAAGTGTAGGAGTCGCATAAATTGTAGAGAAAATACGATTAGATGATTGGATGTTTACAACATATTTTGGCATGTTATGAAAAGAAATAATTCAGAGGCAGTGAGAATTGTTCTGAAGATGAATGTGGAAGGTATGATGGGGAGATGAAGACCAATAAATAGGTGGATATAAGGAAATTGAAAGTGATCTGAATGGTAGAGATGTAGGTGATCGTAATCTAAAGAGGTGTAGGACTAGGATGCCGACCCCATATAGTTGGGAGGTAGGTGAAGACGTATAAAATTTATGTACATATTAATAAAACAATTTTATATAATATTATTAAAATAATAAATAGACTCAGGTATAATAACAGTCAAGACCAATTTATTATATATAAAAATATTAATAAATAAGTTTCGATTCTTATTTGTTTCAATAACAACTTTAGGATGTTGATGAAGGATCTATCATAGCCAGTCATTCATTATCAAATTCACCACTTACTTCCTCATTTCACAATGACAACAAGTACATAATATTTATTTTCAAATAATATTTTGAAATGTAATATTTTATTAATATTATTTCTAGGTTGTCCAACGCTACTAATGATGAAATAAATGATAACAGAAACAACAGTTCAGCAACACGAACTAATAAAACACTTTTAACAAAAGAAGATTCAAATTGGTATGAATATGGATGTGTTTAATTATTTCAATATATTATTTAAGATAAATTCTCTCTACTATTAAAAATTTTGTTAAGTGATTTTTTTTTAACTTTTTTGTTCCTGTTTTACTTAATCACACATATTTTCTTCTTATATAAGGTTTTAAGATTTTTAAATATATATGTTGAGTATTTACATATATTTTCAATTCTAAATTATTATGTAAATTGTTTTTTTTATACAATATTAATTTATCCCATTTTTATTATATTAATTTTTATTTATTATGATAAATACTAATGAATATATGAAATATGTTATGTTTTTAATTTACTATTTTTAACTCAATTTTAGTGAAATGATTATAAATATATTTTATCACAACTAACTACTAAGTGATATGAAATTATATTCTTGCCAACATTATATGCTTCCAAAATAATTCTATTACACAAAGACGAATTATAAATATATATAATATGTTATATAGAGTTATAAATATATATAATATATTATATATTGTGATATTTGTACATATATTTCAATTATTTAATATTTGGTGGTTAGACGATTAATTCTTTTATAAAAATCAAAAAGAAATTTTACTATTATAGATTTTTAAGTTTAAAAAATGTATACTTAATATTTTGTAATTTTTATGTTTATACAATGATTAAATATATACAATTTTTACATTAAAGATGATTTTGTTTTCTCCTTAATTTAATAAAATTGTATTCAATTTATGTTATTTTACAAATTGCTTTTTGCATTTAATTTTCTAATCCAAATTATATATTAAAATGAAATATTAACTTCAGAGGACATAATATTTATATAAATATGTATTTAATTACAACACAGAAATTAAATTGTGAAGTTTATGTTAAACTTAGAGTAAAAATTATCTATTTAAAGAGAAGTATATATTGGAGGAAATGTCTTCTTTGCTAGAAGAATGTCTGTTTTATAAAATGGATATTATATGCTCCAATATAAACAAATTTGGAAGGGAGGATCATATCCGTTATATAAATCTTTAAATTATTTAACAGCAAAAAATTAAACATAATTTTAACGAAGTTGATTCTAAATATTTCATGATAACTAATGCAATTTTGAATGTAGTGAGTTAAAATTATTTTTGATTATTCACATAGTGTTCTACATATTTTATGTACATACATATACATACACAATTTTGGAACAGATTATGAGTATAGTATATTGTATATCTAAGTGAGTTTTGCTCAGAATCATATTTTCATCCGCAATATCATTGCACTCAAATCTTAATTATAATAAACCACTAATTTCTCTGAAGACCAAAAAGACGAAGTAATAACATCCAGAATCGACGTTTCAGTTTTACTTTAAATATTCATTAGTCATAAAATTAAAATATTGCTTAAAAATTTGCTAAAATAATTTGTATATGTATCGGATAAACTATAATATATTTATTTATATTTAGTCAATTACATATTACATTTACACAATACAAAAAAAAAATTGTATTAGTAGTACTGTAGCGAGATCAGATATGTATCAATAACATAGATTGATGTAAATATTTTATAATTTGTTCTTCATTATTACCTCTTAGTAATATGATAGGTGCTGCTCCTGCAATAAGCTTGCCATTAGCTTCGTATCATATATAATTATACTTACGTACAGTGGCACCACACGTTTTAGAACAGGCAGTTCAATTTGTTATATTTAATCCCTATTTTTACTCATTATGTAATATTAGCATCAAGTTTTTAAATAATATTGGCAAATTTTAAGGGAGTATTTTTCTAGGGACTCACCCACCCTTGGTAGTTTGATTGAACTGCTTGAAGTATCTGTTCGACGCTACTACTTACGCAGTGGACTTGGCAAGAATGCACGACGTAAGAAAACAGTGTATTTTCTTGGAAATTTTGTTCTGTGTATGCAGGGCTGGTGAGAGGGTGGGGCAGGGAGGCCAAAGCCCCGAGGCCTGTTGTCAGAGGCAAATTTCACTAATTTTTTGAGCAAAAAAATTACTTTTATACAAATTATAGTGTATAAGATATATTATATATATATAAGTTATATAATATAGAATTGCAAGTTAAATCATATACAATCGCGTCTGTTTTTTCAAAATTAAACAGCTAGTGTTAGCGGTGGAAAAAGAACTGGCCAAAAACACCAACTTGGACGCAGTTATCAATTACTTTGCTATGAAAAACGCCAAAAAGGGATCGCTTTAACTAAACCTAATTATTCTTTAATTACAGTTAAATAGTTACATTATTTTATTCAATATCAATAAAAGATTGTATATACTACATTTTCTTTTTATTTACAATTCATTAAGCTTAAATATTAAATATAACTACTGTATTAAAGTGATATTTATATCTTAGTCAAATATGTATAAATAAAGGGGCCCGAAATTGATCCGTCCTGGGGCCCACAAAAGTTCTCGCCAGTCCTGTGTGTATGGAATCTTCACATGATTCATTTTACATGTTTTTTAAGGTTAGGTTAGGTTACACAGAATTTTTGTTTGGGAGAGACTTAAAAAATTTTGTAATGTGTACAGTATATCGACGCCTCCAACGAAAAGTATCGTAACTCACTTATTTTCATTCTTGTGTTTGAAGCGTCATAAATGAGTGTACATTGTTTTCTATTAACTACGAAAACAACAGTATTTCAACTTTACCAAAAACGTTATAAAATGGTATTATTTATGGCTACTTATTTGATGATTTCAACAAAAAAAATCGTAACTTAAGTTACAATTAAATTAAATAAAAATTATCAACGCAATCTATAGTAACTAAAATATCATAATTCTATTTTTGGATTTTATTTGTTTACGTTCGTGGTTTAATGCATATTTAACGATAATACAGGGTAACAACTAATACAAATTTCAAAATTGTTTTACATAAATAAATTTTATTTGTAAAATATTAAGAATTATTATTTTATATTATAATTGTTATTATAATATTAACCTGTATTAATTTATGAACACACAATTAATTAATTAATTAATAATTATCTATTATACCTATTGTTTATTTCTAATATTGTTTTTTTATAAATATTATGATGTAGTGTTGTTTATATTATTTTTTTTTTACTAATTTTATCAATTACTAATAAAATAATAAAACAACTGCAATATTAACATTGTTAACAACATGTATTATTTTAATTTAATAAAACTTTGTTATAATAATTATTGATTTGCAGTGGCTATCAAATGATTTTGTCATGGGGGGGATAATTCTGATTTTTCAACATAAATGTTGACAATTGTAAATATCAGTCATATATATTAATAACATTGTAATCAAATTATTAAAACTATTTTAGATTCTGAGTGGAGCAAGGAATGTATTGTTTTTTTTTTTTTTATGTAAGAAAATATTTTTTCGGGTAGAAATAATTATCTAAATACTACAAAAAGAATATGCTTTCGGTTTAATAATCAACATTAATTTATGGTCAACAGAGTTATCTGAATATTAAACAAGTGGAATTTAAGAATGAATTTAAATGATTATACAAACGTTTTCTAAATTCAAAATTTTTATAATCCAGATTTAGAATACTTTAGTAAACTTTTGAACATTTATATTGCTTCTCCTGAACATTTTGAAAATGTAAATTACGACATTTTTCGTTGGAGGCGTCGATATGTATATTCAATATTAAGTTTTATATAAGTCATCTAAATCTAATTTTAAAAAATAATGTAATTTAGGTATATATTATCAGTATGTCATAAATTTTTAAATTAAATTAATTAATTACAAATTAAAATTAATATAAACAATAATATAATATACAATAATAATACAATAATATAATATATAATTAAATTAACAATATAAATTAACATCATATTGGATAGCCTTGTACCATTACACTTGTTTCTTGTGAAGTATTTGTCGTTAAACGACTCACAAAACTCTATATAAAATGCATATATCAAAACTAATATTGTAATTTTTTAATATTTTAGATAAATACATACTTTTTTGTCATGTTCGGTAGCATATGCAATACACATTGATTTTGTCGTATGAGCACTTAAAACTTCACAACAGTCTTTATTTTTATATAATACAAGTACACCAGCGAGTTTTTCTTTGCAATCTGTTAATAGTGGTGAATCTATTGAAGCAACAAATTCTTTTAATTATTTCTAACTTAATTTAATATTTAACAATTACAATAACTTACTAATAAAATCTTCATTAAAGCATTTATTAATTGCAATTGTTGGACAAGAAGAATTAAAAAGTTGTCTTGACATTTCTCTAGCAAAGTTTGCCTTAATCAAATGCTCACCACAACCGGATGTAGTCACTGCTATTGCAACATCATCAGCCATTTGGGACCAACAACCTGATCCCAATAAAGCAGCCTAAAAATTCATAATTTTATAAAATATTACTTAAAAAATTAACAACAAATAAGCACTTTTATATTTACTTTATTAAAGAGTGATAATGCATGACATAGAGTAAGAATATTATACATCAGCATAGGCCTAAGAGCTTTTGTAAGAATACCAATGAAAAACCACTAATGAAATCAGGCTATGAACACATTAATATTTGAATGTTCATGTATGGATTTTAGATTCTGAGTAAAACAAGGAATATATTGGTTTTATAATATAATATAAAACCAACTGATAATCTTTATTATGACATGATAAGTAATTAAGTTTTGATCGTAAAGCCTTGAAATTTTTTTGTTTATTCACATGAGTGTTGTAATTTATAAAAAAAAATTTGTAAACAATTGGTTGATGTTCTGACTAAAAAGTATAAATTTAAAATATTTCCAGAAATGTTTAATATAATTTGCAATTTTGGATTTAACGGTTTGAAAATTTTATAGAAACCTACTAATGTAATATCAATATCAATATCCAAAATATTTTGAAAATTATAAGATACAATTTTTTTTTAAATGCTTCTAAAATTTGAATATTTTTAGTAGAATTGAATATTAGTATTTTTTTTTGAATACCAATAGTTTTTTTTCAGGTAACTAAAATGACCCAATTACCACAAATAGGGTATGCTTTCGATAGTAAATTGCATCTAGTTGGTACTTTAATTAGCTTATTTTTGAAAAAATTTTTGGGGAGAAGGAAAACTACCAAAAAATGACGGAAAAACATCAAAATTTACAGAAATCGAAATTTGATGAAATTGATTTTAGTTCTTCATAATAACTAATGCTAATTTTAACGTAGGTACTTTAAATTTTTTTTTAGTTTCTCATAGGCGTTTTACCTTACAAAGTGGTAAACTTATAGGTATGACCTATCAGTAAAATATATTATATTATATTGAGTTTCGCTCAGAATCGTATTTTCTAAAGGAATATTCATTGCATTCAAATCTTAATTATAATAAACTACTAATTTTTCCGAGAACATCCAAAATCGACCTTTCCACTTTTTCAAAGTTTTTACTATTATAAACAAAAATATTTACTTGACCAACACGACCACATTGTTTCAGTATAATTCCACCACTAGAAGATGATGCAGCTACATTTCCAAACTTATCCATACCAACACATCCTACAGTATCTAATCTAGATTGTCTATTCTAAAATATAAATATGAAATTAAAATATACTAAAGTTATTACATATTTTATTACAATTTTACCTGACAATTATTATACTTTTGATTCATAACTTTATACTTATAACGAACAAAGTCTTTTTTTGATCTTTCTAAAACACATTAATTATCTATTATTACAATATGTGTAATAATAAAACATTCATAAAGTTACCTGAAATTAGATTAAATGGGTCAATAGCTTCAATATTATTTGCTATTGCATAGTCATGAGCTCCTTGACCAACCAGTAAACTAAAATAAATACAATTATATTCATGTCTTGTGATATTATTTATTGAGTATTTTATTTTATCAGGAAAATTTGTTATTAAATTATTTAGCACATTTTATATGCAATAGAAAACAAATTCTATACATTAGTTTATGTCTCATTGAACATATATTCTATTTTTGTAATGGCATACCCGCATACCAGTGTATCAGACCATTTTTACCTCCCAAACTTTTACCCCCATAAATTTTAACCACAAAAGATTTACCTAAAGTATTAAAGTACCTAAGTAGTAAAGTGGTGAAATATTGACAAAAATGGACATTTGAAGTATCCAGAATGTAGGAAATTTGATTTTCTTTCATATGAGACCTTGTTCGAAAAGATCGGATTAATAGAAGTGGGCCATTTCATTGAAAAACTGGAGAAAAAAAGTTATGATCATTAACGTTAACAAAACCCTCTATATTTTTTATCGAAAAAATAATAATAATCCGAGTTAAATTATTTCACCCACCTAAATTTTTACCAAGACGAGTAAAAAACCAACTGTGGTGATAATTCATATGGAATAACAAGTAATAATTAACCCCTATATTTTTATAAGTCTTTTTTAAAAATCGACGGTAAAATTGTATTCACCTTTTTACTGATGGTTACAAAGCAACTAAGATAAAATATTTTACTTTCCTAATTTTTCACCATATTGTATAAAAATACTTGAGGTAATTTGCATGTGATTGATAGAAATATATTATGTAATTATTGATTTGGATGTTAATTTTATCTAAATATTTCCTTAAACATTTTATTTTTAATTAGAAAAACATTAATGTAATCCTACAACACAATAATTATAATTATACAATGTACTTTGTCTAATATTATTGAATCTATCATATTAAAATTAAAACTAGTAAACTTTTAAAATTACAGTGAAAAAGAGAGTGAAAATAGGGATAGGTGGCAGAAAATAGTGGAAGCAGCGAAAGCTGTGTAAAAGCCACAGAAAAAAAAAAAACTTTTAAAATTTAAACCTTTTTATATTATAATATTTCCTAGATGCATAAGCATAATGATATTGTAACAATTGATATTTTTATAATAACGTGATAAACTACTATAATCTAACCACCAGAAAAAATCCTACCTAAAAATAGAACAATCCATATAAACACACTTGAATTCTAACAAAAATACATTGTTAATTTAGGTGGTTAAAACTTAGGCGGGTAAAAATCACCTGGTGGACTAGGCAATTTCCCCCAAGGTAAAAATCGCCTGTGACACCAGCGTCATCAAAATCATAGACCTATTAAATAGTTAATCAAAGTATTATTTTAATTTATAACTTTATCCCTTCCCATATTGAATGCAAGCCACTGGATACATTTATGGATTATTTCACTCAACTTAATGTGCCTCATATGTATTATTTAATATTATTCAATATTCTGTAATTTTATAATGTGTGAAAGTTTTCAATTAAAATAAGTGATTTTTTTATTATAAAATATTTAATATTAAAATGGTAAATAATTAACAAATTTGTTATTGGTATGTAATTAAATAATAATAATTGGTATTTGTTAATAATATTGATACCTACTTATAAAAACTAAGTCTTCCAAAACAAAAGAGGCGGAATTAAAAAAATGCTCAGAGGTGCCAAAATTCTAAATACAACCTTGTGGTCTCCAGTAATAAAATAAATAAGAGATCAAACAATATGTCTAACATATTATATAATTATAAATTTACTTTACTTTGATTAAACATTTTAAGAACTACATAATATATAAATTATAGTTTTGTTTAAATTAAATTAAAATTAAAATATATGTATTCAATTTTCATTAATTGTTATAAGCTAAGATAGTTATTAACTAATAATAAATGTAATACTATCAGAGTTGAGCATATTGATAAATTATACCAAAACATTTATCAGTTGTCATTACTATTCTACATTTATACATCTCTCTTAACCTGATTTCTTATTAAAAATATAGTACCAATAAAAACATAATGAAAAAATTTAATTATACCATGGAGGAATTCTTCCACATGACATTTTAAAATTTTGTTTTTCACAAATGAGTTTAGCTAGAGTGATTGGATTTTTTATACCAGAAACTGCACCAACACCACCATAATGCATATTTGATCCATCTACTATACAAGCATCACATTCTACAGTACCATTCCATGTGAGATTAGATCCATAGCCAGCATTAGTTAGTGGAGAATCTTCTAAAACCCTAGTTGCCACTGTAACTGCTTCTATTGTCGATCCATTATTCTTCAACACCTCTAATCCCTAAAAATATAATAGATATAGTAATATAATATATAATATATTATAAATATGAACAAACTTTTTTACATGCTTTCATACAAATCTTTTTATAAAATGCTTCTGTAGTTGTTTTTTGATAGCCAGCACCTAAAAATTGATTATTATATTTATATTAAGATACTTAAATATTATGGAATATCATTCTAGAAGTTTTAATTACTTATTATGTTGTAATTTACCTGCATGAACAGCAATTACACATTCCATACCAGTTTAGTTATTTCCCTAATAATTGTCGCTAATCACTCAGATTAGATAAAATTAAATTTTACAATTTGTAAAGACTTTAAAACATTTTTACATATTATAATGATACAATAGTTATTATATTCATTGATACGAGTTAATTTTTACATTATGTTGCTGATTTATTAATTAACATGAAGTTAACATAATTGTATAATCTATATTAATTGTATTCTGTGCATTGATAATTCATATTAAATTAAATATAAATTTAAATTTTAAGATTTCGAATTAGAATAAAACTTAGCTTGTAGTAGGGATCGCAGTGGCTAGTAGCAAATGGCCAGCAATGTTAGTAACTTATCTATGGAAATGCCAATGACTATAATTTATAACATGGTGTCAGTTTGTCATTGATTATAAATACTAATCACGAATTAAGGTAGAATGGATCGTGTTAAATAGATATATCTATTAACAGTGAGTATGGATATCCATAAGCCACAGCACAGAGTAAAAATAATACATATATGTTGTACCGCATATTATATTCTCGGATACCCAACCATCTATTAATTTACGGCTTAGTTCATCCAAAATTCAGCTAATTCGAACCACAAATAGATGAAATTTTTAATTAGTGTTCGAACTTAGATAATGTAATATAATATTATAAGTTTTTGGATAATACCATAAAATATTATGGTTTATTATTATTAACGTTCTATGATAACATAACTTTGTAGAGATTACACTTAATTTATACGTTAGTAAGGATGGCCCAAAAATATCGATAATATCAAAGTATTGATATTTGTGCACAATATCGATATAATTTGATATTATCCGATTTTTGATATCATAGATATATCAACTTATATTAATATCAATATTTCAAAAGTATACTAAAATTTTAAATGAAAATAAAATAAAATATAATATTAAACTATAAATAGGTACATAGTTTAATTTTTTTTATCGCCAGATACCAATTATTATCTGACACAATTATTACTGTTCAAAAATACTTTTAGATTATTTATAGATAGACTTAGTAGTTAATGGTCAATTAGAAGTTATTACAGTATTAAGTACAATATTATTATAGCACCTTCCAAGTACGTCCAGCATTTTTAAAAAATTGATTCAAACACAAACAGATCCAAAGTAATAATAGAATAGACTATTCTAAAATCAATGATAATACTATGCATAAGATTTATGGTATAAAATCTCTATTCGCAAACTATAGACAAGAAAAAAAATATTTTTAATATATCAAAATATCGATATTTTTTCATTTTAACCCATCCCTATGCGTTAGACAATAGTAATGGGCGATCTAAATCGATATTTTAAAAGATCGATCTTTTCTATGCGATTAATCGATCTCGAGAATCCAATCTTTTATATGAAACAATTTATTTTTGTAAAGATCGAATCGAATCGTTGATCCGATCCGATCTTTTATACTAAATTATCGATAAAGAAATATTGATATTTTTTTTGCCATCCCTACACGCGGCATCGTAATTAAAAAATTTCCGATTTTTTTAGATCCATCTTTTGTGAACGATTCATTTAGAGATCGATCTTTTTTTCCCGATCATGATCGATTCACTTTCGAGAATCACCCATCACTATTGTCTAATAGTGATACGATAGTCGATACTCTGCAAAAATTATCAATATTTATAATAAATTATAACGATTTTTTGTTCGATATTACTTACTCTATAAATATCAATATAACGAATTATTTAAAAATAATTTTGTAATTAGTAAAGATTATCAAACAATTTAGTGAAATTATTTTCGGACAACTATCAATGACTCAACAGAATATAATGATATTTTTATTCCTACTGATACCAAATACTATAATTGTTTATAGTATTTGATGATACCACAAAATAACTGTATTCTGTTTTAATACCCCCTATTTTTCCAGCAATCCCAGCATTTCAAGTCCATGGGGGATAAAATTAGACAAACATGATTTTCCCATTCCCAAACAGCAAAATTATTATACCATTGAAATATATTTAGATATACCATTTCTTTTATATAATTATATTAAATATTATAATTTAAAGGTAGTTAAACTGTGTACTTATATTAAGTGACCGGTTTCTTTAAATAAGAACTCCGTGAAGTTTAATGGTAATCACGTAGCTTTATTAAAGGTTAAAACTTATATTTACAAATATATAAATATATATCCGGTCAGGGCCGCGCTGGACTTTGCTTTTATATGATATCAAATTTTAATATAAGTGATTTAAAAAATATTAATGATAAGAAGAATAAAATTAATTAATTAATATAATGAAATGTTTAATCATTTCAAATAAAATATTTAAATATACAAAATGTATATTTACGATTTTTCCAGATACATACATTGTTTTGTATTTCCAATATAAACTCTTCTGTATCAAAAGTCATGACGATATTAATTAATTTGTTAAAATATTACGCTACGAGGGTGTTTTAACAACTGACCGCTCGCGGGAGAACCGCTATGTGTGAATATATTAATTTTAAATACACTGTTTAATTAAAGACAGCGTCAGCGATAGGCCGCTCAAAAATTAAACAAATTCAATTCCGAGCGGCTAGAAGCGGCTCGGTTTTCCCAGTGTGAATAAACACATGAAAGCGGCAGCCGCCGTGGCAGAACCACTCCGTGTGAAAGCAGCTTAAGAAGTCGCAGCTAATAGCTATAGCAATGAAGTACAATATTGGGACTTGAGCGTACATATATAAATACATTTAATACAAATATTGGAAAGGATTCAGTTCTACTACGCCGCGGCTTTAAAGAAGTCATGGCCGTGAGGTTGTTACTCGTTACAGTGTTGGCACTAAAAAATCGACCGGTACACCATAGTCCGTGTGACAGTGATCATGAGCCAAACTCACGTGAGAAGATGTTGGTTCATATTCTATGTTAGTCGTATACTCTTATTCTATGTGTTGGTTGTACTAAAGCGTGTTTTGTACCGTGGGCAGTGCCGTACTATCATAGAAACTGCGGTGTGGGCGGTTCATTGCACCGAGGCCCCCCATACTTTTAGATTTTAGGGGACCCATACGGCCATACTCAAAAGTTATTACCAAAATAATATTTAATGATTGTTAAATTTTTAATATTTCTAACATGATTTAATTTATTGTAATAACAATATAATGATTCAATAAGGAATGAACATTTTTTTAAAGAGGAGTGCCTATAATTTGAGCTTGCACAAGGGCCCAATGACCCCTAGTTACGGCACTAACCGTGGCTGGACCGTCCGTTTCTTGACTGTCGACCACACACTATGCTTATATATATTATATATAATATGCCTATATAATAGATATTTTTTACAGGTTCCAATCCCCAGACTGTCAAACAAGTAATTTAAGAAACCTGTAGTAAAAGGTCCTTCGGTACTTCTCCACGATTACGAGCAAATATTAAAAGGATATCTATATTATTTTTTTATAAACCTCTTAGGATTTTACTCAAATACAGGCATATGACTTTAGATATACATACAATAGTACGATTTCACTATGGAATTTTCAACACTTACGAATTTATTATCATTCATATTTTTCAATAATTATAATAATAGTTACCTATTAAGTAATCTTAATTAATATAATACACCTTTTTTTTACTATTAAAAATTTGCATCTGCCCCCATTGCCCCTCCCCTTAACAAAGCTCTGGTTACCACCATTGATATTATCTAAGAATTCAAACTATTATTAGCACTCGTAGATTAAATGAAATATTCAAAAAATATTCATAAAATATGTTTCATATAACCTGTGATTGTATCAAGATCTAATCGAATCAAATGATTTTTTGTACGTTATAACCACGGACTATATTTTATGAGACACAGAAATGACTGAAAATGAGCAAAATAATGTAGTAATAAGGAGGTATGTATGCTTTCGGTGGATACAAAAAAAATAATTTAGGAGAGTATAGTGCAAAGATATATTCTCATGATTTTGGTGAAGATAAAAAAATGTATATTAATTTTAAATTATGCTATATTATTGTATAAAAAAGTTAAGAGGAGCGAAATATTATTTTAATATTTAGGACACTAGTAATTTTGAAAAATAATTGCCTAGCAGGATAGCTGTACGCAAAGAATTATCTATGATTTGGGTGGATACAAAAAAATCACTAGATTTAAATTATGTAATTATATTACATGGAAATCTAAGGGTGGGGAGCAAAATATTATTTTTTTTAATCTATGAATCTAATTACTTTGAAAATATTTGAGAGGATAGTAGTACGTAAAAACGTGTTTATGATTTGTGTGAAGACAACAAATTTACTTTATAATATAAAAAATATTTTGTATGAAAAAACTATGGAAAGGTAGTGAAACATTTATAAGTAGTTTATACAATATTGAAAATATGTGCACAATACTTTAGACTATAAACTTATATATAGACTACATTACACTGTTACACACTGATTGCGTAACACCCAATTAGATTATCGTATAGAAATGTCTATTGTTCACGGCCGAATGATCCATCTGGTTTCATTTAAGTCTGTGGCTAAATATATTTAACCATGGTTGTGGTATATCATTTCTCAATTTTGTTTATACTCTATATCTGTGTGTATGTGTAATTTATTATCAGTGATACGCATTATTTACAATATTTTTATGGTACTTACTTTTTACGTAAAATACTAAAATTGTAAATTATTAATATCACTTTTTATATTTCTAACTTAAAAAAAGATGATTTATAAAATATTAAATTTTGAACTACAGTTATAGCGTAATCTATTTATTTTTTATAGTTCTAGCTTCTAGCAAAGTATATGTAGTTTAAATTCTGAAATCCGAATTCGATACATAAGCATTAATAAATAATCATAATTTATAAATAAATAAATCATAATATATTAAAATTTATTTTTTATTTCGTGTGTATTTGTGTTAATTAAATAATTAATTGTTACAAAGTATAAATAATTGTTTTATAAAAAAAACATTTAATCAGAAATTAACAAAAATGAACGATGGTAAATATTTTATGTATATGAATGAATATTAGCAGTGGCGTATGCAGTTTGGTGGCCATGAAGCCGTGCCCCCCCCCACGGGCCTTGTTTTTTTAAATATTATAAGAAATTTGAAAATAGTGTATTATTACGTTTGGATATCACCTCCTATAAGACACAAATAATGATTTAGTCATATTATATTACTATTAAATAATTATATATATTTCATATAAAATAATTTTAGTGCCCCCCCCCTGTTAAATTTTGGCTACGCCGCTGAATATTAGTACATATAATTTTATAATTATAAATGTTGAGTATTAAGTTATAGCATAAAATTGTATGCGTTTTCCTATCATTCTTTAAAAATTCCAATATCCCTTATTATAATATCTAGTTGATTCTAGTCAGTTGTAGCCAAATACTTTAAATTATTTATAGTATTTTTTCATTTGTTCATATTTTTTACTATATATTCAATATTAAACAAACCTATTAAATTAATGAACGCATGAGAACTTTGTATCTTAATGATTGAGAAGTATTTTGTTGTATATCATTTGATTAAACATTTTTAATAAATCAAACTAATTTATATATAGGTATCTACTGATTTTTTAAAAACATTAAGCAATTTTTTTTCATTATATAAATGTATTATTTATTGTACTTTTATATTTGTATTATGGAACTAAAATCTAAATAAATAATTATCCAGTTTTTTTAACCATATATTTGAGTTATTTTATTTTTAAAACTATTTAATATGTTTATATTAATAAATGAGCAAATGATATTAGTAGTGCTAAACAGATACTTCAGGTAGTTTAATTAAACTACTTTAAAATAGGGTTTGGTAGATCCCAAAAAAACACCCTTTTAAAAATTTGTCAATATTGAGGGTAAAAATAGTGGTGGGTAGGTAACAAATAAAAAAACAAATGAATTACCTGTATTAATGATAAATAGTATAAGTTATAATTTTTAATTTAGTTAATAATTGTATTGATATCTTTACACCTTATAATATTTAAATACTTTATCGGATGTTAATATTAATTTTTTACAGATGAAGTTATTTGGCGTAAACTTCTTATTGATGGTGATGGAATTGGTGATGATAGACGTTTAAATATTTTGTTAAAATCATATTTGAAGTGGTGCAATACTAAATATACTGATCCTATGGAAAGGTACATAATATTTATATAATTAAATGCAAATAATATACAAACTACCTATATCAGGCATGTGGATAGAATTTTCTCATAGATGGGAAGATAATGAAATATTGTTAGCAATCTAACCTATATTTACCTATATATATTTATTTTTGATATATTTAAAATTGTTAGATACTTAGAAATAATTATATACTTTGGGAATTTTTGTTATTTAATATTTCAACTACATATACAGTGTGTTTCCTTTTAAAAGTAATACAAATTATTTATTTCTAATGACTGAGGATTGAAATGGGGTGTTCGGAAAGAAGCTATGACATACTGATATATACATTTTGAAAGTTTAATTTGTTGTCTTCAGTCAATTTTGGTTTTAGAGTCATGGTTAAAAGGTAAAAATGACTTTAAAAATTTGGTCTATTCAAATAGAAAAATGAAGTTGTATGGATACAATACAATTCCTTCCGATAATCTCATTTCAATCCTAAATCACTGAAAAGTAATATTTTGTGTTACCTTTAAATAGAAACACGTTATGTATATATATAATATAGATTTTTATTTTATAACAATTGTATGTTATTATATAAATATATATTTTATATATTTTTTTTAGTCAAAAAGTTATGGAAAAACTTTTAGTACATCTTAATTTATGTGAGCATGCAATGAAGAAATCTCAAGCAATTTCTTGTATGAATGTTGAAGAAATGTTAATGTATGATAATATGTCTAGTGAAATTGATCATAACATAACAAATACAAAAACTGAAATTGATAATGCTAAAGAAGAATTAAAAAAAGCCAAAACTATACGCCGAAACCGAATGGAGTATGATGTGCTAGCGAAACTCATTATTCAACATCCACCTAGAACTGATACTGCTAAACGTCTCGATGATTTAAAAGATGAGCTCCAAGCTTTAAAAGTAAATCATTGTCACAATACTAATTAATAATTATATTTTATACTCATGTATTTTTTCAGATGACAAAAAATGAAATAAATCAAAAATTAGATAAAAGACGAAAACAATTACATGTACTTATGTCATCATTAAATGATCTTACAGATAGTTTAGATGATAATGGCTCATTAAGTGAAGATATGTCGTATGAGACATTTGATGATGAAGATCTTGATATTTTAACTAGAAAGGAAGATGTTGAGGAACCTATGTCTGAATAACTAAAAATTAAATAATTTATAAATATATTTTTTACTTTAATAGAATATTTTCAAATTAACTTCCTTACAATCCAATAATATTTCATTTTTTTTAAAAGTTTTACATTATAACAGATCAAATTTGTAAATAAAAATATGTTTTACTTATTTACTATATTAATTAAACAAATACTCTTAATTTTGAGTTATTTGCAAACTTAAATCGTTGCGTAAATAATTTATTGTTTCATGAATTACAGTTTGTTTAATTGATTGGCTTGTGGTTAATAAAATTGTAAATTTAACTATATCAGTTATATCAATCGATGTTATTGCATTTTGTATAACATCAAACAATTTCTTTGACTTTTCATAATCCATTTCATGAATAATTTGTGTGAGAGACTTGTAATCTGGTGTCATATTAAAAGCAGCAAAAGTTCCTGCTAATCCACCTAAAATCATAAACAATTATTATCTCTATATAATTAAAGCAAAAATTTCATATGAGACATAGTTCAAAGTTAAGTCTTATTTTATTTATGATTAAATATAAAAAAATATATTACACAAAGTACATTAATAAGGTTTTTAGTATTATAAATCATAACTTATATTATCATCAATAATTTATAATAATTAAAGGTATTAAATTTAAAAGTCAGTTTTAATTTAAGCACCTATATAATTATTAATATATAAACATTATAAAATTTTTTTAATGAATTATACTATGTAAACACAGAATAGAATAATATATATGTATATGCATATAATAAAACAGATATAGATAATAATTAAATAAATAATTTTTATAAATAATAAAACTATTATGGTCTACATTTATAAACTATGTGCAAACAAAAAATGGGGGGGGGGCAAAGTTTTTCAAAATAATATTAAATACATAATAATAAAAACCTATATTTTTCTATAAATATAATAGTTTATTAACATAAGTATTAGATAAATATGGGGAAAGGCCCCAGTAGCCCCCCTTAAATCGGCCACTGTTTACTGAGACTAGATAATTTAATTTAGGCAAATAATAAATGGATAATAAAATGAGACATACCTAAATATTACATATTTCTAAATAATTCCATTTTCCCTACATATTTACATAATTTGTACAACATACAATTGTATATGATATAGGTTAATTTATATATCATCAATTTTAGATTTTTAGAGGATACAAAAAACAACTAGAAACACGAAATATAACCTTAGTTCAAAATTTAGGACTCATAGAAGCTGTAAATTATATAAAACAAGTACAAAAATCATTGGGTGTTAAAGAAAAAATGCAGTGTATTATATAAAAATCCTGGATTGTACGTCTTTGAGCATTGCTAATATGAAATTTACACCCATTACATTTGTTAAAGATTATGGTTTCTTCAGCCTGTAATAAATCTATGTAATGACCAAACTGAAGAGTATTTAAATTTGAATATATATTACATATATATGTTTTACCATCAAATTAAATATCCAGAATAAGGTTTAGTTATATAAATTGTACTATTTTTATTATTTTATTTTATTTTTTATTAGAAAATGTATTATTACAATTTTCCATTATATAAATACTCATATTTACATATTTTGTTTTTTTTAAGTAAATTGATATAATGATTTAATTATGGAATCTTAATGAGTTCAAACCACCTATCCACTAATTTTTGTTTTTTTGGAAAACTTGTACTCTGTTTTAATATATTATTAATTAATCATAGAATTAATAAAAATAGTTCAACCATTGATTATAGAATAGACTATAGTCTATTCTATAATCAATAGTACAAAATAAAAACAAAGTTATGTTACTTGAGGATGAAATTTATTATGTATATTAAATATAAAGTTATAATACAAGTTAAACCTAAACTAGTAAATTGTTATCAAAAATAATAGGTATATTAAAACATTTTAATAACCATGTTTTTGTCGTAGTTAAAATACTTAATTTTGAACTATAGAAAGAATACGTATTTTTAGAAATAATAGTTTTTTCATATGTATGAAAGGCTGCTACATAAAATAAAGGCTCAGAAAAATTTAAAGTTATATACCTCCCCCTTTCTAAAAAATAATTTTGCATACCTTGACATAGAAGTCTGGCTATACCAAAAAGTTTTGTTTATAATAAAACTAACGAAAACAACAATAATGGTCAAAGAAGAACAATATAAAGAGATGACAAAATCTAATTGAAGATCCGAAATTTGAACCACAGTAAATGATTATGTACTTAATTTTTGTAGACTACTTATTACACAATTAAATTAAACTTTCACATGTTTTGAACAGTTATAAATATTTAAGTTAATAAATAAAAGATTTTAAGGGTTTATTAACTCTATTGAGTTTATTTTATTACACATTTTGGTTTGAATAAGTTGGAATACAACATATTATACATTTTCTACAAATTTAATTTCAAACAAATTATTTATTTGTTATTTAAAAATATTGCACTAATACCAATTGTTTATCATTTTTAATTAAAAAAATGGTAAATTTTGTTTTATTATTATAACGTTTTATTTTAATAATATTTTCTTACCAGCTACCATACCAACTTTTCCGCCAAGTAAACCACCAACTAGAGCTGAAACTCCTGTAATAAGACCACCTTTAACAGATTCTTTAACACAAATTTGTATGTTTTCTTCTCGAAAAATTTCACCAACTACTTCTAATGCTTTCATAATATTTTGAGATTGAGTTAAAGACATATTTAAATTTTATATTTTGGTATAAAATAAATCTATGTTCTATTAAAAAATTAAATATTCATAAAAATTTAAAATATTGACTAATAAATTCAATGTTATAACTAGCACGATATTAAAATGTTCAATAGATATTTAAAAAGATTAAATTTAAAATTAAAATAAATTATTAAATAATAAATAACAATTTAAAACGAAATTGGACTTTAGGGTAAAATATAGTAATAACTATGCAGTGTTAAATAGTTTATGTAATGTAAAATGTTATAGTGATTATAATTTATAGTATAAAGTACATAAATAAAATACCATAAAGTATAGTAATGAGTAATAAATTTTAATAAAACGAATGTTCCCCTAGCAATATTTGATAAGAGGGCTCAGTTCTTCCCAAAATGCGAAAATTCGATATAAAGAAAGTAAATAGGCAATAATAATACAGAAATGGACGATATGAAGTGATTTTCAAGGCGCTTAAAAAAATGTATGTTACTTCATAAACATTTGTCGCACTAAACAGAAAAAGTAAGGTAACATTAAATGTAGAAGGAAATTCAGGGTACCCTTTTTTTCTCCCCTAAAGTAAAGACGGAAAAGAGCACTTTACGACCATGTGATCGGCTTAGCACATTTCGCACCGGAACAACCCCTTTGACAGCTCGATATCCCTATTTTTAGTGTAAATGAAATTGTAATTTAAACTATATATATATTATTATGTATATTATATATTATATATTATATATTGTTATGTTTGTTGTTAAACAGTTTATAGTTTCTAAATAGGATAACACTGTTAGTACGAAATGGTCCTATTCCGAAAAATGAAAACCACGAAACTATATTATCACAGATATAGATAATAAACCTGTGTATTAACATTGAACATTACAACAATGTTCTATGGTATTAATATAGTCATATATTTATATAATATTATAGTCTGTGGTATACAAGTTACGAAATGCTTTACAGAAAACGATTGAAAAAGTGAAGCTCAAAGTGTTCAAAGATACAAAGATTACACCGCAAAATTATATTTGAACCACAGATATAGATAAAAATGAAATAACTAACCATAGACTTTGATTATATGTCTATGTAGCTAACTCCCTATAATCCATTATGAAAAAATTGAAGCTATGGCATTGCCTCGATTGCCCTATTGTTTTAGTTCCGACCTTGATATTAAATATTTTCTTATAGTATTTTAAAATATTCCTTTTAAACTCGAAACTGCTTGATAAGAACAATATTGATAATCGTATAATAGATTATAATATAGTCAATACGTCATGGATAAAGAAATTTTTTGATTTTCTCTTGCGAAATCTATTCGTTGTAAATCGAATACCTATAATATATATAATATATTTTCATAGTATATGCCAAATGCTAATACCTTTATAACTTAAATCGTGGTAAAATGGTAATGAATAATGAGTAAATAATATTCCCTATTCAGTATTTACTATCTTAATTGTTATTTCTTTATAATATTGTAATATTTCATGGTATTCTGAATTCTTATTTAACTTTTCATATTCACGAGTTAAATTTCATTAATTTACCAATTTCGTGATATTTGGTAAGTATCTATTTAGTTTCTGATATTATATTTATTAATTTTTATGTAAGTAAGTTAGTCCTTCAAACAAATTACGTTTATACTTCTTTTTAAATTTTCACAAATGTAACATTTAACATTATAATTTGTAACTTGTTGAATATAGTAAGGTATAATTTAACTTTTTATTCACCTAGATTTCTTATTTTTACTACAGGTAGTTAAAATGTCTGAAAGAAAAGTATTAAATAAATACTATCCTCCTGATTTCGATCCATCAAAAATTCCACGTATGAAACTTCCAAAAAACAGACAATATACAGTACGTCTTATGGCACCATTTAATATGAGGTGTAAAACCTGTGGTGAATATATTTACAAAGGAAAAAAATTTAATGCGCGTAAAGAAGATGCAGAAAATGAAGATTACTTGGGAATACGTATTTATCGGTTTTATATAAAATGCACACGGTGCTTACAAGAAATTTCTTTTAAAACTGACCCACAAAACACAGATTATGAAATAGAAGAAGGAGCTACCCGAAATTTTATGGCTCTAAAACTTGCACAAGAACAGGAAAAAAGGGAAGAAGATGCTGAAAAGGAAGAAGAAGCTACAAATCCTATGAAACTATTGGAGAATCGTACTCAGCAATCTAAACAGGAAATCGAATTAATGGAATCCCTTGAAGAGTTAAGGGATTTAAATAGACGACAAGGTAATGTAGATTATGATTCAATGTTATCTAAGTACAACCCTGCAGAGCTAAAGGAACAAATAAAACGGATGCAAGAAGAAGAAGATGAGAAAACGGTTCAGAATTTATTAAGCAATAAACGCAAGATTGTCGAAACTGTAGTGGAAGATCAATTCAGTTATGAAGATATAAGAAAAAGTAATAAATTTCCTTCGACGTCAGAACCTAGTATAAAGAAAAAGGCATTTAAACAGAATTTAGTTAACTTAGTTAAAGTTAATAATTCTAGTTTTAATAAGTCCAAAGAATCTAGCAATTCTTTATTATTAATTGGCAATTATTCCAGTAGTGATGATTCCAATTAACAAAAAAATAAAATGAATAATTAACAAAGACTATAATGCAATTTGTACCTTATTCAAGTTGGTAATATATTTAATTTAGTGTATAATGTTCATTTATCGATATATTAATTAAAAATAAATATATTTAAAATAACTAATATAATTTTTTACTAACAATACAATATTTTCCCATATTGGTTATTAAATCTACAATCGTTACAGGTTGATCCATTTCACATAGAACACTCACTATCTCAAAAAGTATTAAATTTTTTGATAATTTTAAAATTTACCTTATTCTTTAATAGATTAATTTCATATTTTTAGCCATTTTTAGTCTACCCTAACCAATAACCTAGTCAACATTCAAATTTTTAAACTGCTACAATAATTTTTAATTTCAGAAATGAATTGAGATAAGTTTAAAATTAATTTTATTTTTGTGTCGGCTGTTTAAGCAGTATAATCCTTTAAAGTTGACTGTTTATGGACAGACTTATTTTTTTTAAAAAATTTATAATACACGACATTTGCGTCAAAAGTTAATTCTGCCCTTAAAATAATTGTCATTTCCATCGTCAATATACAATATACTTCTGTCGTTCAGATGTTCAGTCTTCAATACTTAATGTGTACAAAAATATACATTCAGAATTAAATGTCATGCGTGTTTTTTTATTTTTATACCTAATAAAGTTATAAGTAATAACATTAAATAATATAATTGAACATTACAAAACAAACTAACATTAAGATATCTACTCTAGATTAATGTGTTTTATAAGATTGTTTGAATTTGTATACCTATAAATAAAATAGGTTACATTAATAAATAAATAATACATAAATATGTTAACTAGTCTTCTTACATTTTTAATTTTCATTTAATTTTCTGAAATTAAACCTTGATGTGTTTTTCTGTGTTTATTTGTCCATAAATATATAATACATATTTATGTAACAAGTCAAAAGTTATTAATTTACTAAAACCACAGATTATATGAAACAGACTCTAAAGTTGATCAAAATAAATAACAATATAAACATGTTAAAGGTGAAATAAAAATACATTTTGATTTTTAAATTCAATCGTAACAATAACTTAAAAATTAAATGTATAATTGTATATTAATATTTAATACTCGGGTACAATTATAATGTAATATAAATAATTAGATTTTGAATTTGTTATAGAATAATTAATTATAAAAATTGATGTGGTATTAATGTGGACCAGCAGTATTTATGATTCTATACTATTCCAAAAAACTTAAGTAAATATAAATTTATAAATTGAAAATTAATTTACTAATGGAATATTACTATGAATTAATTGTATAAATAAAAATAATGATAATACAGAGATTTGAAAATGTTAACACCTATCGCATGAATTATTAAGTTTAAAAAAATGTTTATTATTTTTAATGGTAATATCTTTTACTTCAAGATTCAATTTTTACCTTTTTTTTTTACTATTATTTTTAAAAACTAAAAGTCAATGAAATTTTAAATATAAATATTCATTTGCTTGGGTTTGCCACTTAAACTAGGATAATTAATTTGTACATTTTTCATTTCTATCTTAGAATAATTTATATTAATAATTAATAAATAAAAATTTGACCATCTATTAAATTGAAAAGTTATATGTATAATTGTTTTAGGTAGTTTCTAGAATCCGTATAAAATAATAATACAATAAAGATCTTAATAATCTTAATAATGTTATATATGTTGAATGAATATAGTACAAAAAATTTTTTTAGAATAAATTACAAATAAATATCTATATTTTATTAGTTTAATTAATTTATAATCACATTTTATAACTCATTATTATAAAGTTTTATTTTTAATTAATTAAAAGAAATTACAATTGATATATTTATATTTGTTGACACATGAATTGTTAATAAGAATGTTGTATACCAAAACATAGAAAGCTAAGACAACAGTATATTAAATATCATCAATAGAGTTTGGATTTGTATGCAATTACATATTTTTTTTGAGAGTATGCAGTTTGGTGGGCGTAAGAAACGACAACAATTTGTTAAACAATGAATGCATATGAAATTATTTATAATGCATATTTTAGGAATAACGGCATATTTGAAGAATTTCGCATATTTTATAGACTTTTCGTAAAACAGTAATTTTTCCTCTATATTTTTTATTTATTTTAATAAATGTTAAAATATGTTTTTATACAAAACATGCACGATTGATAAATCTATATTGAAAATGAATATAATCTGTTAATAGTATTCACCAAAGAAATAATGTGCTATAGAATATAAAGTTTTTTCTAATAAATGGCATATTATATAAATTAAAGAGTATTTTTACATTTTTCATTTGATTTAAAAATATAAAATAATTATAAAAACAATATATAAATGCATATATTTTAGATAAAAACATATTTTACATATTTCATGTTTTAAAAGCATGAAAACATTAGGTGGATATATTTTAAGTTTTTTTGGTGCATATAAATCCGGACTTTAATTATCAACAATGATAATATTATGAACTACCTAAATAACCAACAAAAATAAATTAACAATTATTGAGTAGAAATAACAAATAAATACAAGTATCTAGACCAAAATGTTATTGTGATTTAATAGCAATTTTGAAGCATCAAATAACTACAATTTATTAACACAAATTGCACAATAAATTAATTAACTTTAAACAATAGAGAAATTGTAAAATTTCTGTGGTCTATGATAGACCAGTTTGTATTATGATCTAGAAACAACCAGTTACAAGAATTAGGAAAATATCATTTTTTCAATATGGCAAACAACTCTAATGCATCAAAATAAATCATATTATACAAGGTATGTAAAAAGCCAAGAAAGGAAGAATTTCTTAGTTAACACATTCACTGCGAATGATGCCAATTAGTGTCATTTCTACCTTTTTATCGTATTGGTTTAAATGCAGACAGTGTTACGTCAATTGTTTTTTTTTTTTTTTTGTCAACGGTGTTCAGTGTTTAGTACTGTATATGAGTGTGAAAGTTGTGCCTCAATTTTTCAATTTTTAAACAGGAAAACGATTGTATTGTTTATTTCATTGAAACATAAGTTATATTATCTGTTTGTCATGTGCGGTCGACTATAATATATATAGTTTTTAATGTTTATACTATTGGAAGTACTAGAAAAATATTAAATTTATAATTGTATTTTTTTAAAAAAGTGTTATCTATACTTAAAAGTATATTTATTAGTCTGAAATATGAAAGCGGTATTAAAAGTATAAATCAAAATAATAATCTATTTAATAAACCTACTGTATTTAAAAGCTTATTATTATCATGACATCAAGTGGCAGCATGATAAAAAAAAAGACAATATTTTGACCAGTACCGGAATATGTGTACACAAAACTGATATGCAGTAAACATGTCAATCAATATATGTTTAACTCAGATTAACCTAGACTTACAATTAACGTTTTGGGTTTCTGTGATTTTGCTATATTTCCCATTAGATACAGAGTCAGCTTCATCGAAAAACATACTCGTAATATAAGGACATATTATGACCAACAATTATTTTATACTATTACATCAATATTACAATTTAACACATTAAATGTTTTAAATTTTTACAACCAATTGTTATAATATTAATTATTGGTCAATTATAACAATAATTACAATTTATAAAAATTAAAAATGGGTTGAATATTTGAATAATAATAAATTCAGATTTTTTATCTAATTATTTATTTAGATAAATAAAAAGCAAAACAATTTAAGAGTTGGCATTTGGTCCTCTCCTACGCCCGAAAGTTTGAACAACATTTACAAAACGTCTATTGTATTGAATTCGTCTCTTTGAGCGTCCAGTTTTCTTCTTTTTCTTCTTTTCAACTTTTTCAACTTTTGGGGTCTGTCCCTTTACTTTTCCAGCACGAGCCAGAGAACCATGAACTTTACCTAAATTAATTCATTGAAATATTAATGAAAAACAATAACAAATTAATTTGATTAATTTAAAAAGTTAAAGAGTAAAAAGTAAAAAGTTACCTCCAAGAAGAGGAACAATGAAATCAATATTAAAATTTTTTAATTCTCCAACAACTTGATTATCATGAAGTGGTTCGCCCTGGCTGTACAAAGAAATTAAACTTTCTTCAATATCTTCCAAAGAAGCTAATCTGGTCTAATAAAATACCATAAAAAATTGATTATGAAATTATTATTTTCTATTACAATATTAAAAAATCTAGTTCTATACATCAGTCCTCAAAAGAAATATGCCGTTTTGTGTACTATAGACAAGCTCTCTGTCAATCAGTTGTTTCAAATGGTATACACTATATACTATACAGTAATAAAGTAACTACCATAATATTGTATACACAACACAGTGACACTATATAAATTACATTATTTGTTATGTTACATAGAGGATACGACCAAAGAATAATAACTTATTAGTATTACTATAGTTATAAGTAATAGAATAGAATACATATGTTTAAAGCAGTTTGCAAAATTAATTTTAGAATATTGAACAATGTATTTCTATTATACAAATATGGTTATATTCAATGCTTGAAATGGCAAAAAAAAGTAGAGTGACTCTATTAATCTTTGAAAAATGTACCCTTATCAATCGTTTTTTACTCTTTTATAACTCTTGAGGACCAACAATCAAATAATAACGATGAAATTTCTAAAAAAAATTAGATGAGGTACTCGTGACAGTGGGTATCGCCGATTCGAGCACCGGTGACACTTTAAAAAATAAAATATTTTGAAATTATAATTTAAACGCATGTCATATCAGATATTTTAAAATTAGTAAGAAAATATATTTACCTTGATTTGAGAAATGTTCTCAAATCCTTGACATTCCAAAGCACGTACATTTTGACCACGTATAAATAAGTTCATTTTTAATAATCCTAAAAATGATTAATTGTTCTATATAAAAATTATAAACTCAATTTTCAATTTTTACTTTTGAGGTTATACTTATTAGAAAAGTAAAAAATATATTATTAACAAGTCTAAGAACATTAACTGAAATGTACTTACTTTGATTCAAAGTTCTTAATTAGTTATTGGCAATTACGTAATCTATAATGCTTTAACTTAATTGTAAAAAAATATGTTTAATTAACTAGAGAGGACACTCAAGACTCGGCAAACAAAATGTCGAACTAGAAAAACCAAGGTAGTAAGTAGATACAAATTACAACAAATCAACGAGACAACAAGCAATAAGCATACAACAGTACAAACTTATCACTAATACCAACTACCAATATTATAAAATATCATCCCTTTGATTTTGACATTCGCATTATAACTACTAAAAAGTGTGACCAACAAAATAATAAAGTTGGTTAGTATATTCGACAATATTTATAATGTATACAGAGGGGGAATACAGTGTACTTCTAAAAAATGATAAGAAATTTTTATCAAAGGAATCTTTTCTTTGGAAGAATGGCCAATACCTTAGGGCTTTGATCATATTATACCTAAAAAATATATATAATTATAGTACATGATATTATGATCACAGATTAAATAAAAGTCGGTATAATTACAGATTATATAAAACTGGATTATATATTTCATATAATCTGTAGTATAATAGCTGATTATAGATAAGGCAATTCGATGGATTACCACCCCTTTTTTTGTTTTATTTTTAATATTTTAGAGAATACGTTTTGTTTTCAAGATTGGTGTACTTCCAAATAATGCGAAATTCTTATCATTCATTCTTATTAATTTTAGGAGTATAGTATACATCTCTGTATAGTTGTATAGAAAACAAAATGTATTGTATAAAATATTAAAAATCTATAAAAAAAAGCAAAATGCATCTGGGAATCCATTTCCATATTCATTCACAACGACTACGATTTAAAATACTTTGGTTGCCCATCGGCCTTTCAAAAATTGGCCACCAAATTGAATCCGCGGATCTATACCTGCAGCGTTCCATGCGGACTAATTGTTTATCAGTGTAATTATTTTTATTTTAATTTAATGATAATAAAAAAGAATTTGGCGGCTTTGCTATATTCTAGCATGATTCAAAACGTGTTTCTGATGGTTAGAATAATAAATAGCAAATAGTTTAAATTTAAAATAAATCTTAATTCTTAGTATAATAATAATTATGTCAATGAATTGATTATTTCGTAATAAATAATAATATAGGTAAATATAATATTAAATATTACTATTTTTTAAATTATTTTGTTAAATAAGTTATTTCAATAGTTCGCATATAAATTCATAATATTGTTAGTAGTCTGGAAGCCAGCTGTTTTAAAGAATTGATTTGTTTTTACATTTTATTATTTTTGATATAGGTAAATAGTACGTTGATGGGCAACCACAATACCAATTTACCATAATATTTTTTAATCGACGACTACAGAATATAATTCAAAATTGTCATTGTCAGAATTACTCATACTACCATTGGCGTCTCCAGATATTTTTTTAGGGGGAGGGTACAAAATAAATTTAAAAAATAAATGAAAATTTTTTTATACATTTTATTTATAGTACATTATTATGTTTCGTCATTATAACAATTAGGTATTAGTGTATTACTATTAGAAGCTAATTTCTCATTGGGAATTTCAGCAACTGCTGTGGAAATAACATTATCTAAGTGCCCCGTCTCGCCACTTATTGGGACGCCCATGCGTATTTTTTTTACCGTCCTATATACTTTCCTCCATATAAAATGAACTATAAAACCATATAGAATAGACTATTCTATAAACAATGAAGTGGCGGTCAAACGGGAGGGATTAGGGTATATCCCCCATACCTTTTTATTATTATGTATTATTTTTAACGATATACCGTTTATTACCTATATATTCATAATAAAAAAAAAAGTGGGAAGGTAGATTATGGACGTTTCTTCTTCGTCCCTTCGGTCTTTGGAGAAATTAGTGGTTTATTATAATTATTAAGATTTGAATGCAATTATATTGCATTAGAAAATACGATTCTGAGCGAATCTAAATATATTACAAATTACAATATATTATACTGATAATCCAAAGTTCCAAAGTTTACCACGTGTGTAAATTACATATGTAAATATACAAAATAAATTTCAAATCCTTACGATCAAAATTCAAGGAGTTATCATTTCATGATAAAGATTGTCAATCACGATTTTCAAAATATTTTGTAAATAGTTTAAATAGTATATAATTAGATAAAAATTTCAAAGTTCTATATATTAAAGTCTCTATATTTAGCCAAAAAATCATACAATTCGTTTCAAAAGTTAACTAACTGTAAATATTATCTATGTGAATACTTAAAAAAATTTCCAAGTTCCTACAATCAAAACTCAATTAGTTATCACGAAATAAAAAATAAAAAATTACGGAAATCGTAATTTTGCCGATTTTTTGCCATTTTTTGATAGTTTTTCTTCTCCTAGGGAAAAACTTTGGAGAAATTTGAAAAATGAGCTGAATAAAGCACCAAGATGATACGATTTGCAATCGAAAGCATATCCTTTTTGTAGTAATCAAACAATTATTTCTACCCGAAAAAATGTTTTCATACATAAAAAAAAGCATAATTGTAAAAACAATACATTCCTTGCTTCGCTCAGAATCTAAAATAGATTTAATAATTTAATAATTTGATTACAATGTTATTCATATATTTTAACTGATATTTACAATTGTCAAAATTTATGTTAAAAAATCAGAATTATCTCCCCCCATGACAAAATCATTTGACCGCCACTGAAACAATGGTAGTAGCATAGAATATAATTATATTCAATGATGGTATACTTTTTCTATAGTAGGTATGTCAGAGACAGATAACACAGCGCAAAAAATGTTCCTCAGAGTTAGGAACGATTAGATCATGGAAAATTCAAAATTAATTACATTTTTTTTTATTTTCATGTACTCATAGAATATGACTGATAGTACCTATGTAATTGGAATAATTACATTTGACAATGAATGCCTGATACTTCGAAAACAAATAAGATAACGTACAAATTTCTGAGAAATAGAGATTTATAAGAAAATAATAAAACATACAATACTTATAATATACTTTTAATAAAAGCTATTTTAGAAAATATATAAATAAGTATTCAGAGTATTTTTATTTTTTAACGTTGTCTTATTATAGTTTTTTTGTAGTTGTATGTAGATTTACGATTTATCTACGAATTTTTGTAATACAAATTAATACATTTATATAATTTACAAATGAATAAAACAACAATAATATGTTTATAATTCATGGACAACCAAAGTAATTATATATATGGAAAATATTAAATAGCATTGAACTTGAAGCATGTTATCTCCTATTTAATTATTAATAATATAATGTATTAAAAAATTAATCATAATGTCTTGGCATGGTTGTTGGTGGTATGATTTTATACATTTTTTATGCAATGCAAAACAAAGAATATAATTATTAATGGTTTAAATATTCAATAATGAAGGCTCAAAATGAATACAATACCAATATTTTATTAACAACTTTATAAAGAAAATAATAGACACTTAACTCTACCTATGCCCAAGGCAAGTAAATTAGATTAATTAAGCTAGTTCTAATTATTGTCATTATTTTATTATTGATTAAAAAACTATACAATGTCAAGAACCATGGGATATAGAAGTTACTAGCAAAATCCTAGAGATAATGTAATAAATCATATATAAATAAATACTGGACTACAATGCCATTTAAAAAAGATGCTTTGGGAATTTTGAATAAGTATATTAAGTTGACCATATTTTAATTTTTGTACAACTAATCTAAGTACAAAACTTGGATACAGAGGCGCAGGAACTATTTTTCTTGTGGGGGGGGGGCAAACATTTATGGAAAATCATGATATTAAAATAAAATACAAATACTTATTGATTTTTGTAAAATAGGTTTAATTACTATTTTGTAGATTAAACTAATAGTCTTATTTATCTAATTTAATTTTGAATATAAAATTAAAAACAATTTTAATGTTTTACATTTTTTTTATTTTATTTGTTATACAACATTTCAAAATTCATTTTATTACATATTATATTACATAAATATTAAAAATAATAAAAATGTAATTTAAATTTAAACTATAACTCTAAAATGTTTAAGTATTAAGAGTATAACCATGATGACAAATTTTCAGGGGGGGCAAAATTAAAATTTGCTCCCTGACATATTTAACGGGGGGTCGAATGCCCCCTCTGCCCCCCCAGCTCCGGCGCCACTGCTTGGATATTAAATAATAGTTAATATAAATCTGTTTATTCTTGTGAAATTATTTTTAATTTAGATACAACAGTGTTGAAATTCGAAAAAACATATATAGAACCTTTATTGCCGATTTTGAATCAAATGAAGTTATACAAATAATTGATTTTAATGAAAAAATGTTCTTAATTATCACTTTCAAAAAATCAACAATTCTTTTGTCTTATTACTTCAATTAAATCAATGATTTGGTTGTAAACAGTTAGTTATAAATCATTTGAACATTTAAAATTATTTAAAGCATTTATTTTAGTGTTCAACAAGAACTAGAAGAAACTCCAGTCTCAGGCACAGCTTACTTAAATTTAAATTTAAAATATATTTTTGAAAATAAAATACACAATTTACTTTCAAATATTTTTATTAGAATATAAATTAATTATTTTTCTAAATTTATCATATGAAATAAAGAAATAGGAAATAGTAGATATTTATAAAGCTACTGTTTTAAGAAGTACCCTCAGGGGAGCACTAACAGTGTGACGAGTATGGCAAATCCAGGCTCCAAGCTCTGAACTGAATTGACGTTAATTAGTTTGTTCAGTTCTCTATACTTTAATTGATTGGAGTAGATTGGTCCTCCAGGTTGGAGGTTTAGTGCAGAGCTAACGACTCTGCCTAGTAAAAATCTTCTATTCAGAATCTAATAAATATGAGATGTACAAGTTAAAAATAGTCGCTTAACAAGAAATCAGATGGGATGATACTGGAACGTTAGATATTCAAGAAACAATAATACTTTATGGTAAATGTAATGAACAACGCCTGTTTGGAACTGGCTTTACAGTACACAAAAGCTTAATACAAAATATAAGAAAGTTCAGAGATTTTTATCCAAGAATCTTATTGCTGACAATGAAGGCGAAATATATGTTAATTAAATCGACCACATGATTCAAAAATTGTATTCAAGACAAAAACGATGAGAGGTGATGGTGATTCGGATCACTATCTGGTTAAAGGAAAAATGAAAGTCTGTAATGGTACTCAATTCATTACTATTGTAATGATAAGCTGTAAAAAACCATGTTTTAATGACGTAAGTGAAGATGCTTTAAATCGGAGAAAAAAACTAGAAACCAACGGCTTAATGACTAACATAATAGAGAAAAAGAAATTGCGTATAAAAAATGTCAAAAAAATGCAAGTAAAGACGTATAGTGTGTATTCAGAAATAGAAGTAGATTTTAAAATGAATAGAACGAGATAGTTGTACCAAAAAATAATCAATATAAGAGAAGGATTCAGAAAACACAACAAGTTAGTGAAAAATGAAGATAGTTCACTATAAATAGGATAGGAAGAGATTTTGGAAAAATGGATGCGATATTTTTGCTAATTATTCAACTGCGAAAAACCAGAAGAAACTTGAAAATTGAATGGACACTAGTAAAAACCAATGATTGTGATTGCTATCCTCTAGTAGGGGACTAGCAATGACGCAAAACAACAAATATTAAGGTTAAAAAAAACAATGAAGATGTTGTAGATGGGATTCAGGGAGAAATATTAAAGAAATTAGATGAGGAAACAGTATCAAGAATACATAGTATTATTGAGATAGTTTGGCAGGAGGAAAATCTTCCGGAGGATGGAATACTGCGCTAATTTGCCTTATTCAGAAAAAGAACGACCCCCAGATAGGTATGCAACAATTATAGGGGAATTGCATTATTAAACGTAACCTATAAAATTCTATAAAATAGCTTAGATAGAATAATACCGATTGCGGAAGGAATAATAGGAGACTATCTAGGAGGTTTTAGACCAAACAAGTTCACAACAAATCAAATTTTTGTGATTAGGCAAACCCTTCAAAAAATGTGAGAGTTCAATAAAGACGTATATATATTGTTTGTGGATTTCAAGAAAGCCTATGACTATCCACAGAGCAAGCTTTTAATCAATATTCTTTGGGAATCTAGGTTTCCAAAAAAACTAGTTAATCTTGTTGTGGCAAACATAGGATGGCAGTGTTTGAGAGAAAAGTACTCAGAAAAATGTATGGAGCATACTTTAATGTTTTCACAAATGAATGGAGGAAACTACACAATGATGAACTGCAATCCCTTCTCAACGACCAAATATATTGAGATTAAAAAAAGTTGATTGGTTTGGGTAGGTCATACCTGGAGGATGCATGATTTGCTAATAAGAAAAGTAATAGAGAAAACCCCATTAGGGAGGACACCTGTTGGAAGACCACGTTTAATATGAGAGAATTGCATTATTGGGATTCTGAAACAGTGGAGCCAGAAAGTTATTGGTAGGTTTTAGCAGAAGATAGAGATAGATGGCAGTATGTTTTTTTAGAGGTATGGTCTTGAATGGCCGAAACCAAGGAAAAAAAGACTTCTTTAAGAAGTATATCGCCCAAGGTATACCGTTATTTAAGAGATGATCTTAAGTATTCATTATCATGTTTGTTAAAAATTTATATTAACTCCATATAAAATTATAATGATGTATAATTTAAAACTATTTAAGCTCTTTTTACTTTACGAACATATATGTTCATAAGTTTCCTACTCAACCTGGTATTTTAGATAGTGTTTTAGGAATTATGAAATCTAATATTATATTTATCTAAGGTTATGGTAAAACAATGTTTTACAAATAAATAAATTATGTCATAGGATGTTCTATGAATAATAAAGATAAACTAGTATGTTTATCATTTGCAGAACCGTAGCCAGGGGCGCAGTTTTGCAAAAGGCGCTAATTTAATGATATTTAGAAATAAAAATTAAATTTTTTATTACTATATTTATGTACATAGAAAGTTTAATATATGAAAGCAAGGTTTTAATAATATTAAAACACATATAGTCATAAAATCAATAGGTTTTAATTTTAACTTGTAATCTATTATACATGATTACCAGGAGCGTTGTTACCTATTGCTACAGCTCTGATCATTTGATGAAATATATATTTCTCATGAATCATGCTTTATTAAATTCTCTGAACTAGTGATCAAATCACACAAAACAGTCCAAGTAGTAGTATTAAATTGGAAAGAATTATATAATAAACTAATTTAAACTTATAGGTATAATGTTAATAAATACTAAATGTCCTTTTTTAAAAGGTGCTGAAATTATCCTTCTTGTAAATGATTGGATTGATTTAGTCAAAAAATGGCTGGAGATAATTCAGTGGCATATGTCATGAATATTATTGAACATGATTTATTACACAGAATGGATCATTTTTTTCAGTCAATATAAGTATATGGTAAGATGTCACTGATGGAATTCCAAAAAGGAATCGTAATTACAAACATGTATTTTATATATTATGAACATGTATTCATCTATTGAATGACTTGAAACAGAAATAATATACATAATTACTAGACATGTTAATCACAGCATAGCTGAGAACTTTTTTTTAGCCATGAGTATGATGTACTAGATTTGATCAATATTATATAAAGATTATCATCTAAAAAAGTATTATTGTCATGGATAATAGTTTTTGTACTATTCCTAGTATACTCACTTTTATATTATATCCATATATGTGAATTATAAAAATTATACTAATTTTTTTAAATATTCAAGTATTTAGTTAATAAAACATGTTCTGTTTTTGTGCAAGTATTAACAGCATAAAATTGAAAACCAATCAGAATTGAAAATATATTATAGGAAATGTAATCACATTCATATAATCAACAAACTTTGATTTTCACTTTTTTATATTCTATTATTTATTAGATTACTAATATTTATTTTATTAAAACAAAATATTTGGAGATTTTCTATTACTATCATTTCTTTAGGATACAATACACATCGCCAATGTTTGATTACAGTGAAATTCAGTATGTCGATTTAGTAAATGGTAAAATAATGTAAACAGTAAAATGTTATCAAACATTAATTACTGGCTTTTGCTGTTTTGTAGATAATTTATCACACCCTTGGTTTAAAACATCCAGGTTATAATCCGAATGATATATTATTTAATTTTAAATAGATATCCAGATACCTATACAACCTAATATTATATAAAATAATGTAAATAATTTATAGCAATCATCTAACTAACAAATGTTTTTTACTCAACAATATATAGTAATTAAACTGTAATTATTACACAAATATAATACATGGAATTATTGAAAAATATGAAAACTATTTTCTAGTTACAATAATTCTTTTTAATTATTTTTATACAAAAAGGTTTCAAATTAAATAAGTTAAAAATACAGAGCTTTTGAGTAATTTGTACATAAAACTTAATAATACTATGCATAAGTCGTTGGAATACATGTGAAAATCAATTGCAATTATTTTATTTTATTCACTTGTCTGTCTATCTAAAAAAATATTGTAATGTTTTTTTTAACTCAAAAAAAAAAAGAAAAAACATTTAAGATTTTTACTTAAGGAATACAAAAAATAATAAATACATATATACAAATAAATACAAATATACATATGTATAAATTAAAATACAATACATTTATATATTATATTACATTTTCACTAGGTTTTTGCATGGAAAATAATTCAAAAAATGTATATACACTATACAGAACAATATCATTCTTTTTAATATTTTTAAAACAGATATTTATATGAATAACAAATATAAAAATCTAATTAACAAGATAGAATATTGATTGTAATAAATAAAATTAATTAACGACAATCTGGACAATACCAATTACCTTTAGGAGCAACTGTAATACCAACACAATCAAAATGAAACCATTCTACACGGCAATTTGGATTATCACATGCTATCATTTCCGATACTTCATCATATGGACATCTACAATGGCAATATAATCTCTCAGTACTCTGAACTGCTTTCTGTTCTACAAACTTTGGCAGTTCAATTACTAAATTTCCAGAATCACTATCCGTATCATCAGCTAGAGAAGGTGCAATATTTTTACTAATTCTAACATCAACAATAGGTCTGGTTTGCTGAGACTGTGACAATTTAGTAACTGTATGTAGATGTTGAAGTGGCAACTCTGGTTTATATTTTCGTTTTTGCTTTTTTTTTTTAGAAGTTGGAAGATGAGGAGAAATTTGATTAACTAAAGATAAATCTCCATTTGGTATTTGTTCTTCATCACTACTGTCATAACCAAAAAATCTCCTCTTTTTGTGTTGCCGTTTAGATTGACGAGTATCGTTAAATAACATATTTGGTTTTAGAGATGAATTAACCGATAAAGGTGATGAAGTTTTAGGTTTCGATTTACGTCTTGTAAATGATGAAGAATTAACTAGTTTTGTTTTATTTGGCTGTGCATAATAACTGCTATTAACTTCTTGATTGTGGTATAAATTCAATTCATTGTTTGTACTATACAAATTGTTATTGCCATTGCACATTTCAACTGGATTTGCACTTAAATTATTTCCAAAACTTTCTTGATTTTGAGCAGGTAACAAATTAATATATGATGAAGATAAATTATTTGTAGATGATAAATAATCATTATACATTTCATACTCGTTAGTTATTTTTAATTGGTTATGAGACAAATCAATATCTTCATTATTTTCTAATATTCGAGATTTAATGCTTAAATATTGATGAGGTGTACTTACTGATTTAGACAACTTAAAATTGTTATCATTAGGTATGCGAGATAATGATATGTTGTTAATTTCAAGTGAATTTGTTGTATTTTCAATTGGACTTTCATGTTTTAATTGTTGATCGTCTCCAGTTATATTATTAACTTCAGGATGTAAAGGCACTAGATTAATATCATAATATTCTTCATTGTCTGTATTGGAAAATTCACTTTCTAAATCAGATTCTAATGCACGTAAATTAAAATTTGCAATTTTTTTAGCACTTAAAACCTTAATCTTTTTTTCTTTATTCTTCTTTTTATGTTTTTTTGGACTTTCAACAATTGGTTTCTTTTTTTCTTCTACATCAGAATCACTTGAAGAACATGACGAAGAACACGAACAATTAGATCCACACGAACTAGATGAAGATGACGAATTACAATGTGAAGAACATGATGATCTTTGACAAATTGAGCGGTTTAAAGAATTATTTAATAAATTTTCATTACCATTAACAATTGATGTTAATTCATCTGTACACTGAGGAGATTTTTTATCAGAATGACTAGAGTTTAATATAGTATAGTCATGATCTAGTAATGCAATATGAACAAATTCTTTCTTTTGTTTACTAACATAATCCCAATAATTATTACTACTTGGGCTTGGTGATTTTAAAGATTTTTCTGGTTTATAACGAGGAGTTTTTTCAGTGTCACTATCAGAAGAAAGATTTAATGGAGGAAGATTATAGTCATCTCCTCTTTTCTTCTTTTTTTTCTTTTTCTTTATTGGTGATACAACTTCTTTATGAATAAGATCATGTTTCTTAAGTAATTTTTTAGAAATAAATTTATTATGGCACATTAGACATTCATATGGAATATTATCAGAGTGCCACCTTTCATGTACTCGTAAGAGTAATGCATTGGAAAAAGTTCTTTTACATTCATCACATGAAAATATTGCAGGTGGTATACAAAAATGATACGTGTAAGGCCATTTTTTTGTAAGACAAAATTTACATTCTTTGCTGTCTCTATTATGCTTCCAAAACATATGTTCAAAAATGTCTTTTTTACTAAGATAAGTTATATTGCATTTTAAACACATATGTCTCATTTTATGTTTGTTAACATGCAATGCCAAACTTTGTTGATTGGGAAATATTTCCAAACAATAATCGCATGCATTATGTGCTTTCCGTAAATGAACCATACACCGAAAAGCAGAAGGGATTTGACCTTGACCACAGAATAAGCATCTAAATTTCAAATTTTGCCATTTTCCAAGATCTGCTCCAGGGCATAAATGACAATGGAGCTCACCATAATTGGAAAATGTTATTTTGCACATTATACAGTCATAAGTTTTTCTAGAATGAATACTACGTTTATGAGCATTTACTTCTTTCATTTGTTTGGATGTAAATTGACAATTGAAGCAGTAAAACATATTGTTAAATGAAGTGTGAGTTAATTCATCAGTGGAGTCAAAATTTTCAGAATTTAAATAAACATTTTCTAGAGCGCTCAAATTTGAATTTAATATGTTGACTACATCTTCAGAAGATTCATTTTTTACAGTCATAAAACGATGTTTTTCAATCATATGTAATGCCAATTGTTTTCCATTCACAGCAATACATGTAGAATTGTGACAATATACACAAGTCAAACACGATGTTCTAATGCATTCTTTTAGTATTACATTTATTTTCATTTCATTCAATTTATGATCTAGAGTTAGAACCATAACAAGTATATCACTGTTATCTTTTTTTGAATTATTATTTAGTTGTGTATCTGGTCCACTTATCCATGGACTATTTTCTGATAAAACAGTAGACATATTTTTAATTCCCAATTTAAATTCTTCTTCAATATTATGCAATGTTTGTAAAGATTTGAGTTCTTCAGTATTTGGTGATTTGTGTAAAGGTGTAATATTACTAAATGATAATTTATTGTTTTCAGATATATTTAAATTAGAAAAATTACATTCAGAATTTGTTTTAGAATTAGAATGTAAATGATCATTTTCATTTTCTGAAAGGTCTAATTTGTTTACATTTTTATTGTCAGACTTATTTGTTACAGAAACATCTGAACAACTTATGTCTTGTAATGTACTTTCAGATAGACTTTTATCTTTAATATCATCAATAACATTACCTATTTCTATTTCTTCTTTCTGTTGTTTACAATATTTATTACCCAAAACTATGTTTAAGACATCTAGATTATCTAAAACTAAATCATCATCTTCAGAACTATTATTTGAAAATTGAGATACTGTAGTAGTTGAAATTGGAAGTGGTGATGTAATAAGAGGCTGTGCAAAATATCTTTGATTTACATTATCACTAAAGACATCTTGAGATTTATGAACATTATCTGAAGCAACCAATTGGTGAATATCCTGTATGTGACATATTAAGTCTTTATGTATTTTAAATATAGCTCGGCAAACTATACAGAAATATTGACGATGAGATTTCTTTATATGATCAAATAACTTGATTTTTTGAAAATTATTTCCACAAATATCGCATTTACTAACCTCATTATTTAATGACGTATGTTCGTATTTACCATTTGGTCTTTTAATTTGTTTATAGCTGTTGGATTTAAGACTATTCAAATTATTTCTCATGGCCATCTTAACTCGTAGTTCAATATTAATTATCCATTATTTTTTAAATAAGCCTGAAAAATATATATATTAATAAATATACAAAGTATATTAATAGTCTTTTATTACCGGTATAGTTTGAAAACTGCAATATACAATCTAATTTCTTCAGTATTATTATTTGAATTTATCAGAAATCTATACAAAATGGTTATAAATAGTTTTAAATATTAGTTATGACCAACTATACAACTATATAAGAATTTAATTTTAAAATTCAAGTGATTTTCTTTAATAAACAATTTTTTTTTTTAATTGTATGTAATTTATGAGAATAGTTAGATTGATGCAGGGTAGTATTACCTGAGTACTTAAAAATTTTAATATGTTTTAATCCATTATTTGGAAACTTCATATAGATTAAACTTTTAATACATATTATTTATTCAATCCTTCAGTTATTAAATACTATCTGAAAAATATACACACAATAATTTAGCAACATTTTTAAAACTTAATCTAAAATTAACTTAAGATTTAAAATGATTCAATGTCAAATTTTATGGATGTCAAATTACATGATTTACTCATAACATTTCATTATTCTTACTACAATTCTATCAAACAAGTTATGTTTTAAATTCTAAATTAACTTTTTATTTATAAATATTTAATTGTATATTATATTTTAAAAATAATTTTGTAAAACAAAAATTTGACTAGGTGCATTATATTAAATTTACCATAATCAAACCAACTAATTAAATTAATAAATAATAAAATTGTAAGTATAATATTGAAACGTTTATTAAACATCATAGTATTTAGTGTATAAAAATTAAAAAAAGATCTAGTTTGATTACATATAAAAGTTTATTGTCGATAAATATGGAATATTAATTTGGAGGGAAAGTCATATTTAACATATTTAGTATTAAAAAAAATTAATTTAAAGTAATATTGTACTTTAACAATAAAAATAGTAATACAATCAAACAATAAATGAATCGTAACTAATTGTACTTCAACGATTAATCACAAACAAATATCTGTATGAAAATTAACAAATGACAATTATGTTTCATTAAAAACTAGACGATTATGGATAATAATTTAGAATAAAGTATAGACAAACATAAAACAATTATTTGTATAATAAAAAATAGTCCAATATAACGAACAAAAACCAAATCAATAGACTGGAAAAAAGGCGTACCTGTAAATAAAATGGATATTGAAATTTGACTGATACTGATATACGTATCGTTAACGAATGAATTACTATAAAAGTAAAAAGAACTATTTACTATTAATATCTAATTAGAAGAGAAATAGTGTTTCAAATTGTTCATAGTTATAGTAATTTGCGTAAACAATATTTTGGTTATTTAAAACACTAAACAACAAACCCGTTTTGTTTATTTCCAAGCAATAGATACCCCTCTCCGGGCGCGGAAAATGGCGTCGCCCAGCATTTGAGTAAACACTGCTTTCAATTTAAAGTAATTCTGTTATAGGTATAAAAGAAATCGAATTTAATTTTATTGCTGAAGAAAATTTTCATAAACAAAATAATATTCGTATGTACAATCAATTTAATGTGAAAACAAATTAATATCATCAAAAATATGTGTTATCCAATGTTGACACTATGTTAAATGATTGACACTACCTCGTGTCTTCGCTTTTGTGGAATATATGAATTTTTAAATTGTTATAATGAATGTTTAGGTGTTTTAAAAGTGTCATAAAATTTGTGAAAAATACAATATCAGTATTATTGTAATTTTCCTGTTTCAATTGTATGTAAACTCGTCCAGTAATTAACAATTAGAGAAAAGTGATTTTTTTTTTTTTTTTGTATTTATAATTTAAGGTTAGAACAGATGATGGACCAAGCGTGTGGTAACAATAAAATATTTGACCAGAAATGTAGAACTTCTGTGGACAAATGGTATATATGATATCATTGTTGTTACCAAACGACACATGCGGGATCTGTACGAGTAATACGATTAACGATACACACCATGGTTTAATCATAAAGTATCATAGTACCACAGATTATATGAAACCATAGTACCATAGTATCATAGTTTCATATAATCTGTGGTACTATGATACTCTATGATTAAACCGTGGTGTGCATCGTATCATAGTTTCATGTAATCTGTAATAGTATTCTATGGGCTTAATACATAGTCTTGTAGGTCCGCTATCTTTTCCTTATCAATATTTCGGTTAAAAAGGCAAATATGTTTCTAAGTGATATCACTTTTCAAACGAGCGGTGCTAGTTTGACCACAGATTATATAGGTTTCATATAATCTGTGGTTTGACTGCAAATATCTACTTTTCTTAGCAACGACAATAGCAACTTTACCAATCACAGATATATAATATCAACTTATACTGTATATCTGTGAAGTCTATGGGATAACATCATAGATAATAAATACATTATTATTTATTATCTATGGATACCATAGAGTATTACTCATAGATAATAGAGTGGAAGTGATCTATAGACTTACAATATATAGATCGCGCTTTAGTGAAATATATTGAAACCTTAGATCATGTACATATAGTATATGATCTAAGATTGAAACCAACATATGTGTGAGAGAGAGAGACTCTGATATTACTTTACCAAGGAGGTTATAACAAATTTTATAATACTCCTTGATAATTGTTCTATTCCGTGGTAATATAGATAATAAATACTCGTTATCATCAAATATTGATTAAACATCAATGATCATATTTTTAATTATTTTATATATTATCAATTTTGTTATCATTGTTTTGTAAAATAAATATTTATAATTCTAAAGAGTATTATATAAATTACTTATTAGCTCCTTGAAAAAGTAACCTCAGAGTCTGTCTTTCTCGCATATATGTTGGCTTCAAGGTGTTATACACAAAATGAGCGTAATGCGCTGTCTATATATTATATTAGTCTATAAAGTGATCGGATCTTATCTTCTAAGACCATGGAATAGAGTAATCAAGTTTAGAGCACAGATTATTATTTTTGATAAGATATAATTTAAGGTTCTTGACATACTTGTTAGTGTCTTCCTGTACCTGGTGTTTTCTATTTTGTTTTGTGAGGTTTATTAAAGTATAAATTTTTTATTATAATTATGTTTGTAATGTTATTGTTATTACGCTTTACAAATGTTGTTTCTGATTGGTATCATTTATTATTAAAATATAAGCATTCCTATGGGTAGAATATGCTATTGAGGTAGCAGAAATTAATTACTAATATTTAAAATTTCTATCACTATTTTCTTCTTGGAACTATTAACCAAATTTGTATATAATACTATTTATACCACACAAATTATTTTTGTTTTATAATTTTAGAACAATGCATTTGTTGTAATGGATGATCAAGTTGCCATTACTCCAAAGCAACCAGCTTATATACGATTTAAAAATAACACATGTTATAATGTTGAGATAATTTGGATTAATTTTCATAAGAAAGAAAAAATCTATGGTATTTTGACTCCTAATACATTTTTAGATGTTAATACATATTCTACACATCCATGGATTTTTAGGTTTGCATATACACATCAAATAATATGTTTTTATTATAAAACTTTATATGTCCATAGGGAATGTATTACTAAGGATCGAATGGTAGTTGCTGGCAAAGAAGTATTTATGGCAAGAGCTTGGGTTGAAGAACATAGACGTCTTAAATTTAAACATCCAATCAATGTTCCATTGAGAACAATGGTTTCAATTGAAATGCCGGCTTTGGAATTACGACAACTATGCTTATTAAAATTAGCAAGTATATTAAAAACTAAAGATGATATAATCATGTTAGAAATACCGGTTACACTCCAGAGAGAATTAGTACAAATGATTTTAAATAAAGAAGCAAGTAAAATTCAATTAACTAACTAATATGAATTAAACTACTCTAGTTATAAATTAAAATTATACATTTAATTAATTTGTTTTAACATTTTTAGTATATATTAGGTACCTTATAATATATTTATGAATTCTTATTATTATTAATTTATTAGGTTAAAACTATGTATTTTAAATTATATAATTTGTCCATATAAATCCAATTTACAGAGTAGTGATTACATCAAATTCAATTTTTCTACTTGATAAATTGTATTTTTTTTTCAAATCTGTTATTATTATTTGCCTTTAAATTTAATAAGTTAAATTTCAATGACAAATAATATTTACATTACATATTAAGATATTATTAATATATAAGTTTGACTAATAAATTTAATTGTAGTGTTTATTGCATAAAATAAACATAATAAAATCATGTTTTCATAAAAATCATTTAATATAATTCAGACATTATAAAAATATGTTATACGACTTATTTCAAATATTGTACATGTAAAACAATTTAATTAAAGAAGACAAACTCTTGATATCTATTCTAAAATAAATTGATAAGATTAATCTGTTTTTTTACACACAAGTAAATTAGTAAAAAATGGGAATACAATATAATTAATTAATTTCAAGTTATTAATGTATCATCTAGTTCTTCTATTTTTGTGTCCATTTGTATAGAAACTTTACGCAGTACTTTATTTATAACATCATTTAGTGCTTCTCTGGCTCCCGTGTCCAATAGATTCAAACAAGACTAAAAACAAATATATTAGTTATAAGTATATAAGTACATTAATAATTTTTAAATTATAGTATGTTTTTACCTCCATTTCTGGTCCAGACTGATAAAAATACAAGGAATATGATTAAATTGAATGTATAAATATAATAATTAATAATTATATAATAATGATTATAATTATTCCTTATTTGTATAAGAGAACAATATTTTATGTTTATGTTATTTATTTAATTAATTGAATACAGACGTAGTCCAAGTTAACATAGGATAGTACAATAAATTTAACATAATAACATTTCATAGAACAAAATAACAATTATATAATTATAAATAAATGAGGAAGTGCTGTTTGTTGTACGTTGGGAGATAGATTAAATGAGAGTTGTAAAAAAAATTAGCTGTGGTGAGAGGAATGTAATATAGAAATGAATAACGGATAGAGCGGATGGGGACTTTGAAATCAGTAAGGGACAAAAGTACAAAAAATATAAGGAATCTATAGAGCCAGAAAGAAGATTTGATAAATGGATAAGTTGAAAGCATGGTGACGATAAGCCAGGGAGGAAAGGTTAAGGATACAAAGGACAGTAAAATAGTCAAGGGGAAGATGAGGAATATGGAGTCTGTGGGTTGTCACTCGCAAGAACTTTCTCTGCACACACTCAAGCTTAGTACAAATGTCAAAATTGGCCGTGTCAACCGTGTCTCATACGATACAACCATATTCTAAAATGGGCACCAATGAACAGTAAACGATTTTTAAAAAAGTTAAGAGGTGCAATTCAGAGGATGATTCCAAGGAGTTAGAGGGTTAGAAGGCTTTACAACAAATAATTTGGATGTGTTCAACTGGTGAAAGGAAAGAAGTGAGGGTAAAACCTAGGTCACAGATGGAATTAATAGAGAAATGAATGGGAACATTGTTATCAAAAGGATTGAAAGGAGAAAACAGTGCATTTAGGAATATTAAGGGAGAAACCAATAGACTCGTCCCAGGAAAAGAGATTAATAAAATCCTGTTGGAGAAGGATGCAATCGGAAGGGGATTTTATGCGGTGGTAAAGTTTAATATAATCAGCGAAAATAAGGAGCTTAGAATGGCAGGACTGATGCAGAGGAATTGAACAGAGCGAACAAAAACAGACAGACAGGACAGACACTTGGGTTAACCCAGATAGAGAGAAAGACGACAATGAGGAACCATGGATAGAGACGAAGAGAAGTTGATTATATAGTTATACTTATTCAGTTTTATAAAATATGTATGATATATGGATTATTTAAATATTATATTTCCTAATGATAAATAATCATTTATATCAATTACATGTTTTATATAATTATGTTCATAATTTTATTTACCTGTAAAGTTGTATCATTCTGTTGCAGTTTGAGAACAGCAACTAAAGCAATTTCACTATTGGATTTGACATAACAATTTTTTTCTTTCGTTCCATTTACTAACATTGGAATGGTAGATTTAAGAAATTCTGGTGATAAAGTAACTCCAGACTTTCCTAAATATGAACAAATATGTGCAACTAATTGCTTAACTTCATTACTTGACTGATTCATCAACTATAATTTATCATTGAGTTAAAATAAATACATAAATGGTAAAAATGTTTTACATACTCGTATAAATGGACTTAAAAGCTGTGGCGGAATTGTTGAACCTATAGTCATTAAATGTAAAAATAAATATCCACAACTACGAACTCCATTCATCACTATTGAAATCTAAAAATACAGATATAATATAATACAGATTTAAATAGATTTTACTACAAAAATGAAAAATTAAAATTTATATTAGAAATATTATTAAAAATTCAAGAGGGCTATAAGTAATTTAATATTTTTTCTTTTACTATTTGTACTATTTATAAAAAAAAAAAAATACAATTTTTCATCTAAGTACTAAAATAAATTTATTGTCACACTTGTACTGAAAATATGAAATTATTAAATATAATATATATATTAAGCAGTGGCAGATCTAGGATTTTGTTTTGTTTTTTTTGGGGGGGATGGGGAGCTAAATTTTTCAAAATATAGTTGATTAACTGAAGTATTAGATCAATAACCCAGACTCTTGTGGCCCCTCCCCCTCCCTTAAATTTGCCACTGATATTAGGATGTTAATCAAAACTATAACATATCTTTTCAAATTAATTCAAATTAAATAATTTTTTTTTTTCATTAAGTTAGTGAAATATGATTTCAACAATTCTAATGAAATTTTATAATGTATTTTACTGTTTCATTTAGCTAAACTATTTAATAGAGATATACAATGTAAATTGAAAAATTGGAAATTGATTATATTGAATAATATATTTGATAAAATATGATAAAAGTCATAAAACAAATTAGTTTTAACAAAAGGTTTTATTAGTTTTTTATTTCTTAAAATATAAATTCTTCATTCATTTTGAATCAACTCATTTAAATGTTAAAATACTCCAATACCATAAAATTTATGAAATTCAAGAATAGAATTTAACATAATGGAATTGTTGCTAAAGTAATCTGTCATCTCTCATCCAAATAAGAATATACTATTGCCATTGACCTGTAGCCTGATTTTTCCCCATTTTGCGTCAGTAAATTTTTCAGTTTACATTAAAAAAATTATACAAACAGTCTCAATGAAATTAAATAATATTTTATTATTTTATGGCAATTATTCACTGTTAATGTCAAGATTATGCTGCCCAATATTTTATTCAAAATAGAGTAAAAAATAATTATATTATATTTTTGTTTTAATAAGAAATAAACCTTTTCGTGTAAAGTTTCTTTAGGTAATGCTAATTTTAGTATAAAATAAGTTCACAAATACCTAATATATTAACTACAATATCTATTTGAAATAAAAATAGTAATTGATGACGTCTACATCCAAAATATCCCACTCTAGTTAACAACCTGTGATCTGTTAACATTCAGTACTTCTAGCGCTGTTCCCGATAATGCTAAATTAGAGTATATTATAATTAATTAGGTAAACAGGGTGTTTCAAAATGATTCATTAAATTTCTGTAGGTTATAAATCTGGAATGTGGAATGTAGTAAATGAACTATCAATCATCTGAAAGAGGGGATGGTTTTTTTCAACTGTCATTAGGTTATGTTGAGTATCATCTGAGCCTAACAGCACATCTCAATCAGTTTTTGTTAGGGATGACCGAACAGCAGAATGTGTTTTTTGAACTCTGCTTCGAAAACTAAGAGTTCAAAATGTCTTTTGTAGTTTGGTTCGCTATTCACAACAAAAACTTATCGAGGCATGTTACTGATAGTCTACACAACCTATCAACAGTTAGTTGAAAAAAACTCATGAATCCCCTCCTTTAGATGGTTGATAATTCTTTCACCAAAAAAATGGGATCAAAATTTATATGCTAATGAAATCTGATGAATTATTTTGAAACACCTTGTATTATACACAGTATGCGCTGGTCAGGTAGACAATTGATTTTAAATTATAAGTACACATTCATATTGTCAACACTAGAATAATGATACGGTGTGGTTTGTGGCGTTTGAGACAAAAACTAGGAACAAAGCCACAATGAAGGCTGCCAATTAAAGTTATTATTTTGAGTAGAGTATAAAATGATTATTACCTTATCAGCTTGTAAGTGACATAAAATTGTTTTTATGACTTTATCACTATAAGAACTAAAAATTGTATCTGGAGATTCCTTAAGAGCAACAAACAAAGCTGAACTTCTACCATGTCTTAATATTGGATCTAACAATGGATCATCTACTGTAAAATTATAAATTTAAATTAAAACAATATAAATATATAATAATTATTTTTAAATTTGATATACTAACTTAAAATATGATCATTTAAAGCAACATTTAATTGTTCAGGAGATAACCATCTACATAAAGCACCAAGGCATCCAGCAGTACCACTTCTGATAGTATCTTCTGGATTTCCTAGACCTTCTCTTAAAGTCATGAATACTGTTCTTCGAACCTGATCTGACATCTTATCACCTGCTGGTGAAATAACACCCCGCAAAGCTTGAATCATAGTTTCTCTAAATAAAATAAAATAAAGGAAAATATTAATTTGAATTAAATATTTATTAGATTTTCTCATACTTTATGGTTATATCCTCTGAATTTTTCACTCCAGAATGAAGGTCAACAAAAATTGTTTCTGTACGAGAATGTACAACAATAAGGTGGCTGAGAGCAAGAGCTGCTTTAAGCCTAACAAGTCGATTTGGGTCTTGTAATGACTTTAAAAATGTTGTTTGTAACTGAGGTAAAAATTGTTTTAAATTACTACCAGCTTTGGCTAAAAGTAACGCAACAGTTTCCAAAATAGCAGATTTTATATTCCATGTATAACGTTCATTTAAAATTCGAATAAGTGGTCCAGTCATATTTAGCACCGGAGATGTTAATCCTTCCTTGGCAGCAACTTTAACAACTTCTCCCCAACCTTGAGCTGCTTGTTCTTTAATTTCTGGACTACCATTAAGTATTGCTTCTCTAAAGATAGGTACAAATGGATCAGCTCCCTATAAATAAATATTAGATAGTAAATAGTTTTATAATTATAATTTATTTTAAAACTGGTTTACATTAGAGCCGTGTTTTATAGGGGCAATAGTAGCAACTGCCTCCGGTAGCGAAATGTTAGACTTGATTAGCAATCAATTTAATGGGAGGAGTGGCAAGATATAATTGCCCCCAGTAGTATTTAAAATTAACACGACACTGGTTTACATATTTCTTTTTAAGAACGCTTTAAAATTGGCTAATGATAAAAGAATTAATGAAGTAAAAATTGTAAGATTAAAAAAGCAGAAAGATCGATTCTAGACGTTCCTCTTTTGTCCTCGGAATTGCAATAATATTGTATTTGAAAATATGATTCTAAGCAGTTCTCAGTCTAGACAATATATTATACTGATGATCCATTCCAAAATTTTACCATGTATGTAATTTATTAATTTATTAATCTCAAGGTAATTTACATTCCTAGAGATTACTCAAAAATATTTTCAAGTCCTTACAATCAAAAATAGAATTAGTTAATACACAATATCACAAAATATATTAAACCAAATAAACGGAAACTATATGTTCGCCAATTTTTTGCCATTATAGATTGTGAGTTAATTGAAGAATGTATTGGTTTTACAATGATGTTTTTTTTTTATGTCTAAAAGTACGATTTCGGGTATAAATAATGGTACGATTACAACAAACATGGTATGCTTTATGTATCAAATTGCAACTAGTTGATACTTTATTTAGCTCATTTTTCGAAATTTTTCCTTGGGAGATGAAAAATTTCCAAAAAATGGCTGAATATTAGCAAAATTATGTTTTCCATTATTTAAAAATTTTTTATTTCATGATAACTAATTGAGTTTTAATCTTGAAAAATTGTAAACTTGTAAAATTTTGAAAAAATTGGTTGATTCTTTGACTAAGTATAAAGCTTTTTTTTAATATTACATGCAATTTTGGGTTTAACAGTTAGAAATTTAAAAAATTTGAACTGCTTTATATGTGACCAAAATATTTTTAAAATCCAAAGTTACAATTTTTTTAATAAGCTTCTTAAGTTATAATCTTGAGTATAATATGGTTAGTTTTTCTTTTCCATAGGTTAGGTTAGGTTAGATTCCCAAGGAAAAACTTTCGAGGAATTCGAAAAATTAATTAAATAAAGCACCAAATTGATGCAATTTGTTACTGAAAACAATATAATAATATAAGTGTCTTCATACATAAAAAAAAAAAAACATCTTTGTAAAACCAATACATTCTTCGCTTCGCTCAGAATCTTAGATGTAAACTTTATTAAATTATCTTTTAATTGCATTATAATTTTACCAAAAACAATTTTATAAAAGCATATAATATTTTTTTTCCAATTTTACTATTTAATATAAAAAGACACAAATTTTAACAATTAACATTGCCACAGGTAATCTCAACTACATCTTTACTCACTGTTATATTTAAATAAATACAGATGGAAAATATTACAGCTTTCTTATAAATTTGTTATTCAGTAAATAACTATTCATTTCAGATTTCCTCATATTATAATAATTAATATAAATAATGTAATTAATACTTTAAAGTATTAATTAAAATGATTTTTAATATTATATTTACTTTTGGTATACAGAATCCTGGAAGAAATTCTAAATGCTTAAAATCACTCATTACAAATTTTATAGCTTGACGTATTTCAAACACTAAGTGGTTACTTTGTTTTGTATCAACAGACTAAAAACAATTACAAATTATTAACAAGGTTTAGAACTATAATCACTTAAATAATACTTTGCAAACAGCATTCAAAGCTTCCCAAGCTAATTGTAAATTTTTTTCATCATTATCTTTAAACTGATAAATTATTCCGTGTATAAGTTTAGGGACATATGAATTATAATCTGCTTTTGTATGAGTGCAAAATGCAGCCAACAATTGTAGTGCTGATTGTTTTTGAGAAACATTTTCTGCTTGTGTGGCATCTAATAATAAATCAACCATAGTTCCAGCATCATCACAAACTGCTAGTACTACAGCTTGGCAGTATACTAATTCCTTTAAAATATATATATTTTTTTAATACTGTAATAAATGATAAAATACATCTTACTTCAGCAGCAGATTCAGTTTTAGATAGAGCCATTAATAAGGCAGGTAATATTTTATGTAAATATTTGTTAAGAGCTTCACCAGCTACAGAAGCTAAAATTGATAAAGCTTTTGTATTAATAGGTGGTTGAGTCAACTGAGGTATTAAGTATGGTAAAACAACTCTTGATTTAACTGCCATTACTTGACGTAATCCATCTAAAGTTCTTTCAGCAATTTCTGGATCAGGGTTATTCTAAAAAGTATATTTATTTATAAATATATAATAAATAATTATATATTAAATACCAATTTTATTTTTCATACCAAATTATTCAACATAGATGGTAAAATATCATCTAATGCTCGATGTCCAACAGTCGAGTGAAGACTATCAAATGTTTTAGCAGCAGCTTGTCTTACAGATGGTAAAGGATCGGCTAATGCTCGACTAAATAATTAAGCAAAAAAATAATAAATTAACTTATCAATACGTACATAATTTTAAACATTTTGAAAACAATTACCTGACAGTAGGCACCAAGCTATCTACAAAGGTTAATACCATATCTCTACTAGTAGAAGCCATGATTTCTGACAAACCAATACAAACTCCTTGTCGCTGATCAGCTTGTTCAGATTCAAGACCTTTTTCTAAAATTGGAATTATATCTGGTAGAACTCTTTCTCCAAGTTTTCTTACTAAATCTCCTAAGGTTCTTGCAGCTACTTGTCTTTTATCAAAACTAGTACTAGCTAAGCATCCCAATAGTAAGGTAAATAGTGTGGGTAATATTTCTCTTAAAGTACGTGGAGTGTTAGTGACGACTACTTTCCACACATGTAATGCTGCTTGACGTACCATTAATGCAACATCAGAACGTCCCATATATAAACCAGCTAAAACTCGATTACGTCTTTCTGCTCCCAAGGTACCAATAATAGCCTTAAAAATAAGTAATTATTATTACATAATAAAACAGGAAAAACATATTGTATTCCAAATAAAAATAATCTTGATTGGGTAAATAAATATGCTTTTAAATTTATTTTTATATCATTAAAAATTAATTAATACCTTATGAGAATGTTCTGTACCAAAATTGTCATCATCACTAGCAGTTTCTGTACTCATTTTACCAGATACTCCAGATATACGATATAATAAATCACCCAGTAATTGTACTGAACTGTAGAATAATATTTTAGATTATAATAATAATTATATGTATATTGTATGTTATATTTTGGAGAAAAATTTGTTTTACCTAAATCTAATACGCCAATTGTCATCAAATAAACCACGTTCAAGTTCAGGTAAAAGTAATTGTATAGCAGATTCAGCATACATGTTAACTATTCGCTGACCTGCTTTTAAAGCAGTTTCTCGAACAAATTCATTTTCATCTGCCAAAGCCTAAAATTAATAATTAAATATAAATTAATTAATTAATTAAAAATAAACTATTGAGAAAAGAAGGTTTAATATAATTATTATTAGTAATATACAAATAATTTTAAGATTATAAAATCAATAAATAATTTATAAAATGTATGTCAATAAACTAATATTGAAAATAATAATAAATTTAAAAATGAAACTTATGTATGCATATATTAAATACAAAAATTCCATGATAATTTGTAATTATTGTTGTAATATTGATATAAATCCTTATGATATTTCTAAGGTAAATACTAATTTTGGGTTCAGGTTTGTTTTAAAATTATTCGAGAGCTAATATATGTTATACAAGTTTTAATTAATTAAAAAAAAAAAAAACACCGTAAGAAAAAAAATTATGTATTTATGCTGAAATTGATTATAGTTTATTTTTAATATTTTTGATTCCTACACTTTATTTAAAAAAAAAAATATTTGTAATTTTAACAATTTATTTTTTCTTATTCTTTCAATCATTATCTAAATTTATTTCAAATATTTCAAATTTGCTGCATTATATGCAAGTGCAAATAATGAATAAATATGGTTTAAACAACATTGTAATATCCATTAATTGTAATCAATGTTTAGAACATTAAAAAAGTTTAGATTAAATGACGAAAGACCTTTAGATTCATCTGCCATAACTAACTTTTATAATAGTAACAAATTAATTAATTAAAAAAAAGCGGAAATGTCAATTGAGGATGTTCCTCCTTCGTCCCTTCGGTCCTTGGAGTAATTAGTGGTTTATTATACTTAAGAGTTGAATGCAATAATATTGCATTAGAAAATACAATTCTAAGCGAAACTCAATATATTACAATATGCTATACTCATATTCCATTCCAAAATTGTACTACGTGTTTAAATAACGAATATAAATATTTAAAATAAATTTTAAGTTCTTACGATCTAAACTTAATTAGTTATTAAGAAATAAAATAATGAAATCGTAATTTTGTCGATATTTTGGAAGTTTTTCTTCTCTTATGTAAAATTTTTTGAGAAATTCGAAAAATAAGTTTTAAAAAGTACTAAGATGATATGGTTTGCTGCCAAATACATATCCTATTTGTGGAAAAAAAAAACATCTTTGTGGAAACAATAAATTCCACACTCCACTCAGAATTTAAAAAATCAAGTCTAGATTATAATCTAATCATGTGTTGTGTAGTTATCAAATTTGTATGTTACAGTATACTCTTATAATTATAATAAAAAAAATATAATTGTTGATGAATAGAGAACTGAAAATAAAATTAATAAATAATACAATTTTTTATTCTATATGTAACTTACTTTTAAAATAGGTGTTATAATTTGGTTTATATAAGGAATAAAATCATCATTAAATACACCAGGCATATATATAAACATCATGATATAACCATCTTTTACTTGAGGAGCTATATCAGTACGTTCTGCAGTAGCAATAATTTCTATATAAAAAAAATTTAATTAATATCAATTAATATTATATTACTTTTATTATTTACCTGGCATTAAACTGTGTAGCTTGCTTACACCAAGTCCACCAACAACTTCACTAAGACCTTGTGCTGCACCTGACCTATCTACTGAACTGGCTTCTGATGTGAGTGTTTGCATTAACCATGGTAATAAATCTTGGAAACTGGTTTCTCCCATCCCCCTAACCATAGCCCCAAGAGCACGAGCTGACACGGTCCGGACTTCTGGAACTGGATCTAATAATGAATTTTTTAGTCCTGGGATAATATTTGGTAAATATGGAGTCAAATCTTTTTGATCAGTCAATGAATACATATTTCCAATAATTTGAGCAGCCATTTTTCTTGTTTCAGTTGAGCGATCAATAAATGCTCGTTGTACTACGGGCATTATTAGGGCTAGTGATGGAGCATCAATGAAATGAACAAATTTAGTGTTTAATAAAATTTGTAAACAAGGAGCAGTCTTATTTGATGGATTTTGAAGTGCTTCAAGAAGAACAGGTACAATAGCTTAAAATAGAATGAGACAATATTAATATAGTTATTTAAAAGATTAAAAATTTTATAAAATTACCTTGTATTTCTGGATTTCGTATAACTGAGCCAATAACTTTTAAAGCTTGGGCTCCGGCTTCTTGAACACTAATATGAGAATCACTTAAAACTTCTATTAATTTTGGTACAATACTAGGTAAACAAGATGACAGCTGCTTAGGTGCACAGTATGCCATAGCTCCTAATAATTCCACTGAGCCTATTAAATAAAATATATAATTAATATTATTTATTGAATGTGTCTAAGACAAAATCTTACCAGTTTTTGTTCTCCAAGAATCCCCTTCCAAAGCATTCAATAATGAAGGCAAAATTAATTTTACACCATGTGCTGACAACTTACTCATTATTGCTTTTGAACAATCATAGGTGGCTGTTCGCACATATTCACTATTGTCTCCAAAGCATGATAATAAATGAGGTAACACATGAACAATATACGGTTCAAATAAACGACCGAGTGTTGAACACAACATTTCAAAAGCAAATAATGCACCTTCCCGCTTCTTATAATTTTTTTTATCTTGAATAGCTTCAGTTAAAGTACTCATAATATCATATTGTTTCAAACTAAGAATACCAAGACCTTTAATAACACCAGCAATTCCATGAGCAGCGCCTTTACGTTCTCCAAATGATGCAGAATTGAAAAGACGATTTAAAAGTTTCTTCAATATTGCAGAAGCGTCATCTTTGACTAATGGCATAAGAGGTGATAAACAATTAGCTACAGCTTGTTGAACTTCTTGGGATGGTGTAGATAATGCTTCAAGTAATCTATTTGTAATAGGTTTTAATTTGGAATCATCAGAATCCAAATGCCTAGCTAGACTTCCCATACATACTACAACACCCAACCGAACATTATCAAAACTTTCAGAAGAAGTTGCTTTTTTTAAAAATTTTTCAAATATGTTCATTAACCGATCAACATTACTTTTTCCATGTAAATTTACAACAGATACAGCTGCTTTAAGCATATTTTCTCGTACAACATTATTAATATCATCTAAACTTGTGGAAACAAAAAAATTTACTAATTGTATCACCATATCATCATTTAATAATAATGTCAACTGTTCTAATGCCATAGCTACACCAACTCGACCTTGCCAATCGTCAAATTCTATATTATTTTCTGGTTTCTAAAACATAAATTTGTTTCTTATTATAATTAATTTGTATAATAGTTTAAGTAGGTAATTGATTACTATTTTATTTTCTATAACAATAAAAAAAATTAGGTATGATATAAATAAATACAAAACAATATATTTATAATATTCTATACTCTGTTCTATCTAAAAGTAAACCGCATTCACGCATTACAATTGATGATTTTGATGAATCATTGAATCAAATTTCCCCCTTTTAAGCACAAAATCAAGCTGCTCACTCGCCATCCAATGTTATTTTGATGTAAACTTGATGGTCCATAAAGTATAATCCTAAATTACACTGTATGATTTCTAGTAGGTAAACATTAGATATTGGGTCGGTGTTAGCGTTGTGTGTCGGTGCTGATGGCGACTAGCAAATATCCATCCCAGGCCGGCCGCTTAGAAGAAGATACGCGCTGCTCGACAAAAATTGGTCGCTGCGTGGTTTACTCTTAGATGGAATAAAGTATATGCATTTAATTATTTATTTGAATAAGTAAATTATGGAATTTAAATGTTGCGTAATAAACAGACAAACTATTATATTATATTCATTTTTTTTTAAATAAGGTTAGGTTAAGTATATTGGTGATTTAATAATACATTAATATTTGTCAACTAGTAGCAAGTAGTAATAAATACAAAATATTTATAATTTACCATTACTTTACTGTTATACATTATAAGTAATTTTTTTAATGCAATATTTGTGGCATTAATAGGAGAGTCTTTTAAAAGTGAAAATAAAGCAATTGACACTGCCTTTTGTACATCAGCAACCGGATGAACAACATCTTCTAATAAATTGTCCAAGAGGCCATTAATTTTTATATCTAATTTTGATGATTCCCATAGTTCATTTGCTAAATTCCTTAAAAATATAACAAAACTTGTGAATATGTTTTTTCAATCAAATTTATTACAACAAACCTGTTTTCTTCATAAATATCAAATTTTGTAATCCATATTCTTTTAGTAATTCTTAATATGATTTGATTATCTTTTTTTGATGTTGGGAAAGCATCTGCCACTTTTTGTAAGGCTTTAATGGCTGTACATCTTACATTTCGAGATGGATTTTGAAGTGCCGTTAATAAACAAAGTATTTCATCACGACTAGCTGGGTCACACCTCTCATTTGTTGTACAGCTATCAGCAACTGCTAAGAACGCTGAAACAGCTTTTTCCTGAAGACTGCCGATTGTACGACTAATAATTTCTGACAAAAGTTGAAACATTTCAATACGCGGAAGAAATTTTGGTCGTTGAAGATCTGAATTCATTTTTGCTTTTGAAGTTGCTTTAGGACGAACATTTGATTGACTTTCAATTAATAATAAACAGTCATTAACCAATTGATGATCAAAAGGTAAATCCAAAATAACAGCTCTAATTAATGCAAAAGAATAACAAAATGAAGGTGATGTAAATTCCTGTCCACTCTTCTTTGTTAAATCACAAAACATATTTACTAATTTTATTGTTGCCTTTTCTAATAACATATTTTTAAAATCACATTATTATTAAAATTAATTTAATTTTAATATTATATTAACTTACCAATATCTACCTGTAACCAAGCATCATCTAATATACATTTAGGTTTTAATTTCCTAAGAGTATAATAAGCTATGGCTTTAATTAATGAATTTGTTAGCTTAATACGACCATTTAATACTTTAGATAGAGCTCTTGTCTTTTTTGTTTCATCAGCATTAAATGCACAAAATGCTAAATCAATGAATACATCTTTTAAATGAGGTGCAGCTATTATAGATTGTAAATTTGAGATTATTCCTGGAATCAAATATCTTAAAGATTGAGCTACTAGGAGAGAATTTCCAGCAATAATTCCCTTCATCATAGATACCAGGATCAATATTTCATCGTTCATCTAAATAAAAAAAATATATAAATATACTTATTAATCTATTAAATTCAAATTTTAAATAAATACATAAAGTAGATTCATTATAAGTATATTCTATTTAGATAAACAAATATATAAATTATCAAATATGTTTTTCAAACAAACTAGGAGCATGAGAAATATGAATTTAAGTAAATCAAAGCAAGACCATAAATAAGTGTCCCCTCTGTCCTACCCTCAGGACAGACGGCACTGCTCATTACTACATTAAATTAACATAATAAACATTTAACACATTTCATAATAAACAAAATTATTATTATATAAGAAATGACCAGCCAACTAATAAGATTGTGTCAGATAAAGTCTATATATTAAATTATTTATTAGTTTTAATTTAATTAAATTTATTCATATTTTTAGAGGTGCTTACGATCCTAAGCAATAATCTAGTTGTGATAATGGTATCAAATATATAGTAATAAATTAATTTTCCCATAAAACTTGATGGGATTGAAAAAAAAATTAATTATAACATAGCAATTAATGGAAGTTTTACTGTACTAATAAGACAAAACAAAAATTTTAAATTAATTTGTTGAACAGTCAAGCCGTTAGTACAAATTCTATACTATACTAAAATTAATAGATATAGGTATATTTTTACTTTTTTTTGTACGACTATAAATGCTTTATTTAATGATAAAAAAATACAATAGTATTTATTGATTTAATTTATTTATAGTTATGACTTATATATTTGTTTTAAGGACATGTGTATTTTTATTTTAATATAGACTATAAAGTATAGGTACTATTTTAGGTAAATTAATTAAAGATGTTTGATGATATTTATACAATTTTATCATATTATAAAAAAAATATTAAATACAAGATCATGTTCATTCAAAAATTAATTAAATAATTAAAATAATTGCACATGTACCTAGCTGTACAAAAATTAAATATAGCTGTACATTTGAATACATGGATTGTCTTCAATACTTTTGTATTTATATTAATATTAAATATCAAAATATTTTAAATAAAAATCAAGAATAATTCATTATATGAATAATAAATATGAAATTTATATTGGCAATAATTGTGTAAGGTCAGGTTAGAATACATTTTTCTATAATTAATTGACCGTTTTACAAAAATATAGTAGGAACACTTTGTTGTAACATGAATTAAGAACATAATTTATTATCCATTTTTAATACCATCAGTATTTTTTCATGATATGGCGTATTATTCTTTCACAAGGCATATTCATATTATTAAAATTATATTGTAACAAATTAAACCATAAATTAATTTAATTTGATTTGCAAAAAAAAATAAAAAAACTTACACTTTTTAATCTATTTCTTATTATTTTTTCTTTTTCTAATTCAATAGCCATAACTTCTTTTTGTTTAGCTGACAATTCTGGTTCCTTAATTTTTCCTTCTTTAATTTTTTTAGCTTCAATTTCTTTTCTTAATAATATTTCTTCTTGCTGTTCTTTATATGAATAGGCTTTACTTTCTCGCTTCATATTTTTTATATTCATGGTATTTTCATTTTCTTTACTATAAAACAAATATAATGATATTTTCAAATGTGTTATACATAGATAATTAATACTTTTAATATTACTCCGCTATAATTGATTTGTTGAACAATTCTCCTTCCGGATATAAATAAGTTTCATACTCCATCTCAGTTACATGAATATATTTATCAGTTTCTTCTAATTGTTGTCGAATTTTATCTATAATTAAAGGTATAATTGATTCTCCATTCATTCTTGTAATGGTACTTAAAACATTTTCCATACACTAAAAAAAAAAAAAAGACTTATTAATGTAATTAAATTTAATACAATATACAACACAGTCGTTGATTCAATTTACTATCATATAATTTCCATTTAATATTTAATTTTTTGTTTAATATTTGATAAATCTAGATTAAGATTGGTTTTCTTATTTAACACTAGACATGATTATACTGTCATCTACATGACATTGAAATTTGCTTGTGTGTACCATTTATAATTATTCCTTTACCATGTAGTTATTGGTATATAAATAAAGCACTAGGGTATGCAAGAATAGACAAATTTTAAAAATTGTCGATATAATTTGATTTATAAGCCAGGAAAGAAATATATTAAATAACTGCCATAAAAAACATTACAAAAAATTAACATATTGACTTACTTTGGTTGGTAAATAATCATCTATAAGTAGTTTTATAAGTTTTTTTTCATACAATCTAATAAAAACTGATGGTTTCAGTTGAAAACGATTCATTATTTTGAGCCATAGATTAGGAACATACGATTCTAAAAAAGTATTAATGTAATAACTATAGATATAAAAGTTTATTAACACATTAATTAAAAAAATAACAATTATTATTATTTATTATTTACCAATTAAAGGATGATGTGAAGGTTTTAATGATTCAAAGGCTAAGATTTTTTGTTCATCTTCTCCAATATTATTGTTTTGACATAGAATTAAAATAGTTTCAGCCAAGTGTTTTGGAGCAATTTCTAAATCATTCTGTTATAAATAAAACAAATTATTATTTAAATCAAAATTTAAGAATAAAAAAACTTACATTGTATTCCAAAAAATATGTAATTTCATTTAACAGTAAAGCTGCTAATTTAGGTCCCTCGGGTGAGGATATAGCTTTTAAAACATTTGTTTTAGTCTCTATACGAGTTGATGATTTAATAGATAGAAGACTTACAATTATTGATCTTAAATATGGTTCAATAGGACCAATAATTTCATTAAACTTCATTTTAAACACAAGTAAACTAAATATGGTTATTTTGTTCAGTACTAAAAAGATAAAAAATTAAAAAAAAAAAAGATGAATTATACAATTTTCCTGTTTAAACAATATTAAAAATAATAACCATCATCAGTAAATTGAAATAAAAATTTTTCATTTAAAAATAAAGCTTTATTTGAATTGAGGACAAAATTCCAAAATTGAGTAAACCCAGTTTCAGTGTTTAAATTAGGATTTTCATTTATGACTTGTAATATCAAACATGCAGCATATAAAGCTTCAACTATTACTGGACCCTAAAATGAATAAACAATATTCAAGGCTTAATAAATTACATTAAATAAAAAAATAATCATTAACACATTCACTGCTGACAATACCAATTGGTGTCATTAGCATGATTATTTATATACAGATGTTGCCAATCGGCATCTTCTTTACCATTGATTAAATATGCTATAGATAGGCAAATGCATATGGAACGACTTGCAGTTATTTTTCTGCCTATAAGGTTAGGTTCTGTAGGTTAGGTTAGGTTGTATCATCTTAATAATTATTAACTAAACCGCTAAATTACGGTTTCTGTTATATTAAATATTTTAATTTCTTGGTAATCCTAGGTAATTCTTTGATCGTAAGGACTTGAAAATTTTGTTGAGTACTTGCATAAGTAATATTTACATTTGGTAAAATTTTGAAATGGATTGGTAAGCTTTGAATTTTTTCCAAAAATCTTTAATACTACTAGCAATTTTTGGTTTAACAGTATGAAATTTTTTTATAGATGCCTGCTTGTATACTATAGAAATTTTACCATATCTCTATTATCTGAAAGGTGTAGTCCGCATGTCAAAAAAATGGGGACACTTTTTTTTCATAGAGGAAGATAATCCTCCTACTTTTTTTTACCACTATGAGCACTGTGTATTATATAAAATTAAACAGCAGCAAACATGTTAATATATATGATTAGATAGCAATATTAAAATACTATGTATACTTGTGATGATACAGAACATTTTTCAACACACTTTAACAATAGTGGTATGACATCAACTGCATATTTTGAATATTCATTCTTGAAAATATATGACATACAGTCCATATAAGATAATTTTACAGATAAAACTGATGATTTTTTTTCATATCCTTTCTACAAAAAAATAATAATCATAAATTTGTTGAAATATTAATAATTTTTAGTAACTTCCTAAATGTCTCATAGGCATTCATAAAAGCCTAGCATACTGGACTCAGTTTTAAATTAAAAATATTCTCTTAATAATAAATTAGTACCCAAGTTTATAAATATCCATTATATGAGTAGATTACTTAACAAAAGACTTACTTGGTCCACCATGTAAAAACTAAATATCTTATTTCTATACTTATATAATCTTATACTTATTATATTGTAATTTTTAAATAACTGCCCAAATGTTTTTATTAAAAAGTTAAAATAAATTATAAATATAGCATACTTACAACAAACCAGATACGTAATGCCCTTGGTATACTTTTTTTAAAACTAGACCTCCATAGAGATAACATTTGTATTGCATGTAATAAAGTTTTTTCATGCATTTCACTATCTAATACTTTGATAAATTGATCTACTACTAACTCAGCTATTTGTTGGGAATTATCATCATTAGCTATAGAGTTAAAACTAAAATTTCCTATTGCCTGAAAAATAATATTTTTTAAAAATATAAATTTTACAATATTGTTATAATTAAAAACTAAATAGTTATTAATTAATATAACAAATTACAAGAATTATAGAACATTTTATTTCTTTATCATTACTTGTAGAATATTAATTTTTTGTTCTGATGTACTCAATTTTCCTTCAGAGCCATGATAAATACTAAAAAGGTTATTCAATATAGTAGAAATCACAGTTGCATCACTACATTTTAAAGCCAATTGCATACATAAATCAGCAGATTCTGTTCTAGCTCTTTCTTTGTGTGAATATAGATTAGCTAAGCATAGAATGTATATAAATTATAACAAATTTGACCCAAGTTAATTTTAAATCAACAAATCATACCAGAAAATCCTTTAGTTATTTCAAGAGCATTAGCACTTAAATCTAAAGATACACTAGAAATCACTATTGCAATGCATTCCAGTATAACTTCAGGATTGCGGAGCATAGATTTTAAAATGGGAGGTAATAATTTGGATTTGAATACATCATATGTAATTAATTTCACAGTAAAAGAACATTGTCTTATCAATTCTCGCTCTGGTCGTATTTTACTAGCTATACCTTCTTTAATGAACACCTCTAAAAATGGTTCCTAAAAATGATAACAAATTAATATTATATTTAATTAAAACAAGAAAAATAATATCTAGTATATACCTTATATTTATCAGTAAGTTCCATATTAATGGTAGACATTGATTTCAATAAATATGATTGAATCACCAATAAGTAAGATTTTGAATTCAATTCTTTTAAAAATTCTCCATAATATTCTAATATGTCATAACCACTTGTCCAAATATCATTCATTACATTAAATGACTTTTCACATAAACTAAAAAATACATTTAAAGAAATTACAAGACAATTTTACAACTATTCTAATTATTCAATGCAAATAGGTAAATACACATGTATAGTATTGCTAATAAGTTTATATAAACTACTTTAATTTTATCTGTAACTATGTTTTGTTTTGCTTTTACTTTACATCTTACTTATTAAATATTTATAGTTTTAATTTCTCCATAATTGTCAATTGACATTTATAAATAATAAATAAATAAATAAATACATACTGTGTATTTGTTGATAGTGCTATTGCATTTAATATTATTGCTTGCAACTCAATAAGCTGTTTTAATTCAGTAACATGTGAGATATTATAATCCTTAAATGATACTTTAAAAATAATACTTATAATTTGCAATGCAAAAAAAGCTGTTTTTGCTAAATTATCCCTGTAAAATAAACATTTTATTTTTGAATTGTAAATTTAATTTAATTACTACTATTTTTAAATAAAAAGTTACATAAAGTCAGATTTAATTAATTTTATAGAAATAAATGTAACTTCAATATTTATATATTTTAAATTTATTATAATAAAATACTAAATGTTTTGAAAAAATTATACTTACGATATATTATAATGAAGAAATTTATTGACATATTCAGTTAACATGGGAGTCAAATTAATAAGACATGCATCAGGTTTTGTAACCATTAATACTTTGACAAATTCTTTGACATATGATTGTGATTTTAGGTCTTGATAACGACATAAAACTATTAACAATGATTCACTAATAATATTCCATACATCATTTGAAATACCTAAAATTATGTACACATTACATATTTAGTCTAATAATATTTACCATCTTGTAGGTTAAATTTTAATATTAAGTAACAAACAAATACATCATTATTTTCTACACTTACTAGATTTAACAGCATTTGTAGCATTTTTAAATACAAGTCTTCGTTCTTTAATACTGGATGACAAAGTTTTCAAATAAAAATCCGAAAATTGTTTAGCACTCTATAAAAAAAAATATTGTAAATTTATATACAAAATATGGAAACATTAAACAATTTATAAACTTACTCCTTTATACTCAGACATGATAGATTTTCATACAGATTACAATTGAATATCAAATTACAAAAAACATGTTCTTTATTATTCGATTAACAAGAGTCAAGAATAGTAATGGTAAACGCAAAACGAAGAACGTATGAATATGAACTAAGGAATGAAATGCAAAATGATAAAACACCGACAACCTATCACATGGAACATAGTAACGGTATACACAGAACGATAAAGGAAAAATTATAATCACGGCTTTACATCACAAATAATACATGCGTGTGAAGATAGCACCCTAAAAACTTAGCACCTTACCACTATACGAAAATGGTTAATACCACGTATGTTATACTGCGTAAACAAATAATTTTAAGGGGCATGACTTACTACCATAAATATATTGTTCTTATGTTATGTATATTATACATTATTATTATTGTTATGCAACTATAATTTATAACATTTGTGTCCATAGAATGAAGAAATCAACATCAATATCAACACAACAGCAATAAAAAAATTCCAAAATGTTTTATATTATAATTATTAAATATACATTTTTAATAAAAAAAAAAATTATATTTGTTATTTATTATTTGTTAATACCTGTTTGCCTGTAAGACAAATATGCGGTCAGTAGTTACACAGTTCTAGGTAAAATTTGACTATGAACACCCCTCTCGATTTTTTCCGGAGGGGTATTAAATCAAAGATAATTAAACGTACTATAACTTATCAAAATTTTGGGTGGGGCAAATCATACGTTAAGTCACAATGAGAGAAAAACGATGAAAAAAATTGCCGATTGCTATTATATTACTGGGTGTAACGTATATGCGGTCGGTATTTAGACAGTTCTAGGTAAAATTTGACCATGAACAACCCTCTTGATTTCTTCCGGAGGGGTATTAAATAAATGATAATTAAACGCATAAACATATAAAAATTTTGGGAAGAGCAAATATATGTTTTGGTTTTAATGGCATAAACCTAACCTCTGGTAAAAAATTTTCGTCAATAAATTGCGTTCATACATTTAATTTATGTAATATTCGTATAATATTATTATAAATTATTTAGAACACAATAACATAATAACTGTGGTGGTTTTATATATATTTAAACAAGTATAATATTATGAAATATTTTATTGAACACCAACACTGATTTTTAGGGAATAAATTACAAATATAATAATAATAAGCAATATTTGTTTCGATAATACATTGTACACTCAAATTTTTGAGTGTTCTTGTTACTCTAACACCCGCAAATTAAAATAATTATATGACGATAAAAAAAATTATCCAGTATTATGTACTTTATTTTGTACATTTTTGTACAACTAAAAACTAATTTTGTACTACTTTCCAAAACTGTCAAAATTCGTTTTTTTGATTTCGGTTGCAGAATCATATGACGTTCGATGGATTCTGTCGCTCAAATCGGGCGGCGTGTACCATTTTAAACGATAATAATATCTACCTGCAGTATAATACTTAATGTCAATAAACATGGGTTTGTAGCCGGTTTTGAAATGACTATTATCGCTCTAATGCTCTATTCGGGTGTCGGGGTTGTGGAATTGTTTATTGGGAACATTGTTAACACCACCAGAGCCGTAATTATAGGGTGAGGCAAGCGAGGCAATTGCCTTGGGTGCCTGATCCTGGGGGAAGCAAAAATATTAAATGATGAACTTAAGAAAAAGTATTAATTATTGTTCTATATTGATACGTAAACATAATATTATATTTTCAATATAAAATGTATTTCTTCATTGATTACTCGTTTATTACTTTATAATTATTGAATTTTTTTTATTTTTATAGTTTTCTATTTTGTTATAAGTAGTATTTATTATGTTATCTTTATAACTTTAGTTCCCGTTTAATCGACGACCGGTCGGCGGTCGGTAATTGCTTAATATCTATATTATATTAGATAATGTACGAACAATACATCAATTTATAAATAGTGAACAAATTTTGTGTAGTGTATAATATTACTGTTTTGATAATTTGACTTAGTATTTGCTGGTCACTCTTTAAAGCAGGACGCTGGTGCGTAGCTTTCTGTTTTTTCATGGATACATTAAACATTTCATTGAAAGGCCATTCAGATACCAGATGGGCTTCAAAAGTACAAGCTGTTAAGGCCTTAAACTCACAAATAAAAAATGTATTTAAGGTAAAAAAAATTATTTGTGACTCGGAACTTAATTTGAAAATAAAATCAACAGCTAAAAATTTACTTAAATTAATCAATTTTGACTTTTTCTGTTTACTTAATATTTTGAATCAAATTTTAAGTAGCATAAATCGTGTTAATCAAGCTTTACAAAACAAAAGTTTATCATTGAAAAAAGCTTCCAATTTGCTACTTGGGCTTAAAAATTCTTTGCAAGAAATGACACAACTATGAAAGAAAATTTTACAAATGCTACAAAAGTTGCAGAAGAGTTACAAATATCAACAAGTTTAAAGGAATTAAGAACAAAAAAAAAAAAAAATTTAAGATTAAAACTTTATGAAGCAGATGATGATGTGATAAATATTTCTGCAGAACAAAATTTTAAAATTGCCATTAAAGACTCAATAGAGATTTTAAACAAGCAGCTTTATCAATTTTGCCAATTATTGAATTAGCAACGTTTTTGGATTTATTACAAATGATTCACGATTATAAGCTAAAAGAATCTTATCCAAATATTGAAATTACTATAAGGATTTTTCTCTCAATGCCCGTCACAATAGCTTCATGTGAAAGAAGCTTCAGCAAACTAAAATTGATAAAAACATACTTAATAGATCTATAATAGTTCTGGAGAGATTATGAAGTATCGCCATACTTTCTATAGAAACAGAAATCGCTTGTAAATTAAATTATATGAAGTTATTGACAAATTTGCTGACACAAAAGGAAGAAAAATTAATTTTTAAATAATAATTTATTGTATTTTAGTTTTATTATTATTAACTATTATTTTGAAATATCTAATAATTTGCAAATATCAAATTTATTTGTTTACTATAGTATAAGAAGATGATAATTAAATAATTAATAATTGTATACTTGTGGCTAAAAATGTTATTTCTTGTTGTTGCTCGAAACCTAAATGCAATTTTTCAGATTTTTCCGATTCGTATTAAAAATATTAAAAGTTGTGAGTGTGTTAATCCCAAAACCCAGGGGGCGCATTGCTTCAGTTCTGCCTCAGGATAAAAAATGACTCGGTACGGCTCTGAATACCACATACGACATACCTAATGTATGAATGTCAAACGATATTAATATACTATTATTAAATAATATTATTATATTCCCATATCCCATATATTTATTCTATTTATTGATACGCTGATGTGGTAACTTTACCTTAGCACTTACAAATGAAAATAATTATATGAGGATAAAAAAAATGAGTTATATGTATTTTATTTTATACATTTTTGTATTAAAAATTAATTTAGTACTACATCCAAAACCCAAAAAATTCATTTTTTGATTTTGGGTGCTGCAGTGACATTTATTATAATATTGTAACCCGTACGCTTTGCTACGTATTTAAAAATATATATATATATTTTAAGAATGTAATAAAATGTACAGTTATGAGTGGTTTTTTTATTTTTATCATAATAATTAAATTTAGTTTTATTAAATACTGCGTCAAAATATAAAAAGTAAAGATAAGTGGAGATGTCAATTGTGAACGTTTCTCCTTCGTCCCTTCGGTCCTCGGAGAAATAAGTCGTTTATTATACTTAAGATTTGAATGCAATGATATTGCATTAGAAAATACGATTCTGAGTAAAACTCAATATGCTATACTAATAATCCATTTCAAAATTTTACCACGTGTTTAAATTACGAATGTAAATATTTAAAATAAATTTCAATTTCCTATGATCAAAGCTTATTTAGTTATTAAGAAATAAAATAATGAAACTGTAATTTTGCCGATTTTCAAAAATTCTTACTTTATAAAGTTATGAAAAAAATTGTCAGTCACGATTTTCAAAAATTTTGTAAAAACATTAAGTCATATATGTCTAGACTTTGACAAAATTTTCAAACCAATAAACTAAAAATTGCAGGAAATATTAAAAATTTTTGTAAAAAAAGCCAAAATTATATACTTAATCAGAAAATCAACCATTTGTTTCTAAATTTTTTCTTGTAATGAAGTTCACCTAAGTTAATACTCATAAAAATTTTCAAGACACTATGATTTAAACTCAATTATCACGAAATTAAAAAATTTTAAATAACAGAAATCGTAATTTTGCCGATTTTCAACAATTTTTTTGGAGTTTTTCGTCTCCCAAGGAAAAACTTTTGAGAAATTCGAAAAATGAGCTAAATAAAGTACCAACTAGAGGCAATTTTCTACCGAAAACATACCCTACTCGTGGTAATCGGACCATTATTTCTACCCGAAAAAGTGTCTTTATACATAAAAAAAGTCTTTGTTAAACCAATACAATCATCGCTTCGCTCAGAATCTAAAAATTTTAATGAGCTATAATCAGCATTTATCATTATAATTTGTTTTGTACTCACACCTTTTTCACTCAATACCTACCTGCTATCTACCAAAATTATAAATACGTTATTTAATTGCTTAGATCATAATGACATATTAATTTAGTAGTTTAGTACCTATATTATCTAAGGTTAGGTTAGGTTAGGAGTGAAGAAAATTGATAAGGAATACAACCCATGATAAAGTAAATTAGTAATTACTTTATTACTACACTTTATTCTATTTAAGAAATGTCTCGCTGAAGGACGAAAACTGTTCATTTTATCGCATCTCCACAACGCACCCTATGAAGTTCCCCTTCCATACCCCAGAAAGATGACGCGTAATTACGCGGATGGCTGTTACCAATTTTCTGTCAGTTTACATGCGCGAAATAGTCCATTTCTTAAGTGGTACAAAGTATATTTTAAATTTACTTCATCATGCTACAACCGGTTTACAATTACTCATACCGAATACAATTGGTAATGACAACGAATATCGATTTCAAAATTGGTTATGGATTTAAGAGGAGATTTATATCGATTGTCCGCTACTTATATCTTGTAGATACTCGTATAGTAAATTACTAAATATTTAACACTTGACAGGACTATATAGTATCTGAATTTGATAGGACTGTAAGAGTAAAGAAGTAAAGGAAAAAGTGTAGTTGTAGCAACGGGCTTAAATGACCTGTAGTTAGTCCAAAATAATAATTTTAACAAATGTTGTTTTTTAATTATATTATTATTATGTATTATACAAGTAAAATTAATATTAATGACGATTATTTTTATCTTTTTGTTTTTGTAATTCATCTAATAAATTATTTAATTGATCTCTACGACTTAACGTGTTTCGTGAATTTTGGTTGATGGGTATATTTGAATAATTCTTATCATATAAAACTTTCTGCTGCTGTCATCTTCTTTGACTTATTTGTGCAGAATTTCTAAAATATAAAAATAGTCCATTATCATAAATAATATTCAATTATTCAAATATTTAATTATTGAGTTAGGCAATATATATAAGAAGATTCTTGTCGGGAGGGAGGCAAGAGAACCTGAACCTTGGGTGCAAATTTTTCGGGGGCGCCAAAAAATTAAAATAAATAGGCAATATGAACTCACACAAAAAAAAACTGAGAAAAATTAGATTAATGATTTTTTTTTGTCGAACTAATACTAATAAATTATTGTGCGATTATTTCCAGTCCCGTTGTAACAGGCGTTTTTTATCCATAGATAATAAAGAAATGGATAGGCCTCCTAAATATTGACGATGTTCCAAAAGTGAAAATATTTAGTAAACTGAGGCGAATATTATCAAAGCATTTTTTTTCTTTTTTGTTTATTTGTTTCTTTTATAATATTTTCAATAATAGTTTTCCCACAGACTATATACAATTGTCGGTATTTTCCTACGATAATGATAATCTATCAATAAAATGTGGTGATAAATCACCTCAGCTTACCGCTCCTTTTTGAACATTATCTCACATTGTACTAGTATATAGATAACCTTTCCATTTCTTTAATATCTATGTTTTTACCCCCCTAAATTTTTACTTCAGGGGGTAAAAAGCGATTGAGGTCAAAATCGCCTAGTATATAATAGGCGATTTTTACCCCCTATATTTTTATCGAAGAAATAATAATCAACTGAGTTAAAATATTTTACCTACCTAAATTTTCACCATATTATGTAAAAATTACCTTTGGAAAGTTACATGTGATTAATATAAATATATGTAGGTACCTATGTAATTATTGATTGTAACGTTTATTTAATTGAAATATTTCCCTAAACATTTTATTTTTAATTCGAAAAACATTAACATAATTTTACAATACAATAATTATAATTATGCAATATATCTACTTTTGTCTAATATTTATGAATTTATCATATTTAATTAAAACTAGTAAACTTTTAAAATCTATTCCTTTTTATATTATATTTTTTTAAACAATAAGCCATAAGGTAACAATCAGGGAAATAAAAAAATTGTCTATTAAACCAGCAGATTTTTACCTTAGATGATTTTTATTCCCTTCAATAAAAATTAGATGGTAAAATGTTTATTTTCGTCAATTTTTACCATCCAAGTAAAAATTTAGGTAGGCAAAAGTTTTACATCCGTCGAATTTTACCCCTCTCGGTAAAATATTGAAGGGTAAAATATTTTACTTCAGTAAAAATTCAGGTAGTAAACCTTTCGCGGTTGAAATTTAGGGGGTAAAAATTGCCTGTAACATCAGGCATAAACGCATAAACTCATGACAACACGAAATAGATACATCTCGTGTACGAATTGCGATAAAATAATAAAAGTATACAATTCTCAATACTATAAGAACACTATTGTCTATTGGTGTTTATGTAAAATCTAGATTTTAAAATGGACAATTCATAATACGAACCAGTGTTATAATTATAATATATTATAATATTATCAGTTTGTCATTTATGGCCGCTATAATTATAATAATAATTTTATTGATATTCGACGTCAACGATATAATATAGTATTGATTATAGAATAGAATAAAAGAACTATTCTATAATCAATGATAATAGTAAGCGAGTTTCAGCTGCTTTGACGGAAATAATTACTCAATTAATTACTCAACCGACACGGCTCTTTATAAATAGATATACCTATATTATATAACTTTAGGATATTATATTATCATAGTATTATCTATTTAGATATAAATGTATTATTGACATTAAACACGTACTTAGCCCCTTTGACCCCTTCAGTGGCGCCGAAATCTATAAATTATATGTAGAGCGAATATACTTAAGATACTACTACCACTGACCAATTTTATGAAAACAATTTTTTTTATTACTCATTAGTTATTACACACACCATTTATTAACACTAAAATAACTACAATATTTAATACTTAACAACCACCCATCCACCAATTTTTATATGTAGGGCGATTGCCCATTAAATTTTGGCGCCACTGGACCCCTTTATAAATTAACAATAAGAAATATATTAACAGCAAGGGCGCCATTTTAGTATTTTTATAGGAGGAGGAATATAAATTGAAGCAGACCAAAATTTATGACGATTAGGGCCAATTTTGTTTGATATTAAATTTATGTTAGTAATTAACACCTTCATTTTCGATGGATTTTTTAGGAATATACAAAGGTTTTTAGTTATAATTTTATTAAACTTATACCATTAATCGTTGCTCAACAAACCACAAGGATACAAAATACAAAATGGTACAAGTATACAAAAATATAATAAGCCCATGTTATTGTAGATTATGAATTGTGGTGTTTACATATTATGTATGAGCGCGATTAAATATAGAAAAAAATATAGGAGCCGTAGTCTTCCCCCCCCCTCCCAAATGGTGCCCATGATTAATATTTATAATATGTTTATATGATGTGATGTACAAACTACATAGACACTAGACACAAGTATAATTTTAAGCAATGCTATGAAGAATGTATATAAAATAAATAATTAATATATCTTATAAATAATGATATCTAAAATATTTACTAATTTTTACTACCTATACAATTACGAATTACTTACAACCAATTTTATACAGTGTTCCTGATTTATTATTAACTAATTGCAATAAATCTTGAAAATTTATAATTTTTGAACGCGTTTTTTTTTTTAAATACGACTAGTAAAACAATAAAGCAAGTATTTGTTATTTTTTAAATTATTTGAAATTTTTTAGATTTTAAGGGGTTAGGTTAAAAATTTTATGCGTCGACTTCCTAATTTAATTAAAATGTCGATTTTTATCATTTTTTTTATTTATTGGAAAAATTACATTTCTGACGTCATTATTTGTAATTAATTAATATGTATTATATCATAGAATGCAAAATTATTAATATACGACATTTATTATTATTATTAGTTACCCATATATCTCAAAAAATTATTATTGATCTTGGGGCTACAACCCAGTTAGACGCAATTTTGTTATATTGTACAGTATAATATTTAGTGTATCTATAATACTAATACAATTATTATATTAATTATTCTAAATTAGGTATAGTAGAAACTCTATAAATAAAAAATGTATTAAGTACGAGGTACCTACCTCAGCTATACCGCTACAACTTACCACCGAATATATTATTCAATACCAGACTACAGGTACTACAATATTGATTCTATAATAATTAATAATATGTTAAAATTAATCATACAACTAAAAATTATGATGTTCCCCTTAAAATAATATTTCTCTCCATTGTTTGAAACCAACAAATAGGGACGATTAAAAGGAATGGGTTAAAGTTCATAGTTTATGAGTCACTCAGGTAAGTTATTCCATTGCATTTATAGGTGCCTACCTATATGTTATATGGCTATATGTTTAAGTTTCGGTAACTCAAACTTAATAAATATTTTAATGACTTGATATAGTGTAGCCGTGTAAGTAACTATAGTATAAGTAGCTAGAAAGTACTTAAATTCTACAAATATACCAAAGTGTATTATTAAACTATATACAATATACATACTTGTCTTACATATTACATCAAAATGGTGGATATGTACATCAATTTTACAACTTCTCATTTAAACATAACCATAATTATCTTACTTGCTTTCTTGGCCATTTTTCAATAGATAAGAATAAAAACAAGACAACACAACACCAATTACCTATAAAATATTGTGTTGGTGAATTAATTACAATAATACGATATCGTTGTGTAATATTATAATACCAATTAATTATAACAGGTATTAAGTAATAACAATATATTTTACGTATCTATATGTAAAATCAAGGGTAAAAGGTTATAAGTATTATCTAATGACCAGTTAAATATAATTGATATTTGTTATAATAGTTGTTAATTATAGAAACATATTCTATAACTTATATATAGTATATCTAAATAAAGACTAAGAACTCTGAATAATAAGAGGATGTTTAAAAACTAGATTAAAATAATAATAGTTCTTATATGTAATAAATAATAAATATTAAACATTAAAAAATAAAGGAATAAATTACTTATATTATGGTATAGGATTTAGCTTGCATACAAAAATCATACTACCTATTTAAAATAAAAAATAAAAATAGGAACAATAGTTAACAAATATATAAACAAAATAATTAAATTAATTAAATACAGGTTATTATTTTATTAGAATTTTTTTTATATTTTATTTATTTATTTATTAATTTGAATTTAAAAACACTAACATCTTCACTTTGTCTGTATTTAGTCTGTTCCTTTTACCACTAATGTGATAAAAAAAAATTTAATAATAAGAACCGATACCGATAAATAATTATAATAAAACCGATGGAACCGACAAACCGAGAACCGAAACTGGCCCATCACTACTAAAAACACATTCCTTAGTTTTTCTACATATGTGTTAACTTTATAGCTAGACAGTATAAGCACTTATAAGCATAAATAGCTTACACAATATAATATAACTATACGAATTGGTTTAATACAACAGTTTAAATAATATACCAGGTTTGGAAATTAAATAACGAGAATTTGTAATTTAAAAAACATTTATTAAAAATATATAAACATTTATGCACCCATACTCTCACAGTACTCTCCCCTGAGTCTAATGCACTTGGTTCAGCGTTCTTCCCATTTCTGGAAGCACTTCTGGAAGTCTGGAGAAGTAAGACCAGAGCCATGCCGTGGGGAGGGCAAAGGGGCCTGGGGGCCTATTCTTGAATATAGTAGAATAGCATTCGTAGTTTTCTACTACTAAGGAAAAATCGTATTCTTGAACAATGATAGAACAACGAGTAATTGAACTGTTCGTGCACGAAAAACTATTTTAATAGTTCATACGGCAACGTTGCAAAACCGTTCGTTCATTGGTTGAAATTAAATTTCGTACGAAATTCAAAGCGTGCACTTGCATGAAAATTTAAAATAGCTATATTCAAATTATATATAGTAATTAATAATTATTATATATATGTAGGTATATTAGTAATAAATAGTATATTAGCAATATATTTTATTTATAACCAGGGGTGGATAGGCCCATAGGAAAAAAGTGATTTTTCCCGTGGGCCCTCATCGTATATTATGTTGGTGGCTTCTCGTAGCATCAATCATTTTTATTTGTTCTTCAATAATATTTTTTTCCAATTTAAAATAAATTCATCATTTAGGTAGGTATAATTAAAATGATTAATTATTATTGTTATTTTTCAATAATATGATAATACCACGATGCCACGATGGCAAAACACAATTTGCTTGTAAATTTTGATTATAATTTATTATTTTTAATTTAATAAGACAGAACATAACTATTAGGACCGCGAACATCGCACGTCGAAACGGTTGTATTTCATATTATCCCAATCAAAAATCGAACAGTGTGTCCATATGATTGGATGGTTTTTTTCTGAGCGGAGCAAGGAATGTATTGTTTCTACAAAGATGTTTTTTTTTTATGTATGAAAACATTTTTTCTGATAGAAATAATTGTCCGATTATCACAATAGGGTATGCTTTCGGTAGCAAATTGTGTCATCTTGGTACTTTAATGACTTCATTTTTCGAATTTCTCCAAAGTTTTTCCCTAGGAGAAGAAAAACTACCAAAAAATTGCCAAAATTACGATTTTCGTTTTTTTAATTTTTTATTTCGTTTAACCTAACTAATTAAGTTTTGATCGTAGGGACTTGAAATTTTTTTTGAATATAACATTGGTAATATACAAGTGTGGTAAAGTTTTAGAAGGAATTGGTTGATATTTTGGCTAAATATAAAGCTTTGAATTTTTTTCCAAAAAAAATTAATATTACCTACAATTTTAGGTTTATTAATTTGAAAATTGTATAGAAGCCTTATAATTTTTTTTGAGTACTAATATAGGTAATATTTACGTTTAGTAAAATTTTGAAACGGATTGGTTTTTTTTTTTGGCTAAATTTAGAGCCTAGAAATTTTTTCAAAAATGTTTAATATTACCTGATTTTTTTGGTTTAATGGTATGAAATTTTTATAGAGCATACTCATATATGCTATTTAATCTATTAACAGAATATTTTGAAAATCGTGACTGACAATTTTTATGAAATGATAACTCCTTTATATTGATCATAGGGATTTGAAATTTATTTTGCATATTTACATATGTAATTTACACTCGTGGTAAAATATTGGAATGGATTATCAGTATAATATATGTTAGTATAATGAAATTCGCTCAGAATCGTATTTTCTAATACAATATAATTGCATTCAAATCTTAATAATTATAATAAACCACTAATTTCTCCGAGGACCGAAGGAGGAACATCTTAAATTGACGTTCCTCCTTTTTAAAATATGTACCTACTCATATTATTATTGTCACTTATTTGTACTTTTGTGCCATAGATATTATTCTTATAATTCTTATAACTCTATTATTAATCATCAGGGATATATTGGTAAATAATTTAATAATGTCTTTAGTATACGCTATATTTTTCTCAAAATTACATTAAAAAAGAAAAAATTCTTGAAATTATTATAATGACATTAATTTTTTTTTTTTATATTTTTAGTCAAATAATTAGTTTTTATCCTTAATAATTAATAACTATAAATATAATATAATATAATAACTATAAATGAAGTATAACTAGAACTCTATACTTTATTAAATGAGAATTACGTACGGAATGACAAATGTTACGTCAATAATATTTTGTTTTTATGACAACCAGTCAGTATTTATCACAGTCATATATTATTATAAATACAAATATTTTCAATTTTATTATTACATAATATTATTTATCAAATATTATTTTATTTATTTGGAAATAACAAATGTCAATAATTATTGCCAGAACCAATAGTGTAAGACCTGTATTCCCTTATATCGACCGTATAATTATAAAATTATTATTTATATTGCGTATACGCATTTTTATACAAGTTTTATGATCATAAGTATTGAGAAAGGATTGTTGAATGAAGATGACTCTGATGAAATCATTGACAAAGTGGCTTCTAAAAGCAAAGTACTAAAAAACCTTTTATTGTTTTGAAATAAAAATTAATAATAATGAACCTTATAATATTTGTTTTAGTTTTTTATTAAAATACTTAATAATTATATTGAATTTGTTAAACCAACAATTTTTTTTTTCATTTTGGTGGCCCTTTTAAAATATTTCCCTGTAACAAAAATACTACCTATCCATCCCTGTTTATAACACTGTTATTTTCCAGATAATAATTACTAATAGAGCAATAACTATAATATTAAATAAAAAATAAAAAGTGGGAAGGTTGATTTTGGATGTTTTTCCTTCGCCCTTCGGTTCTCGGAGAAATTAGTAGTTTATTATAATTAAGATTTGAATGCAATGATATTGCATTAGAAAATACGATCCCGAGTGAAACTCAATATAATACAATTTATTATACTGATAGGTCGTTCCATAAGTTTTCCACGTGTGTAAAGTAAAATATCTATGAGAAAACTCAAAAAAAATTTAAAGTACCTACGTTTAAAATTGCATTAGTTATCATGAAGAACCTAAAATCGATTTCATCAAAATTACAATTTTCGTAAATTTTGACATTTTTCCGTCATTTTTTGGTAGTTTTCCTTTTCTTAAAGAAACATTTTTGAGAGATTCGAAGAATGAGCTAAATAAAGTACCAACTAGATGCAATTTTCTACCGAAAGATTACTCTTGGTAATCGGACCATTATTTCTACCTGAAAAAATGTAATAAAAAAAAAACATTTTTGTAAAACGAATACATTCTTTGCTTCACTCAGAATCTAATAATATAATAAAGACATAAAAAATTAGAACATATTATTTACGATTTACTTATTTTTTTTTTATACTTTGAATTTTTATGTACCTTTTAATACATTGTAGTATTGTATGTTTGTAAGTGGTACTAAAATAATGTAAAAATATTGTGGGTAGTTTCAACCAATAAAAATCTCCTTTCGTTACAATTTTAATAACTTTCATTTGATTTAAATTTATACAATTTGTTCATCATAAGAACACTAACTATAATAATTAATAATTATATTTTAGGTTTTACGTAAAAATTATAAAAAAAATTAATTCCACTACATTACATATTATTTACTATTGTCTTTTTAGTTTTTGTACATATACCATTGATTATAGAATAGACAATAGACTATAGATAGAATAATGTCTATTCTATAATCAATGCATATACATTAAAATTTTAGAACATTTAATAATATAATTTGTTATGACGTTTATGTAAGTATAAAATACATAAATTATTATACTTATGTATTATTTACAAATATATAAGAAAACTAATAATTTAATTACTGTATTATATATGTTGTTAATGAAGTATAAACAATTATGATATAATTAAGATAGGTAATATAATTGCATCGGTTACGATAATTCGTACACGAATAGTAGGATTCTACTACTCCGACCCACACGTACCGTTCGTATACAAATCTAGTAATAGAAAAGAATCGGTTCGTAGACGAATGGCATTCAAGAATATGGTTTTGGCGAGGTATTAGAAAAAGTACGATTATTCGTATACGAACGCCATTCTACTATATTCAAGAATAGGCCCCCTGATTCCCCGGGCGCAAATTTTATGGGTGCGCAAAAAAAATTAACAATTATTTAAATTGTTGCACAAAAAAAAAAATTATACTGTTACGGGTAAAATGGATGGTATTATAATATATTTGTACCGATTTGTATTATGAATAAACTACTTTAGAATCTAGATCAGTGTTTCCCAATGGGTGTGCCGTGAAATTTGAAAGGTGTGCCGTGACAACTTGAACTTTTTTTATAAAAAATATACAATGATTTTTTTCAAAATATTTAAATAAAATTAATACAAAAATGAACTTCAAAATTACAACAAAAAAAAGAGATATAATTATAAATTTTAGTGTGAAATGTGTGCTTTATGTTGTTTACATAATAGTTCAATTCTAGGAGGGATCGACAATAAAGACACCCGCATTTCTTGTCAAAATTTATCCATATTTATTATATAACGAACGTCTCAAAAATTCAATAAAATTCGGGATTGTCGTGGTGTGGTTTGAACGTAACTGTTTCATACGACCGAACGAATTATTATTTAATATTGAAAGGACAAAAATGTATAATACACAGAGCAGTTCTGTGATATATATACACAAGTACGGCTATCGAGAGATAATAATATTATTACCTAATAATATAATATAATAATACCAGACATCATTATATACGTATTATTCGATAAGTAGATAATATTTATCCAAATTGTGCCGTGACTTATAATAGCTAGTAATAATGTGCCGCGATGGGAAAAAGTTTTGGAACCACTGATCTAGATTCTAATCCCGACATATCTCATAAGGACCAATTATGTCAAATCATTAGATATGTTAATGAAGTTGAAAATACATTTATTATTGAAGAAATTGTTATTAATATTATAAATACTACTAAAAAGACTGGATGTGGAATAGCAACTGATATACTTAAAAAATTGGAAAATGATAGATTAAAATTTATCATATCAGGAATATGATAATAATAATGCAAATATGGCAGTAAAATATCAAGGTGTATAAGCCCGATTACAAGAAATTAACGAATATGCTCAATTTGTCCCATGTAAGCACACAGTCTTAATTTAATCGGCGTACACGCTGCAAGTGTTTCGGTAAAACTTATTTCATTTTTTGAAATCGTATAAAATATATTTACCTATTTTTCTGGATCAACAAATCGCTGGGAAATGTTGATGAGTTGTTTAAAAGTAACTTTAAAAACTCATAGTGATACACGATGGGCACCTAAGTATAATGCAATTCGTTCGTTATATTCTTAGTTTGGCGAAGTAGAAAAACATTACGAGAAATATCTAACGATCCCAATTTTGGCGATGGAGTAGCTAGCGCAAAAAGTATATTAAAACAACTTAATTTGAAATTTGTTTACTTTTTGGTTATGTGGAACAAAATATTGAACCAAATTTTTCGTGTAAATAATGTATTACAAAGCTCAAATATTTCCATAGATCAGGCCGCAAAAATGTTCAATTCATTAAATATATCTTTTCAAAAAATGCATGACAATGGAACTGAAGAAATTGAAACTCATGCAATTGGTGTTTGCGAAAAAATTGGAATTAAATCTGAATTTAAAAAAATACGAAAAAAAAATTGATGAGTGGAGAAATATCATCAAGTGAAGAATTTTCAATAAATCAATTTTAAGAGTAGAATACTGCAAAGTTCTTGATAGTGTAATGGCATAAATGAAATGGTGATTTGAAAAATTATCTATAATTTCTAATGATTTTGAATTTCTTTCTGGTATTTCACTTTCTGTAATGTCAGTTGAAATGTTAAAAAAATTTAGTGTCGATTTAGCAATTAAATATAATGAAGACATTGGTATACATATAATAAACGAAATTGAATTGTTTAAATATCAAGCAAAAACAATATTACTAGAGCTAGAAACAAATTCTCGTTATGTAATCGCCACACCTCGTAATACATAGGTATATTCCTTTTACCCAGTATTTGAATTGGAAAATATATAGAAAAATTACCTATAAAAGTACAATATTCTTTTAGTTTTAAGAAGTACCTACGCTTGAAAAATGGGTCCTCTACCTCTTTATTTCAACAATTAAACCATAGGAAATTCCTATATATTTAGACATAGATAACTTGGTACTAAAATATTATATGTCTATACAATGGTGCACACAGAAAGTGAGGGTTAAAGGGTCACAAATTCTCACTCAATGTCTTTCTTCATTCGATTTGGATTCAAAATCCAGCACATACAATTCCATACATTCCTTCAACGAAGCCCGCAGTGACGTAAAATTTTCAGTGTACAAATATGATATAAAACTTTTTACCATAATACTTTATAGAGTTCTACAAAATTTCCCTTTTTAGGAAATTATTATAAACACAACTCCCCCCCCCCCCCCCGAACACAATTCTGTGTGAGCCATTGTGTTTATATAATACATATTTTAACAGTAAGTATAATTATACTTATAACATTATTATTATATTAGCTACGTATTATTGTTTTATAATTATGAGCTTTTTTTATTTTGTGTTTTTTGTATACGATATTTAGATAGGTACTAATTTATACCTGTATAAGAGCAAACGACAACGCAATATACATTATAATCGTTAGTTTACTTTTAACTCGATTGCTAATTACGTTATAACATCCTCTTTGATATATTATTCTTTCGTCGAATAAATTTCTACATAATGCTCCTGATTCAACTGGTAAATTTTGGCAACATGATACAGGAACCTGATTTTCTGGAAATATAATTGACCAATCTCTAGGCGTGTCTACTCCACAACATTCTAACTATAAATTACAATAAATAAGTAAGTAAAATATTTAATTGTTGTTAGTATAAAATATTAAAATATATTTTTGCGAATGAAGTGTATTCATATTTAATTACATACTTTTCGTTGGACCGTAGCCCATGATTGACGATCGCTTTCTTCAAATGAATATTTACCCATTGAAGTTTTTAAAGAAAATCGTAAATTATTATTAAAATTGTCTTTAGTCACTGACGACATAATAGTTGAAATTATTTCTATTACCAAAATTGATAGTAAAAATATTGTAAACTGTATAAACAAATAAATAGCATTATTTTACACAATTATCAAATTTCAATATTTAAATACATATATACTGAAATAATATACCACTATTAAAAAATAGAACTTTCGTTTGTCAATACAATAAATTCCAAATATACTCGTAGCTATAATAAATATACCCAAAATAATAAATAATATTGGCTGAGCTGTAATTAAACCGCTTAAATAATTTGAAAAACGTCCCAAATCTGCAATTACTATGATGCCAATTATTATTAATGTAACACCTGTAATCTAGAAAGTTTAAAAAAAAACTAATTTTCATGTACATTATGAATGATTTAAATCTAATATTTCAAATTATCAATTTACCCCTAATATCACATCATAAACGTATAACAAATATTTTACAACATCGATACTTCTAGTTTCCATTATATAACTTTAACAAATTGTACATAAAAATGTACTCCTGAAATATTAGTTGATGAGTTATTTTATTGAAAATCGTATAGGCACAATAAATTTAAATATCAATAATAAAAAATTACCTTTATATTATTGTTTTGTGTGGAAATATCCATGTTTTTGTTTGTGTGCAGATGTTACGAAACTGTTACTACAAGTTCCATTATCAAAGTATATAGTACACGTTTGAATGCCGTGACTACACTCAAAAACGAAACACTAACAAAAACATGAATATTTCTGAAAAAAACAATAATATTAGTTTAATACAATTACCTTTAATTATAAACTATTTATAAAAAAAATACATTAGAATAAAAATTAGTTTATATTTTGTTGTTTCATATATTACGTTTATTTTCAAAAATAATAATAAAAAGATTTATGTTAAGTATTAATTATTCGAATAATCATAGGACACAACACACAACGATTCGTTTACTCGTATAGTGTTTTAATAAAAATTGTTTCGTTGAAGGAGAATATAAACTATAAGCATATACTAGAATGAAGAATAATATAATATACATATATAGTTAATGTGATTGACACTTTCTATTTTTCTAATATGATAATATATATATATAAAAGCTTATTTAGGTACTCTACATTTAATATTCTTTTTAACAACAGTTGTCTAGGTGATAGTTACTATAAACATGCATATGTTATATGTGTGTAGAATGAAAAAATATATTTAAATGAGAAAAACGAAGTCAATAATCGAATTAACTAGAGAATAATTTTAATGTAGGTAGTTATCTAAATATAGAAAAAATGTCAACACTCTTAAAAAGTATTTTTCAAAGTATACAGGTGCCTACATACCTAATATTTTACATTAAATTAATTTAAAATAAAACTATATTTATTTTTTAAATCATATTTCTTATTTATCGGATACTATATAAATTACAAATGTATAACATATTTATAGTTAAAGAAAATAAAAAATACGTGTTTTGCTATATATGTATATATATGTTTTCAAATTAAAATTTTTTTAAACTTTAAAGGCTAAGCCTACCTTCAAAACTACATTAGTTATCCCTAAATATTAAAAATACAATTCATGATAACCGCAATTTTGATGATTTTCCATAATTTGTTGGTACATTTTCATATTCTAAGAAAACCCTTTTGAGAAAATTGAAAAATGAGCTAAATAAAGTACCAACTAGATAAAAATTTTTACGGACATCATACCCTATTTATGGTAATAGGATCAATATTTCTACCAGAAAAAATGTTTTTAGTCATCAAAAAACCAATTTGTAAAACCAATACAATAACCAATACATTCATCGCTTCGCTCATGATCTAAAATGATGGGGGTCCAAACGTCTGTGAAGTTGGCCATTGGCCCACACACTTTTACTTATAAATATCAAATTTACACCAAAATTTTGCAAATTAATAGCGAGTATTTGTGAGTCCATTTTCGAAATTTGTAAGTCACCAGTTTTTGCAAAAAATCCAAAAAACTCTTAAGTGGGCCAACTTCACGATAGAACATTCAATCATTCATCTTTATCTACGTGAAAGCAGGCGCTGGATCCAGAGAATAATTATAGGGGGGGGGGGGGGCAAATTAACAAAACACATTATATATACATAAATATATATATAAATGCTATAATTTAATACAATAACTATAATTTTCATTACCTATTTATTATTGTTATTGCTAGCATATTATGTACTATGCTATAGTTCTATACAGAGTATCTACCAAATTAATTTTTTTCTATGGTACCTACCTACCTACATGCATATTTTTTGTTTCCAATTTCATATATATTAATTTAGTGTTGTGTATATAACATTGCCAATATTTCCATAGTAACGTATTACATAATTCATACTAACAAATAATATAAATACTAAGTAGGTACATTAGTATGGAAATATTTTTGGCTTCTATAATTTCAGCCTTCTAGATATATCAATATAGTTGTCACAACTCACAATAGACATATCTGAAAATACTTATATTATTGTGCATATTTTGATATTTAAGAGTACCTACTAAACGTCTAAACAACCAAGTTATATATAGTTTAGTATATTTACACAATGAAAATTGATTAATAAAATTCGTTTTTTAATTACATAAAAAAAAATTATGCCTAAGTTGGCCCATTTCATACGATATCTAACGAATTAGGTAAAGTTTCATTATTAATAATAGTTAATAGAGAATGTAAAAAAAAAAATAGCTTTATTAGGAATAATGCAAGTGGACGTCGGAACTCTAGTTATATACTTAGTTTATATAATGAAGCTGTAGGAGAGGAGGTTTATCAATTTTATTACAAAGCAGATTATAAAGATAAGACATGTTGTGATCAAGTTATCATTTATCGATCATCCAAATCTAAAGACTGGATATTAAGCTTATGAAGCTTATCATAATCTGTAATCATGATCATAGCTAGATCATAGTCGTCAGTGTAAAATATTTGGGATAAATCCTATAAAGTTGAAAATTAGAATATTTTGAAAGGTGACGTTACATAAAATATAAAATCCTCTTCTTCCATTAATTTTATTTAAATTTTTTGTTTATTCATTTTTAATATATATTATACAGAATGGACGAAAATAAATAAACCTTCGTTGGGGCGTAACCACGAAAAATACACAATTTTGCTATTAAAATTTTAGATAATTGTGTGCATGTTAAATATTATAAATTATTTTATGGAAGAATTTTTATTTCAGCTATAAAGACCGTGGCGGCACTAAGGGTTGGTCTCGGTACTGAAATCACCAGGCCCGACCTGAAATTTGTTGAGTACTATATAAATTGTATTAACTCATTAATTATTATCACGGCGGTGAATCAATGCAATACGAATTATTTTATATCGAATTTATTTAAATTCTACAAAAAAAATTGTTTACATTAAAATTGAAATATATAAACTACGATTAGGTATCTACTTAAGTATACGTTTTAATGTATGTAATTCATTCATAACATTTCTACGAAATTGCAAATACTCTTCGTTGCCTAAAAGAAATTTTGTAATGAAGATTTTGAAGATAATGTTAAACTAGTACTTTGTAGTTAGTACAGTATACAATTTCATTAATGGTTTTATTTTGTAATATGTTTTTTACAAGTGCTTTGTTATTTCTAGTTTGTAACACCAGGGTGTGAAAATATTTTGTATTTTCATTTTGCCGTGCTTCCATTGTCACCAACATTTTTAAAATTATTTTTGAAATTCCATACATACAAATGAAAACATTTTAAATATATATAATATATATATATAGATTCCCCATTATTGTATATAATATATATTTCTGGTCTCAACTTTCCAAGTATAATAAACTTGGATCAACTTAAAATTCATAAATACATCATTGCCATCGTAATATATCAGTAATTCTCGACTCAAATTTGATGATTTTTTAAGTAATAAGTGAATACTTCTTAAAATTATAACATACAGCTAAACATGTATATTTAACATTAATATACACATACGCTCAATCAATTAAGTAATTTAGACCAAATATTTGTAGTTACCAACATTTAAAATTACCTCCTTATAAATATAATAATAATACAATTATGATTTTTTTTGTTTTGCTTTTCGAATAGCTAGAGCATTCTTAGCATTATTTATTAAAAAAACTAATACATATGTAATTATTAGATTTTGAGCAGAGAGCGAGGAATGTATTGATTCTACAAATATTTTTTTTTTTTTATGTATGAAAACATTTTTTCGGGTAGAAATAATGGTCCAACTTTCACATTTAGCACATGTTTCGCTTACAAATGTTGTCTACTTGGTATTTTATTGAGCTCATTTTTAGAATTTCCCAAAAGTTTTTCCTTAATAAGTGGAAAATTGGCAATTTTTTATACGCATTTTATTATATTTTTTTTCGTGATTTCTTATTAAGTTTTAATAGTAAGGACTTGAAAATTTTTTTGAATACTAACATAGGTTATTTACAAGCGTGGTAACATTTTGGAACGGAACAGTTAATTATTTGGAAAAATATAGAGCATTGAACGTTTTCCCAAAAAAAATTAATATTACCTACAATTTTGGGATTGTCTGTTTGAAAATTTTATTGAAGTCCAATACTACATTACTTAATCTTTTTACAAAATATTTTGAAAATCTTAACAGGCAAATTTTTTTTATAGGCTTTTTATTATTTTTTTTTCTGATGTATTAAAACTGTTTTTCGAGTAAAAATAATGGTCCGATTACCACAAAAAGGGAACGTTACTGTACCAAATTTCATCTAGTGGTATTTTAATAAGCTCATTTTTTAAATTTTCCAAAAGTTTTTCCTTGAGAAGCGGAAAATTGGCAATTTTTTTATAGATTTTTTATTGTATTTTTTATCTGATGCATGAAAAACATTTTTATGGGTAGAAATAATGATCCGATTATCACAGTGAGGTATGCTTTGGGTAGCAAATCGTGTTCTCTTGGTACTTAATTCAGCTCATTTTTCGAATTTCTCAAAAGTTTTTCTTTGAAAAGCGGATAATCAGCAATTTTTATAGGCTTCTTTCTGATATATGAAAACCATTTTTCGGGTAGAAATAATGGTCCGATTACCACAAATAAGGTACCCTTTCTATATCAAAATTTATCTAGTTGGTACTTTATTTAGCTCATTTTTCGAATTTACAAAAGTATTTCCTTGAAAAGCGGAGAATCGCCAATTTTTATATAGGCTTTTTATTATTATTTTTTTCAGATGCATGAACATTTTTTTTCGGGTAGAAATAATTATCACAGTGAGATACCCATTTTATACCAAATTTCATTTAATTGGTCCTTTATTTAGCTCATTTTTTGAATTTCCCAAAAGTATTTCCTTAAAAAAGGAATGATAATTCCTTGAATATTGATCATAGGGATTTGAAATTTATTTTGCATATTTACATATCTAATTTACACTCTTGGTAAATTTTAGAATGGATTATTAGTATAATATATTGCAATATATTGAAATACGCTCAGAATCGTATTTTCTAATGCAATATCATTGCATTCAAATCTTAATAGTTATAATAAATCACTAATTTCTCCGAGTACCGAAGGGACGAAAGAGGAACGTCCACAATCGACTTTTCCTACTTTTTTATAATTTATAACACAAAATCAAAAAAAAGTAAAAAAGGCCATTTATGGGTGTTCCTCCTTTGTCCCTTCGGTCCTTGGAGAAATTAGTGGAGAGAGAGAAATTATTAAGATTTGAATGAAATGATATTGCATTAGAAAATACGATTCTGAGCGAATCTCAATGTATATTACATATGTAAATATGCAAAATAATTTTCCAATCTCCATTTCATTATAAAAATTGTCAGTCACGATTTTCAAAATAATTTGTCAATAGATTAAATAGTATACGAATAGGCTTCTATAAAAACTCCATACCTTTAAGCCAAAATTTGTAGGTAATATTAAACATTTTTGGAAAAAATTCAAAACTCTATATTTGGCCAAAAAAAAAAAAACCAATCCGCTTAAAAATTTTACTATACTAGATAAATATTACCTATATTAATACTCAAAAAAATTTTCAAGTTCCTACGATCAAAACTCAATTAATAATAAAAAAATTAAAAAATTAAAATAACGGAAACCGTAATTTTACCAATTTTACGCTCCTCAAGGGGAAACTTTTGGGAAATTCAAAAAATAAACTAAATAAAGTACAAACTAGATGAAATTTAGTATAGAAAAAGTACCCTATTTGTGGTAATCGGACTATTATTTCTACCCGAAAAATGGTTTTCATACATCAGAAAAAAAAAATTAAAAAATATGAAAAGGCCGATTGTGGATGTTCCTCCTTCGTCCCTTTGGTCCTCGGAGAAATAAGTCGTTTAATATACTTAAGATTTGAATGCAATGATATTGCATTAGAAAATATGATTCTGAGTGAAACTCAATATATTACAATATGCTATTACAATATATATTACAATATACTGATAATCCATTCCAAAATTTTACCACGTAAATAAATTACGAATGTAAAATTAAAATAAATTTCGATTTCCTACGATCTAAACTTATTTAGTTATCAAGAAATAAGATAATGAAACCGTAATTATGCCGATTTTCAAGAACTCTTACTTTAAAAGCTTACGAAAATAAATTGTCAGTCACAATTATCAAAATATTTTGTAAAAACATTAAGTCGTATATGTCTAGACATCGATAAAAATTTTCAAACCAATAAAATAAAAGCTGCAGGAAATATTAAACATTATTGAAAAAAGCCAAAATTCTATACTTAGTCAGAAAATCAAGCAATAAGATTCTAAATTTTTTCTTGTAATGAAGTTCATCTAAGTAAATATACAAAAAAATGTTCAAGACAATATGATTAAAACTCAATTATTTATCACGAAATTAAAAAAATGTAAATTTCAGAAACGTTATTTTGCCGATTTTCCGCCATTTTTTAGTATTTTTTCTTCTCCCAAGGAAAATCTTTTGAGAATTTGGAAAAATGAGCTAAATAAAGTACCAACTAGATGCAATTTGGTACCGAAAACATAACCTACTTGTGGTAATCGGAATATTATTTCTACCCGAAAAAGTGTCTTCATACATAAAAAAAAAATATAATATTCATTTCTACTAAAATCATTCAAATTTTAGCTTATAAAATAAAGTTGCAACTAACGATTTTGAAAATATTTTGTAATAAGATTTAGTAGTATATAATTAGACTTCGATAAAAGTTTCAAAGCAATAAATCAAAAATTTCCGGAAATATTGAACATTTTTGGAAAAAAGTTAAAAGCTCAATAATTAGTCAGAAATTGAACTAATCATTTCAAAATTTTTTTCTTTAATGTAGAACACTTATATTGACACTCAAAACAAGTTTCAAGTCCTTACAATCAAAATTTAGTAAGTTATCACGAAATTAATAAATTTAAAATAATGAAACCGATATTTTGCCGATTTTCAAGAATTTTAACTTTAAATGCCTATATAAAAAAAATTGTCAGTCACGATTTTCAAAATATTTTCAAAAAGTTCAAAATTCTATACTTGGCCAAATAATAAACCGATCCTTTCTAAAATTGTACCACACTTGTATATTACCTATGTTAATATTCAAAAAAAATTTCAAGTCCCTAAAATCAAAACTCAATTAGTTATCACGAAATTAAAAAATTTAAAATAATACAACCGATATTTTGTCGATTTTTCATCATTTTTTTTTGTAGTTTTCCCCTCTCACGGAAAAAACTTTTGAGAAATTCGAAAAACGAGCTAAATAAAGTACCAATTAACGTGATTTGCTACCGAAAGCATATCTTCCTTGTGGTAATCGGACCATTATTTCTACCCAAAAAAGTGTCTTCATAAAAAAAAAAAAAACATCTTTGTAAAACCAATACATTCTTCACTTCGCTCAGAATCTAAAATAGCTTATTACTTTTAATTTAATAGTGATTATATGTTAATAATTAAATTACATTAGCCAGTCAATAATATTTACATCATTTAATTATGTATAGGTATGCTAATGTTACTTCATTCTGTTTCACTTGGGGCATTTTATCTTAATATAGCACATAATACATAATATAGATCAATTTATTTGGAATTCTGCAGACTCTTGTGTATATTTGATGAACAAAAATCATTAAAAATTAATTATACTGAAAAATAACTTTTTTACAATGACGGTTGGCTTTAAATTTATAAAGTGTATGACATAAAACTTGCTAAAGTCTGTATGCGGAGGACTTATATGACATACCCGAATAGATCAAAGTAGTACATAGGGTAGTATATAGGGTTGCTATATTTTAAAATCATTAAACCGGGACAGGACAATAGTATACTATTTTTTTTTATTTGATGAGCATTATTGTCAAAGAACCATCTTTAGAAAAAAAAATAATCACAATGGTATCGAGTTTAAAATTAAAAGTTGCACAACTAGGATATTTCGTACTTATTAGAACTAACATTGTAATGTCTAAAACCCTACTTATGTGAATAAGTATTGTCAAAGAGATATTTATATTGTATTAATATGAAAGTCCATAAACAATTTCACAAATTAATTCTTCTTTAATTAAATAACACAGATGTTGATTCTATAAACTGTGACAAAATTAAGAAACTTAACTATTATATTTTATTTCTATGAGTACAATACTCTGATTATTAATTTCTTTAATGTTCAGTGAGCACAATTACGATTTTAAACATTATATACAAATTAGAAATAAAAATATGTATGGACTATATAATCAGAGCTGTATATTGACTTTAGCGTCCCTAGGCATCTTGATTTTGCCGCCTCACACCAAACCTAACCTTGCCAAACACATATTTTTTTTAGTAAAACAGAAAAAAAATGTGCACTTATTTATATTCAAATATAGGTAGAAATACCTACATAATATACTTATGAGAAGCATAAAAGACTTATGAAAAATAAAAAATATATTAAAAACCATTAATAATTTATTTGCAATAAAATGTCGATTAATGACATGATAGCTGACCTAATTCTACATAAAAAAAATATATATATCTTGTATAATAGTTCTGTGAAAATGAAAAATAGAAATTAAAGTGTGGATGGATGAAGTGAAAAGAGAGGATAAAATATAAAATTTAATCATAAAGAAAGATTTAGAGCAATTCAAGGAAAATTTTTAATGCCATTTCAATTTTGTATCAATACTACTATAACCATATACTGTAAAATATAAATAATAAGCTTTTCTTAGTATTATTCATACAGTGATGCAATTAGCCGTGGAAACAGGGGTGCATAAAATCCCATATGAGGACCAAAACAAATCTATATGTGACGCCCATATAAATGGATAATATAATATCAAAATAATAGCTCCTATTACTAGTACATAGGGTTGTGGTAAACGGATCATTATTTCTACCCAAAAAAAGGTTTTCATACATTTTCGCAATTTTTTTTTTTGAATTTTGCTCCTCTTCCATAATTTAACCACTTAATAATAATTACTATTTTAAAATTGATGAAATTTTTTAAAAAAAAATTTCTTGTCTACAACTACCCATATAATTTTTTTTTTTGGATTTTTTGGGATTATTCAAAATAAAATATAAACATTTACATCTACCTTATGGGAAGTACCTTCCCATAATATTTCCATTTAATACAAAATATTATTTTAAAACTAATGAAAACTTAAAAAAAAAAATTTCTTGACTTTACCCAAATCATTAAAATGTTTTTACGTACTATCCCCCTCCCAAATTTTTTTCAGAATTTTTGGGATCCTTCAAAGTAAAATATAAATATTTATTTTCCTTCCCATAATATTTCCATGAATAAAGTGTGGAAGAAATATAATGATAAATTAACAACGATTCAGCTATATTAGGTATAATATGCATAATACAAGTTTTTCAATTTATTACATTAAAAATATGAGAGAAAAAAATTGAATTACTTAAATTATATTAAAACACATTCAAATTATAAATAAAAGTAGTATAAATAAAATAAAAAATATAATATTAAAAAATAACATATTATAATTATTTGATGTCCTTATTTATGATAATGTGTAAACTATAAGCAATTGCTTATCAATAATAATTAAAACAATAAAAATGGAATAGATTTAGATGATAATGCACAGACTATATGACAAAATGTTCATATGGTCTATGATGAAGGCTTCTTTATGATTCTGAAAAATAATTATTATACCTTATGTATTTTTATATTTATGCAACTATCTGGCACTGTAATTAAATCCAATGATATTTTAACTCGATTTATTGTATTTACTTCATATCTTCTGATGCACTGAAAATTATGATAATAATTCTTAAAAATATATATGTAAGTAATAGGTAGGTATTTCAGATCAATAATAATTTTAAAAAAGCTTTAAAATTTAATTAATTTTAATAGTGCTTTAGAAAATACGATTCTGAGTGAAACTCAATGTAATATAATATGAAATTCTGATAAGCCGATCCAAAATTTTACCATGTGTGTAGAACATATAAGAATAATCATAAAAATGTCAAGTATATACATTCAAAATTGCATTAGTTATCATGAAAAATTTCGGTTGTTGCTTGAAAGCATGCTTTCGGGTAGAAATAATGGTTCAATTACACACAAAATTTTCTAATTTTTCACAATGTGCGGCTTCAATATTCAACAGTCGTATTTTAATAATAAAAAGTATAATTATTTTAAATTATTTTAAATAATTATACACAATAATTTTTTTTTTCGAATTACCAATTTTCTCTTATATTTTGGTAGTTTTTGTTCTCCAAAGAAAAAACTTTTTTTTGTATAGTACCTAACTAGATGCGATTTGCTATCGAAAACATATCTTATTCATGCTGATCGGACAATTATTTCTACCCAAAATCGTGCTTTCAGACAAAAAAAAAAAAATAATACATTCTTCACTTTGTTTAGAATCTAAAATTTATATTATACTACGAATTTATTCAATAGTAATTTGAATATTATTATACCTCAGCTATTATCAAACACATTTGAGTATGTGCTATTTTTTGTCCAATACATGATCGTACTCCAAATCCATAAGGAAGGGTTGCAAATGGCTCAATTACATCATTATATTTATTACTTTTTTGACGATTCCAACGGTATGGATTAAATTCATTTGGATTATAAAAATATTTTCCATTTCTACTGCTTGTGAACATTGACATTATAATTAAACTCTATAATTTGTAATAAAATTAACATTAATAATATTATTTAGAGTAAAATATTAAATAAAAAATTCGGAATAAATATTAAACATACATTTGCAGGAATTGTATGATGTGTTAAATATGTATCATTGGGTAGTATTCTTGTAAGGAAGGGTGCTAAAGGATACATTCTTAAAACTTCTTTTAAAATATTACTCAACAAATCACATTCTAAATTTTCAGTTTCTAATAAACAGTTTCTTAAATTCTTTTGTATATTTTTGTGTAATCCTAAAGTATACAGAGCCCATTGAGTTGAATAAGCAGTCTTAAAATATATAAAGATTGATTATTAAAATTTACCCTATACTTTTAACTATTAGACTAGAAAACTAGTTCGATATAATTTATATAAGTATTTGTATATTTATATTTAAAATGTGTTTAACCAATTTATTTTTATATAAACTTACAGTATCACCAGCTGCAATTATGAAGTCAACAATTAATCGTTTAACCATATTAATCGGTATGTCATGAATATTTATTAAAGCACTTAATAAACCATCACCATTGTAACTCAATAATTTTGACACCAAGTTATTTGCTAAGAAAAGAAAAATATATATACAATAAAAAATAAATAGTAAATCTATATAAATACTGGTAAAATACTACACATTTAGTTATAATTAATTAATATCTTACCACTTTCAATAGAATTTTCAACAGCATAAACAAATTCATTCCAAATATTCAATTTTAATAATTTAGCAGTTTTAACTGGAATAACTGTAAATTTAACAGTACACTGAAATACTTTTTGAATACTTTGTGCTAAATGGTTAACATCATTTGATACATGATTTTTACACTCTTCATAAAATCCTCCGACTAAATGGGCTACCATAACTGTAAACCATTAAATTTGATTGTTTAAATTATTTTGTTTATAAAAAAATCTTAAACAAATAACTTATTATTTATTATTAAAACATTAAAAAGTAAAAAGTTACTATGGTGAATTAAAATTATATAAATGTAGTTATAAATTAATGAAATTCTACTGTAAATAATTTTCATATAATCTGTGTACCTACTATAATAGTATAATGATGGTCAACACTATGATTATTGAATTCACTATTAATTTTTAAAAACAAAAATTAGCTATAGAAATGCATATATAAACAATTTTTATTTTAAAAGAGAAAAATATTTATAATATGTGTCTACTTATATTTATTACCTCCTAGTTCCCAATTCTTATGGCTATATTCTTTACAACTAGATTATTTTAAAATGTATAAAATACTTTTTATCAATTAAAATATGTTTAATATTATATAATACAATATTAATATTATATTATATGTAAATTATTTAAATTATGAAATTATACATTCAATGGCAAGTACTAAGCAATAGCTAAAAGCTTACATGAAATTGACATTTTGTATAAATCTGCTATAAGATTTGGAACTACTTTTCCATTATTTTTTTCCCATTCAGTTAATATATCATTAATTACAATATCATATGATTTAATAAAATTTACATTTAAATCTTTTAACATAGCTTTATTTAATATTTGTCTATATTTCCACCATTCTTTTCCATCCCTATAAAACAAATATAACATGGCATCAAAATTAAATATCTATATATAAATTTTATAAGCAAACACAGATTCAGGTTTTACAAGTATATCTAGTAAACTTAATCCTTAAAGCTTTTGATTATTCATTACCAATCATTAAATTTAATATATATATATGTATATATTAAATACAATGGTTATACTTATATACTTATTAAATGTATATATTATAATTCATAATATAATAATTTGATAGGTAATGATTTACATGAAATAAAGTCCACGTTGTTGGCCATAAGTATTGATATAAAGTAACCATGCTTCTGGTAAAATATGTTTAGGACATTTACCTTCTTGTGCAAATAATAATTTCATATCCAAAGGATCACTAATCCATATAGCATCAACTGGACCGAGTTTTTCTCTAAATACTGAACCATATTGTTGATGACGTTTATCAATATATTCATGTAATTTACGACCACCACCAGCAGCCAAAATTGAAAATATAGTACCAACTATAGGTAAACCCTTTACAATAGGTATATCTTCTTTTAATTTAACTTTTATAGCATTTCTTGTATTATTTATAGACATGAATCTTTTTTTAGTAAGATTCATCAAAAATAATGAATGTTTGTTGAGCATACTATAAACATTTAAAATTACTGTCATAATTTCATTAAAATAAATTCAAAATTAAAAGCTAATTGCAAATAAAACAAACCTTAGGGCTTTTTTGACAAAAAAAAAAAAAATAATTATCTTAATTTGTTGAAAACCCTGTATAGGTAATTTTATTTATTAAAAAAGTTATAACTTACTTGAAAGAATAAAATTTGAAAACAGAATTCAGTTTAATTATTTAATATTTATTAATTATATTTATAATCAAAACATTTGAAACACTAATCGTTTGAATAATGAACATAAGGTGAAAATGGATAGTTGTAAATTTCATGTTTAAACCAGTTTATAGTTGCTACTTGCTAGTATTTAAGTAATATCATGACAAAATAGACTTAAATCTACAATATAATATTAGAAATTAAATAGGTATTTAGTTTTGATTAACAAATAATAAGGCCTCCCTACATTGAGATAGAGAATAAATAAAAAATAAAAAAAATGTCATTTATATATGAGATAGAGGTGTGTAAATCGTTAATGCCTTAAAGGTTTAAAAGTTATTATGATATATTATAAAAGATATTATGTAATTTACACTTGTTCGATATATATTTTTAAATACTAACGCATCTAATAATAATATAAATCATGCTTATTTTTAAACGTAAAATTATGTAATAAAAAAATATAATTTATGTAGTGTGTTTATTTTTATAGAATCCTACAAAAGTACAAAATGATTAATGAATAACAAAAATAAACTTCGAAGCGATAATCATTGCGAAACTGGGAAGTTGTAAGCCAATAATAACTAATAAGTTATAGCAATTAAAGTATTAACTAATAAGAATAAGTAATAATTATAATAGGATATAGGATGCGCTGATAATATTATCATTATTATCTATGAATGCTATGCGATTTTTATCCGCCCGTTTTTATACTGGTGCGTTGCGAGCGCCTCAGTGGGTTCGGTTTTCCTTATCTATGGTATTTGGTATATAACATAGACTTATAATATAATATATTATAGGTATATTATGGTATATAACGAGAGATTGAGATATAGAATATAGATAAAATCATGTGATTGCAAAACCTAAAGTTCGTATTTCATTTTATAGTTTTCATTACCTTAGCAATAATTAAAACTTTTTTGTACTATAAAGACAATTTTTATTTTTCATTCAATGGAAATTTTTTTTATTTTTACTATTAAATTATGAATTAATAAGTGCAACAATGTTCAAAATAAATGGAAACCATTTAGCATTAATTGGTGTAACTGGAGCTGGTTTTGCATTGGTAGCCTATGTATTATTTGGTCCATCGGATAAGCCAAAGTCTACAAAAAAACGTTAGTTTATTTATTTTCTTTTAATATTTGAAAGAAATTGATTATTACTTTTTTTTTCAATGGGTATCATATTGTCTAACTTTATTTATTTGTATTTAATATTTAAGATTTATTTTTTTGTTCTTAATTCGTATTTAGTTAAATATGTATAGGTACATATACTCAAAGTAAAAGTTTGAATTGATAAATTATAATAAAACACAAGTTATAACCAGGACATAGTTTTTAAAGGTACAGATCCCCGAGAATATCACATATCCCAATTAAAATTATTAACTTCTCAAAAATAAAATGACTAGACTGACTAATTAGCAAGTTTAAAAAAATAACCTGCACCCCCTAGATAACTTTTTTCAAGCTATGATTTTTATTGTTATGTATTCCTATATATTAAAAATTTAACTATTTTTTGTATTAAAAAAACAATGTTATTAAGTAATTTTAATTTTGGAAACAATGAGACAATAATTAAAGTATTGTGGAATTATGTATATTTAAAAAATCCTAGCTAGAAAGGATTAGTATTTGTTTACAAAATAACTATACAATAAAGATTTGAAAATTGTGTTACAAAATGTAATAGAGACAACATTGAAAAATATTTTTATTTTTATTTTTTTCTTTATTTACAAAAACAATCTGTAATACAATATAAGTACAATAAGTTTTTTTTTTAAGAAGTATGTACATGGCTTGAATAAATTAGCGTGTAAGGAAGTTACCCATTGGTAACACCTATCTATAAGTTCATTGAAAAATATGTTAAACATTTCCACCATTTTTGTAAATTTGATTTGTTAGCATTATATTTTCACTATATAATATTATATATATATTACATTTTATGAGGTTTTTTTTATATGAATTCAAAGAAACTTATTATTAAAGTTATTTCTAGTAGGATAATGCTTGTTATATTATTTCAAGTTTTAAAGTAAGCCACATAAATACATAATCCTTTAAATAAAATGATAATTGTTTACAATTTATTGATACAAATAAATAATTATTTATAAATAAAATAATACAATTAATACAATTAATATATCATTTTTTTTTAAAAAAAAAAAAAATGTTACTTCATGTTAAAATTATATTATATTATATTATATACCTACCTATATAATATTAATTAATATGAAATAGCTAAGATAATTTATTTTAACAGGTGGTTTTTGTGGACTTCAAAATTTAGGAAATACTTGTTATTTAAATACTTTATTACAGTCACTTGCATCTTGTCCTATGTTTGTTCATTGGCTCAATCAACAATCTAAATTTTCTACTGTATCTTATACTTTGAATAAAACACTTAAATGTAAGTATTTAGAATTATGTGTTTGATTATTTAGATTAAAATTTTATGTGTTAATTTTAATGGTAAATTGAAAATTATTTATAGTAGATTATGAGTTTGTATTATTGTTTTATGTAATATAAAATTTTTTTCTATTACTAAATAATTTAGTAAACAATAACTTACTATACTTACTTATTATTCATTACTTCATAATAAATATATACTATTTAGTTTTAACAGGAGCTAGGTACAATGATGATGGTATTTTTTCTCCAGTAGAATTGGTAACTACCTTAGCTAAAGTAGGATTTAATTTTAAACCTCAAATTCAAGCTGATGTTCATGAACTATTTGTTCACTTGTTTTCTGTGATTGAAGATGAAGTTTACAAAACAAGCTGTAGTGTAAGTTGTATATTTTAAATTAATTTTGAATTTAAATAAATATTTTATTGTATTTTGTTTTTTTTTAGTTAGCTGATTGCTTAGAAACTAACGGAAATTTAATAGAAGAAGGTAATACTCAAAATTCAACTAAGATTAAAAATGTATACAATCAATTACTTTCCGAAGAAAATGTATTAGGAAGTTTGTCAACACCTTATGAATATCTTAATTCTTCTGGGTAATATAGTAATATTAGTAATATATTTTTACTATTAATTTTAATTTTTAAATTGTATTTTAATCATAAATTAATTAATAATTACAGAAATATAATTTTACGAAATGATCGAAAGTCATTGGATAAAAATCAAAATGTTAAACCATCACCTTTCTTAGGTTATTTGTCAAATAATATAGAATGTTCGCTATGTCATCATAAAGTATGTATTCAAATTAATAAATATGCTAATTAAATAAGTCACTTGTCACTCACAAAGCCACAAGTGATTGTTTATAATAAGCTTATATCAAAATATATATAAATTATGCAAAGGATACTATGTTATTCTTTTTTTGCTCCAACAAAATGGTTTACTTTCATATGCTTGAAAGACTTTACCTTAAACTAGATATGGTCAGCACTTTAAGGGTTCACATATCTCTATAAATCTCAATCTTCTACCTCTAAATTCACCTATTCAATTCTACAATTCTTTCAATTCAAGAACTTCATATCCAACTCTTTTTTTTTAATCTGTATCATCCTCTCTTCAGTCTGTATCACCATCAGACAGTATCTATCTGACAACTGTTTATTACTACAGCTTGTAAAGTGATCCTTTGTCATTAATTATATTAGTTATTTTAGTCAATATTCTATATTATGTATGAATATTACTTACAATTGATTAACTGTGACTTAAAGCTATAGAAACAATCATAAATTAATTATGTAATTTACGTACAAATATAAATAATTAATTTAAAAACATATTCAATAAAGCTGAACATCTTTTGAAATCTATTGATGAACAAGAAAGAATAATTATTCATAAAAAAATTGTATTAATATTAATACTGATTGTCCTGAATGAAAAATAATATTATACATCAATACCATTTTTTTACGATCTTATTAATCAATTAAAAGATTATTTTATTAATCATAAAAAAATAATATCATTAATTTCCAATTCAATGCATTAATTGAGTAATTTTAATTTATATTTTGATTTCTTTGATTTGGTTTGACTATCAATTGAATTACGATTTTGGGGAAAAAAATTATTTAATAAATTAATTTTAGAAAAACCTAACTAAATACTCAATACTCAAATTGTAACCTGATTTTTTTTCAAACATTTTATTTTTATTAAAAGTTCTAATAATTACTGGTATTGACTAAAATGTATATTCAGAAAAAGTCATCATTGAAAAAAAAAAAAAAATTATATAATTTTAAAATTTGCATATTTTGTATATATTTTATTTATACAGTACATACAACTTTAAATATCTACCATTTTTATTTTCCGAAGCCTTCCTAGCTTATAGAGTTATATCTGTACACTACAAATACCTTATCAATATATTGGGGATAAAATTTAAAAATAAATTAGGATTTTAACGTTAAACTTAATGAGTGATATTATATTAATATAAAATTAAGAAAATAAGTTATATTTATTTTATGCTGCACTTAAAACCATGGTCTGATCCAGTGCTAGATAATAATTTGGGGATAAATTATTTTTTTTTTTTTTATATTGTGGAAACTACAGGGACGATGCAGAATGTCCAAATATACTGTGTTTCATTAGGTTTGTTAACATAAATAATTTTTGATATATTACATATTTTAGACTCCAAACGAGGAATTTTTTTCTTTATCTGAAAACGTTTTTTCGAATAAAAACAACACCCAGAATTGATTACCCCATTTTTTTTCTTTAAAGTACCTAAAATCAAAATATTGAACCTATTTATTGTTCTGATAATTTTAATAGTTGATTTATTTATTTCTATAATTTCTAATTAGTTATTAATTTTAAGCATTTAAATCAATTACATATTTTATTATCAATTCATATTAAACTATAGGATTTCACTTTAGTTACAATAACAACCATATTATATTTTCCTATCTTTTAGTATAATAAATCCTAATTAATTGAAAACAGTTCAAACACTTGAAACTTAACATTTGCTATCTGTTTGCTAATACATCAGTCGACGTTTAATTAACTAAAAAATTATTTTATTTTATTTTATTTTGTTAGCCAAAAGCTTGGATTTATTATTATTATTATTATTTTGTTTTTCAATTTAATTTTAAATTTTTTTGAAAAATCAAGACAATCATAAAATTTTAATTAAAATGAGAACAACAATTTTATTTATTTAATTTTATAATGTGATCTGTTTACACAAAAATAGATAGCAAAATTCAGAATATAAAATATTATTAGATAAATAGTTATTGATAGGGATATACCTGGTAAGACACTTGGTATATATGTATATATATATATCAAATTTTTATTATCCAATGCAATTTCTGCACAAGTCTATGGTAAACATATACTATAATAATGCAAATATATACTTTATTGAGAAAAAGTACTCAATACTTAGTAAATTTATAACAAATTGGTGTGTGACATTTGTCTATATTTAAATAAACAATAATATATTTTATTAATAATTTTAATTTTGTTTCTAGTCATCTTTAAATTATGAAAAATTTTATGTTATCTCGTTGAATTTACCTGAACATCCTCAAATGAAAATTGAATTAACAGATATTTTAGAACAATATATAAAAAAAGAAAAACTAGAAAATTTGCCATGTACAACCTGTGATAAAAATAATACAAGAACTGATGGAAAATCATATATAAAAAGTGTCAAATTTGGAAAAGTATATTTAATAATTTAAATAATAAAATAAGTTGTTTATAAATCATTTATTAATTTTTAAATATTTCAGTTACCTTCCTGTTTATGTCTTCATTTAGTAAGAACTCAATATTCTAAAGAAAGGCTATTAAAAAGAAAAGATTTTGTGGAATTTTCAGAATATTTATATATGGATAAATACACGAGTGTTTATGATCAATTAAACAAGTTCAGACAATCTAGAGAAAAATCTTTATCTGAGCCAATAGAAAGGTATTATAATTTATTTGTGTTTAAAATTATTTACATATTGGTATTAACTAGTATTTATATAGTATATTAAGTAATTAATATAACATTACTATTCTGTACCTATTAAATAAAATAATTATTATTTGATAATAATTGAAGTCTTGTGAGTAATAGAAACAAATGAAAAGAAAGTATTCTTAAGATATTAAGATTTGTAAAGAGTACATGTACAAGTCACTACATTTTCTCATAATAAATCCTAAAATTAAAGATGATTTATTAATTATATGCAAATTGTATTTATTGAAAGAGAGGTTAGGTTTGAAGATAATACCTAGGTACAATTATAAATATGATTTAAAAGATGATTGTTAATACTGTAATTATAGTGTATTGGATTTTGATACCTTGTGAATGTCATTAGTTCATAGTTCATTACTTTGCATTTATCAATGTTTAAATGTAATATTATATTAGTTTTACACCATTTAGTCAATATATTCAACTAATCTTGTAAAAAGGTAATTCATCATTAGGGTTTTTTATTATAAGGAGCAATTTAAAATCAGCAATTAGCAGTTTTTTTTGAGTATAAAAAATTTAAATGATAAAAATAAAATAGAAGCCAAATGTGAACATTGTGGAATTCCATATAACATATCAATAGGAATTGAATTAAAATATTTATACTTAACAATTTGTTTCCTGTTTAATATTTGTGACGAAATCCATGACAAAAATGGGTCACGAATGCCAATGTCACGTAATTTTGAAATAAACACGGAATGATTTACTTTATCAAATGTTTTTGAGAAACCTATAAAAATGAAAGACATAAAACCCAACAAGAAGACATTTAAAGTGAATTGTTGAAAACCTAATAGATTAGTGACTGTTGATCTTTCTTTAATACGATTTTAATGTAATCTAGGATAGAACCATGTTGTCAATGTTTACTAATAGTGTTAACAATGGTGTGCTTGAGTTAGATTTGTGCTATATTCTTTTATTTTAGATTCTAAGCAAAGCATGGAATTTATTGGTTTACCACGAATAGGGTATGCTTTTGATAGAAAATTGCATCTAGTTGGTTAACTCATTTTTCGAATAACTCAAAAAATTTTCCTTAGGAGAAGAAAAATTACTAAAAAATGGCTGAAAATCGACAAAAATTACGGTATTCGTTATTTTTAATTTTTTAATTTCTTAACTCCTTGAATTTTGATCAATTGGATTTGAAAAATTTATTTTAAATATTTATATGTGGTAAAATTTTGAATGGATTATCAGTATAGTATATCGTAATATATTAAGTTTTGCTCAAAACCGTATTTTCTTATGTAATATCATTGCATTCAAATCTTAAGTATAATAAACCACTAATTTTAGAAGGGACGAAAGAGTAATGTCCAAAATCAACCTTCCCACTTTATTTAATTATTTAATTGTTTGAAAAATTGTTTGATCTTGCAATATTTTTTAAATTAAATTAATTAATTTAAACAGATTGTTATGAAATTATAATAACGATGATATAAAAAGCAGGATATCTTGAGGGAGGCAAGGTTTTCATTATATGTTTTTTTATTTATTTTTTCCAATTTTATAGTGAATGGCTCCCGTTGAGTTGAGTTTCAAATTAAATATGTATAAATGTTCTTTGATTCAGATGTCTAAGAATGGAATTCCAGTGTCAGTGAGTTTGTTTCTTGTGCACAAACCATAGGAATTTTAGAGAAATTTTAAGAAATTTATTTTGTATTGTCTGCAGCTTTTTAATTTTTGTTGGAGTTGTAGCTGCCCATACTGGACATGCATATGTTATAGTGGTCTTATTATTGAATTATATATTATCTACAAATAATTTGTGCTAATCTACATTTAATTTATTATGTTCAGCTATAGTTTATTAGAAGGTATAAAATTCTTATGCGCTATATGATTTAGTTTTTTATTTATATATATATTCCTGGTTAATTTTTGAACAGAGAATACTACAATATATTTAATTGATTGATCTTTATTATTGTAAATTATTGGTTGATTTTTAATTTTTATTTGAGTTGAATTTATAAAATATTTGTGTTATATTCTTAGTTTTTAGTAATCTTCAAACGGGATGTATTATTTGGAAAAATTGTCAAAATGGGTTAAATATATGTTTTTAATATCTAACTATAGAATTAGTTAATTACCTTTATATTTTCCTACATTAAGTGATTAAAATAATTATTAATAAAATATAATGGAAACTACTTAGAATTCTAAGCAAATTATTTTATATTTTTAAAGTTTTTTACAAAGATTTTTTTTTTTATTTATAAAAACATCTTTTCGGGTAGAAATAATTGTCCAATTACCACAAATAGAGTATGCTTTCGATAGATCGAATATTTATCAATCGATAAATTTCATCTTGTTGGTACTTTGTTAGCTGTAATTCATATTTGTTGCATAATAATAATGTATATAATATATTATAGACTAGTTATAATTTATCCAATTAAAATTTTACTTGCTTATTATCATTTAGGGTACCTAAATAAACTGCCAGACCTACACATTAAAAATTCAAATGCATATTTTATTTTAATTTTTCGTGTTGTTATTATCGTTAAATAGGCTGTGGGCGGGGCCCCCTCAAATGTATGGCCCAGTGCGGCTGCACCCCTCCCCCCCTTGGAGGCCAGCACCGAAGAACACCCATAGAATTATGACATATATGATATAGTTTAAGTGGTTTATATTTTTATGAAATTTCTATGGTGCATATTATACTAATCAATTGTATAATATTGATTATTATATAGGTTAAGAGGAAATAAATACACATACAGATTAAAAGCAATCATTGTCCATGTTGGAGAGCATAATGCTGGTCATTTCAGTACTTACAGAAGAGGTATCACAGCAGATCATACTAGACACAGGTGCAGTGATACAAGGTATTTCAATATTTTGCATGCTGCTTTTTTTCTCATCAAAACTTTGAATTTTTGTAATATTTAAATTTAAATATAAATACTTATGAATTAATGACAAGTAAAATTATAGTAGATGTAGATTTTCTTAGTTATTCATTAATATAAGGTGTAGCTATTGAATAAAAAGATTATGGAAATATGAATAAAACGCGTGCAGATTCTGGAGGAAGTACTGTCAAAAACTGTATACAGACCCAAATTAGCACAATGAAAATGGAATCATGTCTCGTGAATAGGAACCTGGAATACTCTTAGGAGAAATTAAACAAGCAATATCAAAGGAATAATAAGGCTCCTGGGTTAGATGAAGTCACTGTAGAAGAGTTGAAACTATCTGGAGAAAAAGGAACAAAGATCTTCTGGAAACTGTGCAATGAGGTGGATCACAGGAGTGGTGGATCTTCATCCCACTTCACAAGAAAGGGTTTACCAAAAAATGCAGCAATTACTACACCATCTCCTTCATCACACATTCTTCCCAAGTTTTACTGAATGTCATCTATGCAAAACTAAGGTAATTAGATACCACCGGAATAGTCTGGATTTATCAAGGCCCTACCTTTACACTCGCAAATAAATTTTGAACATATAACTCATTGAAATTAATCAATCCCTGGTAATATACTTCATTGACTGCAATAAAGCTTTTGACTGTGTGTGTTCAGTGGAGGAAATTATAGACCATATTGCAAGAAATGGGAGTCCTTGAACATATAATCCACCTGGAACCTATACACTGGATCAAGAGCAGTTCAGAGTTGAAGATGCATTATCAGACATGTTACTACCTAACAAAGGTGTTCGACAGTCTGCATTCTTTCATCTATTATAATTAACATTTACAATGAAGCAGTGTTAAGAGAACCACTCCAGGAATGGAATAATGAAGTAATTATTGAAGGTAGGAAGAACAATTTGTGCTTTGCTGATGTTGTGTAGTATGTCTGAACTAGAGGTAAGACAATTACTCAGTGTGTAGAAGAAGCAAGCAACAAGTATGGACTGGCAATCAACAGGAGCAAGACTTAGGTCATGGTTATAGATCGAGCTGGCGGAGTATTACTACAGTACTGAATAGCACATGTAATTCACATGTACAAACAAATGATAAATCATTAAGAAAGGTTAGGCTTTTTGTTATACTTTGGAGGGAAACAGTTGGTAGGCTGACACCAATTTTGGAAAGATAACCACATCTCCAAGAACAACAAGTTATGACTACTAAAGACACTTACCTTAGTGATATTACATGGATCTGAAACATGGACACACAAAGTGGAAAGTTTTAAACGCATAAACACCTTTGAGATGTGGGCCTACAGACAGATGTTGAAAATTTCTTGGATAAAAAAAAGGACCAACATCTTAATCCTGGAAATGTTAAATGTGGCAATAAGACTAGCAGTGTTATGTAAGCAGAGAATCCTAAGGTTTTTAGGTCATATAATAAAAACAGATGAATCAAGCCTGGAGAAATTGATGATTGATGAAAAGATAGATGAGGAAAGGAGCCATGAGAGAACACCAATTTGCTGGAAAGACTAGTTCAAGACCATACCCTAGAAGATGCCATTCGGTTGGCAGAAAACCATGAATGTTGAAAGATTTTTGCTAACATCAATTAAGTGTTTTTCAATTTTTGAATTTCCCATAAGTTTTTCCTTGAAAAGAAATGATAACTACTTGAATATTGATCGCAGGGATTTGAAATTTATTTTGCATATTTACATATGTAATTATATTCGTGGTAAATTTTGAAATGGATTATCAGTATAATATATTGCAATATAATTAGATACGCTCAGAATCGTATTTTCTAATGCAATATCATTTCATTCAAATCTTAATAATTATAATAAATCATTAATTTCTCCGAGGACCGAAGGGACGAAGGAGGAACGTTTACAATCGGCATTCCCACCTTTTTTAATATCATTTTTTAAAAAATATAACGTAATATTTCATAGCTAGCTGCGATGTCCGGAGCCTAGGGCAAATGCCCCGCCATTGCGCCGGAACTGCACCTAGTAAATACAATTAAGCTGTTTCTACGTAATCGTGAACGATTTCTACGATACAAAAGCCACATAGCAATGGTACGTTTTTGACTCATGTTGAAAGCCAACTGATTTAAAAGTTAAAATTGAAAATATAACCAAACGTAAAGACAATTCATGGGAAAACCCTTGGTGTGTGGAAACAACGTCCATATTTTAACCATTGTGTATGATGTATCAAAGGGGACGATGACATCTATTTGTCCACATTGATAATTTTAAATTGTACTATTATAATTATCATTATCATTTTTATATATTTGTGTTGATTGTTTATAGTGTATTAAATTTCTTAAAGTAAAATAATACCATATATTATTAAAATATTAAGGCTGAATAATTTATCACAAAGCATTGCTTAATTTATAAATTAAGTTTAATTTTTTTTTTCTATTTATAGATGGTTTTTTACCTCAGATACACACGTTGAAGAAGTTACATTGCAACAAGTTTTACAATCAGTTGCCTATATGTTGTTTTATGAAAAATGTGACACATGATAAATACTAGTGTTTAGGAACAAATTAAAATGAAAGCTAGTATATTTGTATTTTCAAAATTTCTATTGAAGACTGCCTTAAATATCAAGACTTAAATTAGTGGTTTTTCTTATATACAGTTTTTGATTTGTTACAATGTACACATTTTACATTTTTTTCAATTATAATTTATTTAAAATTATATAGTCAATGTGCAACAAAAATAAATTGGTGTCTATTTATAATAACGTTTCCTTATTTATTTGTTTATTTTTTTCATTCACATGTGTCTATACAATTCAACTATTTACATTTGAGTCACTAAAAGCACAGATGACTCTAAATTCTCCAAAGTTGGATTAAAACACAAGTTCTATCTGATACAAAACAACGCAATACATTACCACCTTTATCCTGTTTCTTGTCAACCTCTTATGATTGAATACACCTTTTCGCGGTAGTTCTAAATACGAAGGTTAAAGGCATGTTAACAGTATTTATAAACCCATTATCAATAAAAATATGGAAGATTTGTACAATTACCCTTTAGTTTTAGTCCTTTGGACAAATTAAGATTACCACGAGCTGTGAAGATTGGTATTCAGCTTCAAGGGTTTTGTAAAGTTCCTCAAATCGTGTTTGGTGCCTGTATTTTGTTTATGTCAAGAAATTGTTACCATCCCATTTTTATGGGTCATATTTAGTTTATATTATTTTTATTTTTGGTTTATATAAGTATTCTTATTATATAGCTTTTTTTGCTAACTTAATATAATAATTATAATAATAACTATAATAATGATTGTTAATGATTCAGTGTTAACTCGCATGAGTGTGTCGTGTGTGGCCATAAGCCTGGTGAGCGGGTTCCCTAAGCAGTTTAAAAGTTTTGCAATTTAAAATTAAGTATTTCAATTCACTCAACCTCTCCACCGGCTCATTTGACGACGGCCACATATTAGTGGTAGTGGTAGTTGGCAGTTTTATTTTTTTCAAAATGAAATGTTAATGAACCTACACTCTGTCCAGTGAGAGAACGCGCCGAATTTGCACTTGTAGAATGACAATTGAGCGGCTGTTTCCCTCACTCGGCAACCCGATTATTTCAAAGAGAGCCGATCAATAATATCAATAAGACGGCAACTGTTGGTTAACGAATGTTTTTTTATAACTCATTCTTTGTCATTACGCTTCAAACCAATTAAATCTATTCAATAATAAATAATTTAAGATATTTAATATATAAGTTAAATAATAAATAATATTAACATACTAAAGGGGAAAGAAGGATAAAAAAAAATTATAAATAAGTTGTTCATTATTTAAAAATTTTCAATATTATTATAATTGTATTTTTTTAAATTTATATTATATGTATATTGTTTGTTAATGATTATTGTTTTAGATTCTGAGCCGACCAAGGAAAGTTTTGGTTTTACAAATATGTTTTTTTTTTTCAAGTATGAAGACACTTTCGGGTAGAAATAATGGTCTGATTACCAAAAATAGGGTATGCTTACGGTTGCAAATTGAGTCTAGTTGGTACTTTATTTAGCTCATTTTCGAATTTCTCAAAAGTTTTTCCCCTTGGGATAAGGAAAAAACTAAAAAATATTATTATAATTTTCTTAAAATATTATTAATATATTTTGTGATAACTAATTGAGTTTTGATTGTAGGGACTTGAAAATCTTTTCGAGTATTAACATAGGTAATATGCAACAGTGGTAAAATTTTGGAACGAATTGGTTGATTTTTTGGCCAAGTATAGAGCTTTAAACTTTTTTCCAAAAACGTTTAATATTTCTTGCAATTTTTGGTTTATAGATTTGAAAATGTTAACAAAATGTAATCATATATTAGTTAATTATCTTACAAAATATTTTGAAAATCGTGAATGACAATTTTTTTGTAAGCTTTTAAAACTTAAAGTTAAAACTACCTAAACGGGCAAAATTACAAAATTAATTTATTTCATGATAACTAATAAGGTTTTGATCATAGGGACTTAAAACATTTTTTGAATATCAACATAGCTACATTAGAGAAAAAAAAATTGGAAACGATTGGTTGATTTTCTGATTAAGTATAGAGATTTGAAATTTTTTCTAAAAATGTTAAATGTTCTTAAATATTAAATGTAATTTTGGGTTTAACGGTTTGAAAATTTTATAGAAGCCTACTCGAATACTACTTAATCTATTTCCAAAATATTTTTTAAAAAAGACAATTTTTTTTATAAGCTTCTAAAATTTGAATATTTAGTAAAATAAGTAAAATTGAGTATTATATTTTTTTTATGTCTGAAGAGTGAAGACACTTTCAGTGCGAGTTGAAGGGGGTGGCGAAGGGAGCAGTCGCCCCCCCCCCCCTTGAGCCTAGGCTAGATTTATTTCTAAATAAGGCAATTTATGTTTTAGCCATAGTCCTAAAATATAAGTAAAAAGATAATTATTATCAAATAATGATATTGGTTTAGAGCTATTTTTAGATTATTTCTCCGTTCGACGACGACGTCAATAATAGTGTAGTATCTATAATGTACTATAGTATTTATTGACATTTTTATTATCGTGGCGATGCATGATGCATGCAATAAGCATACTGTTATTATTGTACTACAAATAAGATATTTTTGAATTTATATTCTGTTATATTCAGTTGTTTGTCTATACTATAATACTTGTATACGACTATTTATTAGACCGTTCGTGTATGTGTTAACTTTAAACGCAACAACTTTGCACAATTTTCGTGGTTAGCTTATTCATCAATCAAATCTGGATTATTCTGTAAATTTTGTGTACTTTTTCTAGTTAATAATAAAGGAGGATTGAGGAAACCCGAACCTTTAAAATCTATTTACTGTACCATTGAATAAATTTGCAAAACTTTTTGGAAAAGACAAGAGATTTAGAAAGCTACCAAAAAAATTTTACATATAATTTTTATAATCTGAGTGCAGCAAAAAAACTTATGATTCTATAATATTTTTTTCTGTAAAAACTTTTAGGTAGAAAGTCTCGTAGATAATTTATACCTAAGACTACAGCTAATTAAATTATTGAATCTCAATTTCCCCCCCTTGATAAGTGATAAAACCCGCCCCTGGAAACTTTCGGGTAGAAATAATAGTCAGATTATCATAAATAGAGTATGCTTTCTGTAGTAAATTGCATCTAATTGGTACTTTATTTAACTCATTTTTTTTTTCGTTGTGTAAGTATGAAACTATTTTGTTTTGTTTGTTTTACTTGGGTTTGTATTGTCTATGCTCACTATCAAAAACCATTAGATCAATACTTTCTTCTATCTTTCCTTAAAACCTATTCTACTAATTGTAAGCCAATATGTCATGTGCATAAATAAATAATTCTACTAATGATCATTCAACTTTTGTAAATTTGATGATGCTGGATTATGACTTTCCCACAAACAGGTTATGTCTTGTATTGTTTCTAAGAATGGTGATGGTAATATGATACTTGATTAGATGTGGTTTTGTAGTTTATAAAACAAAACTATCGTTAATTGTCTCATATTGTGGGTTAAATATATATATATATATTATACACACGCTATAGATTATTATTTCTCGTGTTATGGGGTTTATTTAAATATTTAATTATATTACTAAATATGTAACAAATTAAATCTATAACAAATTATAATTTTTACTAAACGAAAATCGTAAAATAGCTAAACTGTTTCAATTAGACATTAATAATGTCACATTATTATCATTTAGAATTCAAATCAACCGCCGAGATAAAATTATTGTACAGGCAAAGAATTATTTACAATTTTTTGTTTTCCTTGATTGGTGGCTTCACTGAGTGGCATTTAACTCAAAATTATTGTACTCCCATAAGAATACATTTAATTTTATTATCAGTGTCTTATTTTGTGGTTTGTGCATAGATTATATTATTGTTCTATTCTGTGATGAAACTATGTTTTTGATTGTAAGCGTTTGAGACAAGTTACGAAATTTAAAATAATTTGTATACGTTGTTTATGTTTGCAGAACGTGAATAATTTATACACATTCATTGTTACACAATTATAATTACTTCAACTAGACTTCAAATACACATTGTGCCAATAAGCATTATAACAGACATGAACATACAACTTTGAGAGATATTCATAATGGTACGATTTAAAAACAGGTGATTTGAAGAAATATTACATATTAATTATTACAGTCATATTATATACAGATTACAAAGCAATTACAAAGTATGTGTTGGGTTTTAGAGTTAGTTTATTTAAAAGTGATGGTCTTTTATATAAAAGTAACAAGTTCAGTTGGGCAGTTGCATTAAAAATTGAAATGTATAAATCTAGCACAGTAAATGTTATTGAGTTAAATATTTAATTATTTGTGTAATTGTTTAAATCAATGTAAAAATAGAATATCAACTTAGAGTTATAAATTCTTGAAATTCACTGATCTCATAAATTAATTTTACTATAAATTCATATTATACATGATGATTATAATGATTCTAGGTTGAAAAACCCTCTAGACAACATATCTAATTTATATATTATATTAAAAATAATAAAATATACAAATAGATAATATAAATTTATTTTATTTTTTACTTAATTGACTATTAAAACAATTTGTTTATTATTTATATACTTTAAAGTTTAAACTTATGACTTAAAAAATATTAGCTACCTAATTATCATAATGAGGTAATTGGAATTTTGGTTTGGCTTTTTTGACCAAAAACTGACTGGAATAAGTATAATTGTTATATTAAATAATAATCTTCAAGCTCACCAATAATTATTAGTGATTGCAATGTTGAATCTAGAAATAATAAAAATAAAATAATATTTATTTTTTGCGTTAAATTTTATTAAATAAATTAATAAAAAAGATCAACAATTAATAACCTAATAAAAATATTTTGGTGCACCTACATTTTTTGTTAAATCTTATAAATAATTTTATACCTTACCATTGGGTTTTAACGACTATCTATCGCATCTTAGTTATCCTTTAATAATGTTTTAATTAAAAGGATAATTCTTTTTTTTAAAAAATGTTAAAATATTTTAGGTTATACCACAGTATAATCTGTGTTTATACATTATAATTTATAACATATTCAAATATTCAGAAATATGAACTTCACACAATTTTGAAATATCTTTATTATTTTCGTTCAAACAATTGGGAAAATATACTCTAAGAAACAAAACTTTCTGAGAATCATGTAGAAAATATAGAATATCAGGTAGTCAGTGCTATAATTTATAACATTTAATAAAGGCCAAAAATCTGATAAGCAGTGGTCTTTGAAGATCAATAGACACTATTGGCCTAAGTCACCAATAAATATATAAAATATGGGATTGAGTATGAAAATATTGCTAAAAACTAATACATAGAAAAAACAATATAAATTGTACTAGAGTGTAAATTTATAATTAATCCACATAATAAATGGTTAGGATAGAGTAATTATTTATAGTGAAATTACTTCACTAAGTGAACAAACACTAATAAAAATTATTGAAATAATAATAATTAATAGTACTACAGAGTACAGAAGTAAGACCATAATACCATACCAGTATAGTAAATTATTATTTACCCCTAATCGGTTTGAAATTTCACCACCAGAATGTGTCAAGTTAATACGTTAATACCTTTTTTCTATACACTGATATACAGGTAATAAGTAAATACTATATTATAATGTATAAATTACTAATTAGACTATCTTTGGCTTAGAAATCATAATAAAACCAATTTTCTTTATTAGTGACCTTTATAAATAATTATTTATAGGTAAAAACACTAAACTTGATTTTTATTAGTTTTTAAATTTTAGATTACAGTTTTTATATTTAAGTTTTTGAAAAATAAAAAGGAAATACCACTTCATTATATTATATTTTTACATAACTTACATTATATTTATTATATTTAGATACGTAATTGTTCAACTTAATACTTTAGAGGATAACAATTTGGATTTTAAAATTACTGACAGAGAATTACAAATAGTGGTAATAAAAATGATAAAAATATTACATGGGGATTTTGGAGTTGGTGCAGTTCGGACATGTTTTAAAGGTACATAATCTTATGTTATAAAGTGCTATTTTAAACAAAATATTAAGGCAGTGGCGTGCCAAACATTTTTCAGATCTGAGTCAATCTACATAAATTGTCTACCTAACCTTTTATTTAAACAAAAATTTTAAATATCTACTTTAAATATTAAAATATAAAAATATATAATACCTAACCCTTATAATCTTACAATATTTGAAAGTTGTTACATATTATATTATATATAATAAAATTATTAAAAATTGTCAATTTAATAGTCATAAATCATAATATTAATATTAGTGCTTAATCTTAGTATTAATAATTAGTTTGTTAATTATGTTCGATTCTCAAATCATTACAATATATATTACTAAAATTATTGAATATTTGAATTTAATATTATTGAATTATTTTACTAAAAATACTCAATAATTATATTAAGTCACTGAATCCTCCACCCATCCATCCAAAAATTACCCTGGGTATTTGCCTCAAAAAATCTTTTGGCATGCCACTATATTGAGGCACTTTTTTTATATATGTATAGTTTTTTATTTTATATAAAAATATATTTATTAATATGTAATTTTTAAATAAATTTATTCCAGTTCATTATTGTAATCCGACTACAAAAATTATTATTTTTAAAACCAGGCATGGTCCTCATAAATTTCTTACCTCTGTAATACCATTTGTAAAAGAACTGCAAGAAAAAAAAATTCAATTGTCAACACTGTATACTGGTGCTTCCTTGTTTCAATGTTATAAATTTATTCAGGTAATTTTTTAATACATGAAATATAAAGAGATATAATAAAAATGACATATTTTATAAGGGTTTGAAAATATTCTATTTATGGTAAGTTCACTTTACATCACTGTATATTAGTGACAGAAAAGTCCAGATTTGCTGAAATTAAATAATCTTGACTTTTGGAATCCAAAATCTAGAATTTATATAAATCCTGATTCCAAATTTTGCTTTATATTCGGATTTCAGATTTTGAAACTTAAAATTATGATTCTTATACCACATTACTTATAATAACATCATTACAATTATACATTTTAGATTCTGAGCAAAGTGAGGAATTTATTGGTTTTACAAAGATTATTTTTTTTAAAACATTTTCAAACTTTTAAAGTATTTAAAAAGTCGGAAAACACTTTTTCGGATTACCGAAAATAGGGTACCCATTCCATAACAAATTGCATCTAGTTAGTACTATACTAAAGCTTATTTTTCAAATTTTTCTAAAGTTTTTTTTTGGGAGATTAAAAATTACCAAAAAAATGCATAAAATTGTTAAAATTACAGTTTCTGTTCTTTAAAATTTTTTATTTCATGATAACTAATTAGGTATTAATCGTAGGGACTTGAAATTTTCTAGAGTATTAACATAGGTGTTCTACATAAAAGAAAAAAAATTGGAAACGATCAGTTCATTTTCTGACTAAGTATAGAGTTTTGAAATTTTTTTCAAAAATGGTATATTACATGCAATTTTGGGTTTAATCTTTAATAGTTTAAAAATTTTATAGAAGCCTACTGAAATATTATTTGATCTATTTATAAAATACTTTGAAAATCTTAAATCACAATATTTTTTTAAAAGATTCTAAAATTTGAATATTCAATAGAATTGAATATTATGATCTATTTTTTTTTTTTATGTATGAAGACACTTTTTTGGGTAGAAATAAAGGTTCGATAACCACAAATAGGATATGCTTTTGGTAGTAAATTGCATCTAGTTGGTACTTTATTTAGCCAATTTTTCGAATTACTCAAAAATTTTCTTGGGAAAAGAAAAACTATCAAAATATTAAGGAAAATTGGTAAAATTATAGTTTTTGTTGATTTGATTTTATGTATTTTCTGATTACTAATTAAATTTTGAATGAAGGGACTTGAAAATTTTGTTAAGTGTTCTCATAGGTAGTTTACACACGTGATAAACTTTTGGAACAACTTATCAGTGTAATATATTGAGTTTTGCTCAGAATCGTATTTTCTAATACAATATCATTGCATTTAAATTTTAATAATTATAATAAACCACTAATTTCTCCGAGGACCAAAGGGACGAGGGAATAATATCCAAAATCAACCTACCTAATTTTTTAAAAAATAAATTTATATATTTATACGATTAAAAGAAGTCATAACTAAAATTTTATTTTAAAGTAACAAATACTGCAGAACAAAAATCCAAAACATAATATGTATATGCTATTGATAAACTTAATTTATATTTTTTATAATATATGAAATCAAACATTTTTATGCACTTAGAATATTTAACAAGAATTAAACAAAATGTTATAATTGTATACAGTTTTTATAACTAATGGTTAACAGTACAAAATTAAGAACCCATTATAAAAATAATAATAGTCAACTAGAATAATTTTAAAAAATGAAATTTTTAAATTTCGGATTTTAAACGCAAAATCCAGATTTTCAGAAAATTTGATATTATATCACCTTAATGAACTTATAATACACTGATATTAATAAACTTGTGCTTTAGGCCTGATGCCCACCAAAGTAACATGACCAGTGATCTGACAGGTCACATAATTAATGTAGTTGACACAAGTGTATTAACTGAAATGATAATATAAATGCCGTGATAATTTATTTTCTTCGTACATATTATTACAATTTGTATAGAGATCTGACGATGAAAATGTTATATATGCTTTGAATTTATTAAATTTTTTAAATAAAAATTATAGTTCAATATTAAATATTAATAAAACTATTTTTTATTTTAAAATTAAAATTATTATTTAAAAAATAAATAATATACTAATATTACTACTTACCAATTATTGACTATAAATTTCAAATATTTTATATTTATTTAAAAACAAAAAATTATATATATTAACATTAATTGTATAGTTTTCTACTGATGAGTGACAAAAATAGTGCACGTTCTAGTTTTCTTTGACGAAAAATCACAAGACGCACGAATGATATCTGTGTAATTATGATTCAATGCAATGTGATGAGTTACAATAAAATGACGTATAGTAATGGGCTATAGCTCATTATTGTCTGAACATTACATTTTAAGTTTTAGTGATTTTAATTTAACATTATTTATTAGAATAACAAGACATTTTTTATCTGTTTAAACTGTTTTTAATCTTAATTATTAGATAACATATATAAATAATTGATGCATCCAAAGCAATTTCGCGAAAGCGTATTCAAGTACTAAGTCACTATTAAATTTAACTAAACCTTGGTTAAAAACTAATTTTTATATTTTTCAGAACTATCAAAAAGATCTCATAAGAAACTTATCAGAATCAATAAGTATGGAAACTAAAGAAAAAATACTTGATGTCACTGGTATATTAAAATTTAATTGATTACAAATTAACAATTGTTTATCAATTATTATTAGACTTATAAAGTATACTGTATATTATTGTGTTTATTAATTATTTTCATTAGTATGTATACCATAAAAACAAACAAATTTAATTTGTATAAAAAATAAACGCTATGTATAATAAAATTGCGATTTTGATCAAATTAAGAATTTGATGTAAACATATAAAAATTTTCAGTAAATTCAATTTGGCTATCATAAAATGTTTATTCTTTAAATAAAAAGTTTTTTCTTATTAGAAACTAAGTATATCTTCTAATCCTTGATCCAAATAATTTTTAAAAAAAGAAAAACATGTTATATGTTCATTTTTCACGGTGATATAATTAGTAAATATCTGCAATGCCTAGACCCTTAAAAGTATAATATATAACTTATAAAAGTTTTTTATTTTGATAAATTTAAAACAGTGCCAGAGACTAGTGTAAAACTAATGTCTAGCGAGGATGTGATAGTGAAATATAATATGTTGACATTTATGAAAAGAACATTCAAGATAAAGAATGAAGGATGGTAGAATGGAAGGTGACTACTAGAATGGACAAATATTTTGGAAGTAATAAAAATTATCAATATAAAGTGGAAAAAAAATAATATTATAACCAATTGTGTTTTCATTATCTGGTTTGTTTAAATTCATAGAAACAAATTTAAAAAAGTGGACAGTTAATCATTCTAGACGTTCCTTCTTTGTCTCTTTGATTCTTAGAGAAATTAGAGGTGGATTGTTCTTTTATATTATAAATAAGATTTGAAAAGAATTATTTTGAACAAAACTTAGTTATAGATACAATATACTGATAATATTATTTTTTCTAAACTTTCTTTATTTACTAAATAAAGTTTAACAGAAAAATAGATGTAAAAATGCAGATTCTAGAATTTTTTTTTGTAAAATATTTCCTAAATAAAGTAACAAGACAAAATTCTTTATTGAAAGCATACTATAATTGTGGTAAACTGACCATTTTTTCTACCCAAAATTATTTACACGTCTTGTAAAAAAAAGTACTCTCATCAGATATCATTATTCTTTAAAACACATTGAAGAATATTAAATCTCTCAAATTACTTACTAACACTAGTATTTCCAATATTTTCCATCTACAAAACTTTAAATTGTTTTATTGTGCAAGCTATATTACAATATGGTTCTATCCTTTGGATCATAAAACATAGTATAATATACTTGTAATTAGAATTAAGAGAGTCCAAAGTAAGTTCTCTGTTTATTGTCTTTTAAACAAACTGTTCATTCCCTGTCCCTTTCAAGACTATTACTATCTTATATTTATTAGGTCTTTCAAACCTAGAGTTTGAAAGAAACTTGAAGAATCTTTAGTTCCTCTAAAACTCAATTTTTTCTCTTGTCAACGATTATCAAATTTTGTAATGTACTACTTGTATTATTGGGGTTGCCCTTACCTTTATATTTTTAAATAAAATATATATAATTATAAATATTATATATATATTTACCTAGGAGTGAATACACTAAATAGGTACAATTTACCAACGATTACTTACCAAACAACTTACAAGTTTTAATTTGATAAACTATCAATAGTAGTCAATTTATTATAGTTAGGTTGAGTACTAGAAAATATAAATTATTGTATGCATCATACTACATTTTTAAGCGACTAAATAATGAATTATAGCCTCATACAGGCATAATTAAAAAAAAAAAAAACAAAATCAGTTTTATTTATTATACTTATTTTTAAATTTGTAATTCCAATAAAATATTAGTAGTTTCTAATTACAATATTCTTTTCTGGGCATGCTGAAAAAATAATGCATGTTTTTTAATTCTAAAATTGTTAAGTATTATTATTAGTTAATATTATTTATATTAATTTCACTTTATACTTGATAGTGTAACAAATATCAACTATTAAGTACACACAAATGAAAATTAATTATAAATTATTACAACTATACTTAAAATAATAATTTGTACTACGTTATACAACATAACCATAAATGTATGTATATTTGTTGTAAATATATATAAATATAATATGTTGTACATTTTATAAAGCAAAATGAACTATAATTATCTTAAAAATATAATTTATTTATATAAAATGATATACAAACATACACACACACATAAAAATGTATTTGTCTATATGTGTGGGCATATGTAAATTATTTTACAATAAAAACGATTACATAAGTTATATAGCTATTTATTTATAAGAAAAGTAAAATATATTTGTTCAAATTTAATAAAAACTAAATTATTTAAAAATCATAGGGAAACTAAATTACAAAATTATACTATTTATTTTGTCTTACTAAATTATTATTTGCTCAATTAAATTTTTATTAAAACTAAAATACCACTTAATTTAAATTATAATATATTCAATGTTAATACTATTAAGTTATTTACAATATACATATAAGTTTCATATACATAACATATTATATGAATAAAAAAATTAATAAATTATTATCCAGGAAGATTTGTAGATCAACATAAAAAAAACGTTAATATAGGAACTTAAAATATTTTATCTTGAAAAAAACCACAATAAAGTATATTTAATAAAACATGAATTTATCTTATTATAGAGATCAAGTGGGCCATGTATGTCATTTTAATATTAAACAAGTAATATTTAGTGATGTCTGGCAATGATGATTTGTTTGTTTGTATAATTTTTTTGATAATAAATAAAATATTAGACAGTAAAATTTAAAATACTTATATATAAACCATAATTAAAATAAAAATAATTTTTAAATTATAATATAATAATGTGTTTTCTAATTAGGTATTCTATTAACATAAAACAAATACAATATAAAAATAAGACATTTCTATTTCATAAATTTATATAACTCAATGAGAAAAAATACAATTAAATATTTTAGTAGGAAAATGAAATATCAAAATACATAAATATTACGTGATCTAGAATAAAAAAAATTTTGTTTTTTTAAAAACATCAAGTGTATTTTTTTTAAAAAACAACATAATTTCTAAACTAGGGAAGAATTTAAATAATTTTTACTTGGATAAAAAGATGTAAAAATATAATTTATTTACTTTATATCAACCTAATTTTACATTTGTTTCTTTATTTTCATATGTTTGTTATATTTGTCAATAACAATTAAATATTTACAACACAATAAAAATAAATGAATATATTAATCATCATAAGCTAGTTCAGCTTTAGCTTTAACTTTGCGTAATAGAGGTGGAAATTCATCAAGAGTATACCTGTATTTGAATACATGTCTTTGAGCTAAGCAGCTACAAAGTTGTTTAAAATGTCGAAGACAGGCTAATTTTTTAGGATCACATGAACATGATACTGCAGATACATACAGAGTGGTATTACATACCATACATTGTCTAAGGTCATCTACTTGATGTTCAAATTCAACAAAATCTGCTTCTGTGACACCCCAATCTAAAAGTGCTTTACGTTGAATTCTTTCAAACTTCACCATTTCATTCAAATCATTATAAACAAGTTCTGCTGCTTTAGGTGCCAAGTCATCGCAAGACTTTACCATATTAAATATAAGTTCATCGTGTGAAAATACACATATTCGTTTGAGAGAAGAATAATGATTAACACACTCACGACCTATCGATATCCAGTCAGCCGGAGCAAAATTTACAGCTTCTGCAAAATTATATCCTTGGTTAAATCCAGTATGGTAAGATCTCGGAAAAGTAACAACAAATTCTCCTGCATGTTGATCAGTTCGATAAATTGGAACATTTGCTTTCATTAAAATATTTGGATTCAGAATTGTAACCAATTGATGTAGAAGATCTGGTTGAGAATGAAATAATTCTGGAGTTGTCTGTTTCATAACTTCTTCAAATGCTTCTGCAGAACCCCCAGGAACTCCATACCATGTTTTTGGTTCACCCCAATGCAAATAGTTAATAGAATAGCTCCAGTGATCTTCATTGTGCCAACAAAATGTAGAAAAACACATTCCAACATACATCCATGGTACCTTCATACCAGATATATCAGCATTAATGAAACTAAGAACAGAATCTTTCAATATTGGTATATTATTTAAATTCCAACGATCTTCAATATAAGACTTATAAAAGGTATTGTCTTCATTTCCATAAAGTGCAAGACTTGTAGGAAATCCAGAACCATGATCCATAGTATGTAAATCTGCACCATATTCTGCTATTACTGTAGAATCAATAGATGAAACAATTTTCCAATACTCCTGTTCAACTTTATTTGTAGGTACAAGATGAACAGGCATATTAAAATATTTTGATTTAAATTGATCTGCCATTTCGCCAAATTGTTGAAGAGTATACTCACGCTGGGCTTGTTCAAAACCAAAAGCATCACTTGGTTTGATCACTTCATTAATCACACATCTGTGGCATCTCCATTCACCCTTAGGAACACTAGTTAATGGTATAATTAAACATTGCATATGGAAACTTAAGTCACATCCGTCACAAATTAAAATAGTCTCCTCTGATTTGCCACTACCACATTTTTGACAATAATACTTATCTAAATCATTTGTAGTTGCAACTGCAGGTTTACGATTTCTTTTAGATTTTTTTGATTCTTTTGTTTTCAAGTGTCCTATTCTACATTTGGAACTAAATCCAGCCATTTTAGGTCCAGCACCAAAAAATTGCAATTTTCTTAATTCTTTGTTTTCCATTAGATAAAATGGGTCCTTTATATAATCATCATTTTCGTTCTTGTCATCAGGACTAATTCTAGCTCGTTTGTTAGGTGAATTTGAGGTGGAAGAACATTCCTCTTTAGCATTTATAACATTCTCTCTTTTAATGGGATTATAATAAATTTCATCTTTTATTGTGACATGAAAAAGTGAAAATGGATTAAGCCATCTTTCATAATGACTTTTCAATATAGTACCAGAAGATTTTTCACATGTATAACCCATACGTTTAGCTACTTTACTCCATTTTTTTTCTGCACAAACTTCAATAAAACCACCTTCAAATTCTACTATTTTATAAAGTGAATATAAATCTACTGCTCTTTGTTCTAACACAGGTATTTTTATACGAATCCCTTGTAAATGCCAATATTTTGCAATTTTTTCCAAAAAATTTAGTTTAACTCTAGTACTTGCATCCAGTTCATTAAGCTTTTGTATACGAGGTGTAAACTTAAAATTATCAACGTCAACACAAAATGGAGGATGCCAATTAGATGGAGGTCTGATTTTACATATTCCAGTTTCTTGGGCTTTACTTCTAATTTTTGCAATATATTTTAGTGGATCTTTAAATTCTTCTGCAGTTGGTTCAAAAACTGGAGCTTCTGGTGGAACCTTAAAAACAAATTGTCCTTTTTCCATAAGGCTGCAGGGATCAATAAATTTTCCTTCGGGACACTCTTTTTCTTTTGGTTCGTCAATTTCTAATTTACATTTCACATCCCGTTTACCGCTCATTTTTTTTTATAAATATTTTAAAAAAATCACTTACTTTTACAACGAATTTACACTTTGTATTAAAACTTAGATAACTTTCAAATAAAACGCATTTAAACACACATGTATTAAATGTTAAAAATTGAAGTTAAAAAACAATATTAATGATCGCGTTTTAAATGGACGTCCATCTCATATATCTAAAATGTCACGTAGACCACACCAAACCACCACCACGGGTAAACCGTAATGATTCCAAAGGGGAAAACGTATCTTCAATGCTACTTGCGCTTTAATTTTCCATAAAAACTATTAATTATACTTGCTCATTGTCCTAATAAACTAGATAAAATTAATTCGGTGATCATTTAAAAGTATACATATGAAAATGAATAAGTATTGTACAGCCTTTTGTTTAAAAGTAGTAAATTTTAGTTTCACTATGGAATACAGAATACAGCCAACACACACACATACGCACACGCTAACACCAACACACACTAGAGACAGTAACAACTACACACTACCCAGGTATACAACAGGACACATTGTACATATACATTTAACATCAAACTCGTACTCGCACACATATGCAATGAACTACGAGTATAGCATACACTTTACACTATATACAGTACACACAGGCTTAAATGCTATGACTATAAGGTTCACTCGCTCACACCACTACCAACCATACAAAATACGGGAACAGAGAAATAAATATTCAGTACTCACGCACTCGCAATAATATCAACAAAACACTGAACTACTGAAGTAGTAACTATAAGAAATTAACTAACTTTAGGTATACTAATAAAATGGTATATACTATATACTATCAATACTATGTCCATTACTATTAATTACCTACTGTCATTGATTATAAATACTAGTACTACTACATATTGTAGTCTCTAACTATTATAGTTTATAATTAGTAAATATGCTAACAGGGCCGGATTGGGTAAATTTGGTCAACCGAGATATCAATATTTTACCGGCCCATATTTTATAGTTTTATCTTTTAAACGTATTTATAACTAAATTGTTTATAGTATTTCTATTAAATTTTATTTTAAAATACAATACAATTGGAGTGTACTATTATATCTTATTTATTTTATTATTTTTCAACACATTTCCTGTGTATTTTTCTACCGGCCCACCGAGATTTCTCGGTAACTCACCAGGTCAATCCGGGCCTGTATGCTAATAAGCAAAGTACAAACTACAAAACTAACTACTTACTATCTTTTTTTATAGTAAATTAGACATTAGACACGGGTGCATGAATATCTTATACTATTGCATAACACAGTATCCCTACAAGGCTACAACCAAATACCGATCATGGAACCAAATACCTGCTACCATTAGTTTAATACAATAATTGAAAATATAATAATAGTTGTAAATAATTAATGCCTTTAGGATCTACGAGGATAAAAAGTAAAAACTGAATAGGTAAGTTATAAATGTATAATTTAGTATGGCAGATGGCCAATGCGTCATACTTTTAGCTATTTTAGTTTTATAATATAAAATGATACATTATGTGGATTTTTTATTCGCCTAAAAGTTAGGATATCAATAAAGAATAAACAACAATTTGATATTGGTATCATCCAAATAAGACAATAGCGAATGGTCAATAGATATTTTAAAGGGTAACCATAATGCTATAACATTAATTTAGAAAACATCGACAATTCGGGTCATAATGATAACTCATATATCATATTGAATATTCGTAGCAATAGTCTTTAATTCGTAGTTACGAATCAGTCACAGAAAAATAATTTTGTGTATTTTTGTATTTATAATTTAAAATTGTTAATATAAAATATAACATTTTAATATATGTATATAATATTTTAATAGTTATTAGTTAATTAATATTAATAGATACAAGTTATAAAACATATTATTATTATTTTATTTTTCCTATTTGTTAAATATTTCGCATATTGTATTCGTATACCATGATAAAACGTTTTTACGTGTTAAATGTTATTCAAAGCTCGCACTAATGTGCAGTTTTAAAATTAAACGAGCTGTTGTAAATACATATTTAGTATATTAAGTATGTAATTTTTCTGTGATATTGTCAAACCTAATTTTAAAATAATTTATTTTAATCAAATGGATATTCATTTTTTCATTTAAACATTTGTTGTACCAACGCAAATAACAATTATTGTATAATATACCTATATAGTTAAATATAGTGTTACAATAAGACATTCAGACAGTGTAATTTATTAATTTGTGATTTCCTGAAAATTAGTTGCAATTTACTAAGTAATCATAATGAGTAGTCAATTATTTTGATCCATATGCACAAAAATAACACGTTGGGTAGTTTTATAAATAAATTTATATAGTAATCAAGGAGACAATTAATTTAGTATAATTTTTAATTTTAATATTGCTCAATTAAACTATTTTATCATTTATATTATATTTACAAGACCAACAGTGCTAGATTGGGTAAATTTGGCCCACTGAGATATCAGTATTTTACCGGCCCATATTTTATTATTTTATTTTTTAAATGTATATAATGCTAAATTGTTTATAGTATTTCTATCAAATTTTATTTCATAGTACAATACAATGGGGTGTAACATTAATATCTTATTTTTCTACTACATCATGGAAGAATGTCCAATACGCTGCATACAAGGTTGAATGGAACATCTCTATAAGGCCACAGCAGCAGCAACAAACTGGCTGATCAATTTGAACATTGGAATCTTATATCTACCTTACTATTTATTACTTCATAAGCTCCTATATTTAAATAATTCATACATTTATTTATACATACATACATTTATTTATTTTTATATTTATTTATCCATAGTGTTTGTTGTTGTTATCATTCATTTTGTTAGCGTTGGATATAAACCATACAATATATATATATTTTATTTTGCTATTATTTTTCAACCCATTTCTTATGTATTTTTTTATCGGCCCACCGAGATTTTCTGAGTAACTTGTCAGGCCAATTTGGACTTGAAGACCAATACAAAAAAAAATATATAAATTTATCAATCTTATTTTTAATAAACAGATGTTAAATTTAGATAAAATAAGTAACACAATTTTAAAAATAAATCAAAATATAAATACTATGTACACCTACGTAAAATATTGATGCTAAGATATCTGCTAATTATGATAAATTAATTTTAAAAATATCTGAAAATTGTCCAATATAATTTTTTTAATATTTTTTATGAAATCATGGTGAATAATCATGACATTTACAATTATTATTTTGTCATGTTCCTACTATACTTTAATTAGAAAGTATTATTTAGTAAATATTAAAATTATTCCCTAATACTCATTAATGATTAATTCTTTAATTGATTATTTTTTTTTTAATTATTTTAATAATTGTTAAGTAATATAATATATTATTAAAAAACAGTGTTAAAATAATGATAATAAATAATAATAAAAATACGGATAACAGTTTAACAAAACAGCTGTTTTTATGTAATGAATATCATTGCAAATAAGTAATTCTCTAATTATCTTAAAATAGGAAAACATATTTTAATTCCTATAAACTAAAAATATTGAATAAATAATTAATCTAAAACTAAATTCAAATAAAAACTAAATTAATATTTTGTTACACTCATTTATTCATTTATGCAATTTTGAATAACCTGAAAATTATCAGTAGCCATCTTGAACAAAGCGTTTACACACAAACACAAACGATGGTAATATACAGTACCTCAGTAGTAGTGAAATTTGTATTTTGTATGATAATAATTGTAATTTTTTGTTAACTTTTTAGTCTAAAATTGTGAGAATTTTTAAATCGTACGTAATTTAAATAATGTTATGTTAATATTTTTATTGAAATGTTTTCTTAGTTATGGCTGCTTCTAGAAAACTTCAAGGTAAATATAAATTTGCGCATGTATGAAAATTGTAGACGTCTATACTTAAAAAGGACAATTGTTAATAATTGGTATAATTAATAACGATATTATGAGTAAAACTCTTATTTGATAATCATTAATTGTTCAATTGTAATTTAAAATTATTATTTTTAATCAAATATTTCTATAATAAAAATACTGTTTATATCTTGAACTGAAATTTGAAAAGAAAAGTTTTATATTTATATTAGGCATATTTTATTAAGACATTAAATTAAAAAAACAAATTTCACTTCAAGTGTATTTGTATTTTTGGTACAAACCATGGCCATTCCATTCTTGTTGATATATGCACATTTCAAAATTCAATGATTATACAATTGTGCAAATATAAATTTGCAGAAATGATTAGTTTTTGAGTTATTGTAATTTAAATATTAAATTATGATTATTCGACAGAATTATAGAAGGAATATTATACAGTATTAATCTCATACCTTGAAAGTTGTTTTGTTGCTGTTAATGTAATATATTTATTAATTCTTAATACATATTCATATTTTCTGTATTCTAACGTGGTTTTGCATAATAAATCAATTCTTATAAAAATTTCTATTAAATTGTAGTATTATATTATTATATTGGTGATTATATATAATTTATATAAATTCATATTTCTATTCAAATATGATTAAAATAGTTCAAGTGAATTATATATTCAAAACTAGATATTATATCTATACACAACCCAAATTAGGTATACCATATATATATTAGTACAACAGATATAAAAATATAAATATGATTTGCTATAGTAGTATAAAACAATAATTTTAATAACTCCAAAATCAAAAGTTATTAAATTAATTTTCTTGCCTCTAACTTATTAAAATACATGTTTTTTTTCTAAAGTAATTTTCATGCTATATTAGATATGTTCCATATTTTTTAGTTTTTGATTACTTACAGATAACTTTTTTTATACATAATTTTTAGGTGAAATTGACCGGTGCCTTAAAAAAGTTACCGAGGGTGTAGAAACATTTGAAGATATTTGGCAAAAAGTACATAATGCTACAAATAGTAATCAAAAAGAAAAATATGAAGCTGACCTCAAAAAAGAAATTAAGAAATTGCAAAGGTTACGCGATCAAATCAAAAGCTGGATTGCGTCCGCGGAAATTAAGGATAAAAGTGCATTACTTGATTACCGCAAACTTATAGAAACAGTTAGTAAATTTTGTCAATATTTAATATAATTTTAAAATATTTTATCACGGCTCATTTTTTCTTTTAATTTTTAGCAAATGGAAAGGTTTAAAGTAGTCGAACGAGAAACAAAGACTAAAGCTTATTCTAAAGAAGGGTTAGGTGCTGCCCAAAAATTAGATCCTGCTCAAAAAGAAAAAGAAGAAATAAGTGCATGGTTAACACAATCAATTGAGTCACTCAATATTCAAGTAATTATTGAATTTGTTAAATAAATTATTTTTTTTAGTGACAATATAAATATATTATAAATTATAATACTAAATGAGTATTACATCACTGATTTAGATATATTTATTAATATTTAATTTTTATATTTATTGTAAGAAATAATTTAATGATAATAAAATTCTTCTCTATAAATTTAATGAAACTTAATAATTATTTAATTCTGTGAATAATAGATAGATCAATATGAATGTGAAATGGAATCGTTACTTGTTGGGAAAAAAAAACGGTTGGACAAGGACAAGCAAGAAAAACTAGATGAACTAAAAGCAAGAGTAGAACGACATAGGTTCCATATACGAAAATTAGAGACTGTTTTAAGAATGTTAGATAATATGTCAGTGGAAGTTAAAAAGGTATTAAAATTAATTAATAGATGTACAGATGTAACTAGAGCGGGATTGGGAGGACTTAGCCCTATCTAATACTTTTTTAGCCCTCCCTAAAGTATTTTGCTATTTTGTGTGATTATTTTAAATGGCATATATATTAGGCTAATGACCTTACTAAAATTGCCTAGTTACGTCTATGCATAGTTGCTATGAAACATTTTATCTTATTTATATTTTTCGGGTAAATCCGATGACTTTTTTAAACTAGGCAATAATTATATTATATTGACTTATAGATACGTTCTATAAAAGATGACGTAGAATATTATATTGAAGCTTCTCACGAAGAAGATTTTATGCATAATGATGATTTGTATGATGATATAATAGGGTTGGCTGAACTTGAACTAGGAGTTTCTGCAAATAATTCTACTGAAGCCAATGGTAATTTTCATTATTTTATTTGATATAATAATAACTTTAAAATATCTTAAATTTAAATGTTGATAAATACTAAATACTCATTGACTCTTATGACGCTTCATTGTTTGGATTTTTTGATTTCCCTTTCACTTACTCTTTCCTTATCTTTCAACTATTTAATGTCTGCTACCAAAGTGCTCAACTCAATCTTTTACATCTTTTTGACTCCTACCAATCAACTTTATCACATCTAACCATCTCTTAAGTCGTCGTCTTCTCTTCTATATATATATATATATATATATACTTTTAATTGTATTGTTTTTGTGTTTTCTTAAATTAAAATATAATATATATAATGCATTTTAATTAAATAGTAAGTATTAATATATTAATAGGAACTCCCACTAGCCAATCTGCAAGTGTCACTGGTTCTTGTCCATCATCTCCTGCTCCAATGTCAAACAATCATTCTATTGAAGAGCCTGTTTTAGTAGCTGTAATTACAACTTCTACACCTATATCAACGACTGCTGTTGCTACAATTAGTGAATCAATTTCAACAATCTCTACAATATCTACAGTTGTGGCTACTACAACGTCTACTTCTATTGTAACAGCACCAGTTCGTAAAAAAAAAGAAGAAATAACTAAAGTATATCATTATTAAAATTAAAATTAAAAATCATTAATTCATTAATATAACTATATAATTTAGAATGCAATTAAACCAACACCCGTGAAAGCAACCTCTTCAAATAGTGTTAATTCAACTGTTAACAATAAAGGTCCAACAATAGCTGCTGTTGTTAAATCATCTGTTAGCAATCATACAACCATTACATCCAGTATATCTACTGTGTCTCAATCTTTAACTACTCAAACTAGTACTAGTACTGTAGGTAATTTTGCTACTGTAGCAGCTTTAAATCTTCATAATAAGAATACACGTAAGTTTTTCTATCTTTATATTATATTTAAATAAAAATTATTATTTAATTAAAAATTTAACCACTATGTTTTTACTATTGTAAATATTATATATTCAATCTTATATTATAACATCTGCTTATTAATTATTTATAACTATACTAATTATTATGATAGAAATTAGAAGTCCGTATTATATATTCTTAGTAAAATATTAAGACCATTTATAAATTGTTAAATGTTTTCATGGATGCCTTAATCTATGTTTTTTCTATCTTCAGTTATAAATTGAATTTCAGGCCCATTGTTTGTCCTATTTTTAAAGTTCAAAGGTCTGGTTAAAAAAAACTTATACTTTATAGTTAGTTTAATACTTAAAATAATTGCTAAAAAAAATATGGAAATTTTTGATGTTATTCATTATTTTAATTAATCTAGTTTATTTTAAATTTCTAATTAATATTAATTTGATTTTTTTCTTTTAATTAATTTACACATTTATTTGATGTAGGTATATAAATAAATGGTTAAATCTTAATATTATATTTATTTACATTATAATTGTATTTTCTTTTTATCTTTACATAGAATCACATTCTGTTGAAAGTACATCTGTTGTTACATCAATAACAACATCTCCATCATCTTACCATACAATAAATATTTCTACTGCCCAAATTATTGTGAATAATTCTGATAGTGTTAATTGTGTATCTACAACACCTTCATCACTTAGTTCGACAACTTCACCAGTACAAGCTGATTCTCATACAACTCTATCATCACTTAAGACTATGGCACAAAAAGCAATTGATCAAGCTGGAATTGATGTATCACAACAACCTACTGATACTAGAAGTAATTACGAAAATTTCTATAAAAACATAATTATTAATTTTAATAATTTATATTTTATTTTATATAATTGAAATTGTATTGTATAAAAATAGTTCACTATGAATATAAGATTTATAGAAAATTGATACTAAATCACTAATATTAAAGGCAACTTTTTTTTATATTTGAGAAAAATATCTTTATTGTAACGTACACATTTTTCTCATATCATATACAAAAAAAAAGGTCATCACATATTTTTATATATGGTATTGAGGGTCAGGTTTTTAATATTTTTTTCTTACTGTAGTCAGGGGGCACTTGAAATCACATTTTTTGTCCTTACGGCTTTAGTGTTGTACTCAAAACATCAATGTTTTATGCTTACCTCTAATGTAGATTGCACTAAATATTTGATTTTCATTCATTTTTAAATCAAATATATTTATAGTTATTTTATAATTAAATTATTTAAAAATTTTAGTACTTAATTATATATATAATATGTTTATGCAACACTAGAGAGGGCAAGCTGCTTAAAAATCTGTCTGTAAATATATTAACTTTTTGGAATTTATCATTCTATAAAGTTTTAATAGTTGTATAAAATAAAAATATTATTATAATATTTTTATAAAATAAAAAGGCATTGCATAAATATTCTATTTTATTGATAACTATGGTTACCAATCTTACCACTTACCACATATATCCATAGTAGGTATTCTTATTTAAATTTTTTATTCTGGCTTTTCACAATTTATACAATGTTCACCGGCAACTTTAAAAATTGATGAAATAGTTGATCAATAATCATGAATCATATGTCTTATCATCAATTTAATTGTAAACCAATCTATAAAAAGTTACAGATTCAAAATTGAACTTGTATTTTTCAAATCCATTAACTGACAATGTACAGTTAACTTTATTGAGGGGCGTTTTAAGCCATACTTTGATTTATTTACATTTCTGTTCTATAACCCACTACTGGTCATTTATTTAACCCGCCCTTAACATATTGCTCACTTGTACTTGTTAACTAAATAGTTTATTTTGATAATAAGGGATTACCAAATTTAACATTTGGAAGAAATTTCTAATTTTTAACTTCAGTTTAAAATAAAATATTATAATAATAGAATGGATATAAAATAAAATAGAAAGAATAGTATCAATGAATATAGTTGTATCTCTGTGAAGATATCTTAATAAAAATATTTCAATATTAAATAACTGTACATTAATTCAATACTCTATGCTTTAAAACTAAATAAACAATTTAATAATGTTTTTATTATATCATATAAATATATTTACTTAATTTCTATAGTATTCATTTGGATTTTATTTTTTAAAGGTTTAAGTTCAAATATAGTTCAAAATTCAAGTAATCATCTAAATATACAGCAACAACAACCACATCAACCACCTCTTTTATTTGAAGCTAATATTTCTCCTTTATTAGGAGTAGCACCATTAGGTCCAGTTCCACTTTCTAAGGACCATCAATTTCAATTTACAATGCTTGAATCTGCATTTGTACATTTACCTCATCCATCAGATTCAGAACGAATTAAATTATACTTGCCGCGAAATCCATGTTCAACGCCTCATTATTATAATCAAGTAATATACTTATTTACTTTTTTTAATGTTTATTACAATGCAACATAATATATTGTATAAATAATAAAACGTTTATTTATATTTTATTGTAAAAAATATTATGTTTTAAGGGACCTCTTCCCCATTCTGACAGTTTAGAATTTTTTCAAAGGCTGTCAACGGAAAGCCTTTTTTTTATATTCTATTATATGGAAGGATCTAAAGCACAGTACTTGGCAGCTAAGGCGTTAAAGAAACAAAGCTGGAGGTTTCATACAAAATATATGATGTGGTTTCAACGACATGAAGAACCCAAGTTAATTAATGAAGAATATGAACAGGTATGTCAATAAGTACAATATAATTAATATTATGTGTGTGTATATATATATATGTATGTATATATTGATTAAAAATTATTATTAATTTAATTAGGGCACATACATATATTTTGATTATGAGAAATGGGGTCAGCGAAAAAAAGAAGGCTTCACGTTCGAGTATAAATATCTGGAAGATAGAGAATTAAATTAAAATGTGCATTTCACATAGTCCTACACTAAAAAATAATAATACTTACAATATATTCCATGTATATATAAGGATTATTTTTGTCCTTCAATCATGTGATATATGATGTGCAAATTTAGAGAAAAGGAATTTGGAGTGTACCAATTTTTTTTAAGTTTGAAAAACCCTTTAATTTAGTCTTTGTGTGTATATTACATATTAACCAAAATGATGTACATATTAATGGACTGCTTTAAATAATTTTTCCTAAATTATTTGTTCTTCAACCAAGAAGTACTAGAATTAATATCGCATTGCATTATTCCTCGAAAAATGTTAACATTTTTTCTTTTTTTAAGTTATTTTTTTCAAATATAATATTCATACAAATAATATTATTATTAATGACATAGTTTAATATTAGTGTTTTTTCTGTATTGTACTTTTTGTGTCTACCTCAGATTTTTGGGAAATTGTTATTAAATCTGTGATGCCAACAATTTAATTTTCTTTAATGTCATTCAAAAATTATGTATATTGTATAATTGTTAATTTCTGTTTATTATAATTAGTTTTTACTTCTACACAAATATTATTTAAGTATAAAAAATAATAAATTTACTTCTGTTAGATACATACATTCTTAATTTATTTTAAAAATAACTATTTCTTTTCTTTTTAGTAATGAAATTTATATACTTTTATACAAAATCAACAGTTATAATTAAGTTTAAATTTTTTTTAAGTGTATTAGATAATTTTTGAATGACTTATATAATAAATTTTACCCTAGTCGATAAAAATGTAAAAACTTACATTATTGGTTGTAATTTATAATTTTTCTCATAATAAATAGAAAAACTATCAAGTATGTATACAAAATTGCCCATGTTGTACTTAAAAAATTAATTCATTTTAGAACAAAATTATTAGCGAATATTTTTATAATTTGTATAATAGTAATAGCATTCAATAATTTACAAAAAAAAAATAGAAATTGTATTTACTACTATTTAATGAGTCTTTCAAAAAATCTAATAAATGTATTTCATAATAATAGTTTTTAAGTATTTTTACGATTTATAATTCATTGGTATGCGCATTATTTTAAAATTTTATACTCTTATTTATATCTAGGCCAACAATCCTCAACATATTCAGTGTAACATTATTATTATAAACCAGGAAAGTATTAAATTAGGTTACTTTTCCTCTTGTGATTTATCTTAGGGATAATATGATAAATGTTTTTATTATTATTATTATTATAATTATTATTATTGTTGTTGGTTGTTATATTGAGCTAAGATGATTATGTTTGAACGAGCATTAAAAGTTGGTTTTATTTAAAGCCAATCAAATGAAAGATAGATGTACAAAAAGTAAACTATTTAATTAAAAAATTATGTAATAAAACTGTTTTGATAATAATTTTATAAATTTTGTTTTTATGGAACTATTAATTTCAAATAGTCAATGTTAAGTTAATAATAAATACCAAATTTAAAATATATATTATTTAAACATATATTTTTTATAATAGGCTAAAATAAAAACAATTTTATTCTAACATTATCCTTTATAAATTAATGCTAGATAAAATAATAATAACATTGTACTGTTTGTGTTCATAAGTTTTCCAATAAATATTTTAAGCACACAAAATTTAATTTTAAACTATTATTTAATATTTATTATTTTACTTAGATATATAATAAATTTGTATTTGAAAATTGGATAGGACAGTAGGATATGTCAAATTATATTGAGAAGTTGTAACATGTTGATATTATTTAATAATAAATTGTTTTTAAAAAATATTTTTAATGACATCTATGATATTTACATATAAAATGTAAGAATTTGCGACCAATATTTAGTTGAAAAAATAATATATATGTATGGTTTATCTAATATATTGTCATAATTTTAAAATAAAAAAAAATAAAGTGCAGGTTTCAGAGTTAAATTTATCAAAATTTCAGATATCTTGGATTTGGTAATGCTGCCAGTGTTTTACTAGCTTTACTGCTTTTGCCTATTCCAAGCTTAGGTAGTCCACGATTTAATCCTTCTAACAACATACATGCTTTACAAATATCTTGACTTGATACAAATCCACATTTATTACAAATTCTTCTCTCTGGCATTTTTATATTTTCTTTTATGCACATTGTTTCACCTTTAAAACAAAATTAATATTATATGCATATAATTAATTGACAAATTGATTAATACCAGAATGTATAATGTCCATAATAGATGATGGTTTTAATCTTTCTAAATCTTTCAAAAATGTTCTTGCATATCCTCTGTATGCATTTGGAGCAAAAACACATTCAGTTGAAAAATAATTCAGTTTCTTGAAATATGCATACATTACTATTTCCTTTTCATAAGTATATTTTAATGGTTTACATCGGGGAATAGCTCCTTCTGTTATCTTACATAATATACACAATACATTTTTATAATGGATATATATTTATATAATGTTGATATAAGTTTAAGAAAACAAAAAGATAAAATATATAATGTAGATTTTTGTCAAAAAGTTGTATTCTACTATTATTAATACTTACAGTTATTATATTTACACATCGTTGTAATCTGGCCACATCACCACGTAAAATGTTCATGATCACAGTCTCAGCAATATCATCAGCATTATGACCAGTAGCAATACAGTCAACATTTAATAACATTGCACCTCTATCTAATGCTTGTCTTCTAAATACACCACAAAAAGTACAATTATTTTTACGTCCAACTTCGGCAACAATTTTGTCCATTGACCATCCATATAACTGCTCATATGATAATATTTTCAAAGGCATTTGATATTCATCTTTATTTTCTAAGACAGTTTTCAAGCTATCATCTCTATAACCTGTAAACATGTAAATTTATTTTTTTTTTTTATATTATATATTTATATATAGTATATATACCCAGCCTATGTACTAGGTGTAACGACTGCTATACCTTTAATGATATATTGTTAAGGGTGGGTGTAGAACCAAGGTAAATTATTTAAGAACTTTGTTATGGAAATGAATAGAATTAAATTATTATACTATTAACTATAACTAATAAGTAATAACTATAATAATACTTATAATATAAATATTTATTGTTATCAAAAAAGAGATTCAATGAAGTACAACAAAATTCAGAATGTTTACCAAAGGATGCATTTAATGTTTTTTTTAAATTATATAAGTTTGTGAAAGCTGAAATGACATAAAAAGAATATTTAGAATTTTGCACATATTTAGATATGTTGGAAGGTTGTAAAATATTGCCCACCGTACTTTATGAGAGTAAATTAAAATTCTGAATATTCTGACTCTGACATATTTTTGGAGGATACCGAAAAGTCTGTAACAAATAATAGGGGAATAACTTGTATACAAAGTTAAAATGATAATTCCAGTTTAACCACCATATTTATAGAATATTATATTTAAGTAAGATATAAATACTATAGTTATAGTATATTGTTATTGTATATCTATAATACATTTTTAAACTTTATTCAATTTATATATTTTTAAATCTAAAAACTTAATTATTGTGTTCTAGGTTATTGTAGTAGTACTCATGGTTCTTAAGTCATTATTTCTATCCTTGTACACAATATTGAAAATATCTATTATATTACCTGTTGGAAGTGTGATAAATACAATCAGGGGGTGTTATTTTAACGCCCAAAACAACTTCCTGTCTACACCACTGAAAACATATGATTATCAACTAACTTGTCATTTTGAACCTTTGTTTAACACAATGGAATTATGGAATTAATGGAATTAACTATGAAACTTGTATTAAAATAAGATAATCTACTAACATAGTATAGTATCCCCTTAAAATTGTTTTATCATGAAATAAGTATTTAATTTATAATATTACCTGTTATTCCTTCATCTATAGATAATAATTCCAATTTTAATTCATAATTATAACGTTCATTTAGTGTCTTAAGAACTTGTGCTAATACAGTGGAGTCTTTTCCACCAGAAGCAGCAATTGCTACAACATCACCCTTTTTGAATAATTTGCCATTTATAATAGTGCTATGTATTTCAAGTTCAAATGCCCAAAAAAAACATTCTTTACATAATGTATCTCCAGTTTTTGGACGCTAAATAAAAACAAATAAACATTAAATTTAAAAATATATATAATATTTTGAATTTATTTATTTAATAACACCTAATCAGACAATTTTTTTCAAATACAGACAAAGAATACATGTATAATAACACAGTATAAAATCAGTATAAAGATTATTTATTCTTAGAAAAATTGATCAGGGATAAACTTATTGAATCTCCTTAGCATTCTGTATAGGGTATGATTATAACCATATATAGTGTGATGGCGAAGAAGATGGAAAAGGAAGTGATTTCTATTGTTGTGGGTGGAAACTTTGAAGGATATTGTAAATAAGAGATCAGGTGAGTCAAGGAGCCGTTAAGGAGAGATTTTATAAAGGAATTGTCAGCATCAATTTGGTAAGAAGCTAAGGATGATGTTGAAGGGTGGAGAAATACAAGTTTGTTGTAATGCTTTAAATAAATCCTAAAACTATAATATTGTTTAAAAGGAAAAAGTAGTTGCGTAATAAATACGTAATAAGTAACTAGGTTTTTAATAATGGAGATGCGGTTGACTAGAGCTGTCAAAGGAATAGTAGTGTGAGATAGGAGAAAATTTACAGAAGAAAAACATAATGTAACATTTGCAAGTATTAAGGGAAAGGTTCAGTTGTTTACCCCAGCCAGATAAGTTATCGAGATTAGTTTGTAGGAGGTGTAAGTCAGTAGGAGGTTAATATTGAGGAATAGTTTGATGTCATCAGCAAATTGAAGTACTTTAGCTTCTTTTTTAGTGTCACAGGAGCAGGGAGAAAATCAGAGCAAAAAAATGAAGTTTGATGGGAGATTGTATGAATAACTTTTGGTGGAATTAGTAATGGCATTAAGTGAGGGGAGATGTTCAGGGGTTTAAAAACTGAAGAAAAGAATTTAGAAAAGAGATTATCTTTGCTCAATTGAGAGCTTTATACTCATAACAGAGATGCACAAAGTCGGGAATTTGAGAGTGCTGTTTATGATCTTTGGTGAATTTCCAGAATTGAGGGTTAGTGGAGAGAAAGAGCTCAGTGTCATTAATGTAAGAACAATAAATTTTGAGTGATAGATGCTTGTATTTAGCCCAAAGCTGAGAAAAAAATTAAGTAATCCAAGGGTAAATTTTACTGTTTATAAATTTAAAAGCATTTTTTTAAAATTAATTAGACATTTAAGGTAAGAGGATACCTAACATGGGAATTTTGAAAAAAATTTAAGATATAAAATTATGAATAGAATTGAGTAAGGTGTTGTTGAAAATTGTGGCTGCATCATCAATGGAGTATAATGAAAACATAGCTTCCCAATTAAAAGAGTTGAAGATGTAGGTAAATAAACCAATTTTACTTATAATAATTAATTAATTTGTAAACAAAAAATTGATATTTTTTGACTAACTAATTGTTGAGTATTAATCAAATGATAATTGCTTTTTTAAAAAAAAAAGTATAATCAATTATAAATAAATTAAATAAATGATTAATTAGTAAACAAAACCTACTTGTTTTACTCATATGATCGACATATTAAATTGTTTTATACAAAATAAATTATTCACTATATTTATTATTTTAATAAAATACAATTGAATTTAAAGATTTTAATTATAAAGGTACTTATAAGATTAATTATAAGGATACCTATATAGTTTTATATTATAATTAAACATGTGTACCTTAAGTACTGCATTTTCTCCACATTTTGCTGAACATAATATAGGCATTATAATTTTTAAAAATTATTGTATTTTTAAAAAAATTACTCTTTTTTTTATTTGTGAACATAAATAATATTACTAACTAACTTGATTCTATACCATAAGTAGTCAATAGTATTTGTAGGAAAAAACAATTATAGAATACTATGCAGTTAAAATAAGCAAATTATGCCAATTCTTAAGTTTTCTTGCGTTTTCTGTACAATACAGTGTGTATAAGTATTAAATTAAATATTCTACGTGTAATCACTAAGCAAAGGCTCATTAATTTAACAATTAACAATTTATTGTTAACGAGTTTATAATTAACTACTTATAACCTATTGTACTTTTTAATTTTTTATTATAATCATTAATTATATATATTTAAAAAAAACTAGAAGGCATTAAACGTGCATGAAGTTAGCAGACCAAATGTGAGTGATAAGAAAAATGTATGTTAAAATGCATTTCGACCATTTTTCAGGGGCAGCATATAATTTAAATTCATAAATACCAAGTAGTATACTATAGTACTACACTAGATAGCACTACAATTTCTATAAAACTCAAACGAATTTACCTATATAATTGTGCGTGGCTGGTGGTTAAATAAAGAAAGTGAATGCCGCAACATTAAAAAATACTCGACGCGCCAGAGGTCTTTCTTAAAGTTGGCGACGCATATTATTTCTGTGTTTAGATTATTATAATAATTAGTCAGTGTATTTTGTACCATAGATTAAGAGTGGCATACAATAAGACCAAATACTATAAACGATATCATAGATCTTACTATCGTAAGAATAGTCTTATTCTATGGACTTGGCTTGTGCCTAGTACAGTTTTACTTCTCTATTCCTGTATTCCTGTGAGTCTAACAATAAATGTCGATTATACAAAATTAGCAAATAGTTTAATGTAATTATAATTTATTTCATTATTTGTAATGTAATATTTGTACTTTGTTTAATGTAATACATAATAATAAATAATGTATATTACTATTTAATTATTTATTTATTATTATTATATTACAATAGCATAAATCATAATAAGAGATGGGCCGATTCCTGTAAAACAATCAGTTCCGGTTCTTCTGTTCCAAAAATTATTAGTTCTCCATACTATAGTACCGATACCAATTCTTTTTACAAACAACCACTATCATTAATACTATTTTTCATAAAATGTTAGACGCAAATTCTGTGAGATGGCAAATTATTTTTAAGACCACATACATCCTGCCACAATTTATTTCTTATATTATCCTTTGTAAATTTGTATAAACCTAGCAAATTAATTTTCTTATACCTATTACTTGCGTAATGATATATTCGAATCCTTCATATATCCTGTTTTACAGATAAAATATTTGTAAGTTATTATAATTATTAATTAATTAATTAATATTTTTATTTTAAATAATAGGTACATAATAAATAACAATAAAGTTTTATTTTTTAATTTTTTATCAATGACAAATGTAAAAAACTGTAACCATCATTTTTCATTGATACAATAATTTTAATATCGTACTATTGTAAAAAAATTACGAGTCCACAAGCATGTAATATAATAGGAACAGACAATGTAAGCAAATTTATCAGCTGCTTAATTGTCGTTTATATATGCCATCATGAACCGTTTTTATTACATTACCAACATGTATTGCCATAGAATATTCAATATACGGACGCCAGTGCTGGAGTATTGTTATCTATCTCGATGATGATATCATAATTAATAAACATATGAATAACTAGATGATATAAATGATAAGAAATCATTCATTAGTTTTTAGTTACACGTCATTATTACAAGTCTATACTTTTTTAAGTATTAACTTAATATTATTTTTGTATAAGTATTAAACTACTATTGCTATTTGCTTACACAGTCCAACAGTTGGAAGAGTGTAGTGTCTACTTGTTTAATATAAAAAAACATATAGAAAAACAAAATTATTTTAATTGAATTGTTAGATTTTCAATATTATGTGATTGCATTTTCAGACTAAATACTAAAGATATTTAGATTAAAAACAAAATGGGAACTACAAATAGTACTCCTATCCCAGGTGGAGGAACAGAAGGATATCATGTTTTAAAAGTAATATAATAATTTTAATAGATATAGTATATAATTGAAAAATTTATGAATAGATTATATTGTAATTGTAATGTAGGTTCAAGAAAATTCCCCTGGCCAAGCAGCAGGCCTAGAAGCTTTTTTTGACTTTATTTTAGCTATTAATAGTACAAGACTTGTAAGTATTGTTTATGTACAAATTAGTTATACTTATATTAATTAGTAAAATATTGTTTTAATTTTTAATGATTAATTAATTAATTTATAGTTTTATTATGTTAAAATCATGTTATTATAAGTTGTATAAAATTAAATAAATAGGAATAGTTTTTTTTTTTATAAAAATAATTTTATTAAATTTCATATTTGTGAAGTTTACACCACAAGTTTAAATTACATTTGTAAATATTCAAATTAAATTTCAAATCCCTATGATCAAAATTCAGGGAATTATAATTGCTTGATAAAAATTGTCAGTCACGATTTTTAAAATATTTATTAAATAGATTAATTAATATATGAGTAGTTTTTATAAAAATTTCAAACCGTTAAATCTAAAATTGCAATTAATATTAAACATTTTTGGAAAAAATTCAAAGATATATTATACAAAAAATCAACCAATCTTTATAAAATTTTACTAAACGTAAATATTACCTATGTTAGAACTCAAAAAAATTTCAAATCCTTACGATTAAAACTCAATTAGTAATCAAGAAATAAAAAAATGTTAAATAACGGTAACCGTAATTTTGCCGATTTTTCGGTTCTTAAATAAAAACTTTTGGAAAATTCAATAAATGAGATAAATTAAGTACCAACTACATGAAATTTGGTATGGAAAGGGTACCCTATTTGTGGTAATCGGACCATTATTTCTACCTGAAAAAATGTCAGTCACCATTTTCAAAATATTTTGTAAAAATAATAAGTAGTTTATGGTTAGGCTTCAATAAAATTTTCAAACCAATAAACTCAAAATTTTAGGTAATATTAAACTTTTTTTAAAAAAAAGTCCAAAGCTCTTTATTTAACCTAAAAATTAACCAATCTGTTTAAAGTTTTTATTACAAGTAAATATTACCTATGTTATAGTACTCAAAAAAATTTTCAAGTCCCTACGATCAAAACTCAATTAGTTATTACAAAATAAAAAATAAAATATTACGGAAATCGTAATTTTGACATTTTTTGGTAGTTTTTCTTTTACGAAAATTTTTTTGAGAAATTCGAAAAATAAGCTGTCTAAAGTACCGAGGTAGTACAATTTGCTACCGAAAGGAAACCCTACTTTTGGTAGTAGAACCATTATTTCTACCCAAAAAAATGTTTTCATTACATAAAAAAAAAACATCTTTGTAGAAACAATACATTCCTTGCTCTGCTTAAAATTTAAAATTTTATAATTTTTTCTTGTATAAATTATGTGAGTTAATTTTTTTATTAACTTCACAAACTTTAGTCTGTTAATATAATTATAATATTAAACATATACAGTTTCCATTTGCTTATTTGGACGGTTCTCGGCAGATACCTTGAGACACCAAAGAGCTTAGCCAGTAATTTTTATAATATTGATAACTGTTTAAAGATCAAAGAAAATAAGTGTACATATTATACTTATACAAACATTTTGTCATTGTATCATTGCATTGAGTTTTACATAAAATGCCCTCATAGTTTCATCTGTATGCATTTTACATAGTCCTATGTTCTGTTTAAAATTAATAACTTGTAATTATTAAATATGAATTACAAGTTATTAATTTTAATATGAAATTTATTTATATAGTATTATTTAAGTACACAATATTATTTTATACAATTTAAATTAACATATTTATATTATTTCCATACTATTTTTTTAAGGATAAAGACAATGATACACTTAAAGAAATGTTAAAGAATGGAGATAGTAATGAAATTATTCTAGCTGTATATAGTAGCAAAACACAAATAGTAAGAGATGTCAAAATTATACCAAACAGTAACTGGGGTGGTCAAGGTTTATTGGGTGTGAGCATACGGTTCTGTTCTTTTGCTGGTGCCAATGAAAATGTTTGGCATATTCTTGTTAGTAAAACAATTAATATTATTAATAAACTTCTCTATTTATATTTAATTAAAAATGTTTAGGAAGTTCATCCAAATTCACCTGCTGACAAAGCTGGACTAAAATCGCATGTAGATTATATAATTGGTTCTGATTCTATAATGCATGAAAGTGAAGATTTGTTTATGTTAATTGAATCACACGAAGGAAGACCATTAAAATTATATGTTTATAATGTTGAATTAGATACTTGTAGAGAAGTTTCAATTACACCAGATTCTGCTTGGCCTGGTGAAGGAAGGTAATTTTGATTTAATTGTTTTTTTTTAGTTTAATCCAATGAACCTTTAATCAATTTAACATTTTAATCACAATTTATAGTTAGTTTTATTTTTAAAATAATTATAGTTACATATTAATGGATATCGTAATTTTTTTTTTATCTTTATGTAAAATATATGAAAATCTTATGTAAAATCCATAAGCACAACTGGCTTATAACAGTGTGGCATGGAGAGGTATAGTGGAAACAAAATTATTGGAGAAAAGGCTTTATATAAAAAAAGAAAATAATAATATTACTATTTAAAGATAAATATGTTATTGAAAATTTCCAACTGTATTGTCAATTATGAAGGATGTATTGTTATTATTAGAATATGCTGTATTAAAAAAGACAATTAACACGATTTAGAAATGTATATAATTATATATATTAATACAGAAAAAATAATATATTATAATATTGTTTTTGTGTATAATTTTATAATTTGTATTTATGCAATTTAATTATATATTAATTTTAATTCTCTATATAGTTTGGGTTGTGGAATAGGTTATGGATACCTTCATAGAATACCTGTTAGACAAGTGTCAGTAAATAAGGATATCCCAGCACCACCTATTATAAAACCAGCAGTTGTTAATAATGTTATGGTAAGTTAGATAAATACAAATTATAAATAATATATATTTTTGCAACTATTAATGTATTATATAAATACAATTATATATATTATAGGCTTCTGCTGCTCAAGTACCTCAAGTAATTAATCCACCAGTTTTAACACCTCAATCACCAATGATTATCCAAGAAAATTTAATACCTGCCACTGGTCCAGTTGTTGACATAGATCAAACTAATGAAGTGCCCTCCACAAATGAATTTAATTCAAATGTACCAACACAAAATTTAAACAATAAAAATTCACAAGAATCTGCTTTCACATCTACAGATGAACAAAAATCTTTTTCTAACCATTCAGAATCTGTCCCATATTTTCCTCCACAAATAACAACATTTCAAAATGTGTCTGTACCTGCATTCCAAGTAATGAATTCCCAATATAACCCACAACAACAGGTATCTACTTCTGAGACGATAAAACCTTTTGTATTAATGCCTCAAGTGAAAACTTTACCATCATTTACTTTACAAGAATCTAGTACTAGTACCCCCACATCTCAAGAATCATGTATATTATCAACTACATCAACATCATCACCTCAATCTGTTACTACTCAAGAATTGACCTATCAATCATCAACCACATTTCCATTACATAACAGTTATTCTCAATGTCATCCTAATGATGTAGGGAATACCACAACTGTAACTAATGTACAGTGTTCTAATGAAATAAGTAATTATTTCACACAATTTCAAACGCCAGCCAGCTCATCAAACAGTTCAAGTACAATACCTATGTTTTCTGTAAAGAATTTCCCGCAAGTATCACATTTGGCACAACCTCTTGGTAAATTATAAATATATTATTGCTTATTAGTAATAGTTTTTAATTAAATACTGAAACCATTTTATATACTAGATAGTACTATTTTAGTAAAATTAGTGTTAAAAAAAACGTATTAATAATATTATTATTAGCATTGATTTTAAAATTAGAACAGAACATCCATTATTTATCAAAAAAAGTTGGATAAATTATTTGAATATTTTTAACTAAAAATTGCAATTTCTTAATTTAGTTAATAACCGATTTGCTAGTTCAACAATAAATTTGAAAAACGTTGAAAAATACCAATACAAATTGTTATTTGTTTTCATGTTTTTTTAGTGTACTTAATTGCATACATTTTTATTTAATGTCTACTCATAGGAATACTCAATGAAAATATTAAATAATAGTGGAAAATAAAATACATTTAGATGTAGACAATGTAGTGTGAAACATTAAACATTTAATAATGAAATAATGTATACTACAAGGTGATTCATTTAACATGTTCACCCAACTTTTAACATAGATATATATTTTAAGTATACTAATATTTATATTTTTCAAATGAGAACTACCCTTTTTCAATAAATTCAGATAATTTTTTTAAAAATTAAAATAAACAAATATATAACATTTTATAATATTTAAAGAATAAAGTAGTAGTTCAGTTTTCATCTATGTTTTACTAAGTAAGTATAAACTATATTTAATATATACCAATTTACTGAGATTAACTGATTATTTCAAACTAATCTAATAGGCCGCATCTGTAACTATAATAGAAAAAATATTATGTATATTTAGTAAACAAATATTTTATTTACATATTTTAAAAGACATTATTTGTCGGTATTCTAAGTGGGTAGAATTGTATTGTCTCCTTTTCGACACTTCACTTATGCTAATAGTTCTATTTAAATAATAAAGTATATATTAAATTATTATATTTTTATTTGTGTTTTTAAACTGTATATCAGTATATCACCAAAGTTTTATTATTTTTAAATTTAAATTCTATTATATATTAACTGTATTTACGCATTTATCTTTGTAATAATACAAATATATATTTTCAGGAAATAATTATTCAGAAATATCTGCATCTCCATCGCAGCTAATAGCACCACAACCTTTACCAGGTAATTAAATCTTTGTAATTATTTTAATACATAAGTATATTTGTTAATAGTTTAATAGAAATTATTTTATATATGAGTTATATCCAAAAAGTAAGTTCCGTTTCTATTTCTATCCGCGACTGCTCTGTGATTGCAGTTACGAATATGCTTGGCAGTTACTCTGACTCAAGAAGAAATGTAGGCCATTTTTAAATTGCTGCTCCCGATGTGTGTTTTATAGTGCTTTTTTATAATGTCGGCCTTAATTGAAAATGCTGCCGCTTGTGAAATCAGATCTATGGTTCATTTTTTAAATGCAAAAAAAGTAAACTAAGTAAAATTGATTAGCCAATCTGCGAGGTTTACGGTCAAAATGCTAAGAGTGATTCAATGGTTATAAGATGGGTCAGATTATTCAATGAAGGACATGATTAAGTGCACAATGAAGAATGAATTTAGCCTAAGCAAATCTTAACACCTCGAAAAGTCATGTGCACAGTTTTTTGGTTTTTTCAGAAAAGGCATTTTGCTGATCAATTTCTTACTATGAAACCATATAATCAATGCACATGTTTACTGTAAGACTTAAGGATTTGCGCCACGCAATACAGAAAAGGTGTTTTTTCAAAGGGGTTTCCACGATAATGCCAAATTTCATACTGCGAACATGACAAAAAACTCCTACAGGAATTTGACTAAAATATTTGATCAACCTCCGTACATCTAGGACCTCGCGACTTTCATTTCTTCTTACACCTAAAATTTTTCCTTGATGGTCAACGAGCTGAAAGAACATGTTACCACATGGTTGAAAACACAAACGGTAACCTTCTATGAAGAATGCATACAAAAACTTGTGCTACGTTATGACATATGCCTACAAAATTTCGGAAGCTATGTAGAAAAGTAATTTAACAGTTGTAGATTTTTGTACAATAAATATTTTTTCTGTATCCGTACACGTTTTTTTATATAACCGAACGGAACCTACTTTGTGGTGGGTATACCTTGTATACAATAATTTATTAAATTTATGAATAAAAATATTTAATTCCATTTCTGGAGATTTTTAAATAATTTATTATAACTATTTATGATATATTATTCTATAAAAAAAATCTAATTTCTTTAAGTAGTACTTTTAATTGTACCTTTCAAGAATCACATTTCTTCTATTATCATTATCTGTAATGTGCATACTCAAATTAGTCAACTAAACTAATGCTTTTGTATTATTTATAAATTAAATTAAGATAAGCAGTAAAACTATTTTAATAATTTCTTTTAGTTCTTAGAATCTTAAAATTTTTGGTACAATAATACCTTATTAGTTTATTACTTAAACCTATATGTATATTAAATCAAAATAATATGTATTATGATATATTTTGAAAAGTAACCTTATGTTTTTGTTTTCAAATTGCATAGATTTTTACAAGAATGAAGACTATCTCTTAGATAAAAAATAATTTAGAATAAAACAGAACAAATTATTAAGTTTCAAGTTCAAATAATTAGTAATGCAATATGCACTGCATACATGCTACATTTTGATTTTAAATTGTTTTAATACCAATGTATTATTTTATAATTATTAAATTTGACCATCATATTTAATTATTTTTAGGAAACAATTATGCTGATATTCCATCCAATTTTCAGAATTCACAGCCTGTACAATATCAATCGAGTAATTTATACATTTTTAATTTATAATTTGAGTTTTTTTAGTTTTATATTGTATATTCATACCTAATATAATAATTTTTCAGTATACTCATATACTAATACTTGTAATGTAATTCTATTGTATTTGTTATAAAGCAGCTATAGATGTGTGTAGTTGCACACACACCCTTGCAACCTGCAAATAATTCTGTTTGCTTTAAATTTTTGATTTATTTACAATTATTATTATTGTAAATAAATAAAGCAGTAAATCTTAAATAGTTTAAACTAATATTAATTATACTGTATAGACAATGTTTATCTTACTAAATTGTAGTAAGTTAAGAAAGAATTACCACAATCAAGATTATTTTGCAATCTGAACACCTTGCAAAAAAATTTTGCGCACGCCTATGAAAGCAGCATGTAATTTAAATATGTTATAGGTGTTTATCCAGGGATGCCACTTACAACTCCAATATCTTTACCGGGTATGCCACCAATAACTGTTAGTGCTACTCTACCATATTCAGCTATAGAAAGTTTACAAATCGATCAGAAGAAAAATATAAATAATAACAGTTAAATACTTATTTATATGGGTCATTTCTACTTGTTTAATTAAAATTAAACATTGTAATTGATAAAAGAAGATATTATATTTTATTTAATACTAAATATGTAACCATGGATTTTAATATAAAAAAGTGTATTTAATTATGTATTTGTGTAATTGTAATTATAATTTAATTTAATAATTTAAAAATAAAACAGATTTTGAAATATTAAATGCATTGTTGAAAAATGTCTAAACATAAAGTACTAAATCTAAGACATATTGTATAAAAAATATAATAGAAAAAAAATATCATAAATTAATTATGCTAAATTAAATTTTCTTAATTTTACATTAATTGTTGATATTCTGAAGTGATGTCCAGTTCCATATAATAATTACAATTATTATTTCCTAAAACAAAACGTTTTTTTAATTATTTATTTATTTGTTTTCGGTTTAAAATTAAACCATTTACTTACTTGTGTTTTTTAGAAGAATGTCTATCACCACTATCATCATGACGTCGTTTTTCACTTCCTGTTGTAGACCTATGCTTAGAGTGGTTTGCACTGCTACTACTGTGATGATTACTGCTGCTATGTGATTTGTTATGAGATGATTTATTTTTAGATGGACTGAATAAATAAAAATATTGTTTTTAAGATTTACAATAAATATTAAATACTATTAAATTAGTATTAACCAATATACATAACAATTAAAAAAAAAAAAAGATTACTTGGAGTTTTAATATTTTGGAAATTGAGATATACGAAAAATGATCAAAAAATACCAAGAATAATTTTATTATAAATTATAAAACATACAAATTATTTTTTAAATAACCTAACACTCAATATGCATTAGTTCCAATGATTAGTCACTTTTTAAAACAATATTAAAAGTCTGTGGATAAGAAACCAATTCGTAATTTTTGTAAGCTATTATTATTTTATTTTTATTTTATTAAATTATTATGCAGGGAGACAATCACTCTATAACCCTGTTGTTTATACTACTATTCCGAGTTGGCACGTGCTTTGTGAGAGTAATGACATTTATATTTTGGAGCGAACCGGCCATAATTAAACAATAAAAAAAATTAATTATTTTGTTAACTAAAACCTCATTCTAGTTAATCAATAACCATTTTGTACCTCTTGACTTGTTATGCCAGGAAAAAAGATGCTTATTTATTTTTATTAAGTATCATGTATTATATAAAGTATTAAATCATCCATTTCAAATAAAAATATACCAGCCATCCGACCAAGTTTCATTATTTAACACACATGTCCTCCTGTGACCAGTTGCTAACTGGCATACTCATGAAGTATTCAAGTAGTTTGCCAGATATTGGCTGACAATTTTGTCACATAGTAGGGGAAAATAAAGATATGCACATTTCTATGTATTCTTATTTGAAATAGATTATAGATATAAATAACTGGGTATACTATATTATAAAATAATAAATAAATATATATATATATATATATATATATAGAAATATAAATAGAAAAGGATTTTAAAGAAAGTTAATTAGAAAGTTTTAGGAATCGAATATTTATATATATATATATAAATATAAACTAAAACTTTCTAATTAACTTTCTTTAAAATCCTTTTCTATTTTATCCATATATATATTTTATTTAAAAGATTAATCGAATTAAATCGACCTACTTAGCTTAACTTTCTTGAAATCACTCCCGCAGTATTTACACCACACTTTTTAAAAGTTGTATTTATTATATTCCAAGTCAACATTTTTTTTTTTTATATATTATGTATAACATTTAGTTTTAATAAAGTAATTTAATTTCCTAATAGTGTTTGATAATGTCTAAATAGACATTTCTTCAGTGTTTTACACAAAATAAATTTAATAGTATTTAAAATCTATACTTCATAAGCTGGTAACACAGATTCCCAGAGGTGTGATCGCTAAGAAGTCAATTTACTTTTTATTTATTTTACTATTATCATAATTACCTGTGCTTATCACTACTTGATTTTTTATGCGAGGAACTTTTAAAACGGCTTCCACTACTCCCACCACTTTTCATTTTTGAATATTCATCTTGAAAATCATTCCTATCTTCTTCTGCAGCTTCACGTTCTAAATCCGACCAATCCTTTCCAGATTCATCAGAAGAACCCAGTTCTTCTTCTAAAAGTTATATTTTTTCCAAATAATTTAAAATTAAATAACAGTTTTAAAATAAAAAAAGGTTTAAAGTACCTTCACTATCTGAATCTTCTGAAGCTTCTGAATACTCAGACCCATCATCATCTGAATCTTCAAATGATTCAACATCGGACGGCTGAAAAATGTTTTATTTTCAATTAAAAAATAAAATAAAATATTTCCAAATCTGTAAATGTATTTGTAATAATTCCATCTGAAGACTAAAACAATTTGAAACAACTATACTTAATTGGTTCAAAATTAACATAGATTATTAAGTCAATTGTTTCAAATTGTTTTAATCCTCTAGGTATTCTATACCCTATACATATATTTATATTTGTAATTGTTTTTAATACAAAAGTATTGTTCTTAATTTAATTGGGGATAAAAGTGACAAATAAAGAATAGGAAGGGGATGGAATTTCGGTATTTCCTATACATAAAGTTTTGAATCTCCCAGAAATGATAAAAACGCAACTATTGTCAGAAGTAGGACACTACTTAACCCTACGATTTCCAGAATTTGTTACTTTTTTGTTACTAATTACTTTTATTATAATGATTTAGTATTTTATGAAACTGAAAAAAATAGAAAAGAGAAAGGAAGAACAAACAGAAATCTTTGATATACAAAAACTAGATAACCTCAAAATTTATAAAAATTTTCGTATGAATATAAATATAAATGATATAAAAGAAGAACATATAGATTATGGAAATGATGATATCGAAAGTTTATGGTCAGGTATAAGAAATGTGATTCGCAAAACCATAAAAAATACAGTCGGGGTACGATGATTTATGAGGAACCTATGGTTTAAACAGGTATGTGAAAATGCAGAAGGCAAGCGAGGGAAGTCTGATTAAAAAATATGTAAAATGAATACAAATTCTCTAGATATAAAAGAAGCAAGAAAAAGTATACGATGCGAGAAAAGAAAATTTATTATAGACGTAGTAAGGAATGCAGATCAAGACTATAAAAATTACAGGACTTATATAAGAAGATCAAATCTCAAGGCAAGGATTTTAAACCAAAAGAAAATTTCTAAAGAATCGAAAATGATACTTTGCTCACAAATAGGGATGATATAGTCAAGGGATGGGCACGATACTTCAACCAACTGCAGGAAACTCATTAATGATTAATCTATTCTATTTTGAGAATGAAGAACTGAATAGAGAAGAATATCCCGAACCAATGAGAGGAAATTTTGAATCAAATAAAAGCCCTAAAAAACTACAAGTTTTCCAGTGAAGATGGGATTAATTGAGAGATACTCAAAACAGGAACTACTAATCTATCCAAATACATACATCGACTAGTAAGTTTGGCAAAAAGAAAAGTTACCAAAGGAATGGAAGACAGCCTTAGTTTACCCTATCTAGAGGAAAGGGGAAAAGGGGACAAACAAATATGCAACAATTATAGAGGGATTGCTCTGCTTAATGTAACTTATAAGATTTTATCTTATTGTCTACTAGATAGAATCTAACTTTGAGCAGATGGGATTTTAGGAGACTATCAGACTGGATTCAGACAAACTCACTCTAAGATAAATCAATTTGTCATTTTATGCCAAGTGTTACAAAAAACTTGGGAATATAATAAAAGCTTGCATATGTTATCACCGATTACAAAAAAAGCATATGATTCAATACATAGAGCGTCACTAATTAGGACTTTAAAATTGTTTAAAATGCCAATAAACCTGATACAGCATTGGTCATACTGACATCAAAGGAAAAGTAGGACAAACTTTATCGAAGATGGTACAAGTGACAACTGGATTAAGGCAGGGTGTTGTTATATCACATTTTTTATTCAACATAGCCTTAAAAAAAGTAGTAAGAGAAGCAACTCTAAATAAGGAAGGTGTAAAACTAGGAAAATATAACATTGGAATCTTAGTATATGCAGACAATATAATCTTGATGGCAGAAAGTAAAGATAAACTCAAAGAACAATAAAAAAACTCATAAATGCTTCAAAACGCATAGGCCTAGAAATTAACTCAGAGAAAACTGACTATATGAGACAAGCAAGTAGATCTCCACAATGGGTGTCTAGAAATCGATAACTACAAGATCAAAAGAGTACAGTAGTTCAAATACCTTGGTGCGCACTAATAACACAGTAGAAAGAAATAGGTATGGAAATAAAAGCGACAGTACAAGCTTTGTGGCTTCACAAAGTTATTAAAATAAATCTAGAAATCTAGATAAATCTCTAGAAATCTGATGTCCCAAATATATCACACTTATCAAGCCAGTTGTGACATATGTGGTTCAGAAACTTGGACTTTAAGGAAAATGGATGAAAAAGATCTAATAGTGTTTTAAAGTACTGAGGAAAATGTATGGACCATGTAAAAATGAAGCTACAGGTGAATGAAGAATACGGAAAAACAAGGAAATTCAGGATTTGTAACAAAGGCCAAGTATTAAAAAAGACATTATCAAAAGAAGACTAAAGTGGGCAGGTCGTTCTTGTCGAAAAAGAGGTTCATTGGTAAAAATAGTACAGGAGAATGTACTACAAGGAAAATGACTACTTGGAAGGCTGAGATTATGCTGGGAAGATAGGGTCAAAGAAGATATAGAGAATTTGAAACCAGGAATGGATTGTAAGGAGTTGGCATTGGATAAGGAAATTTGTTGGATGACATGATCTAGAAGGCCGAAGTCACGGAAGAAGAGGAAGTATTTTATGATATAAAAAGTCTGTATTAGAAATCTGGTAAATTTTGGACTATCTGTGTAGTGTATGAGATAAAACTATGGCCTTGTATAAGGTCACTAGGCATTAAGAAAGTAAAATAATTTGGTTTTTTGATTGGAGTGATAATACATACTTTAGTCATAATATTACTTATATTATAAAATTATCAATTTATGTATTATGTAACCTTTATTATTTAAATTTATTTTTATTTTTATTCATGTATATTAAATTTAAAATAATAATTTTAACAGAAAAAAAATGTATTATTTTATGAAAAAACTTTTATTTATTTTGTTTAGTGCTATACAGTTTTACAAACAATTTATTCTTGAAGTTGTAACAAATTTACATAAACTTTATACTTAGTATCAGTTTAAATTATATTATTACAATAATCTATAATGATACATCACAGTCAGTGGTCTTCCTAGATACTATATTTTGTACTACAATTCATTGATAAAGTGATAGAAATAATAGTTGGACACTTTAGTGTCGTGTATTGCTTTCATGGTGGAAACTAAATATCAGATTTTTAAAATCTTAATTATTGAAGATATCAAGAATATATTAATAGATAGGAATTTACAAATTTAAAAAAAAGTTTATTCAAATTCAAAATATTTTTAATTTGGGTATAAAATATGTACTATGTACAATATCATTGACTATTTCTAATTATATTTACATATAATTTATTAATTTACTTTATAAATATAATATATGTTAAGTTTAAATGACTTATTAATTTTTAAAATGTGTGGCTTGGGATGAAACCAAGAAGACTGAAATAGTTAAAAATAAATTGAATTTTTAATTAAGATTATAATATTTTACACAAAATATTTACCTCATATGGTTCATCTTCTTCTTCTTCTTCATCATTTGCTCCTTCTTCTACATCAGATTCAGGATCAAGGAAAGTCCAACCACCATTTTCAAAAAAACCTTCGGAGTCATCAGTAATAGTTTTCATAATTTTAGTCCAATTTAGGGACTGGATACCTTCTGAATATCGAATGTCACAAGAGCTATATACACACAAAAATATATTTGTGAATATTAATTCAAATTAAATATTTTGAGAGTTTATTATTAATTTAACATGTTCACGATATCATTTGTTATAGCAAGTACGAATAAATATTTAAGAGGTATTTTGTGACATTTACTATTTAGTAATACAATTACCTTAATACATAAATATAAGCAATTGGTATAGAAATTGGTTATCATTGGTTACTTTTTTCTAATCTTTGGTCACATGACTGTTTATAACAGTTACATACAATAATTGTATAATACATAAGTAAAATAAGGATTGAATAATAAGACAGAATCAAATGAATAATAAACAATATGCAAATGAACTAATTACAATAGTTGTAATTAAAATAAAATCAAAACATTAATCTTTTAGAATTAAAAATATGTACCTTTTTTATAACTTAAATGACTAATTTATTTGAAATTTTACAACATAAATGGAATTAATAGACATGATAACTTGCAAAGCAGGGTCCTAAGCACAGAGGTTTGGATGTACAATTTCTGCACCTCCAAGATGTAAATCTGTTTTTGGAAGCCTGATAACAATTTTCCCAAACAATGATTAAGGTAAAAAGGCTACACTACTGCCGTATCAGTCTGACAGAAATTTTTCTGGTCAGACAAGTGGCTACATTTAGTCAGACGCGACTTCAAAAAAAAACTATATTTAATATTATATTATTTTTTATTTATTCAATAAGAATTGTAAATATTTAAATTCTAAGCTGTATCTATTGATACAAGTATACAGCTGAACACTGAACAGGCTGTAGAGTACAGTATAGTAAATTCAGATTTCAGAAATCAATTCTTGTTATGGCAAAAATAAAAACAAAATACTATTTAGTATTTACTATTATTTACTAGAACTGGTAATAAACTCATACCTATCATTTAACCTGATTCAAAATAAATTTAATTCAAAGTATAATCACTCACTTAAGCCATTCTTTAACGTGATCTAACATGTTCATTGGTATAGCATTAACCATAACAACTTTTTTTTGATAATCTTTAAAAACAAAAATCATATCAAAATTTTTTAAATGGAATTGCACTCTTTCAAAATGTACTAATTCAACATCTTCCAAAGTAATAACAAATGGTGGCCACTCTGTAAAATTTACAAGACATCCACTTGTAGGCTGTAGAAGAACTGTGCTTCTAAATGGTGCACCGGGAAAACCTAAATCCCTAAATGGAGTATCAAATTCAATTTCTTGCTTTGTTACTGTTTCTACCTAAAATATAACATAAACACAAATAAAAATACTGTTTCCAAATAAAAGTTCTAATTTTTATTACTTTTTCACAGAAACTCTTAAATGCTGTTTTTAGTTTAACACGTAATTCCCGTTCTGACTGTTCTGCAGCTAAATCATCTCTGTCGTGCATATGTTGGTGTTTACCGAGATCAGTAGTTATTTCACCAACTTCAGTATAGAATTGAACATCCAAATGTTTTTTTTTACCAAACATAATAGCATGCTAAAAAATTTAAATAAAAATTAACTATTTATATATTATAATTTATTAAAGATTATGAAATATGATTTGTATGGTACTTTTAAGTGAAAATGTAATAGAATAATCATTTCACCATCACAAGGTTGGAAAAATGCATTTTTTATATTATTGTATAAAATATCAACTTTATCTCCTCTAACTGAAGTATATCTAAATCCATTAGAATGTGCTTCCAAAGTACCTGAAAATAATTAATTGAATTATACGATTCAATAGTTCCATGAATAAAATATTTACCCGTCATTCTTTTGTTCACAATATTGGGTCTAATATATAAGTCCTTTAACTTTGGATTACCCTTATTAACTGATAAAACCAATGTATCTTGTTTAACTAAATCTTCTTTTTCTTTTTCTTCAGCTTCTCTAGTTTTAAATTTTTTTTGTACTTCTTTAATTAAACGATAAGCATTTGTTAAATTTGTAGAAGCTGTAATTTGTTCGCCAGGTTCCCTTGTATTTGAACTTCGATAAGTTCTAGAAATTATATTTTATAAATATTAAATACTTTAAAATTAATTTATCAAATACTTACAATTCTTTAACAAACATTGCTTCAGGATTTTGAAAATAACTTTCACCTCTAGCTAAAGCAGCTCCAGGATGGAAGAAGTTAATTCTTAAATAAGTATAATCACCTTCAACACTTTGAGAAATATTTTTAATTGTAAATATATGAAAAGGAACAGGAATTCCAAAAACTGGAAGTATAACAGTTTCATATTTTTTGTCTAAAAACAAATAAAATAACACATTTAAATTATTTTATTATAACTTCTATGGAGTTAAATCTTTTTTCCCCGTATCTTTGTTCAAGATCATAAGATCTTGATCAAAGATATTTGAATTTTGCACATGGATGAATGTTTTGAAAAGTAAAAATTATTTTATAATAAATTATTGTATTTTAATTTAAAAAAAGATAGGTATAATTTAATATTACTAAGTAATAACTAACCGACATAGATTTTGAGATCTTTAACTTCTTTTTCTTGTGGCATTTGGTTACGATTTTTATAAGAAACATTCGACTTTCTAACTTTTTGAGCTTGCTCTCCACTAGATTGTTCAGCTAAACGTTGTTTAGCAGCTTCATTTAATGCTATAGCTAATTCTTTTTGATGTAATTTACGTTTTTCTTCACTTGAAGAATCCATCTAAAATTTATATTTTTAAATATAAATAAGCACCAATATACTGTTCTATTGCATTTTTCCATCTCAATATTTTAAAAGATTAATATATTATTATATAAAGGACAGTTATATTTATTTATTTCAATTTATAATGTTAATTTTTTTTACTTTTAAAAATATCATATAGAAATTTAGTAGAATAGTTTTGTAATGTAAAAGGTATTGTTGGAAATTTTAAATATCCATAATTACATTAATACTATATTTAATTAATTTACCAAAACAAAAAGTATTTATAATAATATATGTAAGACTTTCTATATTATTTATTATTCTTATTATAAGTAAAACGTTTTTGAGACAGACTAACTGTGGAGTATATTATTATGTTATTCATTAATAAAGAATATTTTCCTTTCAATAAAATTAATCGGACAAACAATTAATTATACTAATTATTTACTAATATAAATAAGAGAGATTGATATTACATAATATATTTTAAATACAAAGTGCATATTGGTAGTAACCAATATTCATACTTCTACTTAGATTACTACAATTTTATAATATAAATAATATATTATATTAAATTAGTTACTCGAAGTTTTGATTCTAGTACTGCTGTTCTCTTTCCTCTACCAACAATTGGTTCTTGTTTAGGTTCGTTTTCTTTTTCATCATCATCTTCTTCTTCATCATCATTCTCATTTAAATAAATGGAAATGTTCTTTAGCTTTTTTTTGGATTGAGTTAATAAAGTTGCTGTGGTATCCTAAAAAATACCCCAAATTATTAAAATATGATTATGATTATTTTATAAATTAAATTATTTTTAATCTCATTATAAAATAATAATTAAGTTAGACATTTCTTATTACTTCAAAATGAAACTTAAGTTTTTTTTTTTTACAAACATGTACAAAAAGTACAGGTACTCCATTTTAAACAAAAGAGTGTATTTTTCATCCAATGAATTTTGTGTTAGCAATGGTTAAACTTTAACTTCAAATTCTCCCAAACCTAATCACTGATATACTACTACCAGTGCACATGCATGATAATAATTATTAAATTATTGTCTATAAACTTTGCGAGACTGATTAATTTCGCCACATTCCTGATAACAATGTGCTCTATTGGCGCTACAATGCGCGAAATAGGTACACTCTTATTTTAAATAGAGTATAGACAAAATATTATGCAGTAAATACATACTTCATTTACTAAAACTGTATCTCCAACATATAGAGCATATATTTTGCTTTCTTTATCAGTTCCTTCCTTGTTTGTTAATCCAGACAAACCAACACATAAATTAAATACTTGTCCATTTTTAACCAAAGCTGTGGTTTTGGGAGCTATCATAAGTGAACTTTCACGAAACTCAATACCCATTACAAATCTAAACATATATTATTTTTTATAAATTATTACAATTATATAAAAAATTAAAAACAATTGTTACCCAAAATTTTTTGTTAGAAATTCAACTAGATTTGGTTTTTCCTTTTTTGCAAATTCTAATCCAGAGTTATAAACATCACATAATTTATTACCAGATTTTAGTTTTGCCATTAAGATGTCTTGTAAACTTATTAAAAACTCATAATTTGACTAAAAAAAAGAATTATGAAAATAATGAATATATAATTACTATTTTTTAAATATAATGTTTATATACCCGGATTTCTTCTGTAGGATTAACAAGTATTGTTCTTATAAGATTTGAACAATAAGATTTGTATCGTATACCTAAACTGCATATAATAACTCCAAAATGTAATATATTTTTATCGCTAAAATAAATAATACAGAAAATAATAGATTAATTACACAATTTTAGTATTAATAATTTTATCAATATTTTTTCATAAATTTATATCACATACCTAGTTGCAGAAAATTTTAAACTATAATTGCCTCCACTTTGAATAATAGGAGGATAACAAAATTCTAATTGAGATGGATCAACATTTGTTGGCAAATATTTTTTGTCCGATAATGCTCCATCCAAACCTTCCACTAGTTTTGTGTGTTTAACTTTCTGAATAAACATATTATATAATTTTACTCAACATCTAATTCACGAGTTATTAAAAACATTTTCAGAAAATTGTATAATTACATTAAAATTAATTTAATTTTAATTCCTATTAAAATTAAAATTAAAATTTTAACCACTAATTATAGAATGTTATATTTTATATTTCTTAACGTCAGAAACTATTAACCATAAGTATGTTTTTGTGCAATGAGTTCCATATTTAAATTTTAATATATAATATATTCAAGTACGTTATTTTTCAATAATAAAACCTATATAATCTATATAAAACTACTTGGGTGTGCTCGAGATTAATCGGATGTAACGTCTACACAAATTTTTGTCCGACCCCTAGCCCAAAAACATATCATGTTTATTTGAAATTAGACATTGTATAACTATGAAATTTCTTTATAATATTTAGTATTTACCCTATCAGAATCTATTATTTCCATAATTTGATCTTTAAGGTACTTTGAATATATTTCAACAGAACTTGAACTAGCTTTTTTCATTAATGTTATTTCATTATCAGCTTTTGTACTCAAAACATAACCAATCGCTGAGCTTATATCAACCTAAAAATTACAAAATACAAATTAAAATAATTATATTAAAAATCAAAAACATTACCATACAGTTTCAAAATTTCCTTTATCAAATTCAGATCTCCATGCATCCATAAATGCACCTGGATATTTTTCTTTTCCAAAAATACCAACCGATTTTCCATTCTTACTATTTTTAATAGCTTTAATTAATTTTTCAAAGCTATCTTTATCATTTCCACCCTATTGAAAAAAAATACAATCATTTAATACTGAAGTTCATAAAATAATTAATTTTGTATACAATTATTTTAGATATATGACTGAATCCAAATTGCGTGCCAAAAAAATGAGCACTTTTGGTTAATAACCAAATTGCGTGCGCATTTTTTTTTTTGTGACAGAGTGGAGTTATGTGTGAATATTTTTCTGGACTAGATCGTCAATACGGGCCGCGTTTTCAAACAGTTTAATGTGTACTACTAATACTTGTGAATCGTTTCATTCAAAATTTAACAATATGTTCTACTCTTCATATCCAAACATTTTCCAATTTTAATAACCCGTTTGGAGTTCATTGAAAAATTAGCTTACAAAAACTTACCAGTTTAATTTGACTTTTTTTATTATTATTAAACCACGCACTCAATTCGACCTAAGTAATGATTTTCACACGCAATTCGAAAACACCGATATATATATAAATTTTTTTCTATATTTACAATCTATACAATTTGTACAATAGGTAAATTTTATAACAATTAAAGAAAAAAAAAAATGACTTGAATAGCTTGAGTGGGGACCTGTTCTGCAACAGCACCGACATTTAAAAACTAATTATTTGTATCAAATAATATTTTAATTTAGGGAATCTCTTGGCCATTTTCTTATAAATTTTTTCAGAGGAAATGAAGGTAATTGATGACATACAGAAGATGTTGTCATTAAAGGATTTTGATTTGATTGAAGCTTAAAAAGAAATTTTTTGTAATATTTGGTAGCTATTTCATTAACTTTAGGGATATGGAGATCATTATGCAGTGCATTATTGGTCATAAACTAAGGGGTACCAGTTATTGGTCTAAGACAAATAAACTGGAAAGCTTGTATAGGTCTTATATTAGAAGGCTTTGCTTGGCCACGAATTTGTATGCCATATGACTATAGGAGGGTTATGATAGTTATATATATTAATACTTTGTTTTTTAAACTCATTGATTTTGATAATAAAGGATGGAGATGTAGGCGTATATTGGGTTGTTTTCTTTGGTTTTTGGTGTGCTGAGCCCAATAAGTTTTTTGTCAAGATATAATACCAAATATTTTGTTGTATTTTGAATTAGTAAGGGGATATTGTTAAGTATGAGTTGAGGGCCTTCGTTTCTGCTAAGTGTGATATTTATTTTGACTGATTTAGTTTCACTTATCTTAATTTTCCAATTATTAGTCCAATTTGAAAATTGGTTTAAATGAAACTGAATATTATAAATGGCAATATTCAGATCCATGTTCGATAAAAGTATGGCTGTATCATCGGCAAAAGTTGCTAAAGTTGTATAATTTGTTTTGGGAAAATCAGAAGTGAAAATATTGTAAAGGATAGATGATAAGTCGCTTCCTTGGAGTACTCCAGCGTATATTTCATAATAAGAGGAATAAGAATTATTATGCTTTATAGTGAAAATTCTGTCTTCAAGATTTTAAAATAAGATAATAATGAGTAGGAAGAAACAACTTGAGTATGAACAGCTGTCCATCATGCCAGACACAATCGAATGCTGGTGCGATATCAAGGAATACATCTGGACAGTGTTCTTTCTTTTCAAACGCTGATGATATTTTATCAGTAATTCTATAAATTTAGTGGATATGAACGGAATCCAAATTGATTATTAGGTATGATTTGATTGAGGTAATTCCTTTAAGGAACAATTTTTCAAAGAGTTTCCCTAATGTCGATCATAGGCTTATTGGATGGTAAGAGGTTACTAGATGTTTTGGTTTATTTGGTTTAGAAATTAATATTATGATTGAGAATTTCCAAATAAGAGGAAAGTAAGATAATCTAAGCATAGAATTGTAGATATAGGTCAGAAAAATGATAGTTTTATTTGTTAGCTTTTTAATTATTTTATTATTTATTAAATCGTAGCCTGGAGATTTGTTGTTGTGAAGTTTAGAAATACATAATTTAGTGTTGCGATGTTGGTTTTCCTGGTGGTGATATAGGCAAGGACTGATTAGAAAAGATTGAACATTTTCTAAGTAAATTATATCTGAATTTATATCTGTGTGAGGTTGAAATATTTTGAAGAGATGACTACCAAATAGATCTACTTTTTTGAGATAGGTAATAGCCTATTAGGAGTTATTTGATTTAATAATGGAGGAACTATATATATTCTCTTGGTTTTGTTTTTATTGTCTTCCAAATGTCATTGTTGGGTGTAAGAGCTGTCAAGAATAAGTAAAATTGGCTTTAAATATTTGTAATTCTTTTTTTAGTTTATTAGTTAGATTATTTAATTCACTTTTATTGTTTGGGTAATGAGTTTGCTGCCAGATTTTCTAGCTTTACACTTTTTACTGATTAATTCCTTAATGTGGGGTGGTAAACAAGAATATTGATATGATTTGATTGATTTATTAATGTTAGGAGTTGAAGAGGATGAGTTAACCATAGCCTCTTGGATAGTTCATATTAGAAATTGAGAAGCATTATCTTAAATCTTTATAAGATTTTAATCGAACATTGAGTGAAATCCATTCATCTAATATTTGCTAGAAAGATCATCCAAGTTTTTGATACCCTTATTTAAATGATTTAGTATCAATGTAATCAAAAAAACTAGAATATTGGGATAACGATTAGTATGGAATGGTTAGTACGTTGGAGCATCAGGTATTATGAAGGAGAGATTATTATTTAGAATTAAATTATAAATATATTACCTCTGGGATTATTTGATCTACAGTCGAATGAGATATATTTTGCATTAAAGCCACTGCCAATAATGAATGAGTTTTTAAAGTTTGTAAAATGTTTGGAGTAACGGAAGAGTAATTTTTTGTCCAGGGAGGCAATTAACTGACGATATTGTAATTGGTATGTGATCAAGTATTATTTTAATATTTGAAGCTTATAAATAGGTCTCTTGATACGAAGGAAGTGCATATTGTTGTATACAATTATTAGAAACTAAATTTGGTCATTTATATATAATTATATTTATTGATAACACAAAAAATTATTTCTTTGTATTATCAAGTAAGCAATAATATTTTGCATTCCTATGAAAGAACACCATAAGTATCCTTCAGACTATTTTGAGAAAAAAACAGTTTTGTTTTGTAATTTTTGGTAGTTCTATTTTTATATAGTATTTCTCAATGTAAAATACATCATTTCTTATGATATACTTAATGAATTAATATTGATGAAATCAATAGAATTATTCAATTTACTTTTCAACTAATTTTTTATTAAAATACATATTATCATTTTGATATTTATGATAAATACTCTATTAAATAAAAAGTATTTACTTTGCAAAAATGTCGTAACTCTGTTTACGGGATTTTACCTCATTTTTGTCTTAAATGATAATAATACTTATTCAATACTTATCAATTAATTATGATTTAGTTATAAGTCCATATTTAAATATCAAAATCAATTATTATATTTTTTTATTAATACTTTATATTACATTTATAACTTTAAAATTAAATTATAAGATAAAGCTTAAATACAGCCAGTTTTCTAAAAACAAATGCTTGTTTTTAGTTATTTTATTTTGTTATTCTTTCTTAGCAAACTAGGAGTACAGAATTTAAGCACCAATTAAATTTAATTTCAATTGCAGAAACATTGTTTTCTTATAAGATAACATTTCTAAAATTATTTAGTATCACAATTTAAAAAATAAATGTATTATATTGCTAAATCATTAATATTCATTACTACTTTACTATATTATATTTACATTTTACTTTTGTTTGTATACAAGACTTTACTATGAGAGAAAACATATTATTATTTATATTGATATCGCATATGATGTGTTTTCAAATAAAAGAAAACCAATACAAAATGAAAAGTATTTGTATAAGAATAATATGCATTTATTAAGTGTAAATTATATAATATATAACTAATCTATTATTTAAAAATTATGTATATTTAATTTACCTTTTCCCTTGTAATTAGTTTAACAGTAGGGCAATCAGTATCTTTAACATTTTCAGCAGGTTTTAAGAACTCAACTTTTTTTTTACTAGCTATTACATGAACTCCTTCTGATGTGAAAACAGAAATAGTATCTGTCAGTTCATATCCAAATAACCAAATCTATAAGTAATAAAACAAACATGAGTAAACAAATAAATTTTCTTAAAATTACTCAAACCAACAAAACGTATGCTAATCTATTGAAATGATAGTATAGATTAATTTTAAAATAACATTTTAGATTTTGAGCGAAACAAATAATGTATTGGTTTTACAAAGATTTTTTTTTTCTATATCTCATAAAAGTATCTTGGATAGAAATAATGGACCAATTAACCACAAGTAGGGTATGTTTTCGATAGCAAATTTCATCTACTAGATACTTTACTTGCATTCAAATTTTAATTATTATAAATCACTAATTTTTCAGAAGTAAATGAAGACAACTGAAGACTTCTAGACCAAAGGGACGAAGGTGAAATTGTCCAGAATTGTCTCCTGCCATTTATTTTATTTTATGAAAGCACTTTTATAGTTAGAAAATGATTCAATTACCATGAGTAGAGTTAGGTTATACAATACATAATTGCATTTATTTAATACTTTATTTAACTCATTTTTTGAATTTCTTGAAAAAAGGAAAAACTACCAAAAGATGACAGAAAAATGACCTAAAATCACAAATTATAATGAACATTTTTGAGAAAACAATTTAATTTCTATAATAATTTCATAGTTCTATATTAGGCATAAAAACAATGTGACGATTCCTAAACTGTTCAACCTCGTTTTGTCATATGAAGAATAAAATGTCAATGTCAATACTCAAAAAATGTTCAAGTCTTTACGTTCAAAATTGCATTAATTATAACAAATTTAAAATCAAATGTGTCAAAATTACAGTTCACCAATTTTTTTTAAAGATATAATATAGAATACAATTGAAATATATAATTCAATTTATTCATCATAAGGTTTTAAAATTTGTCAACTATTTGCTTCACACTCTCATTATATGTTTGTAATTTATAATATACGTTCATTCCAATACATTACTGAAATTAATCATGGATCTCTGACATATACAATTTATCCTGTTTAAGTATTCATAATATGTATTAATATAACTAGGGCTTATAAATGAAATTAAGTTATACTATTTTAATCAGCTAATTGGGCAAAATTAAATTGGTATTTGTTTAACTGTATATATTACCTGTAGAGATGATGATTTACTGTACATAGTATAGTCATCGACTCCTATAGCACATGTAAAAGCATCTACATTAGCTAAGGCTCTTACATTATCATCCTTGTTATTCTGAAACATTTATAACAAAATTTAAAATGTAATAGGTAATAAACAAACTTTATTTTAAATTTGTTTAACTGAACTAGGTACATCTAATATTTATATATTATAATAATATTAATGGAAATATACTGTTTTAGTTCTTAAAGAATGCTACTTTAAATACCGCTTTGATAAAATTCATATAAGAATAATTATTATGATTTTATATATAATATAATAAAATTAATACATATATACAATCAATAATAGGATTATATGTATACTTTACCACTATAGTCACACAGGAAAATTAGCCTATCAACTATTACTATAATTTCTAATAAAACTATAATTTACTATTATATAACTCTAGCTTATGAGCCAAAACCAACATATTTTTCAAAAAAGTAAACAACGGGTAATACACTGTGTTATTCTGAAATTTGATAAAATAAACAGGTATAGTGGTATATCGACATATTCAAACTGATCTCACAACTAGTTTAAATTACATATGTTGACCTATAATTATTTCATTGAAAATCTATAATATAATAGCTATATATTTATAGTTTAACGAAAAATTATTTATAACAGTTTAAAAAAATAATAAGATTATAATTCAACCATCTTGGGGAGCTAAGAGTGGAATATATTAATTTACTTAAAAACTTTTTGTTTAAATAATATCAATTAAACTAGATTTTCAATTATATAAACAATTCTAAAAATATATTTAAACCTACTAAAAAATTCATAAAATCAACTTATTTAATAGCATAATAGTTACCTTCCAAAAATTGTACAATAGTTTTAATCGCTTAAGAAACGTTTCTTTATCTAATGCCACAGACGGCATTGCTAATACACATTCAAAACTTAGTAAAAATTGTTTCCAGTTATAAATTAATGGTGACAATATTGACGTGTATAAAAGTACCAAACTTTGAAAATCGAAAAGAACAATAATACTGATTAGTAGTAATTACTGAATGTTAACTGCAATAGTACTAAGTAGTATATCTACTTTTCCCTCTAAAAACAATAGAATACTTATAGATTCGTGATTTGAACTAACCATAAACTACAAAAAGCATTTTCAGTTTTCATTCCAGAAAATATCAACACAAAACATTAACTTAACATGATAACACTCTTGTAAATAGTATATACTAGACTATATGTTATAGGCCTGGTGTGCTAGTGTGCAAGTGTAAATTTTATATATCCCTTTTTTTTATACAAATATACAGTGTTGACAACCAAAAAGCCTCTGAACAGATGTTTTTTATTATCAAAAAAAAGGATACAATTTCTTGTAAAACTGTGATAATTAGATAATGTAATATTAATATGCTTTTCTCTATATTTTCAACCTTTCAATAATTTTTTAAATACCATCTAATATAATAATATCTATATTTATTTAAAATGAATAATTTAATTAAACTTTCTCAAATTTCCAAATTAGTTTTTCGACCGGTCCAATTAGCCCAACGTCGTATTTCAACATCAAAAAATAATCAAGAAGTTTGTGTTACTAGTGCTGATATTACTGAACAAGAACCAGTAATATTTTAATTAAAATTATTATAACTATAAATTAATTAATATATAAATCTATCTGTAATGGTTTGTACAACATTATTAGAATTATGAACATTTAAACATTCAACATACATTTGGTGATTTCTCATAAATATATGAGTAAAAAGTATTAACAATTAAACAATTGTAGAATTAATACTACCAATTATAATTAAATAAACAAATTTATTTGCAAATAGATTTAAAATATTTAATTTTTACCTTTGTGGTATAGCATCTAATTAAAATTATATATTAATTTGTTTAGCCAAAACGTAACTGGCAGTCATATGGTTTTGAAGTCGATGATGAGACGGAAGATTTAAATGCCATGCATGCTACAGGATTCTTTTCAATCACTCTATGTTTAGTTGGTGGTATATTCATGTTTGCATATATTCCAGACTACAACTATAAAAACTGGGCGGAAAGAGAAGCATTTCTTGAGTTGAGAAAAAGAGAAGATCAAGGTTTACCACTCATTGATCCTAATTACATACATCCTAGTTTGATAAAACTTCCCAGTGAAGAAGAGTTAGGTGAAACAGAAATAGTAATATAAAATGTTTATAATTTTTGGTAAATATATTACAAAATATTAAATTGTTATGTTTAGTGAATAGAATAAGATAATTTTCAATTAAAATAAATTCAAAAAGTTTTATTGTATAATAAATAATAAATGTTTTTATTTTTCATATGATTAAAATTTGCATTATGTTTCCTTAAAGTGATATTTTGTTTTATGTTTCATCATATGATACATTTCTGTAAAAACTAATCCACAAATTCCACATGTCACTAATTCATTTATATTGTGTAATTCTCTGTGTTGTTTAAGTGTTGCTAATTCATTAAATATATTGTCGCATAATACACATTTGAATAATTGTTCGCCCTTATGAATTCTAAAGTGAATATGTAAAGCACATCTAAAATATTTAAAATTAAAAAGTTAGATTTATTAAAATATATTATATTAATACTTTATGAATATTAATTTTTTAATTACCTCGTACGAAATTGTCCTAAACATACGCCACACATGAATCTCATTGGACCATTTTTATTTTGACATTCATTATAGCATTCTGGGTCATCTACAAAATCTAATTCAGGTTCCCACATCATACCTATGATATCATTGTCCAAATTTTCTTCATTAAAGTTTTTATGAATTTTTGTTGAAGCAAATTTATCATAGTTATCCTGCATCCCCAAATCCAATTGCATAGTAGATTCATCTTTTTCAAAACCATAGTATTTATGTAATGAATTCATAATAGCTTCATCTATATTAGATCTAAAAAAGAAAATCAATTGTAAATATTATTATTTAATTATTTAATATTTATATAGGTATCTAAAACCTAATTAGTATTACCCATAATCTAATGTGTTATCACTATTAGTTTTATTTGTAATCATTATTTGGAAAAATACAAATATTTAATACACAAGTTACAACCTCCACCACGTAAGACCATGACAATTTTGAATTTACAATTGACTGGTGTTCGTGCATATATTCTTTTTTCTATTCCTTTTTGAATGTTAACGTGTACCGTATGGTCAATTGAATTAAATTTACAATGTAAAAGTGATAGGATGTACCATGACAAATTTTATAGTTTTTAAATATTTTTATTTTTGATATTTTTAACCATTGCGTACCTATTCCTTTTATATAGTCAATAGTCACCCACCCAAATGCTTAAAATGGGTAGTTTATTATATCATACCTACCTGCCTACACTAATAAAATTTTGGTCAAAAAGGGTAAAATGTATTGTATCATGAAGGTTGTCAAACTGTGACAATATAAAGTAATGGTCAATACATCTATTACTCGCATTTAGTAAACCATTTAACCGTCTTTTTTCTTTTCAACAAATACCAAATAAATACTAACAACTAAACAAGCATAATACAACAACGATATTATAACTATTTTATAGTTAAGTTAAGTAGGGGAGCTAGTGTAAGAACGTATTATGAAATCTATTTAGGCACGTAAGTCGTAAACGTAATATAATTTTATTTTACAAGAAATATATATTATTTATATTATTATAATAACCAACGTTCGGGACTTATAGGCTAAAGCATTTGCATACTTTTGTTATTTATTGTAAAATATAGCAGTCGTCGATATAAATTTATTTTTCGATACCACGATATAAAATTTAAAATTAGAATTTGCATATTTCATAGATTTTGCAGTAAAATGCTTATTTTTTACTTTTTGAATTTTTTTTGCACATTTTGACAAATTTTTCAAGTTATAAACACATTATACAAATTAATCTGATCAGTAAAATTAAATTAAGCGAAAGACCCAATCGAACAGAAAAATAATACATAAATATATTCATGCAATTGAATGTTTTTATTATTTACATTTCATTGTATCTTATTAGAACAAACACTATTTTTAGAAAATTACGATGGCTCGACATATTATGGCCTGTTCAAAACGTGTTTTCGATCTACAATGTAAATCAAAACACGTGAATCAACGAATGTACCTATATATTATATATTTTAGAATTATAAACTCGTCCTTGTAAAGGGTAAAAATATAGAATATAGGGTAACAATATTCTTAGTAATTACGTATAATAATTGTATAACACGGGTGTTTATAATAGTGAATTAATAGTTTTAAAATGCGTTTAAAATTATCAGTTCGGTTTGATTATGTCCGTTTGTGTATGTATTCGTTTTCTTGCCATGTAGTCCGCGTGTAATTTGTTTCTAATATTTGCTCTTATAACTTTTTAATTTTTTATTCATTAGCATTTAAAATAATTAATAATATAATCAAAATGGTGAAAATAAACTACTACTGCACGTTTGAGAAACTATGTTTCCGTATTTGTATCTGAAATATTGTCTACTGATGGGTATGTACTATTATGCAAGTTTGTGAAATAAGAATTAATTTTGAAAAAAAGTTTAATATGACCCAACACATTGGAACTAAAAAACATGCTAAAAGTGTCAAAGGCAAAAATGAACAAGTTTAAAGAAAACAATTTTCAATCAATCAAAATCAACCAAATCAAATTTCATTACGGTAAAGCAGTATTTTTAAAACTACCTACTAATAGTTTTGGAAAAGAATGAAAGGTCAAGTATTATTTTTTATTTACATCTATAATATTTTTAACATTCAATCGTGTGAGTTTTAATCAAGTTAAATTAAGATGTGTTTTGGATATTTCGTGTTCTTTTAATGTTCTACCCAGTGGCGCAACCAGAATTTTTTCTTAGAGGTCTCTTACAAAATAAACCATCTTAATTATATAAACAACATTCCTATGTTTTTATTAACAATATATTTTTTAATTATTATTATTATTTTAAATATTAAATAATAATTAAGACATATTTTTACAAAGAAAAATCTAAGCAGCGTTTTATTGAAGTTAATACGTCAATGGCTTCACCTTCTGTAACTGGAACTTCTCGGTGTATGTTAAAAACCGCTAATCCATTAAACCTGGTTTCAGAAGTCGAGTTCCTCAAATATGTTTTGATTCGCTTTAGTGAAGAAAATGACCTTTATGATCTTTCGTACCTATAAGCCTGAATAAATATGGAGATATTTAAAGCCAAATAATAAAAACTGTAATTCGTCAAATTTTCCACAATGTCACCAAGAATTATACAAGAACAAATTTTACGATTCAATTATATAATATGCATTATATGGAGAAATGCTATTTCTAAAACTTCAACTGACTTAAGTCCTGTAGTCTGTAGGAAATGGATAGATTGAAGGCGATAATTCTTATATTCCATTATAATTATAACTCGCAAATTCTAGCAAATCACTCGCAAAATTTGTTTGATAGTTTGAACTTAATAGGCTTAAGTCGGTGGGCCAACTTCATTGACTTCGAATAGGATATGCTTCCAATAACAAATTTTATATAATTATTATTTTATTTAGCTCATTTTTCAAATTTCTCAAAAGTTACTTCTTGGGAAAAACTACCAAAAAATGGTTGAAAAACTACAAAATTCACGGAAACTATAATTTTGATGAACTATTACTTAGTAATTTTATGATAACTAATTTTTTTGTTGCATATTATTCGATAATTTTGATTTTATAATTCTATATATTTGATTTTCGCTCAGAATCGTATTTTCGAATGTAATATCATTGCATTCAAATCTTAATTATAATTTATAATAAACCACTATTTTCTCCAAAAAAAGAGGAAGGAGGAACACCTGGAATCGACTTCTTATATTTTTATTAATAAGTTTTAAAACTAAATATAATTTATAATGTTATTATTTTTATATTTGTTATTAATATTTGTAGTTTTTCAGTTAATACCTAAACATTTTTAAAAATTAAATATTAAAGTATTGTTCTTATTACTTATATGTGCAATATAGGTATATTTAAATAAAATAACTTATTATTTTGTATTATAACTAATAAATACAAATAAAACAATATTACCCACTTATTAAAAATGTATTTTATAGTTTGTAGCAATAGCGCGTTTAGGATTTTGTCAAGGGAGGGGGGGAATGATATGGAACGTCAATATTTCATTATCAAATTTCATTTTCATTGACAAGATGAAGTGCCTTCATTATCTCACCATCGTAAACATTGCGTGTTAGGTTATCAATTTTGATATTATAATTTTCTTTAATTTCGTTAGCCAGTCGAAAACGGCATATTAAATACTCCAACATCTTCTAAAATTATAAAAATTGATTCTTCAAGACCTTTGAATAATGTTCATAAAGATACAGTTGACCATTTAGCAGACTTTGACGATAGGAAAACAGCAACAAGATGCAAGTATGAAAATTGCAAAAGAAGAACTCACATTTTTTACTTAAAATGTAATGTTCGTCTTTGTTTGTACAGTAAAAGCAAATGTTTTAAAGATTTTCATTTAAAATAAAAAGTTTTTATAAAAAGAGAGAACTATTAAAATATTAAAATTATAAACTTTTAATTAAAAAAAATAAACATTATTAGTACTAAAAAAGAGTTAAAAATTTATTATACGTATCCATTGAGTCCCAATGTACACTATAGTGTACATATATAAATCTCGGTCAAAAAATTTTTAATAATAAAGGAATTCCTATTATGATATAAGAAATTTAAAATGAAGCAATATTTTTTTTACATTTAGTGAAAATTCAGATTTGAAAGGGTTAAAACACCAGAATAAAAAAACAAAAAGTGGGAAGGTCTATTGTGAACGTTCCCCTTCGTCCTTTCGGTTTTCGGAGAAATTAATGGTTTATTATAATTAAGATTTGAATCCAATGATATTGCATTGAAAAAAAAAATACAATTCTGAGCGAAACTCAATTTATTACAATATGCTATACTGATAATCCATTCCAAAATTTTACCACGTGTGTAAATTATGAATGTAAATATTTAAAATAAATTTCAAATTCCTACGATTTAAACTTAATTAATTATCAAGAAATAACATAATGAAACCGTAATTTTGCCGATTTTTTAGAACTCTTACTTTAAAAGCTTATAAAACAAAATTTTCAGTCACGATTATCAAAATATTTTGTAAAAATATTAAGTAGTACATATCTAAACTTCGATAAAATTTTCAAACCAATAAATCAAAAATTACAGGAAATATTAAACATTTTTGAAAAAAAGTTAAAAGCTCAATAATTATTTAGAAAAATATTCGTGAACTTGCTTTAATCCGTTCAAACCAATTATTGTATTCGAACGATGTGCATATGCATATTTTGTTTTGTGACAATGTTAATTAAGTTTGAATTGATTGAAATTTATTGTAATCATAAATGCTTATGGAATACAAGCAACCAGAACTATTAAAAAAAAGATATAAGAAAAATGCGCTTTATTCCTTCGTAGAATTGGTCATTGATAGATTTGGGAACAAAAATTTAAAATATTATAGAAGTCTATATCTTCAAGTAAAAAAAAGGTACGGGCACAAAGAGGATTGGTAGACTTATATAGATAAATATTTATATACTTATATATTTAAGTTTTTTTAGTTGGCTAAATATATATTTAGCCATGTTATTAACATGACTATTCTATAATCAATGGTTATTAATATTATGAAAAATTATTGTACTAGACGCTCAAAGTTGTTATTTTATTTTGTAAGATTTATAATCAATGATAATATACAATACAAATAGTTGATTTATTTGAACATAGATTGCGTAAAATACCGAATTGTACTTCTTAGAAAACATTTTGGTTCGGAATTCCGGATGATTCGTTGTCAATCATGTATTATATTTTAATTCATGCTCTATGTCATTTTATCTCCATGGCTAACTTCACACTCGTATCTTTGAGCTGTGATAATGATACTAATTTTAATTAAGGACTAAGGTTATCTTTACTGATCTACTTCAGTTCTTGAAATTTATTTTTCGTATTCTTTTCATTTCGTCAATATTGTGAAAGGTACGTACCCAGAGTTTCAAATACTACTTAGTACATGGTTCATACAAATTTGGTTAAATTGTATTGTACCTATTATACATAGAAAATCGGAATGATTTTAATTTAAGTAAGTGAAAGTAGTTAATATATTTTTTTTTTTTATATAATACATTATACAATACTATACATGTACATAATATACAACTTTTTAGCTACCTACATTATATTTAGTATTTCTCAACATCTGGCAATAATAAAATATTTATAATTGGTTGTAGTTAAAGTATAAAGTATTGAATGTAATGAGATGGTGGAAGACGCGGTAAAAGAATGGTTATCAGAATTTGCCACTTTGGAAAAAGACGACTGGGCAACATTTGCTATAACAACTTCACAGAACAAAACACTCATAGAGTCAATTTATGCTGTGTTTGATGATATACATAAATATACGAAGGTAAATATAATTACCAGAAAATTGAATATATTAAATACACTTTAAAAGGGAATATACAAGTGATATTTTTATTGCATTAAATAAGGCAGTAATAACTAATTCCTATATAAAAAATTTTAATTTTAAAATAAGATATTATTTTTAGGATATCACCCAAATAGGTTTTGCTTTTTGGTAGGTTAGATAATATATCTAGGTTTATCTAGTTTTATCTATTCTCACAAAAAAATTTGCTTTAGAATAAATTAAATTACTAAAAAATGGTTGAAAAACAGCAAAATTCGTGTAATCTAAATTTTTGAAACTTCAATTTCATTATTTTATGATAGGTAACTAATTTTTCTGTTGCACATTATTTGATAAATAAATCAAATGTATAAAAATATATATCATTTGTACATTGTATATCCGACTAAGTTTTGTTATTTTTCAAATTCAATAATATTAATATTGCATTCAAATCTTAATAATTATAATAAAATATAATAACATTCTACCACGAATTATTGATATACAAATAAACCAATGAACTTCATATTATGTTATTGTATAATTCATTATATTTTAATTGATAAATTTTATCTTGTACTATTTTAATTATTTTTACAGTTAATTGACCGTATATGCGGTGCTCTTTTCAATTGTTATCGAACTGAAGAAACTGACTTGCATTTATTTGTTTTGTTATTTTTACCACATTTAACATACAGTTATCTTAACTCTATTGCCCATGTTGATAAACAAGTAAGTTTACTTATGCAATATGAATTCTTTAATAATTTTAAGTTAAAAAAAATAAATTTATATTTAAAAAAAAATATTTATTTTAGAAATGTATGCATAATTACACTTCATTATATAATGATACAAAATATATAATATACATATTTTTTATGGTTAAAATCATATTAATGTAGTTTGTAGTATATTAATTAATATAGATTAATATATTAGTATGATGGTTAGATATAGTATTAGTTATTTTTAAAATTATTCCCTAAATAAAATGTGATTGATAATTTTTCATATTTTTGTTTTTAACATGTAATTTAATAAATAAATAAAACAAATTATTACATACTTTATATTGTTAACTATAATTTAAAATATTTATTAAGTTATAATATTAAAAGTTATTAAAAGTAAATTATACACGTTTTATAAAATAAAGTACAATAAAGCAATAAAAAGAGCTTTGCTTTACTTTTACATTTATGTTTTCAGTTTTTGATAGTTTTCAATGTACATATTTCATTAGGAATTTCAAACTAGTAAATCATAGTCAATAATCTACTATAATTTTGTTATTAGAGTTGTCGTAGTATCGAAGCATTATTAATTGGAATCTACAATCTTGAAGCTGTAGATGAAAATAATACACCAAGATTAATATCATTCCGTTTACCATCTTTAGCGCAGCCTTCAATTTACCATGAAGTAAGTAGTCAAACATAATAAGTAATTGTTATTAATTAATAATAATTTATAAAAATTATAAATGTTTAACTATAACATATCTTATTGCAATGATTTATAGATTTATTATTATTAACTTAAAAATATATTTTTACTAAATAAAATGTATTATTTCAATGTATTTTAAAATTTAAATATATTATTTTTTAATTACTAAAGCCTAGCAATTTGGCTCCAACTTCATTGACAGAGATCGCAATTCGCCGCTTAGAACAAAGAGATACACATCCAGTTCGCCGAGGTCCATTTAATCAAATTGAAAGACTCTCTGCATCCAATCGAATGGAAATTCTTAGCAACTTATATTTCATATACTACAAAAATTTAAACCTTTTACCAGAAGTTTATAACCCATTTGAACGTTTTTATAGAGTGACATCTAAGTAAGTGTTTTTTTTTATTTTGATATTTGATTACAATATCTTATTTTAAGTTTTTATGTATTGTTAATAGAATGGTTACTCAGGGTTTTAACATTAAACATTCAACTTCATTCAATAATTCTGATGTATCAGCATCAATAACTTTACCACGTATACCACTATCTCCTAAATTTTTAATTCATCTACTGTACTGTTTATATATTTCAATGTAAGTAATTTTATTAAAATTAATATAAGTAAAATAATGTTTTAAAATATGTACATATTATGTGGTATAAATTAGAAATTATTAATATAACAATACAAATGTTATTAATATATTTTTTATTTAATCATTATTTTCTGTATTTCCTGGTATTGTAGGCGAATTGTACCTTAAAAGGTACTTTAACATTATATTAAAAATTAGTTCATTAATTTATTTTGCCTTGCATTCTTTAACTTTTAAGATTAATTTCTGTTAGTTACCTATTTTTTCTAATGTCTGGTTAAAATAATTAAGAATTAAAATAGACTTATTTTAAGTCAAAATACTCTAATATTTAATTAAAATACTTCAAAAGTAGTTTATAAATAGTTTAAATCATAATTATTTTTTATCATTTTTAAGATTTAATTGTGGAAAAACGGAAGCTTTTTTAGCCTTGGAAGATATTTATCATCGTGCATGTTATAATTGTTATTGTGAAGTGATATTATTAGCAAATGCAATTAAAAATTCTTGTCAAGGATATTTTGAAGGTCAGTTAAATTATGGATTATGTACTTTAAATTTCTTAATGTCTGATTTTTCGATGACATAAATTAAAGTAATTCAACAAAATTATTAAATTAACTGTTTATTATGATTACTACTGGTCAGTTACTTTATTGTTCATGCTATACTCTATTCCAAATAAAAAGATAAGTAGTTGACTAAATGTAGTCACGCTTGTATGTAGTTCCATCAGATTCTGCCATGTTATTGACAGTCAACACATGGTAGTCAATTATAGGTGACTAATCACAAACTTCTATTTCATTTTATGGAAGTTCATGATTACTTCTGTGCTGAATCTACATTCTTGAGAGTGGTCTTTGTCATTTTATTTAGAATAGAGTAAAGCAACTAATAGCAATCACATATTTGACCTTAGTGTCTATCAAAAAACTGGTTTGTGAGCAATTATCAATAAATTTTTTTTAAATTGTACTTTTATGTTTTATTTTAATTTAGGTGGACAATCACCTAATGTATCATCAGTTGGTACACCTGTAAGCAGTAATTCTTGTAGTACACCAATATCTAAATCTATGATTACCAATGCATCATTTAGAACTAAAAAACTACCAGGTAAAAAATATTATTATATTTAATATTAAACTCAAGTTTGGAAGTTTTAATTTTGGATCTATTTAATTAGATTTGTTTATAAATAATTAAAACAAAACAGTTTTAAAGTCTGTCTAATTTTGTAATTTTATGAAAAATATGTTTCTTACAAAATGAATATTTTTCAATATACATCAATCAAGTTATATTATAAATTGTATTCATGTAAGATGGAACTATTTAAATTATTTTTGAATGATTCATATAATATTTTATAAATATATGGATGGAACTCCCTTAATAATTAGGTATATTTATCAGGTCTTTATTTTAATCAAATCTATAATGCAAACTACACACATTGCTCAAATCACTAGAGCATAAGACATAATGTCTTATGTTTTTTTTTAGACATATATTTCAATTAAAATTAAATTGAACATTTTAATTTTAGACGACATTCCAATTCAGAATAATCAAGGAACATTTGATGAAAGTTTTGATGCTGCTGCAAATTTATCATCAATAAGTGAGGAAGTTAATGATATTAAAGATCCATGTGCTGAATCAGCACCAGTGAAACGTAGTTTACCAAAACTAGCCGCTAATTTTGGTAAAAAAACTGCAGAAAAGATTGTAATTGCTGTAAAAAGTTCAGGAAATACAAAAATATCAAAATTGAACACTCAAAATGGTTCAGATATTTATGAAACAGATGAAAGTGGTATTGATTTAGCTTGTTCTGATATATCTGATACTAAAACTGGACTAAGTCATGATGAACGAACTACTATGACACCATTATTGAGTAGAAGAAATCCTTCTGTTGATTTAGAATCATCAAGATCTATTCAGGTAACAATATTGTGTAAAATATTATTTATCTTAAACTTAAAATAATTTAAATTTATACAGAAAAATTTTATGTGTGTCAAAATTGTTTAAATAAATGTTTTCAGATGGGTGTAAATGTAAAATGTTACAAAGAAAGATTCCATTAACTTATAAGTTGTATTTCTCATTCTTCACTATTCATATTGGTAATAGGATTAAGTTGTATGTTGAACAGGTTTAAGCACATTTCCTATTATTTTATATATTACAAGTATAAGCAATTCTTATATTAAAATTTGAACACTATTTAATGTAGTTCATCATTAGTTGCATGATTATTCTTGGGACATACTAAAGTGCTGATCCAGGATCATAATTGTTATAAATATTTGTTGTTATATTATATACTATGTGTAACATAATGCAGACTATAATTATTATTTGGTTCGAAACAAATATTTCCTATCAATTTAGATTGATTTTATATTATTATAGATATATTGCAGACCGCAGATTATTATATATCTTAAACTGTGATGCAAACTAGCATAACAAATATTCATTATCAATCGTGATTTAAAATATAATGATATTCTAATGCAAATGGGATAATACTTACCACGAAAAGTAGAAACCACAAAATTATATTACTCTGAATATTTAATTACAAATTATTAAATCCAAATTGATAGGGAATATTTATTTATAATAATAATTATGGTCTGCTGGTCTGCATTATGCTATACAAAGATATATAGTATGATAACGAATGTTTATAATAACAATTATGGTCTGTAGATCTGCATTTTAGTCTCCTCCATTATTCTTAGAATTTTAATTGTTAAGACATTATACTTGCATGTTTTTCAATGATGCCAACTCTGTCTATATTACGCAAAATCACAGCAAACAGAACTTAAATTGTGATGTTAGGTTAAACTCATAAACATATTTTATTAGCATATTTTGGAGTAATGTCATATTTGTATTGTAAAATATTTTAACAAACAAATACAGCATGCTAAAAAATAAATACACTATAATTCTTTGCTAGATAATATTTTACAAAATTAATAACATTTTCTTTAAGTTTTTAAATTTATTAATAGATGTTCATGTTAAGCTTAAACTTAAAAATTTAAGTTTTATGTTGCTGTGATTTTGTTATTTTCCCAGTTGGATAAACAGAGACAATACATGCAGGTGAACATCCTCTGATAGAAATATATTTTACTGTATGTTTGTATTTATTTAATACATACTCAAAAGTATTTCTATAAATCTCATTTCAAATTGTACCTCAAGTAATCTTAAATATTGCTATTTATATTTATATGATTTATACAATACAGATTTCATTGTTATATAATACATTTTATTAATAATTATTAAGTATGTTAATAATGTGAGAAGAATATGTAATTAATACAATTGGTGGACATTTACTTGTAATTCAGTTTTGCATTATTATTATACTTTTTAAAGTTTTTGTTCATTAATGAAATAAATATAAATAGTGTTTTGTTTGTTTGTTTAAATGTATAATTTAAAGATTTTAACAAACATTAGCATGAATATAATTTGTATATTATGTTACAGATGGAAAGTACAGCATTATGACCTCTTATCAAACTACAATTTAAAAAATGGGCTTATGGATTATAATTTTGAAAAAATTGGTTGGTTTGGTGTGTTTTTCTTTTATTGTATCAAAATTATTTATTAGATGATCTAGAAATTTATTGTGATAATCAAGATTTAAACTGTTTTATTTTATCTTATATTACGTGTCTGTACTTAATTAATTTTAATTTTATTGTATAAATTGTTAAATTATGAATGTTATTATTAAAATTAAATGTTAAATGATTTACATTTTAAACCTTTATTATTATTAATATTATACAAATAATTAGATCGCAATAAATTAAATCATTCAACATTTACAATAATAAATGTACCTTTGTCTTGGTACAAAAAGTCATTATAAACAGGTCTAATGTTTTTAAGTTAAATATTTAACCAAACATAAGAGAAATGTCTACATAATATTTATAATTTTTTAAAAACAAAAGTAACACACTATCCAGTGCAGAGGCTGTTTCAAAATACGTCCGAGAAGTACACTGCACGCCTAATAAAAAAATGGGTGAGTGGTGGTTTACTTGGTTTGAGTTGGTACTATTTTTGGTGCAGCTATATTATATGGAATCACAAAATTCAGGATCATCAAAATTTCCCTAAAAAAGATATTTTATTTATGATAGCTATAGCTAATAGCCCAAGTCTAACAGAGTTGTTAAACTATAATATTCCTATATTCTATTTTTAACAAAATTTTAATCATAGGCCATGTATACAGATTAAAAAAGTGTAATCATTCTTTTATAATGTGTAGTTTACTATGTCTCCAGTTGTATGCAATATAAATGTATTGTGTAACTTTTTGTTACATTTTATATTTTTCCTGAATATAATGTGCACGTGTTTATTAAAAAAACAATATTGGAGCTTTTCTAGTTTACCGGGCATTTATTTTTTATAGTTTAGTATAAAATAATAATAGTGCATTCAGAATTTGGCGCTTTTGATTACTTTTGAAGTTTAGTTATTTTATATCATAATATTAAATGGTTGATTTTTTTATTGCCGTCTAGATTTATTTCATAGCTTATACAATTAATATGACACATTCATAGTTGCAGGTCCTGAGTAATACTCATGGAGATATTTTTTCTTACACTTTTTCAATGTATTTTTTTAAATTTGTAATTCATTTTAATGTCATTCAATATTTTTGGGTAGGTAAATTCTGTTGGAATTCGTCTTTTTACAAATCGAAAATATCCCTCGAATTATTGTTCAAAACCATGTCGGATTCAGTAAAAATAGATTTTCAGTATTGTACCCAGGACTTGCAACTACGAATGTGCCGCTTTATGTCTATACGATTAATGCGGCACATTCATAAATACTAAATAATTTTTGGTGGCAATTAAAAAATTAACCATTTAACATAATAATACAAAATTACTAAACTTCAAATCGCAGTTAATAAGTATGTTTCCACATCAAATTTATTAAACAATAAAAATCTGTCCATCTTTAATTTTTTTTGGTATATATTATTAAATTTTTTAAATATATGGTATGTCATAAATATGTAATATACATTTGTTTTTTTTTTTGTGTAAGGTGTAATTTTATTCAAGAATTACATTTAGGAAAGTCACTTGTCTCAAACCGCCACTGATCCAGTGCCTACCTTATAATAATCCTAATTATGCTACTATTACTAAATATTTCTCATTAGTAATTTATGTGTAGTACAAAGAAAACTAAATAATAATTATATAATATATCATTTAAAAAATAATACTAATTTATTAATATATAATAAATATAATTATATCGATATTTGTATACATTAAAAATACAATAAAGCTAACTTAACCAAGTTGTGTATATGTAATAAAATACGTTAACATAATTATTCTATTTCATTTTATGAATATATAACATAATTTTATACATAAATACAATTATATATATAAAATATATTGTATTGTCAAATAAAATACATTTCATTCAACTAAATTATAAAATGTTTCAACCATTAAATAAGTATACTAAATTATTAAGTAGATTGTTTTATAATATACCAATTAATACAAACATGAAAAACTAAAACTAAATAATAGTATACATTGAAGGATTATTTACATAAATGTAAGGTTTACATTCCAATTAAATTGTCAATACTTCAAACAATAGAAATTAAATGAAACCAAAAAAATAATATAGACTCACTATGTAGTGTAAAATATGAGTTCATTATTTTAATTTGTCATAATTTACTTTATATAAACAAAATAGTTTCGTTACTAATATAATTTAGAAGCTATAAAAAAAATAAAAATAAATTAGGAAACAAGCAAATTTAAATAAATTAATAATCTTATATAACAATATAATTTAACTATTTATACAGAAGTTTTTTAATTATATTTAATAGCATAAAATATAAGTTTACATTAAAATAATACCATTTTTTTTTTTTTTTCATAAAAATTGATAAAAATGAATTTAAAATTATTTACCTTTTTTGTACAAAATCCATTTACATATAGATTTATGCAAAAAAATAAATAACCATTTAACGTATTAAATATAATTTTTAAGGTGTTAAAAAGAAAAAATTGAAGGAACAATTAAAAAAATACTTTTAATGTAAATTCAGAATTTATATATCTTAAATTTAAATTGTACTTTAATAATATAATTATAATTTATAAAATGGTCATTTATTTAAATAATAAAATTATAAAAAAATTTAGTTAAAGTCAATTATAAATTATAAGTTATAATTTGATTAAATTTTAGGAAGTAATACAGGAGTTGTAATATTCAACTTATTATTGTACTCATTTATTAATTACTCTTCTTTAAAACAAGAATATTGCAAATATTATTATTACATTACATTACAAAACTTTTGTTTGTTTGTAGTATTTTCAGAAATATCCCCAATTTCCCCATTTGTTTCAGTATTATTAGAAGTGTTTATTTCTGCTGTTTCCAAATCGCCATTGTTTACACTGACATCTACCTCAGGTACTATAAACTTCTCTTCGTCAATTGCAACTTCTGCTTTTGAAATATCTGATTCATTTTTATTTATTGAAGTACCAAAAGTAATTTTTTGAAAGGGATACTTCATAATATTCCACAGTTTAAGTACTTTACTAGATTTCTGATCTCGATCGGGAGAATCTTTAAATTTTCGCTTTCTATCATTAATTAATATTTCTTCTTCCAATGTAGTATCTAATTCACTTGTAGTATGTAATGGTGCCCTTGATGATATATTGAAATAAGATGCTGGTGATTTAACGTTATTAGATTCTAAATCATCATTCTCAAATTCTAGTGAATATTCATTATCATCTAAAGAATCACTTGGGGAATATGGAATACCAGAACATTTAATTGAAACTTCCTGGAAAATTATAAATATTTTATGGGATATCACTTTTATTATATTAAAAAAAATTATTTCGTTGCTAATATAGTATGATGTCTACCTCATATGGGTGAACTACATATTAAAGTCTATTGAGTATAGACCATTTATCATAGTAAATCAAAGTCTAGATTTATTTTATTGTTCCTGATCTTCTATTTCATTATATATTTAATATTCATTCATCCGTTTTAAGCATTACCATTGAATAACATCTTTAATCATATCAATGAAGTCATGTTTGACTTATTTAAATATATTAAATTTTTTTTTTTACAAATTACAAAGAAAAATGTACTGGGATTACAATAATTTAGTTTTATTTTTAATTTTGTTATTATATAAATTATTACCATTATTTCCTTAACATAACATATCTAGTAGACTGTATACTGTATTAGTACCATTATTTCAAATTGAGATAGATTGACAATTTACAAATTAAAGAAAATATAAAATAAACATAATATGTAGCACTTGCTAATGGTATAATGAAAAAAAAATTATCGTAATATTTTCGGTCTCATCCCCTGAATGAGTATGAATATTTATGTATAGAAATGAAGAACAAAACGTGTTCAAAACGACTTGATTTTGAAGTTTGAACATGTTACATTTTTCATATTATAATATTTAAAGTAAATTATAATATATAATATAATAACTATAACTTTTATAAAAATACAATTTTTCATATCTCTTACTATTCATGAAGAATTTTTACTTTTTCGTAAATATTAAAAAATGTAATTTCAAGGTCAAGTCTGCACGGGTTAACTTTATCTGATTGACCTAAAACTTTGTTCTTCATTTTTTACATATACACTCATTTAAGGGGTGAAACCAAATACATTTTGAAATAGAAAATTAAAGAACAGCCTATTGTAGGAATAATATTTGTAATACTAAAAATATATTGTATCAAAAAATTTACTCTAATATTCAAATTTAGAAATCAATTAATTAATTTTAAATTTGAATACAATAATTACTATAATACTATATTTTGATACATTTCTATTATCAAATTATTACTATTAACTTAACTACTATCATTGATGCATTTTAATTTAAAATAATAATAAAAGAAGTAACAACTCACTTGAGTATCTTTGACACAGTATTTTACATCAGCTTCATTTGAATTTTCATTGGAAACATCAATGTTTTCTGATTCTCGATCCTCTTGAGTACAAATTGAATCAATAGTAATATTACGATCTGTGTCACTATCCATTTCCAAATTAGGTTCTAGTGATGATGTATTATCAACATCAAAATTAATACTATCAGTTTTATTATGGTTTCCATTTAATTCACTGTCATTCATTTCTTCAGACTTTTTATTTTTTTGTTTATCACCATCATCTTTGTCCGATTTTTTTGATACAACTTTTTTTAAAGTTAACAAATCATCACCATTGTTAATAAATAAACAACGTACATCTTTTCCGCTCACTACAGTTTCCGACATTTTTTAATCTTATATTTATCTAAAATCAAAAATTTTTTTATTAATCTATTGAGTATATTCTTTTCTTATAGTTTAATATTAAATATTTTAAAACCATAATAATTATGTATTATTTAAATAACATATTAACTGTCGGTATTTAAGAAATTACTGTTTATAGTATACTTTTAGAAAACTTTAAAAAAGCCAGATGTAAAACTGCCAATTTTATAGGGATATTTTTTTCGCAAGTATTTATAAAGAATTATAAAATACAAATATTAACAGCTACATTAAAATTATTATTTAAAAATTTAACCATGTTTATAAGATATAATTACTTTAAAAAGATATAATATTATTATATGTAGGCTGTAGTGTTCTGAATAAAAAATATAGAAATACTTTTGTCCTTTATGAGGGCCATCTCCTTCCCTGTTCAATAAATTTTTTTAATTATATTTATATTTATGGACAATGGATATTCTGCATCGTCCTATGATATAAAAAAAATATAATTTGCTCGCTTATCTTAGATTGCTACTGGTTTTAAATAAAAATTATAAATTTTAAAATATTGTGATATAACGGATGCAAGTTTGTTGTATTAATGTAAAATATACTGGAATAAAAGAACTATAATAAAAAAAAAATTAGTAATTGATAATATATTATAAAAATAATTAAAATATTAAATGGCAGTGATTTGGTGTTTTTTTTTATGTTTGAATATTTTTATAAGTAATAGTGTAATATTTTCTATTTAAAAATAGCAGAGTATGCTTAAAATTTATTTCGCGATACAAAGAACCAGAATTTAAAAAGTAATTTTTCATTTTTATTGTATAATTTGTAGCATACATTTCATGATTTATAAGGGAATATTATAACAAATTGCATAATATTAAGATCTCATTTCTGGTGTTATAATTAAATAATTGCATACTTAATTGAACATAATATTCTAGAACACAAAAATAAAAAATATTTTTTTCTTATTTTTAATTTAAGTACAAACTCCCAGAATATTTTCAAACTAATTATAATACAATACTATGACTAAAATATAGTTATATAGTTTGTTTTTATTTATTTATTTTTTAAATTAAATTTATAAGTATACACTTGTATAATTATAATATATATATATTGTTCATTATACAAATAGATTATAAATCTAAGTAGATATTATAAAATAATTGAACATTTGCAATGACTGTTAACCATTGTGCGTTGTGATAATTTCATTATATAATTATTAACACAGATATTTACACTATATTTTATATTACAAAACTTTTTTTTCATTCAGTGTGCTTGTTAGCGTATTTTTCATGGGATACAGAACTACTCAATTTCTACTTAAGTAGTTAATTTAATTATCCAAATCTTTATAATATTAATTTCGACATCATTCAGTTTCTCGGATATCTTGCTAATTAATACTATCGCTCAATAAGTTTATCTTATTATGTCACCTACCCTAAAACCAAAATATGTGGTACCGTCAAATTAATTCAAAAGTCTCGATTACAGGGTATGCCAAATAAACATATAATTTCTCCAACTATTTTTACATTAATGATTTTATAACTTCAATAAATTCCAAACTACTTTTTTCTCCAGCACAATCTTCAAACTACATTCAACATAGTAAATATTTCAAATTGGTTTTTTTTCACAAACGAAAATGATGAATCTACACTACTAGCTGATGCTATAAACCATGATACTGAATACATTGAGTCAAACGTCATTTGTGATGGTACCAATCTTAATCGTGTAGTCAATGACTTAAATTTTTTATGCTCTAACATCAAAAATGTCAATAATGGTAAAAAAATATACTTGCAAAAGCACAATTAAAGGTGTAAAACTTTCTACTTGCATATCAGACTCTTGAAGTTATTAAATTTTCTTAAGTCAAGTCAAACAGACTTCCATACCTTTCAGTTAAAACAAGACAGAGCGTTTAAACTAATAATAACAAATCTTCATCACACAACTCAAACAAAATAAATTAAAAAAAAAATATATTAGTACTTAGCCACACAAGAAACATAATGTTAATTCCAAATTTCCGAAAATTACCGAAAGCTCACTAAATAATTTTATAATAAATAAAAATTAAAAAATCTGGTTGTCAAAATCCCACCTATTATTGGCCTTCACACAACAATAGTCAACCAGGTATACTTGAATTTTATATAACCTCTCTAAATCATATTTCTTACAGTATATCTCATTCTTCAGACCTCTTTCCTGAACACACACTTGTTGTTTTAACTCTTGACTTTCTTAAAATAATTTGGTCTAAATGCCACAATATTATTTATAATCAAATTACTTTCAATGTCCTTCTAAAATACTCCTTAGTAATAAAATCTGCAGCAGTCCTGTCCTTTACATCAATTTTAGCAGCATTCTACTTGTCCATTTTCATTGGGTACTACTACTTAATATTTTAGATATAACCTTCATCACAAACATATTATTGAAAAAAAGACAGGCTTATTCTAAATGGCTAAATTTTAAAATCTCAAAGAGAGCAAAAAGACTTATAATAATCTTGAAAACTTAAAAAATATACTACAAAAATATAATTAAAAAAATACCAACTTTATATAAATTCTTTCAACAATTAATACTATTTTGACTATCTATGGAAAACTACAAAAAATATTCTTTAACAAAAAAAGAATATAGAAATATTCTCTTCTACTGTATCCGGTTAGGTTTAACTCTAACTATCTCTAACTTATATAAAGCTAATCTATTTAGCACCGATTTAGAAAAGATTTATACTACATTATAACATTCTCAACAGAGAACTCATATCACATGTTGAATCCACTATATTCCAAACTTTTCCTATGTATAACCTATGAAATATACCTCACCATCCGAAATTCAATATACTATAAACTTCCCAATAATAAGGAACCGGTTATAACCTTATAACAAACAAAATAATTAAAAAACTACCAAAAAATCTCTGTTTATCACACCTCCTTTCTTCTTGGAAACATTTTAATTTATAAACCAGGAAAACCTACAAACCTTCAAAAATCTTATCGATAAATAAGTCTACTTCTCTCAATCTCTAAAATTTTTGAAAAAATTATTTTAAAAGAGGTCTATCAAATTATTGTTGATTAAAAAAAATTTCAAATACTCTGTTTGGTTTTATAAATAACCATTCAGCTTTCTATCAAGTTCATAAAATTGTTGATAATATTGTCTTTTAAAAAGAAAAATTGTAGCTTGGCTGTTTTTTTAGATGTGGTCTAGGCATTTGATCGGGTGTGGCACAAAGGACTTCTTTTAAACACTTTTCCACTCCTTTATTCCTTCCATTCAAAGTGTTTTTCATGTTTGCAGTGAGGATGAATTATTTACTACTTATCATATTAAAGGAAGTGTGTTCCTCAAGGTAGTATTTTAACACACTACAATATTTATTATTATCAGATGTACCACATTCTAATCTTTCCAAATTGGCCAATTTTATAGATGATACCGTTAGAAGTTCTTGTGACTCGGACTTAAAACACAGCTGCAAATAATCTCCAAATAGGTACAATTGAATAAATTACAAATCTGATTTAATCAATGAGAATTAAAATTAATGAAAACTAATCAGCACACATTGCTTTTACCCTATGACTCAAAGACAGTCTTCCAGTAACTTTCAATAATAAAATAGTCCCTGAAGTATAATTTGATAAATACCTAGGAATTCATCTTGATAATCATCTAACTTATAAGCTACTCAAATTAAAGTTTAACCAATGCTTCGGGTATGTCAGAAATCACACTCTGTACAATAAACTAAATATTTAAACCATTCCTGTTCTTACTTCAACTCACTATAAAAAAAAATTCACTTTAACAAGATACTACTAATAGCTAACCTTATACTTATACTCTCCTTAACAACTCTCCTCATTGTTTAAAATGTAATTGGTCTTTTAGAACTATTAAATAACTTATTAAAATATATTCACACTGTATCTACCCAAGTTACTTGTGTTAATAAATACCGGCTTCCTGTCATATCACCCAGTTATTTTGTATATATATATCTAATTTACTTAATATTTTATTTTTATTACAGATTGTAAACAAAAATTGAAAACAAGAATCTTAAATTAAAATACGATATTTTTATTATTTAATATACCTAAGTAATACAATTAATATATAAGAAATTTAAAAGTATATTCTTTGATTTTAGATGAAAATAGAATACTAATTTTTTATAAGAAAGCACAAATTAAATTTAATAAATAAAAGATCAAATTTATTTACCCATATTATACCTAATACTTTTTGATTAAATATTTTTAATCATAATAATAAATTACAATGTTAATTGAATTATTTTGTAGAACATAAAAACTAAACATAAACTGGATTTTACATATTACTATAATATAAAACAAATTATTGTTTTATCTTATTAACACAATATTTTAAATCAGGTTCAATTCATCAATATTTGTTCACTATCATCTTCATCGTAATCTTCAAACTCATCGTTTTCATTGTAGTAAAAATCATCACCTTCTTCATCACTATCATTAGTATTATGTAATGGTTGGACACGTGTAATTGCTTCATATATTTCAGCTAAGCATTCTGAATTATCTGGTACTAATTTTATTTTAGATTTAATTTCTCCCTCTTCATCTTCATCATCTTCATCATTATCATCTTCATTTGCATCAACTCCATCAATTTCTTCTTCGTGATTAGTACCATTTTGAATATATCCATTTTCAGATAGTATACTATCTGAGGGTTGATAAGTAAAATCTACTAATATTTGTATACATGGTTTATCATGTACTGTTGGATGATTACATGTGCCAAATATACACATGGACTTATAATCAACACTAACAACTTGATTATTAATGTAATTTTTCCAATAAAGTTTACTTTCTGCAATATAAAGTACGCCTTTGCCAAATGAAGCTTCATCAACAATAAATGTAACATTAGGTTCAGTGTATTGAATCACTTCATTTACTTCATTAAAACTAGTGTGTGTATCCATTTTTATGTTAGGTTTATATTATTATTTTTTTTAATGGAAATTATATAGGTAATAAACAATATAGATACCTTCTTGAAACTGAAAAAACACAAAACAAATAGCCTAAGCCTAAATAAAGATAATATAACAATTAAGCATTAAAAGTACTTAAATAATAATAATTTCTTTATATTATAGGTACATATTCCGATAAAATTATATTCATTAATGTAATCAATAGGTACACATGTATTTGGCCCAACATAGAGAACATGCTTCTCTTACCTTAAAATTCTAACTATTCTCAAAAATTGTAATATTTTATTATCACCAAGTGAATTAGTTTATCATATAAAATAAAAAAAATTTATTAGCGTATAAATGCCATTTTGATTGAGCATGATGAATATTGTTTAAAAGAAAATGCATTATCCATTGACGCGATGAACCTAACATGACAGACTATAGCGGTTGTTTTAAGAACCACGTTACCACGTTGATTAAAAAATCTTTAATATGAATAAAGACTAAATGTATTATTAAAATAGCAATTAAAACGTTTCTTACCTTCGAATATAATTTAAAGCCGATTTTTTAACACGACAAAAAATGCAAACTGTAGATATATATAATAGAAAAAAGAAGTAGCAAACTAAAAACAATTTTAGGTATATGTAAATTAACTCACAAAGAATGTATTAATGGACAAGTAACAAGATATACGAGATGTCGGAACACGAGTTTGATCATGAGGATATAACATACAAATTAATAGTAATAAATTCCATAATGTAATTTATAAGGAATATTACATTCTTCATAAATGAAAAATATGAATACCGGAAAGGTAAAGCCGTAGAGCCTTAAGGTTGGCTTGTACTCTTGTAGATTGTTTATATCAAGCAGTGTGACCAAGCTAAATAATAACACATTTAATGGAAAGTATTTGTGAAAATCCATTGTCATTGACAAATGTTAATATTGTCTTGATATTTACTATTTAGTATCTACTTCTTAGGTATTTACCATAATAAAATAGATCATGGTATATACCATTATTATTATTTATTTATTAGTTATATCATTGATTATAAAATAGAATTCTATAATATATATATATGGTTATATCCACTGTTTTAGGTTAGTTTTATAACAACCGTGGTTATATCGCAAAATAGATAAAACTTGTTACTTCAGTAGTAATTTTGGTATGCTGGGTGGAGGGGTGGAATAAATATTCAATTGACCCTCCAACCTAAATTGTTCGTGCAGCCACTGAGCAATGCAACTGTATATAGTGACAATATAAAATACCCAAGTTGATTATCCAAAAAATGTATTCAATTACTATAAGATAATCTATTCGTAATTATTTACATGATAATTCTTAATTCAAGAAAAAATTTAAAATATGAGCTAAATAAAGTAACAAGTAGATGTAATTTTCTACTGAAAGCAAGAAATAGGTACATTCTTCGCTTCGCTCAAAATATACAAATTATCTGTAGCCTGTGGGCAGTTAAGAAAGAAGAATGGCCGATGGCATAAATTTTTGCTGCCCCCCGGCCTTAAATTTTGCACTCGCCTGTGGCAATGGCTGAATATGAATTACAGTATAAGATTTAAAATATTACAATATTTATATATTATGATATATAATATAACATACTAATATGTATGTGAACAAAATTAGATGTCATGCAGGGTTGTTTGGGAGGCCACTGGCAGTGGAGGAGTGAACTATTTTTCCTTCAAGGCTTTATATATATTTAGCACCCACCGAATCACTAAAGCACCATCTCACCAATCTAAATACATATTATTATAATAATTCTACATCAGTAAATATTTTATACAGTGAAAGAACTCACTTCTTACCAAATTTGTATAAATCATAATCATGTCCCAACGATTAAATTAAAGTGGGATAAAATATTATTTAGAAAATATTTACAAATGGGCAATTTAATAGACTGAAAATTCAACAATTTAAATAATTATATTTATATAAAATTTGAATACAAATTAAAATATTAAGTTGGTGTATAATACATGGCGTCAATAAAGTATCTTGTAATATCACCAACTATAGTTCTATCTGGCAAAGTAGCTGACATCCCATACATGGCCATCTATAAAATTATAATATTCAAAATTAATAATAATATTATATTTAATTAAATTATAGATTTACTTTTCCAGTAAGTTCAACATTTGGAGTTTTTAATATTTCATCTAATTCGTTTCTTAAATCTTCTATAAATAATGAAGCTATACCAGGCTTGGTATGCAAATGTGTAATACAAATATGAATTCTAAAATGTATTATTTACATTTATTTAACAATTAAACTATAAACTCCTATCATTAATAATAAATTATACTTACCCAATTGGAAATTGTAAAGTATTTAAATTCCAACCTTTTGTATTTAATGCATCAGACAGTCTATAAATATTAAAAACATTTGATCCTATTGCAATTACAGATGTAGTAGGATTTCCAAAAATGAAAATTTCATTAATATCACGCAATCTATAAATATTTAAATATTGGTTTTATTAGTTTTAGGTAATTTATTAATTTTTTTTTCATAATAAATTAATAGTATAAAAAAACGAGAAAGTCAATTTAGAATGGTCTTCGGAAAAATTAGCGGTTTATCATAATTATTCAAATTTGAATGCAATAATATTGCATTAGAAAATACGATTTTGAGCGAATCTCAATATATTACAAAATATTATACTGATAATCCATTATGATAATCAGTATTCTATTTAACTCATTTTTTGAATTTCTCAAGTTCTTTTCTGACTAAAGCAAAGTAGATGATTGGGGATTCTATTGAATGCCCAGGTATTTTATACACTTTTTAAATTTCCCTTTATATAAAATGCCTGGAGTATATTGGGAGATATTGAAGATTGACATTATAAAAATGAATCATTAATATTTAGCATACACTATCACGTTTTACATTGTTGCACATGTGTACATCGTTCATAACCCTTGACCACTCAAATTAGACAACTTTCTTGTAAACAGTAAATAAAACTCTAGTATAATTGTGTGTGTTAAATCTAGATTAAATAAATACCATGTATATCAATTACAGTGAAAATCCCAAACAGTAACAATAATCATTTACAATATGATTGTTATAATAATAATAGTTAATAAAAATCACAATCAAATGTACATCAAAATGCCTTAATGTACCATGGCATATTATATAATTCTATAGATGGCCCAAAATTTCTACATTGCCAATAACATATATATTTAATACATAAAAAATAAATTATTTTTAGTTAAAACCATGAAATCATTATCCCTGTAAAATGTAATTTGTATAGGTATGAATTTAATGTAATATTACTCAATAAACTTACTGTTTTTCAATAAATGTTTTAGTGTCGATGATTTCTTTTGTTGAAGTAATATAACCATCCATCCCAAAATACATTAATGTTGCCCAACAAGCAGCAATTATACCTAAAATACAGTAACATTATATACAAATTTGTGAAAATTTTAAATTAGATAATAAACATACCTCCTGATCTTGATCCACTTACAGTTGGTGAACCATAATGACCACCCGGCCATTCTGTGCATACATAATACTGGTTATGTCTATATTTCTTGTCAGAATACAATATAACTGATGATCCTTTTGGTGCATATCCATACTAATAAATATAATATAATGATAAAAAATATTAATATATAGGGTGATCGGAATATTATGTTAAAAAATAATAGAAAAAGCATTGAAACCTTATACAATTCAAACTTATACAAAATATATAATTATTATATAAATACCTTATGTGTATCGGCAGATATACTAGTAACACCAGGTAGCATAAAATCAAATGGAGGTATAGGAAAACCAGCTTGTGGCATAAAAGCTGCAATAAAACCACCTAAACAACAATCTACGTGGACTGGAATGTTATACTTAAGGCCTAAAGTTGATATTGCTTTTATATCATCTGATGTTCCATATGGAAAATTAGGAAATGATCCAACTAGCTGTAAGAAATCTATAATGTTAGTTATGCCTTATTTGTTATAAATTTCTAATAAAAATTAATATAAATAATATAATATAATTATTAATTTAATAAATATATATAAATTTTAAAAAAAGGGGTTTTCTAAATTCAGTAATTATACCGAACTAAATATTTACAAACTTCTTAAATCGCTTTAGCTTAATGGAATACAAATGTGGAAGTCCGCAAAAAACTGAAGTTTTTCAGTTTAATACTCTCTATCTTATTACTAATAACCTCTGTGTAAGAAACTAAACTCTATACTCTGCATATGCAAGATATAAATGAAACTATACTATAATGAAATTATATTATTGCTAATATTCTTCATTTCAAAATCATCCTAATCCTTTAATTGTAAATTTAGTTGCAGAACCCATGCTTGAAAATGCATCTTGTCATTACTGCAATCTTTTAATAAACAAATATAGCCCCCTCTTAAAAGGATTACTAATGAAAACTCCTTATTATGTGATTCTCAGTTACCAAAATTACACACAAAAATAACGCTATTATAAATATTTTATTATAGATTATGTATTTCAAATAAATTAAAAGCAAAATGTAAGAAGATCAATAGTAGACGTTCCTCCTTCGTCCCTTCAATCCTCAGAGAAATTAGTAGTTTATTGTACTTAAGATTTGAATGCAATGATATTAACGTGATGTAATTTTGCCAATTTTCAACTATTTTTTGTTAGTTTTTCTTCTCCTAAAGAACTTTTAAGAAATTTGAAAAATGAGCTAAATAAAGTACCAACTAGATGCAATTTGGTATGGGAAATACATCCTATTTGTGGTAATCGGTTTATTTTTTCTGCTCAAAAAAATGTCTTTGGACACTAAAAAAAATATATATCTGATTCTACAAAAATATTTAAATTTTAGAAGCTTAAAAAAAATTTGCAACTGATGATTTTCAAAATATTTTGTAAAAAGATTTAGTAGTATATGAATAGACTTTCAAATGAAAATTTTCAAACTGATAAACAAAAAATTGTAGGAAATATTAAACATTTTTGGTAAAAAGTTTCAAGTCTCTAAGAACAAAACTCAATTAGTTATCATGAAATAAAAAAAAATTTAAATAACTGAAACAGTAATTTTGACAATTTTCCGATATTTTTTGGTAGTTTTTCTTCTCCCAAGGAAAAACTTTTGAGAAATTTGAATAATGAGCTAAATACAATAATAACTAAATGAAATTTGGTATGGTAAGAGTACCCTATTTGTGGTAATCGGATCATTAATTCTACCCAAAAAAGTGTCTTCAGACATAAAAAAAAAACATCATTGTAAAACCAATACATTCTTCGCTTTACTCAGAATCTAAAATTCTAATAGAATAGTCTTTGAGTACAATAGGATTTCTTTTGAATTTATAATGAACTTAAATTACAACACTTTAATGTGTTATGGTCTCCATATATTATTGATTTTTAAGTTTTTGTTATTAACATTTCTGTAATTTCTTTGTTTAATATGAAAATTAGAAAAACTTACCATTAACGTATTTTTAGTAATTTCATTTTCCATTTTCTTCAAATTAACAGTAAAAGAATTAGGATCTAAATCAATATGTTTAATTTTAATATTAAAATATGCTGCAGCTTTATCAAATGCAGGGTGTGCTGATCGTGGAACTATCATTACACCATTTTTAATACCCCGTTCATTTCTTCCATAGTCCCTATAAGCTTTACATGCCATAATAATTGATTCTGTTCCACCACTTGTCATCTGTAAAGTAATTGCAATTAAATTTAAATAATAATTAATTAATTTTTAATAATTAATTGTCATTAATACACATACTGTTCCACATGCATTTAAATCACCATGAAATAAATCGATGACCAAACGTACAACTTCTGCTTCCATTTTACATATTCCTGGAAATATATCCGAATGTAAAGGATTTGTATATGAAGCAAGACCATATACTTCAGTGAGTAATTTAATTAATTCTTCATCATAATAATATATAGCACCAGAAATAAAACCTTCTTTCCAATTATATTTACCTGAAAAAAGGATATTAAGTAATAATTTAAAAAAATATTAAAAAAAATATTTAGCTTGCTTACCAAGATTTATATACTTATTTACAGTTTTAATTAATTCATCTTGGGGAATTCCTTTTGATGGGAGTTTAATAATATATTCTTCACCCATAGTATTTTCTTTGACTTCATTTTCAAATAAGTCTGAAATTTTTTTAGTTTCATCTTCTACTTGTTTTTTGTATTTTGGTATTTTCTTAATTTGAGTAAATGTAAACAATTTTAATCTTTTATATAAACCTAGAAATATAATTGACAAAATAACTTATAAAAGTGCCTTATAACAGTAGTCATAATTTAATTAAGTATTAAATAACAAAAAAGTGGGAAGGCCGATTGTGGATGTTCCTCCTTTGTCCCTTCATTCATCGGAGAAATTAGTGGTTCATTATAATTATTAAGATTTGAATGCAATGATATTGCATTAGAAAATACGATTCTGAGCGTATCTAAATATATTGCAATATATTATACTGATAATCCATTTCAAAATTTACCATGAATATAAATTACATATGTAAATATGCAAAATAAATTTCAAATCCCTAAGATCAATATTCAAGGAGTTATCATTCCTTTTCAAGGAAAAACTTATGGGAAATTCAAAAATTGAGCTAAATAAAGTACCAACTAGATTAAAGTCGCTATAGAGAGGGTACCCTGTTTGTGGTAATCGGACCAATATTTCTACTTGAAAAAATATTTTCATACATCAGAAAAAACCTTTAAAAATTGCCAATTTTCCGCTTTTCAAGGAAAAACTTTTGGGAAATTTAATAAATTAGCTAAATAAAGTACCAACTGGATGAAATTCGCTATAGAAAAGGTATGCTATTTGTGGTAATTGGACCATTATTTCGACCTGAAAAAAGTGTTTCATACATCAGACAAAAAAAAAAAAAAATAAAAAGCCTATAATGATTGCCGATTTTCCGTTTTTCGAAATTCGAAAAATGAGCTTAATAAAGTACCAAGAGGACACGATTTGCTACTGAATATATACTGCACTGTGGTAATCAGACCATTATTTCTACCCAAAAAAATGTTTTCATACATCAGAAAAAAAAAAAAAAAATAAAATTTGCCTGTTTAGATTTTCAAAATATTAAGTAATATAGTATTGGATTTCTATAAAATTTTGAGACAGATAATCTCAAAATTGTAGATAATATTAATTTTTTTGGGAAAACGTTCAAAGTTATATTTTCCAAATAATTAACTGTTTCATTCCAAAATTTTACCATGCTTATAAATAACCTATTTTAGTACTTCAACAAATTTTAAAGTCCCTACTATTAAAACTAAATAAGAGATCACGAAAAAAAAAATATAATAAAAAGTGTATAAAAATTGCCAATTTTCCACTTCTTAAGGAAAAACTTTTGGGAAATTCGAAAAATGAGCTTAATAAAGTACCAAGTAGATATCATTTGCAAGCGAAGCATATACTATGCATTATAATCAGACCATTATTTCTACCCGAAAAAATGTTTTCATACATAAAAAAAAAAAAAACATCTTTGTAGAATCAATACATTCCTCACTACGCTCAGAATCTAAAAATGTAATTATTTTATGAGTATATCATTCATATTATATTTTATTATTATTTACTCATTTATTTATTAATAAAATAGTTTAGAATACATGGAATGTATATTATAGTAAATATAAAATTATACCTATACTCGGTACCATGTAAAAAAGGTATAATTTCGCGCATGTAGACTGATGGAAAACTAATGATGGCTGTCTGCTTAATTACATTTTTCTAGGGAATGAAAGGGAAACTGGATAGGATATAGTGTGGAGATGCGCTAAACCGACCAATTTTCATCCTAAGGCAGGATGTTTCTTAAATGGAATAAAGTGTAATTTAATAAATTTTATATTGATTTTTTTATTAATTAACTATTATCAAATCATAAATTAAAAGTAAAATTGTTTAATTAAATATTTATTTTTTATATAATAAAATACCTAATATAAATAAAATTAATAAGTATCATATTTAAGTATATAATACTACTGTAACCTAACTTCTTTAATTTTTGTAAAAAAATTAAATTATTAAATTTAATTAAGAAATGAATATAACAATAAAATTTTGATACAGAAATAAATTATTATTCCCCTCAAAATATAAAATAATTATAAAATTACATTTTAAAAATATTTATTAAAATATGACATTAAATAGGAATATAAAATAGTGAAAAAGTAATAATAAAATATACTAAAAAACTAAACATAAAATAATGATACAATTGTTGACTGTTGTTTAGAATATTATAAAATGCAACATATACATACTAACTATAGAAAAAAGATTAAACGACTATGAGTAGGACCTTTTGATACTTACTTAGCGTACAATATCAATTTACGGCCAATCAGAAATAATGTGCAGATATATACAAATTAAATATTAATTATTATTATTAATTTGTATAATCAGTTATCATATAAATCACAATAATAAAAAGAAAACATACTGTAATTTACTACATAATATATCTATGGCAAATAGGAACAACTATAATAATATATTTTTCAAAAACTTTATGAGATATTTTCTGAAAGGTAATATTCACAAATTCTAATAATAGCTAATATTAAATTAGACATGTATTTTTTTTTTTTAAAAAAAAGAAGGTTTTCTTGAATTAATTTAAAACTAATTATATTTTTTAAATAATTTTAATATTAAGTAAAAAAAGTAATTAACTTACTTTCATCTTGAAATAAAAAATTGCATAGCCACATTGATGTTAATATAGTGGATGCTGTTAGAGATGCTACTTGCCAAGGCTCACTATGTACTCCAAACAAATTATTAACTGTATTTTTGGTAAATGAAAAACCAATGTTAATAAACTCCATATTTAACTTTAGTTTGAATAAACTAAAAAATATAAATATACAAAATAATATACATTTTTAATTATTAAGAAATAATAAGCTTATAATCAAAATAAGACATAAAATATTCCTAAGGAATATCTGATTTATTCTTATAAAAATTATTATTTATGTTATTATTAGGTACTCACTTAGGTGTTAGATATGTTTGGAAGATTAATTTGATACCTTATACTTTTTTAATATAATAAATACGAGATGAACATAAAATACATCATTATATTTTTATAATATAAACATTACAATGATTCTTTTAATATTTGGAATGTTATGTTTTATTTATAATGGAAATCACTAAAAATTAAAATTAACAATGTAAATAACTGCTAATTAATTTTGTTGTTATTTATTATTAGTTGACAATTTTGAATTTATTACATAATATAATTGGTACATACATATTAATAGACATACACAACAAATCACTATAATATAATATACACCCAGACCCAAAAGCCAAGACTTAATTATAACATGAACTCATGAAGACAATTTAATACGTTTAAATGTAATCTTCTCTTTGGTGTAATGTATATGTATTACTGAATACTGAATAATGAATCACATTTCAGTAAAAGGTAACGATGTAGTATGTAGAGGGAAGAATCGGTGGGAAAGCGGCAGGAAATAGCCGGTATATAATTATATGGGATAGAATATATTATATATATAACAAATAACAATGACTCATGTTTTATTTGTCTATAACCGTCATATAATCTAAACTATTAACTTCTAACCGACATTAAATAGTAAATACTACACTATGGAGTATAAATATTAAATACTAAACAGTGTAAGCATCAAAGTATTTTTTTCATGTAAAATATGAAACCAAAAAAGGAATGACCTTGACACTTTGTAAAGGTATTATATTAATATATCAGTGCAGCCATTTTAGATATTTAGCAGCTATATTACCTTTTTACACGGATTATTGAATTATCATAATGTAAAATTGTAAAGGCACAGTTATGATAAAATATATACATAATTTAATTAATAATTGTTTACTTTAGATTTGATATTAGATATTAGTGTTTTACTTTCAATTTTATGAATATAAAATAAAAATTTGTTTCAATGATATTTTGTCAAGGAATATGTAATAAAATGTGTTTAGTTTTAGTGTTTAACCCTCGCCGAATTTAAATCTATTCTATATATTATTACACTTTATTATATAGTGTACTTACTAGTTTATGATGTGAAATAAATGATTTTAAAACTTATATAGGTCATATATTATGTCAAACTAGACTTTAATGCACTTGACCATACACAATAAATATTTATAAACACAAATTAAAAATAATAGAAATACATCCCATGGCTAATACTGGTGTATTACCTTTTGTACGAGGTATAGATTTTAGTAATAATGATTTCGAAGTAAGTATCAATTCTTTCTCAATCGTAAACACAAATATAGTTTTACAGGGTATACCACTAGGATTTATAATACTACTTGTATTATATTTCCTAGATAAATCAATATATTTTAATTCTTAGTAATAATTATTTGTACATATGATTTTATGAATTATATTCCAAATTACATAAAATTACACACTACTGTAAAAAAACTATTTTAATTAGAAAAAAAAACTAAGATGAATTTGCTGAAAGTTCTAATTTGTCTGGATTATTTTGTAATTTTTGTATTTGAGTAATTAAAAAATGTAACATTAAAGGTACCTATAGGTAATAAATGTTAATTTTTCAATAAATTAAAAAAAAATTATAATTCACAAACTTGAGCTAATTAAGAATTTCACACACCGAAATATTCATCAAATTCAACTTTTTTAATTGGCTACCATGAAATCTTAAATTATTTTTAAAATAAAATTCATTTTTTCTCTTTTATTAGTAAATACTTATGGGACATTTTATATACTATGTACATTAATAAATTAAAAAGGTTTAAATATAATAACAATTTAACATAACCTTTACTATTATTTTAATTGTAAAAAAAAATAAAATTACAATTTTCATATATAAATTAAATAGTCAATGTTATTATTATAGTAAAAAAATACCTATTTATTTACTTTTAGGTATCAAAATTCCCTTCAGCTGTTATGGCAATGTCTAGTGTACAGTGGCTAAACTTAAACAGGGTAAAATTATATGATATTCCAGAAGAAATTGGAAAACTTGGGAAATTAGTATGTAGTAATAATTGTTTTTTATTTAATATTTATACATAATTAAATTGTTTAATAAAGTACCTATGTTATCATTTAATTAACTTCTAATCAATTCAAATAATTTAATTCATAGTTCGTTTGTTTTTACTAACATATAGTATAAAGTGCTTAAAAAATTATTTGAAAATGAAATTTGTAAATGTTCATGTAAAATTTTGTTCTTTATAAAAATTTAATATATTATATTATGATTTTTTTTTTTTGTACTATATAATATAAAAAAAATATTTTTTAATAAATAATTCAATCTAGGAACATTTATCAATTGCACATAACAACATTGAACGATTGTATGGAGGAATTACTGAGTTACCATCATTGCGATCATTAATTGCCCGTCATAATTGCATTAAAAGTTCTGGCATACCCCAAGAACTTTTTTCAAATACTGAAAGTACAACTGAATTAACAACATTGGATTTAAGTCATAATCGATTAACAAGAATACCAGATGGTTTAGAGTCATCTTCTAGTCTATTAGTACTGAATCTATCTCATAATAGGTAATGTAAACATAGGTAATGCTAATACCATAATAAATGTATTATATAAAACAATATTTGTAAGCTGTTGAATATTAAGTGATATTACATTTGATATTATAATTATATAATAAAAGTATTGTAATATATACTATATAGTATATACTAATACTAATAATATTAATGGTTAAAGATAAATAAATTTTATAGTTTTATCACTTTGTAAAACATCTATACTACAGCAACATTAAATAATAATAAAAAATATAATTGATTTTTATTATTAAATAAAAATTAGTTACACTACATCTTATTTTTAAACAAACATTAGCTCATAGATAATTACTTTATTAATTTGATAAATTGTGTATACTCTGGCCTATAAGAGAAGTAAATTGATTTACTGTTTACAGTCGCTGTTTCCCTCACTTAGTGTCATTCATTAGATAGATGAGCAAAACATGTTTTAATTGAGATATGGTTTACTTTTTTCGTGGGCTTTCAACCCATTTATTTTGAAAAACATTTCGTATTAATGATAACTGATGAAAAGTTTTTTTTTATTTTTCTGTTTTCAATTTAATGATTGGTTTGCAGACATTTTCATACCATTCTATCACTGGGTTTAACTAATCTAATGATTGGTTTGCAGCAATTTCGGTATAACCTACGTTTCTAGTATTCTATAATTTGGCTTATGTATTGTAATTGTGGTCTTTCTCTGTGGTTTGTTCCATCGACTGTTCTTTCAAAAATTAGTTCTAACAACCTTCCATGACTGAGAATATGACCTATCCATTCATTTCAACTTTTCCACAATGATTTTTTCTCCTAAACTTCTTCATTGGTGATCTTATCAATTCAGCTTATCTTTTGTATTCTTCTGTAGCACCATATTTTGAATGAAAATTGTATTATATATCTTGTAAAACTTAAAAATAAAATAAAATAAAGAATAAATCATTTAAGTCATTATGAATTGTTTTGTGTAACAAAATGCATACTAATAATGTGTATGGACACATTTTTGGACTTTCAATGTTGCATAAAAATTAGACAGCTTATAATATACTATTAACTGTATCTACTATACTAACCTAACGGCCTTCAAAATAAAAAATAAAAATTATATTAATGTTAATTAAAGTTAACATGAATGTAATGGATTATGAAGTAGAACTTAAAACTATTTCCATGTTGAAGTATAAATGTAATATTTTTAATAATGATTAGGTGAATACTAATAACAAAAGAATTATAAAAAAATATTTACAAGAATAGCAGTTTAGTTAGTAAATACTTATAAATAGTAAAAATAGGAAAAATAAATAAATATTCATCATTACTAATATCAAAATGTTTAAATTTGTTTATCAAATATAATAATTGTTACATAATAAATCTATTTAAAATGTTAAGAAATAGATTTCTATCATTTATATATCATTTAGGTTCTACTGTAATTATAAGTTATATTTATATATAAATATAAACAATTTTTTTAAATCATTAATAAAAATGTTTTTTTTTTTTAGGATCAGTTCCATTCCTAATCAATTATTTATTCATTTGACAGATTTACTGTCATTAGATTTAAGCAATAATGAATTACAAACACTTCCTCCTCAAATGAGAAGATTAACTAATTTGCAAACGTTAATGTTAAATCATAACCCATTAGATCACTTCCAATTAAGGTAAAAATTTATAGTATATATTTATAATAATTTATAGTTTATAGTATTATTAAAAAAAAAAACCAAATCACTTGTGATTTGGTTACAAAATGTATTGATTTTACAAAGATGTTTTTTTTTTTTTTTATGTCAACAATTTCTGTTAATTTAGCCTTTTTTTGTTATTTTTCAGTAGTTTTATTTCTCCCAAAGAAAAATTTCAGTTTATTCAAGAGAATGTCATAAAACGCATCAAATTTTCAACTTTAAATAATAAGAATCCAAATATTTATGCATTAAAACTTAAAATAAAATCGTAAAAAATATAATACACAATTCTATTAGAAATTCTAACTTTACATAAAAACTTTAAAAATAATACTTTGTTAATAGGTTAAGTAATTAAGTATAATTATTATTCTTTACGATTTTCAAACCGTTAAACTCGAAATTGTAAATAATATTTTAAGAAAAAAAATTACATTTTTGGAAAAACATATAATATGCATTTATATACAAAATAAAATTTGGTGTATGAAATCAGTTTAATCTAAAATTTCAACATTTCTCATCTTCTTTAATGTGCATTTAATAATGCATTTTTTAATGTGCTTTAATGTACATTCAGTAGAAACAAGCAAATGCTTATAATTCCTGTCTGTAGTTATAATATTATTTATTGTTTATATTTAATCTAATCAAAATTTATTACTTCTATAGTATTAAATTACAAAATTAATTTATATTTAATTATTTTATTTTTAGACAATTGCCATCTATGAAAAATTTAACGACATTACACATGTGCAATACTCATCGGAACTTAACTAATATGCCTCAGAGTCTTGAAGCATTGACATCATTAACAGATTTGGATTTAAGTAGTAATCAATTGCCAAAAATACCAGATGCACTTTATACTTTGACAAATTTAAAAAGATTAAATTTATCATCAAATCTTATTGTAGAACTGTCTTTAGCATTAGGTATATGGTTATTAATCATTTCAATTCATTTTGTGTAAATTATTAATCTAAAACATCATGCTAATAGTTTAATTAAAAAAATATATGTATTAAAAAATGTATTCTCTAATTATTTTATTTTATTTTGTTTATTTAAATGAATCATTGAATCAATCATCATTTTTATATAACATTTATATTTTTAGAGGTTTGGCAGGAACTTGAAGTACTTCGACTATCTGATAATGAATTAACATCTCTACCAGCTTCATTATGTAAAATTTCATCCCTTAAAAGATTATATGTGAATTACAATAAACTTGATTTTGATGGTATTCCTTCAGGAATTGGGAAGTTATCTGCTTTAGAAGTTTTTTCTGCCTGTGGCAATCGTTTAGAAATGATTCCAGAAGGTTTGTGTAGGTAAGTGATTATTTTTTTTTAAAAAAATAACTAAATTATTAATTCTTTAATAGAAAATGAATTAAATTTGTTTTAGATGTGGTAGTCTCAAAAAGCTCTTACTGGGTTCTAACAAACTGATAACTCTACCTGACACAATTCACTTATTAAAAGATATAGAAATACTTGATTTAAGTAATAATCCAGACTTAATAATGCCACCAAAACCAACTAGTTTAGCAACTGAGGGATTACAATTTTATAATATTGATTTTTCTTTACAAAATCAATTAAGACTTGCCGGTGCAGTAGTTCCAAATTCTATACAGTTATCTCAGAGTAGGTATCATTTGACTGATGTTAAATTACTATTTATATATAAACTTTAGTATACAGCTTATGAATTTGATTATTGGTTTTATTTTATGTAGTATCTAGTCGTGATCCAATTGCACGTAAATTGAGATTACGAAGAAGTAAAAGAGATCACGAAGAAGAAAAACAGGCAAAAATTCTCAAAGTATCTAAATATTTATGTATATATTTTATTAAGTTATTAATTAATTAATTAATTATATTTTATACAATTAAATTAATTTATGTATGTTAATTTTTTTTTAATAAATTGAATATATTTTCTTTTAAAACTTAAATTATATTTTGTCTTTCATTTAACAAGGATAATCATATTCTAATGTACTTCATATATATATATTGCATTTAAATAGCCAAATAAATTAATATTAATTTATTAATTTGTTTAATAAATTACCATTTCATTATATAATTAATCAATGACCATTTTTAATATTATATAAATTATTAATATAATATTTCATTTAGGGTATGCAAGACATAGCAAATGATAAAAACAATGAAAGTTTTGATGATTGTATTAAAGCAGAATCTCTAAAGTAATTTAAAATAATAATTTATGTCTTAATATTTTAGGTTAGTAATATAATGTTTAATTTTAATTATATAAATATTTCAGGCCTAAGAGATGGGATGAAAAATTAGAAAAACCAGCAGTTGATTATGGTGAATTATTTGAAGAAGGCATTGGTAGACTTCCTGGTCTTAGTGTTTGGGAAATAGAAAATTTTTTACCCAACCTGGTCGATGAAGTAGCTTATGGAAAATTGTATAGAGGAGATTGTTATATTGTTTTGCATACTACTGTTAATGCAGCATCAGATAGTTTATGTTGGAAAATTTATTTTTGGATAGGAGATAATGCTTCTGTCAGTAAAACATAAAAAAAGATTAAAATTATAATTAAAATTTATTTTTAAAATTGTTATGTATAGTTAGACAAAAAAGCTTGTGCTGCTATACATGCTGTCAATTTAAGAAATTTTTTGGGCGCTGAATGTAGAACTATACGTGAAGAATTAGGTGATGAATCTGAAGAGTTTTTATCATTATTTGATTCTCCTTTAGTTTATATTGATGGAGGTCGTACAGCTAGTGGATTTTATACAGTTGAAGATATTGTATGTAACTTAATTATATTAAAAATAATTGAATATAATATATTTTTTATTTATGTATTTATAGACTTATGTTACTCGCATGTTTAGAGTACATGCTTATGGAACTTCTGTTCATTTAGAACCAGTTAAATTATGTTATACATCTTTGGATATTGGATATGTATTTATTGTAGATGCTGGTTTATCAATTTTTTTATGGCAAGGTATAAAAGCAAAAAATACTCTTAAATCAAAATCAAGGTAATGAAATTAAAATATTAAATAATTTTAAAATTCTAATTAAATTATTTTAAAGATTATTGGCTGAAAAAATTAATAAGAATGAAAGGAAAAATAATGCAGAAATAATAATTGAAGAATTTGGTGAAGAAAGTATAGAATTTCGTGATTTATTAAAAATGAATGATCAATTTGACTCTTCTGTTGATGTTCAAGCAAGTAGTCTTATTAAATAAATTATGAATACATTATTATTATCAAGGTTTAAACTAGAACATAGTGTTACATATTTGATATAAAACAAATTATGTTTTAATGTTTCGAAATATTTGTTATTTTATCCTAGAGTATTGTAAATGAAAATTTTGAACCTCCACATCCTCGATTGTATCAAGTTAAATTGGGTATGGGGTACTTAGAATTGCCCCAAGTTGAAATATTGCACAATATTTTAAATCATTCACTTTTAAATTCAAAAAATGTTTATATTCTTGATTCATCTACTGACTTATATGTTTGGTAAAACTTTTTATATATTGTTTTTATTTAAAGTTAATTTTCAAATATAGAATAAATATTTTATTTTAATGAAGGTTTGGAAAAAAATCAACTAGGTTGGTTAGGGCAGCTGCAGTCAAGTTATCCCAAGAATTATTTGCTATGATTGAACGACCAGATTATGCATTAACAATGAGAATTCAAGAAGGAACTGAACCTCAGATTTTTAAAATTAGGTTTATTGGTTGGGAAGAAGTAATTGCTGTTGATTTTACTCGAACTGCTGAGTCAGTACAAAAAACTGGTGCTGATTTAACTAAATGGGCTATGAAACAAGAAACTAAAGTAATCATTACAAACAAATATTCTAATTAGGGATGGGCCAGTTACGGTTCTTCGGGAACCAATAATTATTGGTTTATTATAATTATATATCGATACTGGTTCTTATTATTTTTTTGAGATCATATTGGTGGTATAAAAGAAATAGCCTAAATCCAGACAAAGTGAGGTGTTTTTAAATAAAATACAAATAAAATAATAACCTATATCGGCTATTTCTAATTAATTTAATTATTTTGTTTATATATTTGTTAACTATTGTTCCTATTTCTTTGAATTAAATTTAAATGGGTAATATGATTTTTGTATCAAGCTAAATCTATCTCATAATGTAAGTAAATTATTTCTTTATTTTATTGAAATTGTAAAAAAATAATTGGTATCCATACTGGTAGAGTAACCGGTACTGGTTTAAGAACTGAAAGAAAAATTTTTGGAACTGAACAAAAACCAGAACTGATTGTTTTTCAAGAACTGGTCCGTCTCTAATTCTAATTATTAATAAATAATCAACTTTATGTTTTTATTTAATAGCATGATTTAGCAGCATTATTTACTCCACGACAGCCACCAATGTTGTTTAATGAAGCATTACAACTGATGCAAGACTGGAATGATGATTTAGACCAAATGGAATCATTTGTTTTGGAAGGAAAGAAATTTGTTAGATTACCAGAAGATGAACTCGGACAATTTTATAGCAAAGATTGTTATGTATTCTTATGTCGTTATTGGGTTCCTGTTGATGATGAAGAAGGTCATGAAGATACATCCGATGGTCAACCTGAAGATTTTCAATGTGTTGTTTATTTTTGGCAAGGACGAGAAGCCTCCAATATGGGTTGGCTAACATTTACATTTAGGTAATTTAAATATTACACATTTTTTACTTTAGTTAAAATTAAATTGTATTTCATTAATTTAGCTTAGAAAAGCAATTTAAAGCTATGCTTGGAGAAAAACTAGAAGTTATACGTACTCATCAACAACAAGAAAATATTAAATTTTTATCTCATTTTAAAAGAAAATTTGTGATACATTCTGGTAAAAGAAAAGAAAAGCCACTACCAGTTCAACTTTATCATTTAAGATCCAATGGTAGTGCACTATATTCACGACTTATTGAAATAAAAGCAGATGCAAGAAATTTAAATTCAGCATTTTGGTAAATTCAAAAATATTTTCTTAAATTATTATAATCAAATTGCGTACAGAGAAAAAAAATATAGTAAAATGTAAAGTTTTACAACTGAATTGCATGTGTGAATTTTCAAGGCAATTTTGTATTTTATATACAATTTTTTTCAATGCCGGTCTGTTTTACATATGAATTTTATGTTTTTAATTTTTATAAATTGTATTAATTTAATTTAATTTCTTTTTTTTATGTAAATTAGTTTGAATAAGTAAACTCTAATATTATATTAAGAGTTCAAATCAAGAGGTATTTTGAGACAGGAAAGTTCTGTACTTGGTTAGCTCATTGCTTTGTTATACAAATCGAAAATGATCTTAAAGGAAAACTTTACAATTTTTTTTTTAATAATTGATTAATTATTGTGCGTTTACTTTAATATAGTATATTTAAATAATAGCTGTATATTGATAAAATTGTACAGTGTAAAATTAATAATAAAAAATTAACAAAAAACCCTGCATGTAATTGAACTGTTAAATTTTTTCACAAGTAATTTGGATGCATTCCCTTAGTATTGCCATATATTAAAACAAATTAAATTTTAACACTGTTGTTAATGTTTAGCTACATTTTAAAAGTAAAATTTGATCAAGAAGATACTAATGGAATTGTATATTTGTGGGTCGGATCAAAAGCTGATCCAGAAGATATCAAACTTGCTGAAGAAATTGCAGATGATATGTTCAATGATGTAAGTTGAAGTTTAAATGCAATTTAAATAAATTAATATTCTGTTTTTATTAGGCATGGACAAGTTTACAAGTTATTAATGAAGGTGAAGAACCTAATAACTTTTTCTGGGTAGCATTAGGTGGTGAAAAGCCATATGAAAAAGATGCTGAATATATGAAATTTACAAGACTATTTAGATGTTCAAATGAAAAAGGATATTTTACTATATCAGAAAAATGTTCAGATTTTTGTCAGGTTAGTGTTCCAATTGTTATTTTGTTGAACATATCTATAATAATAATACTGTTCCTTTTGCATAAGATAATATTATTGATATACTGGTTAGATATTCATTAACTATTAAATTAATTTATCCAATATACTCTCTAAGAGTAGTCCTGACTATGATACTTATTTAGTGTTTACTAATAACGGCAGTAAAAACAATTTTAAAAATTTTAGGATGATTTAGCTGATGATGATATAATGATTCTTGATAATGGAGAACAAGTATTTTTATGGCTTGGAGCTAGAAGTAGTGAGGTGGAAATTAAATTAACCTATAAATCTGCTCAAGTAAGATATTTTAGACAAATATTGAATAATTTATAATTAAATTAATAAACCAGTCATTCTAGTTTTAAACATTCTGATAAACAATATTGATTATATTTTAATAATTACTATTATAACTAATTTAATTAGTGAATTACATTTTTTTATCAAAAATATTAATATAACCGTAATTAAATATATTAATGATATTGTATTTAATTTGTCAATACTTTCATAGGTTTATATACAACATTTAAGAGTAAAACAACCAGAAAATCCCCGAAAATTAATGCTGGCATTAAAAAATAAAGAATCACGTCGATTTACAAAATGTTTCCATGGATGGAGTACACATAAAAAGACACCAGATTGATGTCTAATAATTTATATTGATATAAATTTTAAGCTTGTAGATTATATAAAATTATTTTTAATATTCTTTATTTACTTATGTTCCCTACTTATATATAAATTAATTAATGTCATAATTATTTGTAGACCTACAAAACAAATATAATTTATTAAAAATAAAATATGCTAACATATTTGTTAATTTTGTTTTATTTTATTATTTATTTAAAATTATTAAACACTAATACAATATTATTTTTCTTATTAATTTTATTAAGTTTACAAAATCATTGTTGTATATTAAATATTCTTTCTGTATATAATGTTTTTTTTTATCGGATTATAAAACTATAAAAATATTGTATTACTTTTATTGAAATATTTGATTTACATAATATTATATATATTGAGTACCTGCAATTATGATGTTATATATAATAATTAATGACTAGCTATATAAAACTCAATTTAATATTTTTTAAATATACATACATATTTACATATAATTTATATATATATATATATTAAATTAAAAAATGATTTATACAAAACATTTTTAAGCCACATTTATTAAGTAAAAATTTAAAGTCTTCCAAACTAATTTTTAAATTTTATACACAATAATATAGAAGTCGTTATAAAATTCATTGTCAAAAACAATTAATATAATACAATTGAAATTGAAGCTAACAGTGACTAATACATTTTAATTTAGCCTTTTATTGAGTATAATTGCTTTTAAATTCACATGGCAATAGTTGCTAAAAGTACTGTGATATCATCAGGTTTTCCACCTAAAAGTTAATAAATATAATATTACATTAATTCATATAACTTTATTAGATAAGTGTTAAAAAATATGAATATTTTACATACAAATTATTTTTAAATTTTTAAGATACAATGTATTTCAATATTATAATAACATACCGACAGTATTGATTCCATTTGCTTGAGCAGCACGTGCAAATGGTGATAAGAAAGATCTATCAAATGCTAATATTCTAGCCATCCATGCAATTGTGTTAGCAGCACATTGTAATTTTTTAGGATCACGAACACCTTCAACTTGACTTAATTCTTTTAACAATAAATGGTCAGGAACATTATCAAAAACTCCGTCAGTAGCTAAAAGAATGACATCTCCGTTTTCAACAGCAAAATCTGAAGTGTCTGCTGAATCTGGGCTGTCACTTAGTACTTGGCCGCTATGTGCAGGGGGTGGAACTGATAATTGATAAGGAGTATTAAAGTAATGTTGTTGTTCTTCAGATCGGTGAACAACATGTCCTCCTCGTACAACCATAAATCCGCTATCACCGATATTAGCTGTATATATACTAGAGGTTTCTTTATTTAGCACCACTACGCATGCTGTACTACTTCCTATAAATTATTGTTAAATGATAAACATGATATTTAAATAATTATTTATAAGTCCAAATAACATAAACATTTTTCTTAGAAAGTTTAATATTTCTTTACCTAATAGTAAATTTAATTGTTTTCTTATAAAATACTAACCAATTTTTAATCGCCACAATCATTAGGTCCCTTTTTAAAAGGAAATAAATGCATAATTTTATATATAAATTCATAAACAGTAAATAAAACAAGTAATAATAAATGAAATGTAAAATCTAATATATTTTTTCTTAGAAATAACATTCAAACTTTTATAACGAATAATCATCAATAATTGGTAACCTGATATTTTTAATTTTGATGATAACTTTAACCATCTATGTTCAATCAACCTATGTTTATTTTTCTTATTTAAATACAAAATCTTTTAAAAAATTTAGATAATTAATTTAAATAACTTTAATTGATACCTATTAATAAATAGTATTTACTTTGTATATTGATAATAAATTAGTATTGATAAATATAAAAAACTTGCTTGATTATCTCCAATTAAAATTAAACAAATTTTATACAGATCAACAAATTAACTGTTGCTTGAACAAATAGTTGTATGTAAGTAATAAATTAAGAAATGTTTCCTTATTTCCTAATTAAAAATTGCCAAATGACCTGATTACAATAATTTTCTATCAATTAAACCCATGTATAGGAACATTATGGTTGCAATAACAGTACAAAATTGTTATATAGTATACATTTTTTTTTAGAACTTACATAAAATTAATAATTTATATAACAGCAACTCAGTGAAACACAATAATAAAGTACTATTTAAAGAAAAACATCCAAACATAAATTTTCTTTTTGTGGCGATTATTACAATAAATATAGACATATTATGTTAGGTTACATAAAGTAAAATATTCAAATTTTAATATTAAATATTAATAATACAATTGACAAATGATTAAAACTTTCTTACCTAAAATAGGTTGTTTATTTTCAAGTAATTCATAATAACTTTGAGCTAATAATTTATTTGGTTCTTTCGGTTTTATTTTTCCCAAAGATACAAGTCTTTCACATGTTGTCATAAGAAAACTTGAAAATTCACCTGGATCAATACCATAATGACGCCAACCTCCAACACCATCAGCAACTCCTATTTAATTTTAAAACCAAATATTATAAATAATTATATATATATTTAAAATAACCACAGCATAACTTAAATTTATCCATTTTTTTTATCTAAGTAATACTTCTTATTTTTTACCATGGAACAATTTTAGTATTCTTATACTATGAAAGTAATTAATGTTGTAAATATAATTAAGTACCTAACAAAAAAATAATGTGTATATAATAGAAATACCTAGTACATCAATTGATTTTCCTTTTGCAGAAAACCAAGCATCGTCTCCAAATTTGCCTTTAATAGAAGTATGCTTACGAGAAGATTCTTTTGGAAAACCACAAACAGCATATAAAAATGAGGGTTCACGTTTTTTATTTACGTGTTCAGAATTCGAAGGTGCCAAATTTGCGAATCCATTCCATAGGGTACGAGAAATTAGTCTACCAGTAGTAACAATGTGCTGCATAATTTTTTTAAACTAAAATTCTCATTGTGGTTACAGATTTGAAATGATAAATACAATTATTATGAATCATCACAACACAATTTAAACATTATTGGTAATTTCTAATAGTAGAAATTTATTTTGAAAATTTAATAATTATCTTGACTATAATTCTTTAGATTCATAAAAAGAATTACATCTACTCAGACATTAAACAACACTAAACAGTAAACTGTAACAATTGAGAATAAGAAATTGAGAAATATCCAAAATAATCGCAAAGTTAATATACGAGTATGCGACCACAATAGATATAGGAATATTCAATAGAATATTATTAATTATTATTGCACTTTGAACATAAAATTGTATGATATCAGTATTTTGAGAATTATCATTTTTAATAATAATAAAAAAATTATTTTCCTTAAATGACTAGACTGATTAAGGTTATGGTTATGTTTAAGTTATATTGGATTAGGCATAAAATATTTGTAGGGTTAGGTCATTATATTCCATGAGCATCAACTATCAATGTTTAAATCGTAACATGATATAAAGAAATGCGATTTAAAAATGTAAAATAATTACTTCGGGTCGGCTTCAATCTTCATTTGATTATTCAAATTTTATATCACGATCTACTAATTACTACCCATGTCAAAATAGATCTATTTTGTCATATTATTACCTATTTAGAATAGAATATTCTAACTATATAGTTATATAGTTATACTATATAAAGTTATAATTCGTTATATTAAATTGTTTATGGCCTTATGCTATATCCATACTGCTTTAGTGCCTTCTCTAATTTAAAACTATAACCCAGTTTTTTTTAATTATTTATATACGTTGAGACTTAAGGATTAAGATCTATTGACGTGTCGAAAGATTTGATACTTTTGATGATCTGGGTTCAGTGGATTTTTGATTTTCTTTACATTACCCCGGTGGTCTGGTATTAGATTACAAATATTTTTCACAAACTTCATAGAGTGAGTAATAAGTATTGTATAACAGAATTTAGTTTTTGGAATAATATAATTATTTATTACTATTAAATTATTGTTATAATTAGTATTTTATTTTTAGTGTTATTTCCTTCATGACCATGGTCGAATTGAATAATGTTGTTATGCCCGGTGATGATGTCTCTCACATAGTTCTTCAAGGAGAAACTAGTAAAAGAAACGATAAAATAATTGGTCCTGGATTGAAGACATCGGATAACAAAATTATTGTTTGTAATAGTGGTGTACTGAGGTGTAAAGACGAAAAGTTCTTTTGGGTAGAATATCATAAGAAGAAATACATTCCTTCTAAAGACGATGTAGTAGTTGGCATTGTTGCTGCTAAAACATCTGAAATGTATAAATTAGATATTGGAGCTGCAGAACTAACTACACTTCCACATATGGCGTTTACGAATGCTACTAAAAAGAATAGACCTGATATTAAGGTTGGAAATGTTCTAGCTGCTAAGGTTAAAACAGCAACACCGTATATGGAATCTGAAATTAGTTGTGTGGAATATGCCAACAGTGTATTGCTGGGTCAATTAGAAAATGGATTTTTAATTACTGTTAGTTTAAATTATGCGTTACAATTAAGAAAATCAAGTTCAAAGTTACTATATCAATTAGGACAGTTTGTTCCCTATGAAATTGTTATTGGAGCAAATGGAAAAATTTGGATAAAAAGCGCTTCAATACAAACAACAATTGCCATAGGAAGTGCTATACTTAAAGCAGAACATTTAAGGGAAGAAGATATTTCACAATTAATTAAAAATTTTAATAAAAGTTTAAATGTATAAAATGTACGTTATATTTTGTATTTTTTTTTTATTGGAAATATAGACAATATTTTTTTTATATAAATATTAAAATTTTTGGTTATTATTTCAATTAATAATGACATTTATATTTTTTTTTATTTTGACTTAAATTTGCTACTGTAAATGATACTTTAATGCTAACTATGGTCCCCATAAATTTTTACTTCAGTTTTTTAATTATTTCACAATTAATGAATTTATTATTCTATATTATTAATCAGGTATTTATAATAATAATAAAACAAATATAATATTCACTTTATTATAAGTTTAATTATTCAGACAAATATCTGATAACTCTAATTATTTAAATGTGTAAAAAATATTCAAAATTCAATTTATTATATTGCTATAGAGACAAATTCATTGGGCATGATTTTCATTTTTTATAACAAAACTAATGAATATTATGTCTCCACATACTTATTATGGGATATTATCACCTTTAATAGTAAATTATACAGGTAGATAATGTAATAATTGTTATTTTGTTTTGCTCAATTAAAATGTTTTACAATGTATTTGATTATGATGAAAATAATATATTGAACATTTGATTATAATTATTTTAAATTCTGAGTGAAACGAGGAATGTATTGGCTTTTCAAAGATTTTGTCGGGTAGAAATTATGGTCTAATTACCATGAATAGGGTATGCTTTTGGTAGAATATTGCATCTATTTAGTACTTTATTTGGCTTATTTTTCGAATATCTCAAAAGTGTCCTTATTAATCAATATCCTTGGGAGAAGAAAAATTACAGTTTTCGTTATTTTAATATTTTGTATAAATAACTAATTGAGTTTTGATCGTAGGGACTTGAATTTTTTTTATTGTTTACATAGGTGTCCTACATATGAGAAAAGAATTGGGAACCGATTGGTTGATTTTCTAACTAAATGTAGAGCTTTGAAATTTATTCTAAAATTATTCTACTCATATACTACTTAATCTATTTAAAAAATATTTTGAAAATCGTGACAATTTTTTTTCAATAAGCTTTTTAAGGCTAGAATTGAATATTATATTTTATGTATTTTCAACAGTGTGAAAAATTTTTTTCTGGTATAAATAGATATTTCGATAGCAAATTACATCTAGTTGATGCTTTATTTAGCTCATTTTTCAAATGTTTTTCTTTAGTTGAGAAAAACTACGAAAAAACGGCAAAATTTACGGAAATTGTAATTTTGACAAAATTGATTTTTATGAAAACTAATGCAATTTTGAACTTAGGGATTATTTTTGAGAATTCTTATAGGTAGTCTTCATACGTAAAAAATTTTTGAGACATATAGGTTTATTTTCTGACTAAAATATAGACTTTTGAAATTTATCCAAAAATGTTTAATATTATCTGTAATTTTGGATTTAACGGTTTGAAATTTTTATAGAAGCCTACTCATATAGTCATATACTATACTATCTATTTACAAAATATATTATTATACTATATACGGAAAATCGGCAAAATAGCGGTTGCCGTGAATTAAAATATTTTAGGATAACTAATACAGTTTGTAATATAGGGACTTAAACATTTTTTTGGAACGGATTAGTATAATATATTGTAAATTTGACTGACAGAGTTTCAATTAAAATCTCGAATACAGTAATTTTTGAATGCAATATTATTGTAATAACAAATCGTAATAATTATAATAAATCACCAATTTCTCCGAAGACTGAAGTGACGAAGAAGGAACGTCCAGAATCCATTTTCCCATTTTTTTAAATTTACACTTCAGTTAAATTAATATTATATTACTATAATAAATATGCAGTTGATAGTAAATATAACACTTTTGTAAAATTATTGGATAACAAAATTATTTGTTTCATATTGATAAGGAAAATTACGGGCATTTATTTGCAAATGTTATCAATAACTAAAAGTACAATTTAACATAACAAATCTTTTCACCGTGTTATGCTAAGCTTTAATATTATATTAAAAAAAAATTAAATATATTATTAATTTTACCTATTCGTTTTATGGATCATGGATATAATACAAAAAATAGCATAATTAATATTAATGAGTATGGGATTTTTTTTTTACAATTTGTTGTCAAATAAAAACGATACTTAATTTTTAATGGATATATTAAAAAAAAAAAAAAAAAATGAATATAAGAAAACAATTACTGCTGGATGGATAAATCATACTAGATGCAATTCTTATTTAATATACCAATATATAAAATTTTTATAATTATAAATGAAATAAGTATTAATAAATAGTAAAGTAATAAATATTTCAACCAAACTGTATTCGGTTAAAATATAAAATATTATAAAAATAATAAATATAATTTAAAACACTCAATTAAAATAAGAGTACTTTAACAAAATAATAAATCGTTAAAAACGGAAAGGCAATATGTAAATAAAATAATTATTTTATTTAAAACCTATTATTTTATTATAAACGAGTTATGAGAAAATAATACAAATTACACATACCTACAATACATAAAGAAGTAGGACGTTTCTTTATAAATAAAAAAGCTGTGCTATTTTTATACATATAAAAACAGAAAAATAAACTACATACACTTCTATGATAGACTAGAAAATGAAATCTTCATTTATGTTACTATAGTGGAGATATTGTTTAAAATTAGCAGAGTAGAGTGTAAATTATGAACATTATGTAAATTGATGAAACAAAATAATTAGCGACAGTCCCAAACTTTTATAGTCTTGTCTACACTACCAGTTATTACAAATGGCTGTGATCTATGAAAATCTAAAAAGAAAAAAAAAATATTAAAACTATAAAATAAATAAAAAAAGATATTGAATATATTACTAACCAACTGTGGTACAAAAGTGTCCATGGGCTAATAAAGTTTTCATATTACGTTTATTTGCTAAATCCCAAATTCTAAGTGTTTTATCATCACTCGCTGATATAACATATTTACCACCTGGATGAAAAACTAAACTACGAACCCAATTATCATGTCCAATCATAGTAAATAAACATGAACGTGAGGCAACATCCCACATCTAAAGTAAAATAAACACATATACAATTATAAATTATTATTTTAAAAATTGAAACATACCTTAATGGATTTATCTCTTGATCCAGATATAATAAAAGGACCTTCATAACCATTTTTTTTCTGGTCTACACCAGCTCCTTCATTAATAGCTGATGAGGCTGCAGCTGGTGCCCAAGCTATACATTCAACTACATGTTCATGTCCTCGTAAATCAGCCTTTTATAACATTTATAATTAATTTAATTATACAGTATAATAATGATTCAAATATTTAGACTTACTTTACACTGTGTAGTTGCAATTATCCAAACTTTTACAGTATGGTCATTAGAACATGAAGCTAAAAGTTGACCGCAAGGAGAAACTTTAACTTTCCTAACCCATTCACGATGACCAGTAAATGTTTTAACACAGTAGCTAAAATTGAATAAAATATAATAATAAAAGCTTAAAATATAAATAAATAATATTAAAATACTCACCCTGTATTTACTTCCCACATTTTAATTGTTTTATCTCTTGATGAAGAAACTATAAAATCTCCGCCTTTTAGAAAACATACTCCAGATACACTATGTTCATGACCATGCATACTACGAATGCATTCATATGTTTGACTGAAATCCCACAGCTTTATGCTCATATCAGCACTACAAGAAACTATTAAAATATATGCAAATTACAATAAAACATTTTTAATTTAATATTACTATTATTAAATTACCTAATAATTTTCCATTCTCATCAAATGCAATGTCTTGAATGGCTTCTGTATGACCTTTTAATGTTCTTTCATATTCGCCAGTCTCATAATCCCAACTTTTTATAGTAGCATCTTCACTTGCAGATACAAGAATATTGAAAACAGGATGAAATATAACTTTAATGACAGTTTCTCTATGACCAGTTAAACAGTGTGTTTCAGGTGCTCTAGGTATCCAATCACTTGGTGAACGTAATGCTCTTTTAGGAGCACCAGAATTAATTTCTTTCTCGTATTCTGAAAGTTTTGATTCAAGCTCGCTTACCTTAAATATTAAAAAAATTATGTAATATATTATTTTTTTCAGTTAAACCGAGAGTCAGGAGGGAAATAATTTCGCATAACTTCCATCTGGATATTTAAATATTATTATTTATGTTCCTAACAGATTTCTGTTGATATCCTAATTTTCGGTTCAATTAATATTTAAAATATACTATTACTTCATAACTACTAAGACATAGCACATACAATATTATATTATTTAATTTATATCAAGAATATATAACAATATCTAAATAATCAAAGATTTCCAATCAGATAAATTATTTCTATATAATTAATACAATATTCCCAGGTATGTAATGGATTAATTTAATTTATAACATATTTTAAGTTAAAATTAGTAATTACAGTTTATAAACATCAATCAATATATTTTCATGACCCAAATTGTAAATAAAATGTTATTCAAGTAATGACTTGAACATAATTAGTATAGGGGTTTACTATAATTTGTAAGATTAGAATATAAATATGAAATAAATATTTCTATGTATAATGACAAAAAATATTTATTGTCTTAATCTGATTTTAATCATTATCAAATTAATGCTTGATTTGACCATAAAGAAATGAATAATGATGATGGATAAAATTAAATTAATAGAGCAATTAGTATATTTATTATGCTACACTATGATTTAAAGAAGTTTGTGCATATTCCATGTAATGTAATTTACCTTTTTTTGCAGTCTAATTACTGATGTCCATTTTTTCTCAAGTAAACCTCCATATTTATTTTCAACTTCACCAGGCATATCTGCATCTTTTTTTAATCCTTCTAGGGCATTGTGGTAACTATTGCTACTAAGGTAATCAGCTATAGCTTTATTTCTAAAACAAAAATATATATTATATTCCTAATACATATTAAACAAGATATATGTACAATTAATTAAAGTAAAATGATATTCAATATATCAAAAATATATACATATTAATATCTTGGTTATTAATAATAAATAACAACAAAATATTTTTAAAAAATACTACATTCTTAATATTAAAGCTTACAGTTCTTCACGTTGTCTTTGTGACAGCACCATTTTCATGACTGTCCAAAAGTTCAATTGATCTATTTAATTAATATAAATTAAATTATTGTTACAGTATTATTTCAATCTGAAAAAAAAAATTATAAATTAAATGCAGCATTAAAAACTTGTTACAAATATAATAGGTTTATAGGTAGTCTACCTAAGGTAATTAAATAACTATTGTTCTAATATTCGTTACAGATCTATTATTTACATATAAACATATATAATAACATAATTATAGTATAAAATTGCTTTTGTGAATTAAAAATTATTTTGTTTAATTATTTATTTACATATTTTCTTATTGCAGTATTGAAGTTATCTAAATACTAATAATTATATTTCTATATAACACAAATCTTTTAAATTAATAATGTTCATTGTCTATAATGATCTATAAAGTAAAATTATATTATAGTTGCCAACTCTGATAACAAAAATTTAATACATTTTCCATAGGGAGGATTTTTCGATTCTTCGTGGAACTCAGCCATTATTCACTAGAATAGGAAAACCATTATTGATATATTTTGGTTATTATACATAAAATTTTGTTTTCATCTATATAAATCCATTGATAAATGAAAACTATGAATATCTTTTAACTAAATGATAAAATATTTTAATAAAATTATTAAACATTATATGTGTAACAGATAATAAAAAACGGGGTTTTTAGTTAATAATTTTGTATTTACCATCCTGCTATAGTTCCATTCTATAAAAAAAATAACTAAATATTTAATCATCGTATGAAAATTAAAAATATGTTATAAATAATGATTGTAATTGGTTTATTAAAATGCATTGCCTCATATTAAAATATTTGAATATTATCCATAATACTAAAAAAGTACAAATGACAAAAACAGAAATTTACTGTGATTAAACTATAGATTGATTTTTTGTTTTATAATTCATAAATTAAATTTTTTTGATAACTATAACCATAATGCGATTATAGGAATATAATCTACAGATTAATAATATACAAGCCTAAAATATAATTGCTATAGTTAAACATATACAAGTAAATAACAATTAACATACCTCTTCCAGATGGTAAGGGATGAAAATATTTTGCTTAATTTAAATTATTAGTATTGAGAAAGATATAATTTACAACATTATATGTTTAAACTCATTACTACTGAATTAATTTACGTTTTTTAAAAAGAAATATCAATTTAATTCTTATTACTTATACTCAAATGCTCATATACTCATATTTTTAATTTCTATTTAATGTTTGTTGCAATTTACCTTACACAATATTACTATGCACTGTAATAAATAAATATTGTGATATAAAACAATATGGCGACGATTTAATATCTTTAATATTAAATTAAGGATAATGATTTCTGTAGTTGATAAGACTGATAAGGTGTTATCACAGTACTATATTAGAAAAGTACAAAGTTTGACCACTAGAGACCACAATAAGAGGCATATTATACCAATTTAAAAAAACCTATAACCTATATTCTCTAATCAATATTAGATATTTATTTAAAATTAAAATTTTCGTCTTTTAAATATTTCCACATTTAGCTATTCAGGTATCATATATTGAGATTTATTCATTTTGTTCAAAATTGTATAGTAATGTTTGAAGAAACGCATATAAGTACAGAATATTTACAACGGAAAAATTGTACAACCACAGATTATATGGTACAATCAGTGGCGGATTTGAAGGGGATGGCTTATTAGTATCAATTTAAAGATACTTTATTTTTTTAATGGCGGAAACATTACACTATCCTAGCAAATTTTACAAATATTTGTACTGTACACAAAGACACAATATGCATAATTTTGTATTATGTAGTTTATATAAAAGCACACACAGAGGGGTAATTAGGGGTCACAACCCCCCTTCACGAAATGTCTTCAAACATTCAACTTGAATTCAAAATTCAGCATACGTTTATGCAACGAAGGCGTAAAATTTGCAGTGTGCCAATTTACAATTAAACTTCTTACTATATAAGTGCATATAGAGTTTTACAAAATTTCCCTCTTTAGGAAATTATTATAAGCACAATCCTCCCACCCGAAAAAAACCTGTGTGTGCCATTGTGTTTTCATGAATAGATAGATATATTGTCATACTTATAAATTTATAATCATCAAAGCGTTAGTCAAAAAGTTCTAAGGGGTGTATGTCTCAAATACCTCAAATCCGCCACTATAGGTTCATAGCTGATCGCCATTAAATTTACAATAACTAATAACTAATAATTTTCTTGTTTATAAATTCCGAAGCAAATTATCAAACGTGTCTAATTTTTATTACATTTTAATATAATTAAAAGAACATTTAGTAAAGAAATTTAATTGAAGTGTTTTATTAAAAAAAGTAAACTTTGTGTAAACATTTCCAGTGCCTATAATTATTGAATTATTATTTAAATTAAATTAAATGTAATAATATTTTAGATCCTGAGTGAAATAAATAGGTTCGTTTACTACAAGTAGGGCAGTGCCGGGTTTAACAATAGTGCCGCTGTAAACATTGAACAAATTGCCGCCTTTATATATATATATATATATATATATATATATATATACATAATTTTTTTTAAATTATTATTAAAATGATAAAAAAATTACTTGAAGTTATAGGTATTTATTTTATATTAAAGTTCTTTAAATAATTATAATTTGTATTCTTAAAGTGTATACTAGTCAAAATGGTTTAAATAAATAAATAAATAAATCAATATACAATTGGTTTTCTTCGTGATTTTTGAGTAGCAAAATCATTTACAATATCCTCGAAGTCCGTGTTGTTAACAAGTTCCAATTCAATTGCTAATAAACTTAATGCATTTAACTTGTTTTTTTCCAAACTTGCTCTCTAATAATTTTTTATTCGTTTTAAAGTAGAAAAGATCGTTCAACAGAACAGTTCGTTATTGCCATACATAAAAGCATTCATAGGGCAATATCAATATTTGGTTTGTTTGTAAATTTTTTTGACGAAAAAGTATCGATAACTTATCAACTCTAAGATTATTTTCATTATTTTTAATAATATCATGAAGATATGATCGAAAATGAAGACATTCGTAAGAAAACGAATTCTCTAAATCATCATTAAAAAAAGATTGAAGTTCACTTCATCACTTGCTTTTGAATAATTTCTTCCGTCGAAAGTTTATTTAATTTAATTATAAAATCATATTTCCCAAATATATTAATATAAACGGTATATATTTTTATTTATGTATTTATATTTTCATTCTTGTCACTTTGTATAAAAAAAAGAATCAAGTTTTTTGATTTTTTGTATAATATCATTTTGTTTGTTTTTTTCGTCGGCATCTTTTTATACTGATGTCCACTAAGTCGTTTTCGACCGTCACTCATTATGAAATAGGTACGAAATTCGTAATATTAAGCTAAATTTATATTTAATTAATAGAACACCCGACTATATTGGCGACGAACTAAACTACGTAAAAACGTAATAATGTATAATATTATTATAAAGAGCATAGAAAATAACGATATTTCAATTGTATTATTAGATATAGACTCGATTTAGTTATCTATGTTATCTGTCAAATTATATTTTATAAACATATTATAGGTATATATTATATATTATAGACTTTACTAATAATAATAAATAATAATATATTGTAAGAGCAGACCAACTACAATAATACAACCCGACCAACCCGTACATTCGTATTAATATATTTTATCGCTTGACGTTTCATGCTAGATGTTATTGTCGTCATTATAAATTTATAATATTATTCTTATATCTTATTCTTATTAATTTTTGCATTGACAATAATTAAATTTTGTTTTTTATTTTTAATAGATTTAAATAAAACAAAATCACAAATAAAATTTAATTTATACATAAATTAAATAAGTAAATATTCAAAATTTGCCGCCCCTAAAAAATTGCCGCTCTAAGCACGTGCTTATAGTGTTTACTGGGAAATACGGCACTGAAGTAGGGTATGTTTTCGATAGAAAATTGCATTTGGTTGATACATTATTTAACTCATCTTTCGAATTTATCAAAGGTTGTTTTCTTAGAAGAAGAAAAACAACCAAAAAATGGTGGAAAATCTGCAAAAAAACGATTTCTGTTATTTTACATTTTTTAAATTCGTGATAACTAATTAAGGGATTGTAGGGACTTGACATTTTTTTTTTTTAGTGTTCAAATAGGTAGTTACATACGTGGTAAAATTTTGGAATGGATTGGTTGATTTTCTGACTAAATATAGAGCTTTGAACTTTTTTTAAAAAATGTTTAATATTACCTATAAATATCGTAAGTTTTACGATTTGAAAATTGTATAGAAATCTACTCATATAGGTACTACTTAACCTATTTACAAAGTATTTTGAAAAATCGTAAGTCAATTTGTTTTTTTATAGATCTTCAAACTTTAACACTTTATCATAGATTAAATAAACTCAGATAGAACACTAAGCACTAAGCCGTTGGCTCAAAATGTAAATAAAAAAATTTAACCTCACGTCATAGTGACAACATTCATAAAATGAAATTATTGTACACTCATTTTACCATAATATTGTACCATACAATATATTATTAATTATTATCATATAAGTTTTGTATACTAATATTTTACAAATATTACAGTATTAAATAAGTAAAATATTATTCTATTGTATATTATAGTATATTAATATTTTATTTAACCTGTGCTAAATATTTATTATTTTCGTTCATATGTATTTGGTCGTATTATTTATGGTCTAGAAAAATGAACTAATTTCATGTCTTTATATACCTAATTAACATATTTTTTAAATTATTTTAATTTGTATGTAATTAAAAAATACTATAATGAATAAATAGATATTTTTGTGATGTATCTTAAAATTTTCCTAAAACCAAAAGTTTTAATTTTACACTTTTCATTAGTACTTTTGATTTTAAAATATTAAGTATATTAATTACATCCATATTACTGATACTATTATGAGCTATCTACAGCAGTATGTTTTTATAACACTTATTCTAAAACAATTTTATATAAATAATTTTAATTAAGACAAAAACAATTGTATAGCGTTTAGGTAAAATATTATTTATACTATATATTTATATTTATATATATAATTTACACCGTTACACATCTAACTACCTATGAGATTATAAGAATACTCAAACAATTTTGAAGAATACCTAAAATATTATAATATTCAATTTTACTAAATATTTAAATTTTAGAAGCTTATCAAAAAATTGTGAATTACGAGAGAGTACCCTATTTGTGGTAATTGGACCATTATTTCTACCAGAAAACGTGTCTTCATACATAAAAAAAAATCATAGTAAAACCAATACAATCCTGAAATATGTAAAGGTTAATATATGAATATTAAAAATAAAAAAACTCCCCCAAAATAATAGTCTAGATACGTGCCTGACATAACTGGTGCAATAGCTACCACACTCGCTGTCTGGCTGATACCCGTCACACCATCATCTTCCCCATCCGGCAACCATTATGCGGTCAGTGACGCTGTGTTCGGAGTTCATGTATGGTCATGACCAGATCATAATTTGGAGGACTGGTGGTATAATATTTAAATTTTATTGATTTGGTAAAGAATTATTTATAAATTTGATAAAATTGTTAAATATATTATGTAATATAATATGGTGGTTAAAACAAATTCGGCGCTTAAAACAAATTCGGCGCCACTGTATATATGATGCGGTTATACCTTATACCACTCACTTTCTGTTCACGCGTACATCTGAGATATAGAACAAGCCGTATATGTTCAGTTTCGAACCTCTTATACTTTTTTGACTTAATTTTACACCGGGTATCAATCTAACGCAATCTCATTTTAGTCACCTCTTACGACAGGCAGGATGAGGTACCAAAGGAGTATTCTGATCCTCTCCTATACATCTACCTAACATTTTAAAAAAACATTTAAAAAGCGAAATATTGCTGTTGAGTTGTACCTAATGATATTACGTATCAATATGTATCTGTCTATATTATACAATTACGTATATAAAGAAAAAAGTGGGAAGGTTGTTTATGGACGTTCCTTCTTCGTCCCTTCGGTCCTCGGAAAAATTATTGGTTTATTATAAATTATAATTAACATTTGAATTCAATAATATTGAATTAGAAAATACGGTTCTGAGCAAAACTCAATATATTATACTGATAATCCATTCCAAAACTTTACTACGTGTGTAAATTACCAATGTAAATATTTAAAATAAAGTTCCTACGATCAAAATTCAAGGATTTAAACCGTTAAATCCAAAATTGCAGGTAATATTAAACATTTTTGAAAAAATTTCAGAGCTTTACGGAAATTTAATTTTGCCGATTTCCAGCCATTTTTTAGTAGTTTTTCTTTTCTTGTGAATTAGCTTTTGATAAATTCAAAAAATAAGCTAAATAAAGTAGGTACCAACTAGATGCAATTTGTTATCAAAAACATATCCTATATACGTTTGATAATCAGACCATTATTTTTACCCAAAATAGTGTCTTCAGACATAAAAAAATAAAAATTGTAAAACATTCCTCTAAAATTTAAATCGATTAATAAAAGTGATATGTACATGTAGCGATTGAACCGCCCAAATTGAAATATCCATATAAACATAATATACCATTTGGATTGTAAAAAATAGCTTTTAATATAATTAGCATTATTGTTATTTGTTTAGTATAATAATTAAATATTAATACTTAAAATGTAAATGTGGTTATTAATATTTTTTTTTCTAAGAATATTTTACTATGTTATTTTGAAATATAAATTTAATACTTATTACATATTATATATATATACATATAGTTATACACTATAAACATACTGAAATATTCCAATATGACAATACCATTATGAAAACGATAGTACCTAAATAGATATGTGTAGGTACCCACACTATTACACGCAATGTATACATTAATGATAGTCTATATTATGGTGTATATTATTATGTCACATATATATGATACAAATCTAGGTGTTTAGATTCGGGTTAATTCATTATGTTTGAATAAAAAAAAACCATTAAAGTTATAATTTTTATACAAAAATGAAAATTTTTTAATAAAAAATGGCTTTAAAAACATCTAGGTACTTGCGTTTCAATAACATTATAAAATATTAATTTACGATTGAGTTTATTAGTAATAATTTAAATAACTAATTTCATATTATACACATTTATCATACTGAGATATAGAAAGTTAAAAGACTAATTAGGAATATTATTTTTTTGACAATAGGTTATGTGGTTTATGTTGGATGGTGCACCTCCTCATCATACAAATTCTGTCCGAGAATAATTACATTATTTGTTCCTTGATAGAGTTATTGGTAGAAAAGTAGGTGCCAATGCACTACATCATCCAAGCGTAATTTGGCCTCCACGTAGTCCTGATTTAAATCCGTGTGATTTCTTTTAATGGGATTATATGAAAGAAAAAGTTTACGCCGAAGAAATTTATAATAGAGAGTACCTATTAGAAAAATTAATGACAGTAGCTAACACAATTAGGGAAACACCAGAACTACTACTTCTCGTTTGCATGTCCTTAAATTGCCGGTTACAAAAATGTATTGAAGTTAAGGGACGACATTATGAACAACTATTATAAATTAAATTGTAAATTTAAATTTAAAAATTAATTTGTTAAAAAAAACTATTTTATCTGTTTCTTATTTACAGTACTTATAAGATTATTATTTCACAGACTCGAGTATAATCAATTATCAAATACAAGATAAAGAAACTTTGTTTTTAATTTATTTAAGTAACATTAGTAATTAAAAAATAAATATTACCAGGGAATTTTTGGTAAAATTCTCACCTAAAATGTCATTATATACCATTATATATTACATAAATACTATTTTGAGCACCACCTGATACTATTTTGCACCATTTTGATGAAAAATGATGTGACCCAACATTTAAGGGTAGAATTTTTCAACAAATCATGTGGTATGAATTATTTTTAATTTTCATAATTATTTAACAAGTAATTATGCTAAGTCCGAAATTTTAAAGCTAATAAAAAACGGAAAACAATTTTATCATTTTTTCGTCCTACTGAGTACAAGTATATGATTAGTTGTGTACGTTAAGGAAACACCCTGTATATCAAATTACGAGTATATTATAATAAAAAATTTTATAGCATTTTTACAGCCTTTTAAGTAAATTCTGACACAAAGTGAGTAAATGTATAATAGAAAATTATAAGTGTGTACACTACGAGTTTTAGAAGTAAGTATAATATGTGTATTGTGTATAATAATACCATTGATTAATTAATGATAATACTTTACCAGTTAATGCGTATACTTGTAAAATAAGAGTAGGCACATAAAAATTTAAATGTAGTTCTAATGAGGAAAACAATGTAATACATAGAATACAATTTGCGGAATTTAGTTTAAATTAGATAGACAAAATAAAACCTTTATGGCTTTTGTATACTTAGAAAAAGTTTGATAATGTAAATTGAAAAATACTTTTTAACATAATGGATAATGTTGACATATAGACATTAAAGATAGACACAATGTATTATATGCATTTTGCAATATACAAATATCAGGAAGTTGAAATTAAAATTAACACTATAACAAAGGCATCTTTAATATACAGAGATAATGAGTAAGACAAGAGAAATAAATTAACATAGAGAATCATGAAGAATTGAAGAGAACGTTTATTGTAGACCAATCTACAGATTGAGAAAAAAAAATGTTAAATTAAGTGATTAAATAAATATTTATAACCATAATTAAAGACGAGATTATTTTCGAGAGGTAAAATTTTAAACACATCCATTTTTTAAAAATATATATTACAAAAAACTAACGTCAGTTTAACTTTTGTATTTTGTAAATAGCTGTAAGTTTTTTTATTGGATTTGTCTATCATTCAAGAATATTATTCACTTCAAATTTGATAGTAATAGATGAATAAAAATAATACGAACTGCATTTTTAAATAAATGTATGGTTTTTATAACTTCATATTGTGATTATATATTATGCACAATTACACGTGATGAAATAAATATCATTAGTTATATAGCATTCATTTTTTATAGAGCAAATATGGGGTTTTCGGGTTACCTATACGAATTTTTAGGTATATATATACGTGAATTATTTTTATCATTGATATTTTAATAATTTAATTTAGGTTATTACTTATATTATGTATATTTACAGATTTCTCAAAGGAACTACTAAAAAACTAGACAGTCTATTTTGGACGTCCTTCCTTCGTCCCTTCAGACCTCGGAGTTGTAGTGGTGGAACTTTATTGTGTTATACTACAATTAAAATTTAAAAAACAATTCTGAGCGAAACTCAGAATCAAATTTATACAATATAGGTATTGATTATAATTATTTTTATATAGGTACATACTACATTTTCTATATTGATTATAAAGTAATGAAATTATTCATTTGTTTGATCATCAAAATTATAATTTCCGCGAATTTTGCAATTTTCTAACCATTTTTCGGTATTTTTCCTTATCTCAAAGAAAATCGTATATCTAAAAACTAATACCTAACCTAACCTCTCTAACGAATTATATTCTATTTGTAATAATCGAACTATTATAGTTGTGTCTAAAAATTTGATTAAAATTAAATCGGAATTTTATAAATTTTTTATAGGAAGGTAGTTGGGGGGTTTGGATTAATATTGATACAATAAAAAAAATGTTTTTTGTAAATTTAATGTTAAAATATAGTTATGTTGAAGCATTATCTAATAAATAAAAATAATACGATATTTATTAATTATTAAAAAAACATTAGATATGTTAATATGTACGATATATATTATGTCTGACGTGCGTATTAATATTTAGTTGTGTATTTCTGTTTAACATATCAAATTCATCAAATATGACAATTATTATTTACTGTTTAAAAGTAATCAAAATTCAGAAATATATGCGCATAAATTATATTGTAAATTGTAATATATATTATATATAATATCAAAATATTCCCTAGGGTTATGACTTATAATTTTTATCTAAATTCCAAAAAAATAACTCGCACAATAATGGAGTGATTATGGAATATAAAAATAAATCAAATAATGTAATAATTTAGAAACCTTGAAGAGAATAATACAACAAACAAAATAAATTTTCATTTCAATTATATTCCATGTCCATGTCAACAAAATATACCACAGAAAGCCAACCCGTATAATAATTAGACGCCCCTATATATTTGATATTTTCATAAATATTAATAAGGTAAGTACCTCGTATTTATTGTTTCACTCGCAGTATATTTCTTCAAAATCGAGTTTGTTTTTCGTTTTTATTTTAATTAGATTAGAATTTATCAAATTTATAGATACAAATTTTTATGGTCAGAAATATTGTCAAACATAGACGACAGACCAGCGGTTCCCAAACCGTGAGGCGCAACTCCCTCGTGAGGCGCAAGCACTTGACAGGGAAGGCATGAGCTGTGTGGTAAATTATGATGTTATTAACATTAATTTCGCATACAGTTATATTGTAAGATAATTGTAAGTTCGGTAATTTTCAGAAAGTTACTACATCCAGCTAGCGTTATTGCGTTATAGATTACTGGGTAATCATTACCACATTGTTTGCATTAAGATTAAATATTAATATTAATAGCTATTGTTGTTTTTCATTAAAAAGTAAACATTTTGTAATATTTTAAATAGAAATTTAATAATAAGTATTGTCAATTTATTTTTTCATAAAAATAAAAATATTTTTATTTTTAAATACTTATTTATGTTATTTATTTATTCATGAGAGGCGCAATTAATTTTTTTATTTTTAGGGTGGCGTAAACTAAAAAAATTTGTGAACCGCTGCGATAGACCATAAACTATATTAATACATATCAATATAATAACAAAATAATAATATATATAAATAATTTATAAGTCTACGTTGTCAAAATATATTATTTGATGATATACTTAGTAAATTAAAAATTAAAATTAAATTATGTGAAAAGGTATCGTTGTGATATTATATTTTCATATCATCTGTGGTGAACTAAAATTGGTACATTTTATACATTTATTATTTAATATATTTATTGGTTATAAAGCCGGCAGTGAAGGTATTAGATTATCAACATTAAAAATAAAACAAATCTATTACCATAAATTATAATTTATAATATACTCCCATTGGCCATTTGTTAAAATGAAAATACAAAATTTGTTAAAAAAACATTTACTTTTTACTTTTATTATACTTATAACTTAAAATATATATTAATGAGAAAATAATTTAAATTTATTATTAATAAGATAATAACCATAATGATATAATATATGTATATTATATGAAAATAATTTCGTACGAACCATTTTAATTAATCACATACATTTTTGGTAGATATTATAAGAGTTTGTACAATAAAGAAATTAAAAAACATACCACTGTACAACCAACGATCAGAATTTAAAAATATTAGTTTTACAAAATAAATGCATGATTTTTTACAAATACTTGTAAAATAAATATATTTAAATTATAATTTATTGCAATATTATTAAATAACATTACAAGCCAATGGTTTTTTAAATTTTCCATATTTTATATTGAAGATAATTTATATTTATTCAGACTAATAAATAATTAATGAAATAAAATATTATCGCGGTAAATAATAGTTCTGCATAATATATTTATATAATATATATCTATAAATATCTACGTGTTGTAAAGTATTAGTAATTTGGTTGAATTTTTAGTAAGAAAATTATGTTGACTTTTTGATAAACAACTTGGACTTTAAGAATTTTCAATGGGAGAAATTTTCTCTCCCAATTTTTGCCACAGGAATCGTAAATTAATTAAACCGTAGACTATGGTTTTTTTTTTTTTTTTGAAAATATTTACATGGTAGAGGTACCTACACGTTATTTAATCATGGCTAAATAAAAATGGCAATACCAGTGTTACTATCTACTATCGGCAAGTTCGTTTTAATTTAAGCGCGCACACGCATAGGGGCGTTGCACATAGTGACTCGTGTATATTATTATATAGCTCGCAAAAACTTTATTATTGTTGCATCGCAGACACCAAACGCTAGACTACCACCGAATAATAGTGCCGCCGATAATAATTTTATATACTCTTAGTGTTTTAACAGTTGAAAGTTGTATGTACACTAGTGCTATGTATACGAGTGCTGAGTATTATTACACCTACCGCACGTATTTATTCATTCTTTATTTCCTATCAAAAAATACGTATCATCAATCGCTGTTATAATAATAATAATAATATTAATATATATTGATTTTTATTGATAATGAGGTAATAATTTATATTATAAATAATAATCGAAAAAGAGAGACGTAGTATACGTACGTTTTCATGACAGTATATTATAATAGGTATTTTAATTTAACTTTCAGGGTAGGTATTCCTTATATCGGTGGACCGGATAAAAAACGCGGTGTCGTTGTATATATTGACTTAAAAATATTATTTTCTATTTAACTGATTTTTAAAAAAATAAAAATTTCTTTTCAATGATAGATTTGGTGTTGTAAATGGAATTATTTGTACTTGTCAAATAGATCGCGTATAATTGTATACAGAGTGATTCTTTTATCTTACCACAAATATTTATCGGTCAATTATAATAATTGATTTTCTTTCTTTTTCAGTCATTTTATTATAATTGTGTGTAATAAGTACCAATTATAATATTTAATTACTGACAGTATTAAATCATAATTAATTAACAAGAATAGTAAGTAGTGCTGTAAGATAAAAAAACATCTTTTATATTACTTTTTTAATATTTTCAATTTTCATGTTGATTTATAGAATTTAAATGGGAACGAACATAATGAAATAATATGCAATAAAAGTGACTTGTCCTATACCACTTTATATATATATATATAAAATCACAGATTTCTCAAAATTATCGTTCGATAAAATTACATTTTATATACCATACCTAAATGGCTTTGAAATATCCAATGCTATGGGTTTACGCTATATATATAGGACATGCTTACTATACAAGTGGTAACGGTAAGTAAATGTATATACTCGGTTAAGACCGCAAAGATATGCATATTATTATGTTCTAATTTTTACTTTTACGATTAAGTTAAATTTAGATTTATAATATGTTGTTTTTTTAGTTTAATGATATATACTGAGTAATATTTACATTATTAGGTGTACCTAGAAGCAATGCTATTTTGACGCCCTCCTACGCGAAGTGAAGAATATACCTACTTATAAGCAGTGCTTGAATTGGAAAATAAAACAAAGGGGACTACGAGACTAAAAAAAATATAATTCCTTGCAATAATAATTAAATTCGACCTAACGTCTTAACCCATGGGCATTTCGGAAAATGAGACTAGGTACATTTAAAAATTTATAAATAAGAAGAGAATACACTCTGTATCTTCAATTCAAGTACTGCTTAAAGTTTAAGATAGTTTTATAATGATATGGGCTTTTTATTTCTATATTTTTTACGTTAGAATACACGATTTTGGGAAGAAATAAATATAAATAATCATAAATATGGTATGTAAAATATTAATTTAATTGGCATATTTTAAGGTCATTTTTCAAATTTTTTAATATGTTTCTTTTAAAAAAAATCGAAAAATTACTGGAAAATGACCGAAACAATTCAATTTCACGGTCTATCAATTTAGTAGAACTATATATATATATAGTACAATAGTTATAAAATATTTTGTAAATCGATATAATGATATTTTGTGTATTTAAAAGTATGAAGATACTTTTTTGAGTATAAATAATTGTCCAATTAATGTTCATCATAATAAATAATGAAGTTTGGATTTAATAGAAAATATTATCTCGTTGATACTTTATTTAGGTGATTATACTGATATATTCAAATATTATCTAATTATATGGTTAACATATGAAATTGTTTGATATTTTTTTTGTCGAAATACAGAACATTGTACATTTCTGATTGTGTTCTGCTCGGAATCGTTTATTTGATAATACGAAACATATAAATTATAATACACCACTATATTCTTCCATCACCATTAACATTTCCATACTTGTATCTCGCTCTTTTGTTTGTAGATACTTTATGTACAAATATTAATAGTTGTATTAGTATTATGATAAGTATTTATAGTAATATATAATGGTAAAGATCTGAAAATGTCAAACATCCAGCAGCCACCCTCCAAAAAATTTAAAATTTAGTCACCTGAGAAATTGTTCCCATTTTTTCCCCTTACTAAACACGGCTCTGGATATATAGATTACATGTTATCGGGTAAAGTTTTATAGGGATGTTTAACTTTATAATCAACTATCTATGTAATACGAAGTGCAATTTCTAATGTAAATATGCATATACGAATATATTTACAATTTACTACAAATTGGTGATGTTTTTCCTATGATGCAACATATAAATCTAGTATTTCAAATTAAACTAATAGCATTTTTTTTTATCTCAACTATATTTTTTTTAAAAAAGTAGTGATTACTTTTTTCAATTATTCTTTAAATAAGATTTGAGATTTGTTATTTTCAAACTAAAAATGAATATAATTTAAAACATTTTTATACTAACGAAATCATCATTCATCACAGATATAAACAATGTCACTCATAATTCAAAACTTTTTTAAAATTTAAAAATATATATGTAAGGATATTTTTTTGTATTTGTATAATATATCATAAATATTGTTATATTATTATTATATTTATGGTTAACTACAGTACATTATTTTGTATCATTATCTATATATATACAAGTGTATTCCACAGGTTTCAAAACTAATTTTTTAGATAATTTTATTTTTCACTTAAAATCTTAAAATATTTGATCGAGTTCTACGATATTTTATAATATAGATAACTATAACTAGATATGTTTAAAGTATTCGGTATTTTTCCCTTTTACATTGTAACCTTAACTGTTATAATATACTATTTTATTGACATTTTTATTATATTATTTTCTATTCTATCTCTACCTATTTGCTATTTAGTATTAAAGGTATTTAAGATAGTTATATATTCTTTTTAATAATACATAGGTAGTATCATATTATTAACTTTCATAATGTAGGTATACAACACAATATCATTATATAATATTATAATTTATAAATATATATATTAACTTTATAGTGATAAATATTCTAAATGAATTTATTACAATAAAGAGGTACCTAATATACTTATAAGTTATAACAAATTGAAACGTCTATAAAGAAATCTACTAATTTGCCTTAAAAATTATAAATGTGGGAATGTCGATTGTGGACGTTCCTCCTTCGTCCCTTCAGTCCTCGAAGAAATTAATGGTTTATTATACTTAAGATTTGAATACAATTATATTGCATTAGAAATACGATTCTGAGAGAAACTCAATATATTACAATATACTATACTAATAATTAATTAAAAATTTTACCTCACTTGTATACTACCTATGTTGATACTCAAACCGATTTTCAAGTTCATACGATCAAAACTCAATTAGTTATCACGAAATTTAAAAATTTCAAATAACAGAAATCGTAATTTTGCCTATTTTTGGTTATTTAGATTGAAAACCTAAAACATCCCTTTAAAAAAAAATTTCTGTCACGGTTTTTAAAATATTTTGTAAAAAGATTAAGTTGTATATGATTAGACTTCGATAACATTTTCAAAGCAATAAACCAAAAATTGCCGGAAATATTAAAAAATTTTTAGAAAAAAGTTCAAAGTTCTCTATAATACTTGGCCAAATAATCAATCAATCCGTTCCAAAATTGTACCATACTTGTATATTACTTATGTTAGGTTAGGTTTTTCGCCATTTTTTGGTAGTTTTTCCCCTCCTAAGGTAAAACTTTTGAGAAATTCGAAAAATGAGCTAAATAAAGTACCAACTAGACACGATTTGCTACCGAAAGTATACCCTACTTGTAATAAAGGGACCATTATTTCTATCCGATAAAGTGTCTTCATACATAAAAAAAAAACATCTTTGTAAAACCAATACATTCTTCGCCTCGCTCAGAATCTAGAATGTATAATATTTAATAGTAAACAACCCATTACATATAATGTGAATAGAATAAAGTACATCTATTATGTAGAATATACCTGTAATATGATTATTCTATAGTACACCGAAATATATACATAAAAATGCATGTGTAAACCATCGAGAATGTTGTTTTAGCTTCCATGTACTATTTCGAGAGAAAATAAAAACTATTTTGTTCTTTAATGATAATTATAATACACCTACTTGGTTACTTGCTTATAAATATGAAAATGTTTATATATATAATAATAGAGTAATTATTAATTTAAATATTGATTTGAATGTTTATACTAATTTTATATTTATCTTCATGATGACATATACTGTGTTATTAACACATATAAAAAGTAATAGTATTAAATTATACTTTGATGTGTTTAATACAGAGCAGTACTTGGGATGTTATTTGAACGAAGATTTAAATGTTTCAAATGGTAAAAATGTATCGCTTACATCTTCGACCCCTAAAGCATGTTCAGATGAATGTTTTGCAAACAATTATACTTATGCTGCATATAATGAATTGTAATTTGAATAATATATTATTGATATCTGTTTAAATTATTAAATAAATTAATCAATTCATTTTAGGCTTTGTCGGTGCTCTAATAATTATATGTCTAAATTAACAAAGGAAATGAATGTTAATTGTAATGTTTCATCTACAAACTATAAATCGGATAAAAAAATTAATCAAATGTATTTCAAAACTAAAAATACAAGTAATACGCATTTAATATCTCGATATTAATCATATAATAGATATTATATTATTATTATTATTATTATTATGAGGTTGTAATAATATATAAAATATTTTAAGGCGAAGAATATTATCCACAAGCTATTTATCTAGGATGTTATCGCGAAAAATCGGGAGATGACGCAAACCGGTTACTGAAATTATTTCATGAAATATACCAGAATAATAATCCACAAAAATGCGCCGAGGAATGTTTCAAAATAGGATTCTTATACTCAGGATTAACAAATGGAAAAGAAGACGGGTATGTCATAATATCATGTATTTGATGAGTTTATTTTAATTTTCACATTAATGTGAGTTGGATTCATTATTTAATATTTTTTTTGAACATTTCTAATTCTGTAGATTATTATAAATATTATTATGAAATTTAACTTATGCGGTTATTACTATTTTTAAAATTAAATACATAGGTACATAATTATGTATTATCTTTATAATTTTCTAATTAATAAAATGTTATGCATAAACTACCGGGATAATAGATTTCATATTACTTCCCTTCAAGATGCATAATTAATATTTGACAACAAACCAAAACAAGAGATCCTTTATGTATATATATATAAGATTATAATATAAATTTTACACATACATTATTACATTTATTTATTTATTTCATATATAAATACCCTGCGGGATAAAGTTTAGTTTCATCAAATTATTATACATGGTATACGTTATACCTATTTGTTTGCCAGAATTTAATATTGATACAATATGTCTTAGTTTATAAAATAAATCAATATCATAAGCAAAATTTTTAATTAATTTTCAGCTATATTGGTTTAAACTACTGTATCACGGAATCACATTAATAATATTAATATACTTACCTAGGAGTATATGTACATCAATACGTTTTAAATTTATATAATTTCAGGACGGCTTGTTGGTGTGGTAATCAATATCCTTCGAAAAAAGTTAAAATAAATGATTCGAAATGTGATGTACCTTGTCCTGGTGATACGACAAAGTATTGTGGAGGTTTTTGGAAATTGAGTGTTTATTCTACTGGGATTATTGGTTATAAAACATAAATTATTGACTATTATAGATTAATATGAATACTTGAACATAATTGTATACTTAAATAATTTATTTTACATAATATATAGATTATCCGCTTGGAAATTCAATTGGATGTTTTAAATTAGACAGTTATAATATACACGGCAAACATATTAAAAATCTTAAAGAAACAAAGAATTCACACAGATGTTTTTATATTTGTAACGAGAGAGGGTATAAATTTACATCGGTCAGTGAGTACGTATTCATTAATTATTAATAAGTAAAATTATATCAATGCATTTGAATGTAAACTGTACCAATACAAAAATAAAATATAAATTGTAACAAACAAAATTGTTACCCATGAATCTAACCCATAACTTTATTATTATTAATTTTTTAGTGTGGGAATAAGTAAATAGGTTATTAAAAATAGTTTAGATTAGGAGGTATTGATGAAAAAAAAATATACACATATATTTATTTTGCAGGTTGATTATAATTTTATGTTACAGTAATTAAATTTTACCGAATAATAATAGGTATTTTTAATGAATTATTTTAATTGACATGGAAAACTCTTTAAAAGATGTTAAAAAATATTTAAAACTCGAAATCATCATATATATATAATTGAATACAATTTTTAGATTCTGAGCGAAACGAGGAATGTATTGATTTTACCATTGGTATGATATTTTTTTTTTATGTTTGAACTTTTTTTTGAATTTTTGACACTTATTCGGGTTGAAATAATGGTCCAATTATCACAAATAGGGTATCTTTTCCGTATCAAAAAGCATCTAGTTGGTACTTTATTTAGCTCATTTTTTGAATTTCTCAAAAATTTTTCCTTGAGAGAAGAAAAACTACCAAAAAAGCTGAAAAATCGGCAAAATTACGATTTCCGTTATTTAAATTTTTTTATTTCGTGATAACTAATTGAGTAGGGACTTAAAACTTTTTTTTAGTATTTAAAAAGGTGATCTACATTATAGAAAAAAATTTGGAAACAAACGGTTGATTTTCTAACTAAGTATAGAGCTTTGAAATTGTTTCCAAAAATGTCTAATATTACATGCAATTTTAGATTTAACTATTAGAAAATTTTATAAAAGCTTACACTCAAATACTACTTAATCTATTTCCAAAATATTTTTAATATACCGTAATTGACAATATTTTGTTATAAGCTCCTAAAATTTAAATATTTTTGTATAATTGAATATTATGATATTTTTTTTATGTCTGAAGGCATTTTTTTCGGGTAGAAATGATGGCTCGATCACTACAAATAGGATATACTTTCGATAGAAAATTGCGCCTAGTTGGTACTTTATTTAGTTCATTTCTCGAAAATTTTTCTTTAGGAGAAGAAAAACTACCAAAAAATGACGGAAAAACGTCAACATTTACGGGAATCGTAATTTTGATGAAATTTATTTTAGGATTTTCATGATAACTAATGCAATTTTGAACGTAAGTATTTAATTTAATTTTTTTTTAGTTTTCTCTTAGATATTTTACTTAACACACGTGGTAAACTTATGGAACGACCTATCAGTATAATATATTGTATTATATTGAATTTCGCTCAGAATCGTATTTTCGGATGCAATATCATTGCATTCAAATCTTTTTTTTTTATAATCATTTAAAGTTAAAACTACTAAAAAATTACGGTTTCCGTTAAGGTTAGGTCCCACTTTTTCATATCAAATATATTTTTTTATTTAACATAATAAAACGAGCAAAATTTCTATAATGTAATCTTTTGATACCTATTTATTACATATAAAACATATTTAAATGTGTGATGATATATATATATATATATATAAGGTAACTTAGATAGTTAAATATATCTTTATAAGCCCTCTCTAAATATGTTAAAAAATTAAATTTTGTAATACAAATAATATAATGTAAACTGTTATCTAATATAAAATTTTTGTATTAGTCAACCTCTCCCAAGACCTCCAACATATTTCAACTCAATATATAACATGTAATTAATTTTAGGAATACCTACCATTGTAATCTGAGATGTTTCCAATAATTTTTATGAGAGTATACTTAGTCGACGAATGCTAAAATATATAAATACAATGGGGAGGGGGTCATTCAATAATAACAAATTAAATTACAAATATTTAATTTATATTTATGAACAATAGTTATACTATCTTCTATGTACACACTGGCATCAATTTCTGTCGATGTCAACTACAATGATAACACAGATTGTTAATAAATGTCTTTTTCTACGAAAATAATCTCGTATAATCAATGATAATAAGTAATCGTAATATACAAGTAGGTACAGGTCACCTATAGTATAAACAGTATAAGCTATAAATAAATATAAATATAACAGTGTAGAATACGATGGTTTTATTTATGCGAATTTTGCTTGATACTATGATAGTATACGTAATAAACCCATGTTTTTTTAATAAAAGCTTGAAAGTGTACGCCGTACATGGAGTATACCCTATGGGAACACTAAACGTAATTTATAGATAAAATAACATAATTGATATATAGATCATAAAATAAAACTACCGATCTTTGATTAAGAACCTATGGTAGGTATTTTCTTGTTTCGTGATATATTGATATGTATATGGTATAATTAAATCTATAATATTATTATTAATTTATGTATAGGGATTATTGCGAATGCAGTAATCAAATACCTAGTATTAATGAAGCAATGAAACACGAAGAATGTAACAAATGTGATGACGATGAAACAGAATATTGTGGTGGATCCAGTTTCGTTAGCGTCTACGAAAATAATTGGTTTGGTTAGATGAATTAAAATAGTTTATCTACTAAAATAATAAAATATATGATAGTAATAATAGTAATGATAGTATACTAAAAAATAACAAAATTGTTTCAGTTATAATTTGTAGTTTACATACATATTATTATTATAAAAAAATCCATATAAATTCTTAAAATAAATTATTGTTATATTTCTTTTTAAAAAAATAGTTAAGTCTATTATTTTTTACTTTATTATATCGTCATGTCGGGTAAGATGGTAATCAGAAATAGTTGGAAAAGAACAAGAAAATGTAGATAAATATTGAGACGTGAAAGTATTTTTTTTTTAATTTTCTTTGAAATATATTTACCTATATTTTTAAATGTATAGGTAAAGTTTCTGGAGATCTAAACAAAAAACATTTCGGATGCTTTAAAAATTCTTGGATGTATCCAATAATGGACGGATGGAATTTATCGTTTCCAATAGGATTGACATCACAAACTTGCGTTTCTAGTTGTTATTCCCGAGAATATCCGTATGCTGCACTAGTGTCTTCGTAAGTATGTGACATTATGACAATATACTGCAGAAGGATAATCAATATTGTTATTTAAGATTTTAATAAAAAATGTTATAAACTATGGTTTTGAAACTTATAGCATTAACATTACCTCAAAATCTGGCTGCAGTTTATCCTAGTACCTACATCATACAATATAAATTCCTTTTATAATTTTCAATTATAAATTTTACAAAATTTACAAACCGCTTCTAGTTTTGAATAATGTGCACATTTCTTAGATTTTCTGTAAAAATTACCCTAATTTGCAGGACGCATAAAATTTAATTTTAATTATATTATATATTATTTAAATAATTATATTAAAAGGTATATTTTACTGGGAGGGTAAAATACGAAATTTACTCGGTTAGATCGGAACTGGAATGAACACCGTGAAATAATCCAAAGACAATTATATAACGGTTCTTATCCCTGTAATAGTGTAATCTAATGCTGCAATAGTTACGAAACCCTGATTAATGGTACATCATATATGATATGATACATATATATGATATTTAAAACGCGATTAAAAATCTATATAGGAACGAGTGTTTGTGTAGTTTCGTAAGTGCATCGCTGGAAGGTAAATTGGACGAACGTTATTGTAACGCCACTTGTTCGGACGGTTCGGAGCAAGTATGCGGGGATCACACTCATTACAATGTATTCACTACCGGCTTACAAACGTCTAGGGTGGCTGGACACTATTATATGGGTTGTTATAAAGAATGGAAAGGCGAAACCGAGTTCACGCATAACAAACTTTCTGCTTTCAATACGCCGTACATTTGCTCGAAGTATTGCGATAAGGCTGGCTTCCGTTACTTCGGTATATCGTACATGACGTACTGTTGGTGCGGAAACACCACTCCGAATGAAGATATCAAAGAGAACGACTATAAGTGTTCCACCCAATGTTCGGGAGATGCTAACAAATATTGCGGAGGAGCTTCTAATATCGCAGTATTTCAAATAGGTATACAAAAATTAATTCTTATATTTTATAGTTTATATTTCTACCGTTAAAATAATTCGTATAATACAATAAAGTTTATGTAGACAAATCTGGAAAATGCAAATAATTTTAGAACTGGATAATATATTTAATTTTTTTTTTTAATATTTGTTTATGTTTTACGAATTTCCAAAGTTTATGATAATATAATAATATTTCGTTATTTAAATAGCAAAATTAACAGTCAATATGTATTTGTTTTCGATGCAATATAAACTATTTTATTAGTTGATGTTGAATTAGAGTTAAATAACTTGTTTGACTTTAATTAAAATAATATTTAAATTAGTGACATCGAAATGAATAAACGTTGTAAGTATATTAAAGAATTAATACTATAATATTATTATATTATATATTACTGACCGGTGATATGTTTACATAGGTTGTATACAATACTATTACTATTTTATACCTTCTTATACTTACATAATAAAATCAATGGTAGTAAACTTCTAACTTCTAAGTAAGATTTATCAATCAAGCTAAAGCTAATCATTGTTTATAGGCAATAGCCAATAATAATATGTAATTTAATTGTATCGTAGTTAAAAGCGAATTGTTTGCATAGCTAGAATAGGCATCCTATATATAATACATATTACATATTTTAATATATAATGATGCATTCTATAACGTGCATTCGAACGTTTCTATACGAGTAGTTTTTATGGTTACGTTTTACGTATGAATGTATGATAATTATAATTATATTGTATTAAAAAAAAACCAATGTTTATATTTTATATATTTATAGGAATAGTTGCGGACATAATATATGACTGTTCTACGTTGTGTGATTGTTATTTTTTCCCCAAAAATAATGTGTACACTATTAATTGTTCAAAAAAAAATCTCATTGAATCTCCAAATAAATTTATGGGTTTTGAGAACAAAACATTGCCAATTAATTTAATATTGAAAAATAATTTTATTAAAGTTCTATCCAATCTAACAAATTTAAATTTAACATCATTGGACATCAGTAATAACAACATAACAAATTTAAATGTCAATCTTCTGCCCAAAAGTTTAAAGGTAAGAATATAATGATATCTGCATTGTATAATAATGTTATACATCAATTTAATATTTAATTTAATACTCTTAATAAGTAATAATTATTTAATATTTTTAAATCAAACAGTTTGCTATATGATTTGACAAAACATGTTACATTTTTCTTATAATAAATTGAAAGAAAAAAATACATACTTGTATTATGTATTATTATTAATGTATTAGTAATTTTCAATCCTACTTCAGAACAAGACATATTTTATAGCACTAGATATCAAATATGCATTGCAACAATAATATATATTTATATAACCATATTATATATATAGCTTCACTTTTTATTCCCAATACAATTTTACCAATTAAAATTTTTATGCTTAACTAGGTATTTACTCGGTTATATTTTAGTAACTTTATAGTTTTCTCAGGTTAAATATTTAATAATTTAAGTTAAATAGTAAATAATATACGTACATTTTGTTTACTTTTTATTTTAACTATTCTAATTTATAATTGTATTTACTTAATCTTTCAGATTTTATACATTAATAACAATCAGTTAACCTCATATAATGAAAACTTATTAATATTATTAAAAAGTTTAGACAAAATAACATTATCAAAAAATCCATGGCCATGTAAATGCGACTTTAGATTTATAATTCTTAAATACAAATCAAAAGTACCTATCTATGTTTTATTCTTTATAAGTTTATTTCTAAGTCCATTAATAATTTATTTCACATTTTTCAGATTATAGATTTGAACGATGTTACTTGTATATCTTCTACCCAGCCATTAATTTATATGAATGAATATAATCTTTGTAAAAAATGGACAATTAATTATTTTTACATGTTTATTATTTTGGGTTTTATTACATTCATCTGTTTCATATCTATTTATTTTAACTTGCATAAAACAATTTGGTTATACTTACGAAAATACAATATTCAGTGCAATCATTCTGACGTAATATCTCTGCAAACCGAAAACAACAAAGATTCCTCGGAAACATTTATGCAACGAATTAAGTACAATGAACTTGTATTAGCTACCGATAACTGGAATCAGAGAAACGTATTAGGCCAAGGAGGTTTTGGAATAGTTTATAAAGGAAATTGGAGACATACAGATGTAGCAATTAAACGATTAAAATCCGAGGCTAGTGCCAATAAAATTCGGTATTTCCTAATTAATTCTATTACTTTAATTTATATTTATCTATTTAGGGTGTAGCCGAAAAAGTTATCAATATGCATACACTAGGAGATGAACTTTTAAGTCAATCAAATGAGATAATGTATTTAAATGCTGTAAAACACGATAACATACTGTCAATGTATGGTTTTTGCTTACATCCAACCGGATCTTGTTTAATTTATCAATATATGGCAAATGGATCGCTTGAAGATCGACTACAACGTAAAGTAAGATAGTTCAATATTACTATTGTATTTTCTATTTATAAGTTTATTAAAATTTAGTATTTAGTAAAATTGAAAATTAAAAATATTACAAGAGTTAAAGAAGAAGACAGAAGAAATATATCATTATGATTGTAGATGCTTAAACTGTGAAGGAGAGATATGATTGTTTATTTTGAAATCAAGTCAGGAAAATTGAACAAAATATGGTAAAAATCGTAGATAAACTCAATTTGATGTAGAAAAATAAGATAAAGTAGGAGATAATTTTAAACATATGAAAGAAGTAGTAGATTATAATCAAATATGGTAGTCAAAATAGAAGAGACGATCGATCGTACCAGAATATTCCATCTTCTTAAATTTATCCGCAAGGAAAATAGTAATAATGTTTATACTAAAACTTTGAAAACATAAATTTTATTAAAACACTTTTATATTCGTGTGTGAATACAGAATATTTGGTTTTCTAATGTATTCGTTTATATATACATTATACATATACAGACGAGAGCTGATCAAATAGTTCTTGGACTTTTTGAATAGCATTCCAGCGGAGCGTCGAATAAAAATGTGTTTAGCACTACAATTAAGAGGAGTTCTTCCTGATAATAGATGTTTATTCAGATAGTTGATAAGACATTCTGAAGTAGATTGACTGATATTTTATACATTTTTGTGTTTGGCGATTTCGTAGTATTAATTGTGATGGAAAGGAAAGAAGAACAATGCGTTTGCATTTTCAAATTTTGTGTACGTTTACCAAAACTTTTAACATGTCATAGCTTTTATAATGAATGTTTAGGTCCTTCAAAGTGTCATGGATGGTTAAAAAGGTTCAAAGAAAGCCGGACATAAACTGTAGACTATCCTTGTTCAGGAGATAGTGCTGCACCACGACAACGCTACTATTTATTTTTTGATCCTCATTTGCTATTTTTAAACGAAAAATTCGATGAAAGTCGTTCCTCTGCTTTCCTACTCACCATATCTGACCCCAGTAGACTTTTTTTTGTTCTTAAAAATGAAACAGCCTATGAAAGGAGAAAGGATTAACGATGTGGAGCACATTAAAAAAATAAATCGCTGAAGGAGATGAAAAGCATTTCAAAAGAAGATTCCAGAGGGCTGCTTTCTTATAAACTATCTAAAAAACAGCTGTTCTCGGAACTGCTCTTAACTGTGCTGCTAATTTAGTTTTTTTAAGCTCCGTTGGCGTGCTATACAAAAAGTCTCGGAATTTTTTGATCAGCCTTCGTTTATATAATAATGGCTATTATGCAATATTAAAATGAATATTTAACAACAACGGTTCAAATACAAAAATAAATTACGGAAAAGCCTCTTATAATAATGTACGTAGTTAGAAATATAAGGAATTAAAGAGATCATTTATGGAATTTAAACCGACAGTTAAGTATTATTGAAGGAATGATTAGGGCGAGTTTAATCTTTAAGTTAATACTATGTAAAAAGAAACCATAATCAATTCTATTAATGTTTAGACAGGAAAAATAAGTATGCATTACTAATATGATCATGAATTTTCATTTTTATGTCACTTTGCATTTTTTGTAAAGAATGGAACATCATCCATGTCATGGCATACGCGTGGAAACATAGCAGTGGGAACAGCAAGAGGATTACAGTTTTTACATAATATGGAAACACCTTTAATTCACGGTGATATAAAAAGGTATCCAGTATTAATTTCATAAACTATCGTTATTGCTTTATTTAAAAAATAATTAAAAGCTTGTCACTGTATTATTTATACGTATTTATTTTTGTTTTATTTTTAGCGCTAATATTCTTTTAGACACAAACTTTGAGCCTCGAATAGGAGATTTTGGGCTAGCTCGTATTGGCCCAATAGAAGTAATGAATAATAGCGTTGGTTTTAATGTTAGTCGTGTATGTGGCACAAAACCTTATCTTCCCGATGACTTTTGTCAGACCAAGAAATTATCTACTAAAGTTGATACATACAGTTTTGGTGTGGTAATAAATTTATAGTAAAAATCTATGCTATTTAGATATATTCCAATTTTTAAATCTTAAATAGTAATTTATATTTAATAATATTATAAATTATAAAATAACAATAATAATAAGGCGGGTAATAACATAATTTATAAAGCAATAGTTGTAAAGTTGTACGGTTGCAAAAGTGAAAGTCGATACCGATCCATTCGTTACTCAATAAAAACTCTAATACATATAGTATTATAGTAGTAACATAATATCATAATTGTATACTTTTATAGTTTTATAGTTTGATTTATCACATAGAATTATATAAGGCAGTAGTGATTTGTGAGACCAGCAATGTTGGATGGATCGGACATCGAAGTGAAACAAAAAAAAAAAAAAAAAAATGGAACAAAAGATGATTTCAGCAGACATGAAAATAGTAAGATAAACGTGTGATGAGACTAAAGAGCATAGAATATGAAATTAATAAGTAAGGGGAAGTTAGATTGAGGAAAATTAGAAAGAATATACTCTCAGTATATTCCATAATGTATGATGTACGTATTATGTATGATGTATGAAATAAACCATCACGTGGTTTGAACATGTTATTTATTTATTTATTATGAATATACGGGCTGAGCCTTTTTATTACAATTAATGAGTAAATACAGGTATACACTTAAATAATATCCAGACACAAAGATATAAAATTAAGAAAAATAAAATTATTATAGAACAAGCAATTTGTAATTAACAAATGAAAAAATTCCGAAATATGAAATTGTAAGTGGTTGAGTAAGAAAAGTGGAATTAAACAGTGGCATTAGACATCATACGTCTTATAGGCTCATTTAACAAGTAATTGGTGGTACGCAATGAGATATGAAAAAATGTAGTAGAACGAGAGGTGCGTTGTGGAACATTAAAATGTATGCAGGGTAGTAAGAATAATGAGTCTGTTCACTCTATTCTACCATCTAACAGTCTATCAGTCGGACTAAAGAACAATATATAACTTTAATTGAAGAATTTCGCTCAAAATAATTAGATAACCTTATTATAATTCCCAAAACTCTTAGGACTTTAAAACAAACTATCTCAATATAGAAACCCGGATAAAGTTTACTGGATAGCTTGAAACCAAGATACTTTACAAATCCATTACACCATTAAACTTATGAACCAAAAAAATAATAAGAGAACAAAATAGGGGAGCGGATCTTATTAAATGTCATGTCTTTATATTTGAGGAAATATTATTTAGAAGCAATGAGAGTTGTTATGATAATAAGTGAAGAATGTAGGTGGAGAGAAAACACGAAGAAGATGTGGATAGATCGAATAGAGTGCTGGTGTGAATGGATGAGAGACAAGAGGTAAGAATGTAGGAGATCAAGGACAGGAGATCTATGAAGGTGCAAGACTAGGGTGACCGACGCTATAGTCGTTTATATATCTAGTTGAGGGTGTAAATCACAGTAGAAAAAGAAAATAGGTACATTATAAATTATATTAAATATAGGATTAAAATCTAATAATATAATTCTAATCTTAATTTGGTCTTGTACCTACTAATTATAATCGTACAGAATATCTATACAAATAATTATTTCATGAAAAAAAAAAAATAAAAAAAATATTTATTTTATTATTATAATTTGTGTCATTGTAAAATTGTAATATATATTTTTAATCTACAGGTGATATTCGAAATTGTGACTGGTCTTAGAGCATTTAATAGATATAAAAACTACAAATATTTAGTAAATATTAATAATAAAAATAATAACTTACTTTAAGATTACCTAATTGGTGTTACTATGTTATTAATTAAAATGGTTTTCTCTTCAGAAAGAGTTTGTGAACATGCATGATAAGTCTTCATTATCTGAAATTGCTGACAAAACTGCTGGACCGGATTCGCTTGGTATTTTTAAGTTATTTACATCTTTGGGGAAAAAATGTGTTGCAGAGAAAGCAGAGGACCGTCCAGAGATGGTTGTAGTCTACATGAATTTACAAAATATTATGTCGTCAAATATAAATCCACAACAGGGTATGAGTAAATATGTATTGTCAATGTTAATAAATTGATTAGTGTAAAATATTTTAAGCTTTTTTAAAAGAAAACTAATTATTAAACTAATTAAATGTAATATTAGATAAAAAAAATTAATAACTAATATCCATCTTTTTAATTTATGTAATTTCAGTTCTAATAAACAACGAAAACAGTTCGTCTAGTGTGCAATCAAAGGTAAGACATTATACCCGCATGGTTTGTCATATAAACATATATTAGTAAATTTATAGATAAACATATTTTGGAGAGAATGTCTTATTTGTTTTGTAAAGTATCACCTGGTAAAAAAATTATAGTGTAGTATAGTAAAGTTATAGTGTTATAGTTATAATTTTATATTTTTTAATACATTATACCTTTTTTACAAGGCGGTATTTTATAAAATGGATATATTTTCTCCAAAATATTCTTTATAAATTTTCTATTAGATGTTTTTACTATAGATTCAATTTAAACGTCAAAATTATGTTAGTAAAAATGTTCTGCGATGCTGTGATTTTGCTATATTACTCATTAGATAGACAGAGTCAGCATCATTGAAAAATATGCGAATATAACGTCCTATTAATTCATTTTTATACATATATATATATATGTATAATTATACTTGAGAAAAAAAAATTGTATTTTAAGTTCAAATATTTAAACAATACACAGAATACTTAATGACTGGGATATGATTAAATTAATTCTATTTTATATATAATAAATTAATAACTAAAAAAGAAATATTACTTTAAATTTATTTGTTGTTTGTTACCATTAAAAAACAACTACTATAAATAATCATATTATGAATTGAATAACCATTAGCCAAATATTCGTTCTGGGGAGTTTAGTACTTATATAATAACATGAGAAAAAAGCGGGAAGGTCGATTTTGGACGTTCCTCCTTCGTCCCTTCAGTCCTCAGAGAAATTAGTGGTTTGTTATAATTAAGATTTGAATGCGATGATATTGCATTAGAAAATACGGTTCTGAGGGAAACTCAATACAATAAATTATACTGATAAGTTATTCTAAAAGTTTACCACGTGTGTAAACTACCTATGTGAATACTGAAAAAAATTTCAAGTACCTACCTACATTCAAAATTTCACTAGTTCTTATGAAAAATCTATAATGAATTTCGTCAAAATTATGATTTCCGTCCTTACGATCAAAACTCAATTAGTTATCACGAGATAAAAAATAAATAAAAATAACGGAAACCGAAAAACTTTTAAGAAATTTGAAAAATGATCTAAATAAATTACCAACTAGATTACCAATTTGGTACAGAAAGGATAACCTATTTGTAGTAATCGGACCATTATTTCTATCCGAAAAAATGTCCTCTTACATAGAAAAAAACATCTTTTTAAAACCTATGCATTCCTCACTTCACTCAGAATCTAAAATAAATATTTAATTCATTATTAAATATACAAGGTAATAATAATAATAATAATAATAATAATAATAATAAATCGTAATATAACAAAATTATACTTTAATCTTACAAAAAAATAAGATGTACAGGCGTATAGTAAAGTTATGTATTTTTTAACTTTCATATTAAATACCTAGTTTAATTTCTAAAACTTTCCTAACGAAAAAAATATTTTTAAATGTAGGGGAGAATCAACACTGTTGCTTTACCTCTTGGGGAAAATATGAAAATAAAATTGACACGAGTGATTTTCCCTTTTAATATTATTCCAGAAAACCGAGAGTTATTCATCATCACCGACCAAAAATGCAACATTAATAAATTTGGAAAAACGAAAGAATGCTCTTTTAGCTCCTCTTCACGAGATTCCATCAATATCAACGTTGTATTCTGACTCGATACGTAAAATTGACCCTCGGATAATTATCACAGAAAATCAAAAATCTAACACCAACGAAATATTAGTATGTTCCAATGGATTTAAGCATCAACACAAACTTATGTTGTTTATAAATTAAAATAATTAGATACCTATAAATAATATTAATATTTTATATTATTATGTTTTCGATAGAATGATGGATTCTTTACAACCGACTTTTAGACGTTATCATAACTATTATGACTAACCTTGTTACGTTATGAAAATAAATATTACCAAACTATCAATACAAAGTTAATTTTCTGGAATGCTGATTTAAAATAGGTAATAATAGTAAATAGTAATTTCTAAATATACCATGTAATTTTTTTTATAAATTATATTACAGTATTGTTTTATCATAATTAAATAAAATGTATACGATTATTAATTATTATTTTATTTTAGTGTTAAGCTATTTGTATTTTTACATTGTACCTAATTACACAGTTAACATGCATGTGTTTATTTTTAAACTTGCAATTAACAAAATATATGTAAGTACTCATAAGTACATAATATTATGTAACATTTTTTAGTCGTTAATTAATATACGAGTTTAATAATAATAATCACAATTAATAAATTATTGTTAATTATAAATTCATTGTTTTGTTTAAAAGTCTTGAATTAGTAAATAAATATAGGTAATAACATTGGTCATAGAATAATATCTAATCTAATTTAAATAATTAATGGTATTACCTACTCTATTCGGAATAAGATGGGTAGTCGATAATGAGAAATAAGAATAAGATGTAAATAATTATTATGAATAAGGAATAAGATGGGAACGAGTTTTCTTCGGCCATGGTCAAGCGTTTCGTTTCCCCTTCCAAGTCAACCACTTGTTAGCATTCAATATTTGCAGGGATGCGTTCCGGTAACGCAAAATAAGTGTATTTATTATTAGTGGGACGTCACGAACATTTTAACTCCAGAGGCAAAAGTTAAAACTAACCACCCATCTCAAACCATGGGCGTTTAATAGAGGTGATGAGAAGGGATGACCACTCCTTATCCTTTTTATTTTATAATAAATTATGACCAAAATACAAAATATTGTTTATTTTTCATCGTGTCTAATGTCTATGATATGGCTAACCCGAATATGTGTGGTAAACAATCAGAAACAGAATTAAATACCATAACTACTCTACGAAGAACTCGTAGGTCTGCGAAGCGAACAGATATGAAGGATTTAGTGACTACATGTTTCGAACTCGATGAACAGGATGATATACAATCTATCAATCTAGTTGATTTATTGATTATATATTAAAGTATTTATTTATATTAAAAATATATTAATATCTATTATTATTTATATTCTTAATATATTAAAAATACTAGACAAAAACTTTTATTGGTAAACACTGGCAAGTTTGATTCTTGTTTATTAATTTTAGATTCTGAGCGGAGCAAGGAATATATTGTTTCTACAAAGATGTTTTTTTTTTATCTATGAAAACATTTTTTCGGGTAGAAATAATTGTCTGATTACCACAAGTAGGGTATACTTTCGGAAGCAAATCGCATCTAATTGATACTTTATTAAACTCATTTTTTGAATTTCCTAAAAATTTTTCTTTGAGAAGCGGAAAATTGGCAAAATTACGGTTTTCGTTATTTAAAATTTTTTTTATTTCTTGATTACTAATTGAATTTTGGTCGTAGGAATTTGAAATTGTTTTTAAATATATACTTGTTTAATTTACACTCGTGGTAAAATATTAATAGATTATCAGTATAATATATATTAGTATATTGAGATTCGCTCAGAATCGTATTTTCTTATGCAATATAATTGCATTCAAATTTTAATAATTATAATAAAACACTAATTCTCCAAGGACCAAAGGGACGAAGGAGAAACATCCTACATTGACGTTCCCCCTTTTTTTCTAAACTTTGTTAAACAATATGTAAACATTTGAATAATTATAATAGTATAAATAAATGTTAATGATATACATCTTTGACCAATGGTTTGAAATTTTAATACTGTTGTATTAATAAAATTTTGAAAAAAGTTAGAATTTAGTACCCGTATAGTTAGTGAAAATACCTACTATAAATAAAATTATCGTAATTTATCTAACTTCGTACTATGTACTTGGAAATGACTTACAAAAAAGTTTTTACATTATATACCTAATGTTTAATATAGACATATTTTTAAATAGGAAAACATAATCTAATCTAAAAAAGTATCGAAATTTGGAAAAAAAAACCAAAAAATTATATTATTAAAAACTAAATTCAAATCCTTAAAAAAATATATTCAAAAATTAAAGCCTTTGAATATAAAAATCCATAATTGAATCACATATTTTATAAATGTCCTAATTATTAGGTATTTATAATTCATATTTAAAGCATGTATTAATAAATAAAAAAACAAATATCAATTTACAAATTTAATAATAATTACGTACTATATACTAAATTCTATTTATTTATAATACTAAAATTTTTTTCAGAATTATTGGAGTCTTTAATAAGTATTATTAATAATAATATTTCCATTAAATAATAAATAATATTTTAAAATTAAAGAGAGCTTTTAAAATTTTTAAAATATTTTTTTGGGGTTTCACCCAAATCATAAAAACGTTTTTTTGTATTACCCTCCTCGCAAAATTGTTTTCGGAATTTTTAGGGCCCTTTAAAATAATTAAATAATTTGCTCCCCTTTCTTAAATTTACCATATTATAATAATCACTATTTTAAAATCAATTAAAATAAAAAAATAAAAATTTTTTTCTTCATCCAAATCATAAAAACGTTTCTAAGTACTCCTCGCGTAAAAATTTTTCGGGTTTTTTGGGGTCCTTTAATAGGTTAGGGGCAGATAGGGCTGTTGTTATCGGGAAATGAATTAAAGGGACCACCAAAAAATTAGTATTCCATTTATTCCATTTCTAATATCTAATATAATTTATCATTTTTTATAAATAAAAATACAAATCAATTTACTTATAATTAATGTATTGTTATTTTTTTTTTTTTAATATTTTACTTCACAATGACAATTTGTTATTTTCAAACAAAAATCATCAATCGTTAGATTCAATTTTGATTGATATTGCTGCACGATTGTTTTTCTTTTTAGTATATTTCAAACCAAAATATATAGATTTTAGATTATGATCGAAGCGAGGTATGTATTTTTAGAATGATATTTTTTTTTTGCTTGAAGACACAATTTTGGGTAGTAATAATGGTCCAATTAACACAAGTTTTTAGTTCAAAAAAGAAAAACTAGCAAAAAATGACGGAATAACGGAAACCGAATATTCACTGAAACCGTAATTTTGACGAAATTGATTTTAGATTTTCATGATAACTAAATTTTTTTGAGTATTCTCATAAGTAGTTTACACATGTGGCAAACTTTTGGAATAGATTATCAGTATATCAATAATATCATTGCATTCAAATCTTAATTATTATAAATCACTAATTTATTCAAGGACCGAAGAGACCAAGGAGGAACGTCTAAAATCGACCTTCCCGTTTTTTATAGTTCGCTTTTATTATAAATTATAATAAAATATTAATATAACTCAAAACAAAATATGTTGTTTAAACTGAGGACCTACCACCCCACAGTCACCAAACACACATATATTTTTGTTTATTCAACGTCTGTATCCGATTTAATGTAATAGTTCATTCATTATGCAAATACTATTAGGTATAATTAATACCCAATGGTTAATTAAAAACAGATTGAAATTGACTTCTTTTTGAGTATTCAAATAGGTGTTCTATATGACAAAAATATTTGGAAACGAAAAAATTGAAATTTATTCAAGCATGTTTAATACCTGTAATTTCATCGATTTGAAAATTTATAGAAACCTAATCAAATACTATTTAATTTCTCTACAAAATATTTTAATAATCGTAAGTCACAATTTTTTTTTATAAACTTCTAAAGTTATAATCTTTAGTAGAATTGAATATTATGATATTTTGTGTTTTTTAAAGTCTGAAAGTATGATTTCGGGTAGAAATTATTGTCCGATTACCACAAATAGGATATGTTTTTGGTAACAAATTGCACTTATTTGGTACTTTATTTAGCTAATTTTTTTAATTTCTCAAAAGTTTTTCCTCGAGAGTAGAAAAACTACAAAAAAAAATAATAAAACAAAAAACGGCAATATTCACGGAAATCGTAATTTTGACGAAATTGATTTTAGATTTTCATAACAATGCAATTTTGAATGTATCGACTTGTAAATTATTTTGAGTTTTTATAGGTAGTTTACACACGTAGGATACAATATCATTGAATTCAAATCTTAATATTATAATAAACTATTTTCTCTAAAGACCGAAGGGTCAAAGGAAGAACGTTTGGAATCGACTGTTACGGATCCAGGTCCTTTACCAAGCCAGCACACTTTAAAAAGCAGTATATTATTAAATAAGATTGTATTTAATTTAATAATAATTTAAACCATATGTATTTCCGTTAGAATAATATATTATTGATAAACAAACTATGAAATAGACAACCACATTTGTGATATCATAGGATTATATGTATAAAAAGTCACACAGTAATAATTGTTAACGATAGAATATCGAAAATAGGCTAACCAACAAGTTATTATAAACTTCCACGAAGTGATTAATGTAAAATTATATTAACTATCTATTTGACTACGAGAAGGACAATCTGTTCTCTGCGAATTATAATTATAACGGAAGGCAGATAGGAAGTAGGAACAGATACATCCTATGAAAACAACAACAGGATGACACGTATTATATAAGGGAGCCAAACACCAAGCCAAATCAGACGACTGGAAGCGACGTACTGATTTTGTGAATTTACTGTATTTGTGCTTTATTATAACTTTGTTTCTCTGAGTTAATTAATATTGAATAAATTAGTATATTGTTAAAATCGTTGAGTTAACTTTATTCATTCTAATACGGATCAAGTTGATCAGGGTTGGCACGCAACACGACCTTCCTGCTTTTTCTTATTTTAAATACTTTATTCTATCTATACACTTTTCATTTCAATACCAGCAGTATTGGTTAATATATATTATGTATTATTGTATATTTTATTATATATATTTAATATTTTAATCAATTCTTGCAGTATTGTTATTCCAGCCGCGCCTGGCCAACAGATATACATTGTTGACTATTGAGTAGGTACATTTTCCCCCTGAACATACTAATTTTTTTTAAATATGCATTTACAATTGGAATTTTGATTAAAATCGAAGAAATCTGAGCTTAGGCTTAGCCCCCTCAAAAAACTTATGACCCCCCTAAAAAATGTATGGTTAAAATATTTTATTCAAGAAACCTAACCTAACCTGTAATATGTTTACAATTTTAGTCCTCCCTTCTAACAAGTCAAAATTACTTATTAAAATAAATATATTTTTGTCTGTAGACACTATTTTGCCTTTATGGGTAGTAATAATGATTCAATTACCATAAATAAGGTATATATTCAATAGAGAATTTAAAGGAAACAAGAAAAACCACTAAAAGTATCGAAATTCGAAGAATCTACATTTTTGATAAACTTCATTATTTTATAACAAATGTATTGCACTTTATTTGATGAATAATGAAAGTTTATAAGTTAGGTTAGTAAATATTATCAATATATTGTATATCCTACCGAGTTTCTCAGAATTATTTTCATAATTATAATGTAACACAATAACCAGATCCCTAATTATGGTGGGGCAATTGTCCCCTAGTGAAACTTTGAGAACAGCAAATTTGAATTTTTTTTTTAACACCCCTACCCGACAAAAAAAGAGGCAGAATTAAAAATTTGCCTAAGTGTCAAAGTTCTAAATACTATTTTAATAATAACATACCACCACTAATTTTTCTGATGACAAAAAAAAAGAGGAACTCTCAGAATCTACTGTCTTGTTTTTTTTTTTTTATATTTTAATAGGGTAATTTTATTAACAAATTTATTGTTAATTTTATTTAAAGTTTATTATTCAATTTTTGAAAGTTGCTCCTTTTTTTTATATCTATGATCTATACTCCTAAATATTTAATATTTTTTCAACTGGAAAAACGATGACTTCTTGGCATCAAATGTCTGTGCAGTATGCACATCTATGCTAAGATAGTTTATTCACTAAAATATTAAATTGTAATTTGTAAGTCAATATGCTTATTAACATCCAATTTTGTACAATAATATTATTGAATAATTCGAACTCATCAGAGTTACCTTATAAAATACAGTTATAGTAATATTGAATAACATTACATATATAGTTGTTTAAATAAAGTTTGAAAGAGTCAAAAATATATATTTTCAAAAATACTATATTATGGTATATTTGTAAAAAAAAAAAAAAAAAAAACATTTAGTTATGTCTTAACCAAAGACAAAATAGTCATCTTTTTTAAAACCTCGCTGGATAACTAACCTAAAAAACAAAGTAAATATACATATCATTTAAAATAATATTAGAAGATAAATATAATTATTTATTGTATATTAATAACATATTACATTTATTAATCTATATTATAATACTATAACCTATCTTTATGTATTAATACACAATAACTTTACGATTTTAAACATCTCCCAAAAATAATAATAATTTAAATTCTTAAGTAATTTTTCTGAAAATATTGAAACACAATCCAATATGAATTTAAAGTAAGGTTAATAAATAATAATTTAACATTTAAAGAAATAGAATAATAATAAGTATAGATATATTTAAATTATTTTTTTAATACTTATAGTGTTAAAGTGTTTATAGTTATAGAACTTAAAATAAATGAAATTAATAAAGTAAGTCAATATTCCAAGTATTATATTTTAGGATCTAAGTGAAAAAATTTTAAACCAATTTGATAATTAAAAGTTAATATAATAAATTGCATTAGAAATTTAGTAAATAATAATCAAATTAATTTATGAAAAGAAATTCACCTGTATGGATATTAAAAACTTACTTTTCACATAATTTATTGAAACTCGGAGGACCACATATGCATACAGCATATTCATTAATCAAATTCTCATTAATTATAGGAAAATACTTATTAATTATATTTTCATTAATATGTGCATTTTTATCACTATTATTGTAATTTTCTACTTCTGATAAAATATAATTCACAATTAATCTAAAAGAATACAATTAAATTATTTAAATTACATTGAAAAACATAACAGCACATTAATATTACTTTGATGAGGAAGTATCACTTTTTTTATCTAAATATTTTTTCCAAATTATATAACTTTCTTTTTTATTGCAAAATAATAATGTGATATTATACCTGTATTAAACATAGTATAAAATATAATTTTCATTATTAATAAGTTTATTATTAAGTAATTACTTTTTAATTGATGATTGGAAAGCATTCTGTATAATTGGAATCATTGGTGTAATACCAGTACCAGCAGCTAATAAAATTAGGTTAGTTTTTGCTGGCCAACACTCAAAATCACCTTGTGGATGGCTCACTTCAATTGAATCTCCTTGATGTAAAGAACATAAATGTTTACTTAATTTTCCATTTTGATAACTTTTCACTATTAAACATAAAGTATCTTCAGAGATATGTCCATAGTCATTTGTTTCAATTAAAGGATAAACTGGAGTATATGGACGTGATACATAATTACCTACAATTAATAAAAAATAAGTATGTAGTGCTTATGATAACTTGAAAATTTTCTTTGTACAGAACAATTTTATTTATACCATTCACATTTGCTTTAACATAAATATGCCGGCCAGGATAAATATGATTATACAAATTATGTTCATATTTAAATAATAATAATTTAACATTTTTTGCAACATCAAATGAATCAAGTAGTTCACATTTCCAATAATCAATTTGTATATTTCTAGCTGTTGATATAGTTCCAAATGTTGGCCAAAGTCCAAGAATTTTTTTTGTTAATTTAATTTGTACTTTTCCAATATCAGCTACAATTTGTACAGTACAAGGCCAATTGACATTTTTATGCAGAGAAATGCATCTCGTTTTGCCATTTAAAACAAAAAATAATTCACTAGATTGTTTTAAAGAAATAGACACCTGGAAAAAAAAAATGTTTATAAACACTTACGTATTATGCAAAATTGTTATTAAATTAATTTAATATTCATAATCTGAAAATATATAAGTATTATAGATTGAAATAAAATAGTAATTCTCAATAAATATATATATATATATATATATATATATATTTACTTGTATGCCATTTAGTCAATAATATAATATAGAATAAAGATTACATTAATTTTTATATTTTGAATATTATGTATTAAATGAAATTAATTTTAGAAATATAATATTTTAATATCACAATATTATATTGTATAATGTACTTTAAATATTAATATTATATATAATAATTTAAACATGTGTCATATTATTATTTTTAATAATATTAATAAAAATATATAGGTACAACTTTTTATATATAATAAAATAACCTCAGGGTATGGCATTTTAGTGTAAAATACAAAGCATATGAAGCCAAGTTGTTGAAACCAATCCATTTTTAAATCATTTTCATGTGCATCCGTAGCTGCTTTTAAAACTCCGGGTAATCTGAACTGTTCTTCATTCACTAATCTTCCAACCACACATTTCTGTAGTATTGATTCATAATTCACCCAAGCATGTATCTGTCGTTCATAATCTTTCGTAAACAATTTGTTAACAGTTAACACAAATACAATGTTTAATATTATGTGTCTTTTGTTACCTCTGAAAATAATTTAGTAGCGTCTTTGCCTATTCCACGAATTAGTTCATCAACCCCACCAGGATGGAAGTCCATGTACCGAGTAACATTGTAGACTGTTCCACGAATTGCTAACCAAGCATCTGTCCGTTTGTTATGCTTAGCTAATTCTGATTTAGAAATAGATAACAGTTTACCCCCAACTCCAGTTAAGTCACTTCCAGAGTTTCCCAATCGAATCCAATCCATTAAAGAATGGCCAGGGGCAAGTGATACCTTATTTCTGGTTGTACCTAATATGAATAAATCAAAATACCATTTAATTTAAAATATTATTATATTTAGATAGAGTGGTTCTCAACCTTTTAAAAGTTGTCACCCCCCCTCAAGAAAAACATTTTTTAACACCTTCTAAGTAAAATTCCTGGAAAATTAAAAAAGACTTGACTTAAAACTTGTTCCTCAAATTTGTAAAATACAACAAATCTTTATTTAATTTGCCAGTATGAACTTTTTGCAGTTGATTCCACAAACGAGAAGGTTTTATTGCTTCATTATCAAATTTTAATAACATTTTCTTACAAAGTAAACAACAAACGTTAAAAATAAATATGCACTTCAAATATATCGTACTATATTTGCAACATTTCCTTTTATTGATGAATAAGTAATTATTAACGAAAGAATAAATAAAAATAAATAAATAAAATAAATAGATTAAAAATAGTAACTATGCGTTTGAATACCAACACAAAAAACATAGGTCAAATCAAACTGTATACTGGAATGGATGGCAAAATAAATAATTAATATTATAATAAAGAAAATAAATTTGAAATTGATCACAGATAATTATTACAAATATTATTATTGGTTTTATTCAATAATGTAGTAATATAGCTCAATAATCAGATTGAAAAAATGATCATAGCCCCTCAAAAATCTTGCACCGCCTCGAGGCATATTTTTGCCTATTGAGAACCACTGTATAAGAACATTTATGTTCATAGAACTCTTAATAAGTTCATCTAAATATAATTTATATAGATATAATATAATATATATAAATATATATAGTATGTATATACTATATTGTTTTATGAGTTAATTTTTCAATTTGCAATCAGATTTTATGTACTAAGTATAGTATGTACTATCATTGATTATAAATTTTATTATAATCAATGGTACTATATAGTATGAAAAATTAGTTTCAATGTTGTGTCAATTCAAGCCATTATAAAATGTATGATTATTAATAATTTTATAAACGTTAGACGTATTAAATTGAAATAGCATACTGACCAGTCGCCATAGTTGAATACTTGAATGCTAATTAGTAATTCTTAACAATAATAAATATTGATGGTAACTAATAACTCTCAGTAAACATACACATAATTTGTGATCAAATTGTCGAGTTACATAAGTGAATGAATAATACAATTATGAAGTTGTATAAATTATAAATGCTAAATTATGAATAGTTTATGTTGAATGACAAATTATTTAAAAATGATATTGAAAAATTAAATTACTCTACTCTAAAGTATACGTTAGTTGACATTAACTACCATGTCTTCATGATTAAATATTAAAACTGAATAATAATATTTTTAGTCAATAATATTATCTGTATTCTTACATCAGCTGTGATTACTGATTACCAATTTAGTTATTATCACAGTTCATATAAATGAGTCATGAAGACTAAGAGATAAGGACTAAGGAGACTAACATCCTGCTGTCAACAGAAATAAATCATTTCTTAAAAAAGTGTACTTTTTTTTGGCTTTTGCCATTAATCTGCGAACCAGTCGTAGGTGAGGCTACTGCTAAAGTCGATCACGATCACACAATGTTACATTGGAATGTGCATGATTTATCTAAGTTTTTAATTTAATAACAAAGTAAATAAATTATAAAAAACTTTAAATAATAATCACATCATTGTATTCCGCACTATTTTAGATATTTGAATCCAAATATGTTTGTGATAAATAAACATTCCAAAATATAATAAGAAAACACATCATATACCTATCACTTGTATTAATGTGATATATGAATTGTACTTATTTTGAAAAAAGCTATACCTAATAATAAACGGATATAAAATTTAAAAAAGTGGGAATGTCGATTGTAGACGTTCTTTCTTCGTCTCTTCAGTCCTCGGAGAAATTAGTGGTTTATTATACTTAAGATTTAAATGCAATGAAATTACATTAGAAAATACGATTCTGAGTGAAACTCAATATATTACAATATGCTATACTGATAATCCATTCCAAAATTTTACCACGTGTATAAATTATGAATGTAAATATTTAAAATAAATTTCAATTTCCTACGATCTAAACTTAATTAGTTATCAAGAAATAAAATAATTAAACCGTAATTTTGCCGATTTTCAAGAACTCTTACTTTAAAAGCTTATGAAAAAAAATTGTTAGTCACGATTTTCAAAATATTTTGTAAAAACATTAAGTCGTATATGTTTAGACTTCGATAAAATTTTCAAAGCGATAAACCAAAAATTGCCGGAAATATTAAACATTATTGGAAAAAAGTTCAAAGTTCTATATTTGGCCAAATAATCAACCAATTCTTTCCAAATTTTTTTAGTAGAACACTTATGTTGACACTCGAAAGAAGTTTCAAGTCCTTACGATCAAAACTCAATTAGTTATCATGAAATAAAAAAATTTTAAATAATGAAACCGTAATTTTGCCGATTTTCCGCCATTTTTTGGTAGTTTTTTCCCTCCCACGGAAAAACTTTTAAAAAATTCGAAAAATGAGCTAAATAAAGTACCAACTAGACACGATTTGCTACCGAAAGCACACCCTACTTGTAGTATTCGGATCATTATTTCTATCAAAAAAAATGTCTTCATACATAAAAAAAAAAAAACATCTTTGTAAAACCAATACATTCTTCGTTTCGCTTAGGATCTATAGGTGCATTTACATTAGAGCCCGAACACGAACGAACACAATCCAATGCTACCATTAAAACACATGAAGTTTAATAAGATTAATAGTATCATTGATTATAGAATAGTCTATTCTATAATCAATGATAGTATTAATAACTATTAAATAATACAATATTTAATTTGTATAATAACATTATGTAACTCCTAATACCTATATAAAAGGTACGAAATTTAGTATATTGATAGGTACTTTCCTTTTTTTTTCTTTGCTTGCCACAGTATTTAAAATTGACTCGTTTTACAATATAGATAAAATACATTATATTAAAAAAAAAAAAAAATTCACCACTATTTTGCTGTAAATTTGATTTTAGATATTTTGAGATAACTAATGCAGTTTTTAATGTAGGGCCTCTTAAAAATTTTTTTGAGCATTCTCATACGTAGCACGTGGTAAAACGGATAATCTATATAATGTATTATATATCTGACTGAATTTCGCTCAGAATCGTATTCTCGAATGCAATATCTTTGCATTCAAATCTTAATTATAATAAAGCACTAATTTCTCCAAGTACCAAAGAGATGAATATTCGGAATCGACATTCCCACTTATTGTTTTATATTTTATATTTAGTATAATATGATATGACAACAATTTCCATTGTTGAACCACCCATGGTCGCCCTAGTTTTTGCGGCCTCGAACAAAATAATTTTGAATGACCTTTTTTAAATAGGTATTTAAACAAATATTGTAAAATGTTATTTATATATATTATTATATTAGGTACCTTATTTATTATAATATGTATTTATATTTAATTAATAATTTTAAAAGGGAAATATATGTTCTTATTGTTCGAAAACTGTGGAATTAGATTCTGATAAAAGTGTTCCAAAGAAAGTTGTAAATAAAAAAAATAAAAACAGAACATAATTAGGCGTATGTTCAATTGGCGGAAACCCGGATTGACAGAAGAAAACGAATCCGTAAAATCGGGCAACATTCCTTCGACGTCCGTGGCGGTGTTGGTCGTGGAGTTGGATACGGACATTGTGATTTGTGGCATCCAGGAGGAATCATCCTGCACCCATCTGAGAAAAGAATATTTTACCGCATTGTCGGTAAATTCAAATTTATCGCTCAGAGGAAATGCAGAGAATGTACAAGTATTAGCGAATGTTCACGAAACAAGAGCGGATGTTGCGGACAAGGCGGTCCAAACGTCACCTATAAATCGCCAGTTTCAACAATGAACGAATGCGGAATGACATTAAAAATTGTAATATCTTATTCGTGGACCAGTGAATCAGATATAGAGATTTCTGGTCTTCCGACATATCTGTATCAGACGAAATGTATTGATACATACGGTACGTTATCAATTTAGAAATTTCAACTGAAAATATTTCTAATCGTAATTATTATTAATCGTTGTCTAGGCGATGGAAAAAGGAGGACAAAACAGACGGCCAAACGTGAGGCGGCGATGGATCTCGTTGGCCAATTGAACATCTGAATTTGACATCGTCCCCTTGTATTATACCTGTTCACTAATTTCCGAATTATTTAATTTCTTTGTGATCATTTAGTACAATATTGTAAATCGCTAATGTTATATATTATTATTTATTTTACTATATTATGAAACATTACAGTAAAAACAAAATAATTTAAATTATTTTAAATGATTAAAGTTAAATTTGATTATTCAAAAACTGTTGAACATAAATTCCTACTTATATAGTTACATTTTATTATAATAAAACATTAAATACGAGGGTGGGTCAATAAGTCCTTAGAAAATCCAACAGATAGCGCGACTAGTACTGTAAGTGGTCTGTTATCATGCAGCAGCACTATCGACTAGGTATGCTGTGAAGTTTCAGCCTGATTAGTCGAGTTGTTGTGTTTTTCTCGTGCATTGAAAAAAAAAAAAATTGTTTGTTTACTAAAATGGAAAAAATGGAGTTTAGAGCTGTTATTAAACATTTTCATATAAAAGGCTTAACAGCAAAGGAAATAAAAAATGAGTTGGATTTAGTTCACGGCACATCTGCTCCGTCACTTGCAACTATTTATAATTGGTTAAATGAATTTAAACGTGGTCGTACATCGACAAAAGATGAACCACGCTCAGGACGCCCTGTAGAGGTGACTACGCCAGAAATGATCGATAAAATCCATGATATGGTGTTAAGTGACCGAAGATTAAAGTTGAGTGAAATAGTTGAGGTTACAGGGATCTCAAAAGGTAGCGTTGTTTCTATTTTACATGAAGCATTGTGTATGAAAAAGATTTCGGCAAGGTGGGTGCCGCGTTTGCTCACAGTAGACAATAAACGCAATAGGGTGGTTGCCTCTAAAGCTCTGTTGTCGCTCATACAGCGTAATCCAATTGAATTTTTTCGTCGATATGTGACTGTAGATGAAACTTGGATACACCACTATACTCCCGAAACAAAAGAGCAATCTAAACAGTGGATTGTGAAAGGCAAACCATGTCCAAAGAAGGCAAAAGCCGTAAAATCAGCTGGTAAGGTTATGGCTACTGTTTTTTGGGATGCACGAGGAATTATTTTCGTTGACTATTTGGAAAAAGGAAAAACGATAACAGGGGATTATTATGCATCTTTATTGGACCAGTTGAAAGAAAAAATTGAAGAAAAACGGCCTCATTTAAACAGAAAAAAAATCCTTTTTCATCAGGACAATGCCCGTGTTCACACATGTTTAAAATCAATGGCTAAAATTCAAGAATTAAAATTCGAATTGGTCGACCACCCACCGTATTCGCCAGATTTAGCCCCCAGTGACTTCTTTCTATTTCCAAACCTGAAAAAATGGCTCAGTGGACAGCGTTTTTTTTCAAATCAAGAAGCCATCGATCAAACAAATGATTATTTTGAAGACCTTCCAAAATCTTATTTTTCTGACGGATTAAAAAAATTAGAAAAACGTCTAACTAAGTGTATAGACCTCCAAGGAGATTATGTTGAAAAATAAAAAAAAAAATTAAAAAAAAAAATTGTTTTTATGCTTTTTTCTAAGAACTTATTGACCCACCCTCGTATATTAAAATACAACTTTTTTATTGTCAAAAATGTGTACAATTTATTTTTCATTTTGAGTAAAGCGAAGAATGTGTATTGATTTTACAATGTTTTTTTTTTTTTAATAAAATTTTATGCTAAAAAAAAGTGGAAAGGCCGATTGTGGACGTTACTCCTTCGTCCCTTCGGTCCTTAGTAGAATCAGTGGTTTATTATAATTATTAAAATTTGAATGCATTAGAAAATACAATTCCGAGCGAATCTCAATATATTGCAATGTATTATACTGATAATCCATTCCAAAATTTACCACGAATGTAAATTATATATGTAAATATACAAAATAAATTTCAAATCCCAACGAACATATGAAATATAAAATCCCTATTTCATGATAAAAATTGTCAGTCACGATTTTCAAAATATTTTGTAAATAGATTAAATAGTATAAAGTAGGCTTCTATAAAAAATTCATACCGTTAAATCAAAAGGTAATATTAATAATTTTTAAAAAAATTCTAAGCTCTATATTTAGCCAAAAAACTAACCAATCCTTTTCAAAATTTTACTAAACGTAAATATTACCTATATTAGTACTCAAAAAAATTTTCAAGTTCTTACGATCAAAATTCAATTAATAATCAAAAAATAAAAAAAATTAAAATAACGGAAACCGTAATTTTACCAATTTTCCGATTCTCAAGGAAAAACTTTTAATAAATTCAAAAAATGAGCTAAATAAAGTACCAACTAGATGAACACCGCGAAGTCGGCAAGTGCGTTACCATTAGTTAGTGGAGAAGCAGAGAACGCGGTGAACGTCGTCGTAGAGACGAGACCAGAGGTTGTAGACGTAGCCGTCCAAACATCGGCCTATAAATCGCTCGTCTCCATCTTAAATGAGTACGGAATGAGAAATAAAATGCATTTATCGTATTTATGGGTCAACAATCCGAATATTGAAAACGGCCACCCGACCCCATATCATTATGAAACTAGGTGTATTGACACCTACGGTATGTTATTAATTTAATCATTTCAATTAAAATATTTTTAATCGAAATGAATCGTGTTTTAGGCTACGGCAGAGGGTGGACGAAACAGTTGGCCAAACGTAATGCGGCTGACGATCTTCTTGAACAGTTAATTATTTAAATTTATTTCATCGTTATCGACTCCTGTACCAATTTCCAAATTATCATATTTTATTGTAATCTCATTTAACAATATTATAAATTGTATATATGGTAACAAAAAACAAATAATTTACATAATTTGAAATATTTAAAAAGAAAATATGATTATTCGTAAATTGGTAAACAATAATTTTTTACATTCCCTTTTTTAAATTATAAATACATATTAATTATTGTAACATAATATATAACAGGCCATTTTTTAGTGAATATCTACGACGTAACTATTCCACACTTCCTTTTAAAATATAATCCTCTTTATCTCTTGATCTTTCTTTATATGCGAAAAAATCTATAAAACAACTGATATACCTACTGGTAATTCTTTATAAATATAAATTCGATCGTCAATCGATCCTTAACATCGAATCGAAAAATAATGATGAGATAATTCGAAGTGAAAGATCGGACAATGCCGTCTAGGTTGAGATGATATATATAATGTTGATTGCGGGATTTGTGTTGTGGGTTGCGATTGCGGGTTGTGGCGCCAGAATTCCCTATTACACCCTACTAACTACTAAACATTTAGTTTAAACAAATTATATATATATTGGAAATTTTACGGAATCTAAACACAGAGAAAAGTGTCCACTAGATTTTACTATGTGTCCATTTAGACACAGAAAATTATCTTAAAAAATGGCCTATTATATAATGTGATATTATGTATAATACATTCATATATAGTGTATAAATATATCTTATACTATTCACACGTTTATATTATAATTGTTTACATTATATTACAAACCTTAAATATGTTATAATAAAAACACTTTGTCATTCAAAATGTGTACGATTTATTTGTCTTGCTTTAATTACAAAAATATATACTAGTGACGATTAACTGTCTGTTGTTAATCATATAAACAGCATGCGTAAGTGGAACCTTCTAAATTTTCCCAACTCACAATATCCATCACTTAACGTCATACTCATTATAGTATTATATGTAGAATCAATATATCTAAGAGTGTGACTCATTTGCGAAATATTACTTATATCAGTTGTTTCATCAAATATAATACTATAGTATTTATTTTGTTTTATTTCTTCCAAAATATGATCAATTATTTCATTACAACAACATTAAATAATATCTTTTTGAATACTATGTGAAATATACGTAATTTTGGCATGAGTAGTATTTTAATAATTTTCTAATATATTATGATCATTGGAGCAATTCTAAATTTTAATAACTTACGAATATTTCCCTCGTTTATACAATAGGAATCATATGTATTCTGAAGACAATTATGTTCAACAAAATGTCTAGGAAGGCCATGGCCCCCTCTAAAAGCCGCCTCTGAGCGGTAACTTACCTTATATTATAGCTAAACTTAGTTTATAGATTAGATTGAAGAGTACAACAATGCAATTTACACAAGAAATTTATGATAAGTTCTTGAAGTTTTATGGAGTAGTTATTATATAGAAAAGGCCCCATATTATCTCACTTTCGTAATATATCCATTATTGAATGGGACTTTGAATTGAATTGAATTGAATGTAATAATTATCGAGGGATATTTAAATGTGGCTTGAAAGTTTTTCAAATTGCATATTATCAAGGATAAAAGAAAAATCGAAACAATTTATTGCCAATTACCAATGTGGTTTCAGGCCAGGAAGGTCGACCACAGACCAGATATTTATTTTAAGACAAATATATCAAGAAACCTAGAAGTTCGATAGAGAAATACATGTTCTCTCAATAGATTTTATGGAGACGTATGATAGCATACACAGAGAAAGCCTAATCAATAACTTGAGGGAATTCCATTTTCAAGACAAACTTATAAAACTGATCGAGATAAGCATTTTAGAAACATTTGTCAAAGTTAAAGTTGGAAATATAACTACGAACCCAATACTAGTTAAATCAGGCTTATGACAGGGGGTCGCTATGTCGCCAATCTTATTTAATATAGTAATAGAGAAAGTAATAATGGAAATGAATATTACACCGCAAGGAGTTACATTCCAGGAATCAACCATAGGATTGTTGGCCTATGCAGATGACTGGTAATCATGGAGGAATTACAAGACGGACTAAAGTCTTTATTAAGTCGGAGAGGGGGGTTAAAGACACCTACCCCATGTAACCATGCCCAACATTCTTAGGGGATTTTTAAACAATCAGTGGCTTAACGTATAACCTATAACTAACTAAATCTACAGAAGTCATGGTAGTAGCCAGTATGTACTATGTAACATCTAAGTAATTATAACAAAATTGTCCGAATTCAATGTTGTAAATATTATACATTTTGTAATTCCGTAATATTTTACGTTGCAATGGGTACTGGCATTGATTATATATTATAATTTATACTATTATAATATATTATTTTATATAACATACATTACATAATGTTCTTGATGTAAAATATAAATTAAATGTTATCTGACAGTCATCATAAAGAATCGTTGGCGAATTTATTACTGCCAGTATACTGATCTGTGATTACTGCTATTGTACATTTAAAAACTGTGGTACAGACTACAGACTGCTCTATATAGAATCTAACACGGTCCACGCCGGTTCTCGACGCGTCGGTAACAAAAACGTTGGTCAACCTGATCTCGATGTAACTGTGCCTGGGATTGACGACGGCCATGTTTTCGGGCGCGAATGCGCGATTGCGACTGCGCACCACTTGACAGTTTTGTTGTTTAATGTTTTCCCGTCCGCCGCGCCGCCAACGCTCGTCAGTCAGGCTGTCAGCGGACACCGTGAGTATGCGCATTAGTGCTATTTGACGACAATAATAATACGATTCAGGTATATTATGCAGTATTAAAGTATTAATAATAATATAATATATTAATATTAATAAGATTTCCCCAAAGTTGCTGCTGTTGCCATTATTATTGTTAATTGTTATCATACCATAAGGATATGACATAGTACAATGTGCATGCAGATACATAAATATAATAATATAATGTTATGTACCGTGTAATATAATTATTTTTATTATTAAATCAATCGAAAATCGTAACGTTCGCGCCGTAAATTATCGAATGTTTACGGACAATCGCCGTAAAACGATACATGGTTTATACAAGTCCGTCGACCGTCAGTGTCTTCCGTTTTGTCCCGCGTAAACCGATCACACTCGTACATCGTTCGGCGTATGTGCCGTCCGAACCGCAGCTGCATCGGTGTTGTCGTTTAGTATCCCGCGACGGAGGACAATGCTATTCGAAGTCGACATCGTTGCCGTTAGTATTTTTTACACGTGGAACGTATACGGAATCGTCGCCGTCATCAATCGTTACAACGATCACGGTCTGAAATCGCCGCCGCCGCCGTAGTCTTGTCGTTCGTTGGTACGAGAACAACACCGAGACGGCCGACAGAACGACGGTGTCCAGTGTTATACAACCGTGTATTAACGCTCCCCGCCGCTGCGTCGTTGTATGTATGTGTGTGTTTCTGAGTGTACGCATCGTCGTATGTGATATATTATAATAATAAAGTATAATAAATTATTTTATTGTGTGCAATAAAAAGCCGTCTGAGCTATGCGGACGACAGTCGTGATCAGTTGCGCAGTCCACAATTGAATATTCAAAAGGTGAGTGTTTCCGATTAGTTTGAATAATTTCGTCGGATATCGTATATTATTAATTGTTTATTATTGTCATTGTGTTAATGACTATTAATGATTCCGAGATTTGTACAATTTACGTACACACACACATATATATATAGAAGTATGTGGGTCAAATATTTGGTATAGTAGACAGTCGCGCCGGGGAAAGGGTGTTTTGTTTTGTTTCCCCGCACTCGCCCTTGCGACCTTCGGCAAAATGGCTGCTGTCAACAATCAACATGAATTAACTTAATATAATATAGGTAGTTTGCAAAATTATTTTTTATTTTCCTCAAAATCGTTTATTATTATTACGCGGGAAATATTAATGTTCATTTTGTCCGATTATTTCTTGAGCGTCGATAATAAAATTAATATTTTATCGTTCCCCCTCCCCTATTCATCACAAATTGTGCTTGATAATAAAGAAATATTTCTTTGTGATACGCCGACGGGAGGCATTTCGGGTAAATTTAAATTGTTTATTCAGTTTGACATAAAAATAATATGTATTGTAATATTATTATTTACTGGTTTTTCATTTCTTAGAATATTTACCCATAGGTTGTGGGTTTTTTTTAAACATAATAAACGCAGCGAAACATTAGTGTAAGTATGAAACAACGATATTGCCTTTTACAGTTATATATTATCATAATATTGATAATAAGTAGCTGTTATAATAAAATGTTTTTTGTTATTTGATTTTAAATGGGTTTTTACGTTTGATTTAGCTCATTATGTTTTTTTATTCTGTTATACAATATTTAGTGAGTAAATTTTTTTATGATTACAATATACTTATCAATTTTAAATATTTTAGATCAATATTAATATTTATGGATTTGTTAGTGAAATAGAATATGGTTTAACATTTTTGTTTGCCTATAAATACATTCATAACTATTTTATATAAATTTATGTATTATATTTATTTTACATTATTTGGGCTGCATTTATTTGATAATTTTTTTATTTTTTAATTTTTTTATTGTGATTTATAAACTACCTTTTTACTACTTATGAAGTTAAGAAGAATTTATAATTTATGTAGGTATTTAACCTCAAAAGTTTGTAATTATAACCTTAAAAGTTTTTAAACAAATAAATAGAAATGCAAGTGTTTGAAAAGGTTTAATTTTGCTTACAAATTATATTAAGTAAATTATAAATAATGGCGTATTGACATATTTATTTCAGAGTAAATTAACAAATTTAATGACTTATATGTTCATTACTTTGATTTATCATAAAATGAATAATTTTGTGGATGCATTATTTCATAATGTTAAATTATGTTATTACTCAATATATTATTACCAATCTTTTATAAATTTAAATGTTTATATTATTTAAACAATGTGCTTACAAACTAATATTATATGTATATAATATATTCTTTCAGTTTATGCAAAATGCAACTGAAATTTAAATACAAAATAATATATACTTATGCAACTAAGTCCTAATTGTTATAATATTTATTATTTTAAAAGCTAATAATTTATTAATATAGTTTTATGTAAGTAGGTAAACATGATATTACACTGAGCACATATATACATATATATATTTTACTTAATATAAATAATAGTTTAATTAATGAATACTTAGTATTTAGTATAATTATTACATAACAATTGAGTTTCTTATATATCAATCAATATTTTAAAATTTATTTAGGTATGTGTATTACTTATATGAGATAAGAGCCTACAAACTAATTATCTTGATATGAGAGTGATTAACTTCTTATAATATTTTATTATTAAATATTATTGAGAACATACATATAAATATTTTTTTAATAATTGTTATAATTTATTAATTAAATAATAATACATTTGTTTAAATATTTAGAAAGGAGAATGAAGGAATCAACAAAAGAAAAGGAGAACTGTATTGTAAGTTTTTCTCAATGGCAAACGTGGGTTTTGGAAGCAGTGAACAAAATTCGAGGTCAAAAACAACGGCCATCCTTGGAACGTATCGTCAATGCAATACGTCAACATCACCGTTATCCTGTTGGAGACATTGAAACACAAATAGAACGATGTGTCGAAAGTGGTGCTGTGTTAAAAGTTTTCAACAAAGGCCAAAATACTTATATGAACCCCGATGGCACTTCAAATCGTAAATTGGTTATAAACACAGATACTGATTTAACCAAGATTTTAGTGAAAGTAATAGGTCAATTAGATGAAGAGGGTTCATCATATAAAAATATTGATCGTTACATTCATCATGCCTATTCTATAGAACTTAAAAATGAAGGATGTGATTTGACTTCTTTATTAAAGTCAACATTGACAAAAGCAGTTGATAAGGGTTTATTGGTATTAGATGGAAAGTTATATAGATTACCTGTTAGTCCAGATTCAACTACATCACTAATTGGAACACCCATATCAAGATATAGTTCTGGAAGAAAAGGAAGACCACAAAAAATAGAAAAGAATGAAACTCGAACTCCTCTTTTACTTCGCAGAGCTGGAAGAAAAAGAAAAAAGAAGATACCTGTTTGTGACACTAGTTCACTGACAGATAATGAAGCTAGCGATAAAGAATTTAATAAAGTAAAATTGAATCATATTTCAGTTCTTTACATATTTTATAATACATTTTGGTGTTTATAGACTTCTGGACAAGATGTATGTGCTGATTGTTTGGGTACAGTATCTAGAAATCAATGTGGTGAAGCGGAAGATTTAAAACAATGTCGTGGAGGTTGTGGTGTTTCTCTTCACCCTTCATGTTTGGCTCTTAAAGGTAGTGGACCTTTAACAGCTTTGTTAGCTCGTGGTTCTCGATGGTTTTGTCAAGATTGTAGAACATGTTCAGCCATACCATCATGTTCTGTCACTGAGCATGTAAGTAACATTAATATAACAATCTGAATCATAAGTACTTAATTATTAATAAATATTTATTTGTAGATGTTCTTGTTAAACTGTGATACTTGTGATCGAGGTTATCATATGCAATGTCTACAACCACCAGCTGAAGACAAGCCAAAATCTGCTTGGCGATGTTCATTTTGTTTAGATCATCATGATACTACTAATGTTTCTATTGAATTAGAACCTCGTGTAGAAAGAAGAGGAAGGAAAAAATCTAGTCTAAAAAATCAAAGGTATATAAGTTCATCAAATTTTAAATTAACAACTAATGACAATAGATATATTTAATATACTTGTTAAATAGTAATTATATATACGAGATAAAGCCATTTGATGGCCTATGGAATTTGAATGAATCAGTTATTTGTTTATCAGTGAATCATTTAAAAAAATATTCAATTTTAAATTAATTATAAATATAATAATATTTTTTTAAATAAATTAAATAATATATTTATTTATAATACAATTATATAAATTGATCCAAATAATTATATTTTATTACGTATATAAATAAATAAATAATTTTTTAGTTTTATATTCTTAAACAAGTGCAAACCAATAATGTTTAACTTACAGATTAAGTCGAGGGCAAAATCAACAGGCGAAGGTGCAAGAACATAGACTTGGAACATCATCCACTTCCAGTTCAATGCATCAACGTGATGTCACGGAAGACGGTAATGTCTCCTCTCCTGACTCCTCGGCTCCCCCCTCTCCCGTTCCGATTAGCGGCAGTATGCGGCGGGACACTGCTATCTCCAAAGAGAAAGCAAAATTCTTTAGGCAAAGTGCTGCGTTTAATGCGCGAGGTGTGAACGGGAGAGGATCTGGTGTGCCGAAAGTCAATGCCCCCGTAAATAAGCGCCTTAGTTCTAGCAGTAGCGACAGCTCTAGCAGCTCGAGTTCAAGCTCGAGTAGTCGCAGCAGCAGCAGTTCAAGTAGCACAAGCAGTAGCTCTAGCGAAAGTAGTAACAGCTCTAGCAGCAGTAGTAGCAGCAATGCGCATGCTTGTTCTCTTTCTGTGCGTCCAAGCCGTGCTGTATTTCCTCTCCCAAAAAGTCTCGCCGCAAGGAATGCCGATTTTACCAAAAGTCCTTTAAATGTATCCTCTAAAAATTGCAGCCCGACATCCGAGACTGTTCAATCCTCTAAAAAAAATGAAAAAATAAAATACCCCTGTGAAATTAAAAAATTGGAGAAAAAAAATGATCACTTAAAAACAACTTCAAAAGTATTATTAAGAGCCCCAAAATTAATTGCTAAAGTTAATTCTTCACAGCCTAAAATTTTTCCATTGTCACATTCCAAATCAGATAAATCGGATTCTCCGGTTTCTCTATTTAAAAAATTATTGACAGATACTTCAAATGAACCCTGGGGGTTTGCTGCTTTGGCTGCCAATGTTCCTATCAATGAAAATATTAAATCTGATGAAATTAGTAATAATAAAAAAGATAAACCAATTGCTGGATTTATTCAATTAAAAGGTTTATTTGATGGATTAAGTCATTTTTATTCAACACCATTGCAGTCTCGTACTCGTCCTCGAACTGAAAAAGAATCAAAAATAGTAAATAAGATTGAACAAAAATTAACTTGTGAGGAAAAAAAAATTAAAATACCAGACAAACAACAATCTCCTAGTTTTTTAGTTAAGTCTGCTGTATCATCAAAATTGATGGAAACAAGAGAAGTGGCTGGGTTGGGGGGTAAACAAAATCTTGAAAATAATAAATCCTTAGAGAATTCTCCTTCCGCCTTCCGTGACAGTCTGTCCGTGCCGACGATACGTCCAGTCACCCGTTCCGGTAAGCAAGTCCTTACAAAATCCTGCTAGTATTCGCCAGCTGCATAAAAATTTAAAATACTACCATAATTCATAAGGGCTTTTATCTTTAATCCATTGCATGCATGCTGTTACTTAGAGTCAATCAAGAGAACATAATATGTAGATACCAAGTAATATGTTGTAAAACAATATTTTTATATTTATTTATAAATAGCATATTAATTAACTTAAACAATTAAATAATGAATTGTTTATTAAGAAAAGTATTTTACAATTATTAAATGTCAATTATTTTAAATTCTGAGAAAAGTGTGAGGAGATATTTGTGTGGTTAACAAACATAGAAAGCTAGAGTAAATTATTAATTTTGATTATTTATTTCAGAAGTGTAACTTATTAGGTTGGGATTTACAGTTTCTAATTTGTTGTAATATTATGAAAATGAATTTCATTAAATGTTAAATTTAAATACAAAAACTAAATTGTTTGATATATGCATTTCTATTATTCTCTTATAACAATATATTAATGATTATTGTAGAACTGCAATTAACATTTATTTTGGTATACTAAATCAATTTGAGTAATAAATATGAAATACAATTTTTAGTGTTGGAAAATATGAGTCGTCTTGTTGCATCCGACTTGCCATCTGGTGTTTTACATGAAGATGTGGAAATCTATAAAGAGACAAGAAAACGAGCTATTAATGTAATATTTTACCAATATGTTTTTAAAAATGTTTGTTTAATATTTGTTATTAATTAATTGGGCAATAGAGTACTATTCAAGCTTCTGAGTACATGGCACCATCATCTAATCATCCAGTAAGATGTCCTGCTGCAATTCAATTTGGTAAATATGAAGTGGAAACATGGTTTTCTTCACCTTTTCCTCAAGAATATGCTAGACTTCCAAAATTGTTCCTTTGTGAATTTTGCTTGAAATACACAAAAAGTAAATCTGTTTTGGAAAGACATATGCATAATTGTAATTGGCGACATCCACCGGCTACAGAAATTTATCGCCGAGATGATCTAAGTGTTTTTGAAGTAAATTTTTAATGATTAATAGAAACATTTATTTATGTGAAATGTTCTAACAATTTTTGTTCAATCTAGGTTGATGGAAATGCCAACAAAATTTATTGTCAAACATTGTGTCTATTAGCAAAATTATTTTTAGATCATAAAACTCTGTATTATGATGTTGAACCGTTTCTATTTTATGTTTTGACAAAAAATGATGCTTATGTAAGTAAACAAAAATTTTTTTTTTTTGTTAATTCTCAAAACTAAAGTACTTTTATAATACTTGTATTTATATAAATATTTTTAGGGTTGTCATTTAGTTGGTTACTTCTCAAAAGAAAAACATTGTCAACAAAAATATAATGTGTCATGTATTTTAACCATGCCTCAGTATCAAAGACAAGGATTTGGAAGATTTTTAATTGAATTCAGTATGTTATAACGTCAAAAATTAACTTAAAATTATTAAAATATTTTTTATTCAAATTTTTGTTTATAGGTTATCTTTTATCAAAAATTGAAGGGCAACCAGGAACACCTGAAAAACCACTTTCTGACCTGGGTCAAGTTTCATATCATGCATACTGGAAAGCTGTAATATTAGAATATTTAGATAAAAATAGAGATAGCCAAAATATTTGTATCAGTGATATTAGCAGTAAAACTGGTAATAATTAGATATTTTTATTCAAATTTAAAATTAAAATAATAATTTTGCATTTGTTTCAAATTTAGGCTTAATGAGACATGATATAACTTACACATTACAATCACTTAATGTGATTGTGGAAGATAATGACAAATTAACAATTTGTATTGATTGGAATATTGTAGATGAGCATATGAAGAGAAAAAATGCTTTAAAATGTATTCCTATTGATCCAGAATGTTTAAGATGGACACCTCTAATGCCTTCAACTAATATATTGATTTCACCAGACAATAAGGTTTGAATTTTTTTATTTTTCAAAAAAATTTATAGTATTTTCATAAATTATTTTTTATTTAGGATAACCAAGATCTAGAGGAACCTATCCCAATAAAAATTGAAATAATTAAAAGTCCAATAAAGAAAAAACGTTGTACAAGAAGAATGCCAATGATCAAAAGACGTAGAAAAATGGATAAGAAAAAGCGTATTTGTTTGTTTGGACCTAAAAAGAAAACCGAACTAGATCAATCTATTGAAAATACTACGAGTTTAGAACTGCCACATATTAAAAAAATTAAAAGTGAACAAATCGTTGATTTTAAAAAAGAAGCATCCATTGAGGAAAATAATTCAACTAAACTAAAGTCTAAGTCAAAATATAAATTTGACGATGATTCTACAAAAGATGAAGAAATAGATGAATCTATAAAAGAGGCTAATGATGTTAAAGATAAAATTTCAAATTCTAAACTTTCTACCAAAAGCAAACAAAGGTATGCATTGAATATTCATTGTTTTTAATTTTTGTTACATGTATTAATAATTATAAAACATATTTTTCAGTTTGATTTCAAATTTTCTCAAACGGGAAATTACAGGCTCAAAAGTCACTGTCATACCTCTTAAAAAGAATAAAAAATTACCTCGAGGTAGATCACGTAAAAGAAAAAGAACTATAAGCATACGTGATAATAGTGGGCCTAATATTAAAATTGCTCGGATGACTGAACTTAAACATGATTCTCCTGAAATCGAAACTATTGATAAAAATTTAGATTTGCAAATAGTAAGAGAATATTGCTTAGTATGATTATAAATTTATAAATACTGTTTTTAAATAACTATTATTGTTTGTATTAGATGAAAGATGATAATGCTGAAACACAAGATGATGACATTATTGATGGATATGTAGAAAAAGAAAAAGAAATTTCTGAAAAATCTATAAATGAAAAAGGGATAGAAAACTACATTGCTGATAAAAGTCCAAAAACCCTGATAGAAGAGTTAGATGAGGGAAAGACAACTTTTGAAGAAAAAGAAAGAAAAGATGAAAGTGATATTCTAACAGATAAAATACACATTGATAGTAATGTATCAATTGAAAAAACTGAAAATACTATTGCTGAATGTTTACAAAAAAGTACAGATTTTGAGACCAATAATATGACTGATGAAAATATATACTGTTCTGGAGTCATTAGTACTGAAATTAATGAAAAACAACCTGCTAATTTAAAAGAAAAATGTGAAAAAAATAAATTGGAACAAAATAAAGTTGATGCTGTAGAGATTATAAGTAACAATGATCTTCCAAAATGTACAAGTGACAACCAAATGGATGTGGTTGATTCTTGTAGTGATGTTTTTCAAAAGAACTTATCAGAATCTGAAAAAGACCATTCTCTTAATACAAAAGAAATAAATAATTTGGAAAAACCTCAAAAATCTCATATCAATAGAGTAATATTAGAACAACCTAAAGTGCAAGCTTGTGATAATATTGAATCAGGAAATAGTAAACAAAATGAAACTGTGCCAAATAATTATAATAAGGTAAATCCTATACAAACTGGAACAAAGCAGTATGATGATCAAGTATTATCTAATAAATTTAAAGAAGATACTGTGGAGACCGAAATAAGAATGTTCAATAACCCAACAACATGCAGTAATTTTAATAAAACTGAAATCAATGCACAGCCAGTGGTATCTGTTAGTGAAAAACAGTATAGTAATACAATAATTACAAATGAATATTGTAAATCATCACCTGATTCGTTACCATTGTCTTCAAATGTTAAACGTTATGGTAGTGAATCACTAATAAATGAGTATTGTAAAACTGACACTGTTGTTCAATCAAATGTAAAACAGTATACTGATGCTTTATTGAATGAATATCGAAAAGTAGATATGATTCAGCCTGAAATGCATAAGCAAATGTTCAATAAAGAAGATTCTGTACAGTATAACAAAAACACACAAGTTCTCTCTGTGCCACCTAACAGTTCAGAAGAAATATTTAAAGTTGGAGAGCAATCAAAATTAAAGGCTTCTGATGCCAATTATTCAAATCCAGTTGTTGTTGATAATAACACAATAACTGTACCAAAATACGATAATAAACAAGAAAAGCAATCTAAAAGGACAACACCTTCACCAAAAGTTTTACCATATCGATCAACTACTGAAGTTGTGCCACAAACTGAAAAGCCAAGAATACATGATTATTTGGGCCCCATGGGGTTTATTAACTATCAAAAAATTAATAATTCATTAGTTATGTCCCAAACAGACACATCTAAAACTACCAAGGATGTGGTCTATGCTGATAAGAAAACAGATTCTGTTAACTTAAATGTATCAAAAGACCAGAAGGACATATTGAATTTGCCAAAAAGTATAGATAATAGTTTATTATATTCTTCTGTTATGCAACAATCGCCATACACTGACCAATCTATGATGCACCTGTCACTCCAACATCGTTTAGCACATCCCACACAATATCATCACGGTCAAACACAGGTACCACCTCCATTTCCATTGTCAACAACTTCAACAAAATCTAGAAGTAAAAAGAGTGAACAAAGGAGATTAGCTGCACAACAACAAAATCTTCAAACACCAGTAACACCATCTACGCAACAACAGCAGCAACAGCAACAGCAACAACAACAACAACAACAACAGTCTACTGCACTTACAGTTTCTGGCCATTCACAGTCCCCATATCATCATCATCATCATCATCATCAGACAGCAGCAGCTGCAGCTGCTGCAGCCGCTTACATGATGCCACCACAACCTTCTGTTGCATCTAGTGCTTACCACCATTCTGTGATTCAACATCGGATGGTAGGCCAACAGGGTGGCGGGTCATCGGACTTTTATCTGCCACATTCTAATCAACATGCAGCTGCAGCAGCTGCTGCCGCAGCAGCACAGATTGCATCGTGCAACCTATCCAAACTCCAGCAAATGACCAATGGATTAGATCATCATCGTAGACACCACCATCATCACAATATGGTCGGTTCATCACCTAATCCCTCGCCGTCTTCATCACCAGCAGCACCTAGTAATATGACACCACCACCTGTATCTGCAGCTGCACATTTGCTCCAACAGTCTGCAGTTGCCTATCATAAACTATATCAACAAGCCAGCGGTGGTCAAACTAATCAGTCAGCTGCAGCTGTGGTAAGGCAGTATGGAGGCCACCATCATCAATCACGTGTTGCTAGTTCATCACCAGCCACATCGCCAAACGTTAGTCTCATGTCTATGCAATATGGCGCCCCACCGCCTCCTTTTAATGGTTACAGGGTTCCTCCACAAACTACTCCGCCGCCATCAGCCACTGCAAGCTATATGAACCAATCAACGACTGGACAGTTGCAGTATGCAGCAGCAACACATTCGCAAGATCCACATCACCATCATCAAAATGGTGTGTATCCACCGGGCCCTGCATATAATGGTTCATATTTGCAACCCTTAAATGGGTCCATGCACAGATAATCTCTTGTTTATTTATATTAATAACTACTTTTATTTTTAGTTTTAGTGTATTGTTTTACTGTCAACATAAAATAAATTTAAAAAATGTTACCAGTTTGTTTATTATAATTAATATTGTGAATAAAATTATAAAACTTCTTAAAAAAATTTGATCATATTGTACCAAAAGATGTAACGCAACCGAACACCGATAATGATTTTGTCGTTTGTTCAAAATTTGTTAAATTGTAGTAATTAATTGAAACCAATTTTTATTATTAAGTTATTTTAGTTCAAAATCAGTATTTTTTAGTTATGTTCAACATTATATTTTTTTTATCAGAATTTTTATTTAATTTTATTATTAGTATTATTTATTCTCAATTTTTTTCATTGAAGACCGAATCAATTTTGAAACCTTAAAAATTTGTTGAATGAATGGGAACAACAAGTTTTTTTTTGTGAAAAATTAAAACTTGAATTTCCTTAGTTATAAGTACATTATAAACCACTGAAAGTCTAATTTTAGCTTGTTATTATTTTTTCTACTGTACACTTGTATAAAATTATATACGATTAATTTATTAAAAATCAAGTTCATTCCTGTTATTTACTTAATTTTAACCTAATTAAATTGTTTTTCAATTTAGTAGTGATAAAATCAAACTTATATGTTACGATAAGTTTAAAAATGTCATTTAAAAGTCAGGTGTCTCACAGGGAGCAGTTTATGAGCATGGCAACCAACTGTTTAATCAATCATTAGATAATTATCTTTCCAAGGACATAATTGAAGGGTAATACACTAATACCATAAAATAACTAATAAAGAAATGAAAGTTTGAAGGGATCCAATGTACTACAGTACTACTATAGTAGTTCATGACAGGATCATAACCCTATGCAAAGAAAGATTACCAATATCATAGAATATAAATTATCATTCAATCAATATTTTATGAGGCATGAGACCATTTTTTTTATATAAATAACGACCTCTTATAACCTTCAAACATTTATCATTTTCCTTTAATTATTATTTATGAGCATACATTAAATTACAATCTAAGACAGTAAAACCTATTTATAATCAAATAAAATATACCTACTGTAAATTTATATCGTTTTTAATAGTAAAAAAACCGGGCAGTTTATTCGGGGGTTTCTCCTTTGCCCCTCTTAGATTTTTGAGAAATTATTGGTAGAATGTTATTGTGTTATATCTTATATTTTTATCAAAATTTTAATGCAATTATATTGCAAAATAATTCTGAACGAAACCATATATATACATATATATATATATTATACTGATAATATTTATTTATATAAAGTTTTTATATTTATCAAATAATTTGCAACAGAAAACTTGGTAATAAAATAATGAAATTCAAGTTCGTCAAAAATGTAGATTTTGTAAATTTCGCTGTTTTCTGCTGATATTGGTGGTTTTTCATGTTTTATTAGAAAAATAATGAGAATTTAAAAAATGACATAAATAAAATACCAAAACCAGACAAAATTCTCTACGAATAGCATTCCCTACTTAATGTAATCGGAGCATATTATATATGCGTGAAAATTTTCCAATATCACTCAAGTCCACGATCGTTTGTTTTTGCTGGACTCGGAGGACTGTTAACACGTATTTCTTAGAAGGTAGGCGTCCGGGCAGCATTATAACCACCGTAGGTCCTTGCAAGGTACTTACTACTTGCCCGGAATGGCAAAACATTCACGCCAAGAGTTCAAAATCGGTTATGATTGATAGCGCCTATCTCTTGGCTCCAAATGAGATGACAAGTGACAACTATAGGACCATGCGTTACCGCCAACTACTGATTTGCATACGACTGTTAATCAGAGCCTTGTCGTGGGTGTGGGGAGGGGAGGGGGTCAAGGGAACCCGGGCGCAAAAATATAAACAATTATTTAAATTGTTGCACAAAAAGAAAAAAAAAATTGATACGGTTACGGGTAAAATGGATGGTATAATACTATTATAATATATTATCAGGGCCGTAGCGAGGCACTGGCAAGAGGGCTTTTGCCAAGGGTGCAGTATATTAAAAAAGGCGCAAATTTAATGATATTTATAAATATTAAATAAAACTTTTCATTGCTTTACATTAACGTAAATAAAAGTTTAAGACACGAAAGCACGGTTTTAATAATATTATAGCACACAGCCATAAAATTAATGAGTTTCAATTATAATTCATAATTTTTTTAATTAGATTGCCAGGGACGCAATTACCCCTTGCTACGGCGTTGTATATTATACCGATTTGTATTATGAATCAACTACTCTAGAATCTAGATTCTAGATAAACACTATCGGTGTTCTATTATTATATATTCAACTTTGTACTATAGCCATAACTATTCCAGTGTCTTCCGCCGCCAGCGAGCGCACATTTTCTTGCACGAAAAGAGTTGTTGTGGAATATATTTATTATTATTAATATAATAAGTGTAATAATATTTTATTGTCTTAAAAACGGTTCATTATAAACGTTTTATGGCACAAATCAACCACTCTTCCCCCCCTCCCTTCCTCCACCGGCAGGTAGCAAATAGCAATATTCTGCCTAAAAGTTTTTTTAGATCTTTTGACTCATAGCCTTCCCTAAAATACGTAGGTCCTCAGTTGGCCCGCTCTAGAATAAAATTTTGGCGCCGCCACTGCATATATCATATTATCTTAATCTTATACTCTTTATCGCGTTCACAGTTCACAGGCGCGATGCGTTTTTCCGTTTGACATTGAAATACGTCATATTGTATTTTATCTTTTATAATTTGCCATACTTGGGGATTATCGAATACAAAGTATACTGTCGACTGTGCCACACCATTCTACATTATATTTTCTCTTTATTTTATTTTCATTAAGCATCATTATCAATATTCAGCTAAGTATTAACATCCTCTTTATGCCGTTCATTTGCTCATCGTACGCCAAATGTCTAAACACGTTTTATAATTGAAAATTCAAGATAATTGTAACTGCAATCTGAGGTGGAACTACAAGTTGAATTACATAGACGTAACACGTAAGTAAATTTATATAAATAATTAAAATTCGAATTTAGATTTGATTAGTATAGTACGACTATATATATATCTCGATAATATACCATATATACGACTAAAATATTAAGGTGTATCAAGCCCGATTACGAGAAATTAACGAATATGCTCAATTTGTCCCACGTGCAGCACACAGTCTTAATTTTAATCGGTGTACATGCTGCAAGTGTTTCGGTAAAACTTATTTCATTTTTTGGAGTCGTACAAAATATATTTACCTATTTTTCTTGATCAACAAATCGCTGGGAAATGTTAATGAGTTGTTTAAAAGCAACTTAAAAAACTCATAGTGATACACGCTGGGCATCTAAGTATATGCAATTCATTTGTTATATTCTCAGTTTGGCGAAGTAGTGAAAACATTACGAGAAATATCTAACGATCCAAATTTTGGCGATGGAGTAGCTAGTGCAAAAAATATATTAAAACAACTTAATTTGAAATTTGTTTACTTTTTGGTTATGTGAAACAAAATATTAAACCAAATTTTTCGTGTAAATAATGTATTACAAAGTTCAAATATTTCCATAGATCAGGCCACAAAAATGTTTAATTCATTAAATATATCTTTTCAAAAAATGCGTGACAATGGAATTGAAGAAATTGAAACTCATGCAATTGGTATTTTCGAAAAAATTGGAATTAAATCTGAATTTAAAACAACACGAAAAATAAAAAATAAATTGATGAGTGGAGAAATATTATCAGGTGAAGAATTTTCAACAAATTAATTATTGAGAGTAGAATACTACAAAGTTCTTGATAACATAATAGCACAAATGAAATGGCGATTTAAAAAATTATCTATAATTTCTAATGATTTTGAATTTTTCTCTGGTATTTCACTTTCTGTAATATCAGTTGAAATGTTAAAAAAATTTAGTGCCGATTTAGCAATTAAATATAATGAAGACATTGATACAGATATAATAAATGAAATTGAATTTTTTAAATATCAAAAATAATATTACCAGAACTACAAACCGCTACTCCATTAAATATATTAAATGCAATTAAGAGGTTTAAACTTGATTCAACGTGTCCGAATTTGGATGTTGTATATCGGCTGTTTCTTACTATCTCTGTTATTGTTGCATCTGGAGAACGTTCGTTTAGTAAGCTAAAATTAATCAAAACTTATTTACGATCTAATATGTCCCAAGAAAGATTGACTATGTAATTCAGCAATATTATCAATTGAAAACAAAATAACGAATGCCATCGATTTTAAAGACATCATTAAAGTTTTTGTTTCAATAAAATCAAAAAAAGTATTATTATAAATCAAATGTTTTATGTTTTTTTTTTAATATTTTTATCTTTTATCATTTAAATATTTATTTGTATGAAAAATATTAGTAATATTTTTTCATTTTTATAACTACTAGTTCTAATAACCAAAACCATAAGTTTGTAATTTTAATATAAATAAAATATCACTATAAATTATAATATACTTGCGTGTAAAATATTTTTTATCAAATGTGGTGGAGGGGGGGACGATTATTTTTAACTTTTCCCGGGCGTAAAATCATAACGGCACTACTCTGCTGTTAATCAACAACAATCGTCTAGAGCTGGTGCATCGACATTGCCAGATTTAACATATTATATTTAATTATTATTTTTAACTGTATACATTTTTTATTGTTTCTTAATCTAAATATAATTTGTATTTTTTAAACGCAAACAATTTAATTAATGAAATCTAAATTAATTAATGAAACGGTTTTACAGCAGCTTTGTGGGTATAGGTCACGCTATATGTTAATAGATAACTATCGATATAATTACAAAACGGCATTATGATTTTGCTTTAATTAAATTTTTAAATATATATCCACTACAAATTTATCGGGAGGGGGGAATTTCACCTCCCCTGTCCATCCCCGTGGACGCCCATGAGTATAGCCGTATAGGTACGTTACATTACGTCAATCGAACAGAAAAGTTATTCAAATAATTAAATATACACATCCAAGTTCTATATTATATTGGACATTCATTACTATTTACTTATTACTTATTGACTAATTACCATAATATAACAATGTTTTATAAACACATTGCATAATTATTTGGTAATTTATGAGTTTATGACCTAATTTTATTTTGATCGATTATCAATTCGACTTAATCATTATTTAAATGTGTTAATATATTCAGTGTACAGTCGAAGTAGATTGTAATAAATACATTCGTACAGTGTACAGTTGCAAATTTGCAAATCTATCATCCAGAGTTTTTAGTACTTATCGCTATTGTTAATTTTTTATAATTCAATTAACATAAGGCACCTGTTGACGTTCTAATAATAGTAATATTACTATCACTAGTTATGTATTCGGTATACCATAATGTTGGGCGGTATTGGATTTTCGCCGTATTGTTGTCTAATGAGCTACTGATGCAGGTTACCAGTACAGTGGTCGACCTGGGTCACAGTTACCATAACCACGCCAGCGTGTGCTGGGACCCGGCGAAACGGTTTGAGATTTTCGACGTGCAGACCGGCACGGGTCCAAACGGCGCGTTTACGTTGGCGAGCTTTTCGACTCCTGAACATTGCGGTACGCATTTGGACGCGCCTTTTCACTTCAACCCGGCTGGATGGAAATTAGAAAATATTCCGCTAGAACGATTGGTAGTTGAAGGTAAAACGGTGAAATGAATTTTTAAATATTTAAACATATTGTGAATAATAATATTACTGATTATTAGGGTTCGGGGTTAAAGGCAATATAAAAAGCACTTGAAATATGAAAAAAGGCAAACAAAAACATTTAATTTATATAAAAAAGCAATCAAAAAATGTAATAGATTTATGTAAAATTTTACTAGTTTATATTAAAAAAAAAAAAAAAAAAAAAAAATAATACCATTTTTCTTCTGAAAAACGTTGACTGTTTGAGTTTAAAATAATTTGTACTTGGAGAATGATTTTTTTATGTCCACAAAAGTTATTGGCACGTATTTTATGCATAAATAATCATTTATCTAAATTAAAATTTATAAGCTCTTATCGATTTGTAACGTTAATGCGTATATAAAACTATAAGATCAATTGAAATTTAAACAAAATAAAATTAAAAAAGAGAAAAAGCCAAAAAAAATATTTATCCATTATCTTAGAAATTAAATGAAACACATTTTTATGTAAAATTTATTTTTCTATTATTATTATTAAAAAAAAAAACATTTGTCTACAAATCCAAGTCCTACTAATTACTGTACGTCTGTATAAATATTTGTTTATTATTATATACAGACATAGTGTCTTATTACAATTTAAATTAAACATATGATATACAAATACAATTTAGTTAACATAAAATTACTTAAAACGAAGACATTACGAAAAAAAAAAAAATACTAAACTTAATTAAATGAAATCGAAAGTATGTGAGTTACCAATACGCTTTAATAGGTTAGTACTTTAGAAGGAGAATTTATTAAATACGAGAATAATTTTTATCGGAGAAGTTTGAGTAAAATGAATTTGAATTTCTGATATGAAGTGTATTTATTTTAAAATGTATAAGTAGTTTAGGGAGATCAATCTTACCAGATATTAGAATTTAATAAGTAGATAAAATCTCCTTACGGGGGCGTGCCCATGATTTCATTGTAGTATCTAACTTAAAATAATATCATAATAATAAGTAAAAACAGGTATATAAATAAAAAATTAATCATTTTTTTATTTTAATTTTGGGGTGGTTTGAACCCCTCTTCACGCCCCTGTCGCCTTACACTAAGTGGAGAAATATTAATGAAATCCAGGATATTTTGGTAACCGCCGTGGACAGATCTCTGAGGTATCTAAATTTAAAATTTAAATTTAAATGAGATATCTAAATCTCAAAAAACAATTTTTACTATTTAATATGGTTTCGATCTGTTATACAGTTGTATAAGAAAAATGGGGATATTCAAGTCAAAGTTATTGTTAAGAGTTAACGATGTTATTTCAATTCTTATAGATAACTATAAAAATAAAACGATTAACACAAAGGCGTTTAACGGTTATCTGAAATTTGTGCTAAATTAATAGAGAAAATTTGAGATTAGGATTATAATAATTAGGTATAATACTGTATTGAAAGATATTCTTTAGGTAATACAGATGATACTTAATATTTACATATTAACGTGATACGTGAACCGCACAAGGCCATAACATAGTAAAAATGGTATGGTACCCCGAGAATTGAGTACTGGACAATACATTGAGCGTGAGATAATTTCGTGCGATCTCTTCGTGTGGTGAACCAAAAACTAAATAATAATAATAATAATAATAACTCAATACAGAATATAATTATATATTGATGATCGATAGCTAAATACGTGACCATATTGTACAGATTCAGAGTTTTTGTTAAATATGATAATAATATGTTCAATACATTAGCGTATGTTTCCCCTGACTTGGTTGTAGATGCATTCGAGAAACTTTTAGAAACTGATTTTTAAATAGAAAATGAGTTGATATTGTCAAATGACACCTCTTTTTAATTATTTTTAAGATACATGGATGGGATAAGTCCAACATTTTCTATAAAATTATTATTGAACTGTTATGATGATTTAATCGGATGAAGGTTGGCACAATTCATTTAAATTAATAATAAATGCAGTCTATCCATCTATTAGGAAATTTATTGATGCTTTTAAAAGAATAAGGAAGATTTATAAATATATAAATCTATTTAATATAATGATTCAGAGACAAAAATTAAAAGTAGTTGCGAATAATTTGAGTTAAGATCAATTGAAATTTGCGAAAAGGAATTTCACAATGTAGTTTAATTATTTAATACCTTAAAATAACTATTTTTTTAAAATAAATATTATATTATTTAAAATTTTAATATTAAGTATTAAACCCATAATTTGTTTAAAAATTATAATAAAATATATATTTTTAATTTTTCTTTGATCAATATTCTTAGAGCTCAATTTTTTCGTGCTCAATTGCCGTAGATCCAGAACCAGGAGAGAATTTTATCCTGGTTACAGGACCGGATTGGGTAAATTTGGCTCACCGAGATATCAATATTTTACTGGCCCATATTTTACAATTTTATCTCTTAAACGTATATATATATATAGCTAAATTGTTTATAGTATTTTTATCAAATTTTATTTTGAAATACAATACAATTGGGGTGTAACATTTTATTTTTCTACTGGCCCACCAAGATTTTCTCGGTAACTCACCAGGCCAATTCGGGCCTGCCAGTATTTAAATGATAACTCGAAAATTAATAAAACCAAGTTTTTTTTTATCATAGTATTATTATTCACCGAAAGTCAAAACTCGAAAATATTTTATCCGTTTTAACTAACTGATTTTATAACCAATTAATAACTAGGTACCAATATTAAATGTTTTGAAACTAGAATCAAATTTTCTCCGGGTTCAAACTTCAAACCCGTTATGACTCCTTGAATTTATAATATACGCATTACTGTAGGTGTGCACGTAAACGTCAGCGATGAAGTTAATGGAAAGAGCAACTTTTTACTGACCGCCGATCATTTGAAATCATGGGTGCGAGTCAATGGTCCACTGGCGTCACGTACTGTGATTTTAGTGAATTTCGGTTGGGCTCACAAATTTGGTGACCGTAGATTGTACTTTAACAATGGCTTAGAAGATAAATCGAAATACGCGTAAGTAATTGATTTTTTTACACGAAAAGTTATCATAGAAAAAAATTCAGTAATAACTTATATAGGTATATTGTGTACCTAATCTAACCAAATCTAACCTAACCTAACTATTATTAGCATGAATTGCACATTGGAAATGTATGCACTAAAACTATTATCATATTTTTTATCCGTAATCCACAAATTAATTTAATTTATATATAAGTAAAAACAACTTTTATTACTACCTAATTGAAAGTCATTAGAAGTAATTACAAGATGCTAGAAAAAGTAAAGTTTTCTTAAATAAAACAATTCAATAAACAATCTCGATCTATTATTTAGTAGAAAAACGTGTTCACTAGTTTATATGATATTAAGAGTTATAAGAGTTATATGAAATGTATTATTATATATTTTTAACATATTGAATAGGAGAAAAAAATTAAAAAGAGTTGTTATTTAAAAATTAAAAATTTTAATTTAGGTTGTGGGAGTAATATTTTCGTAATTCCTAATTTTATATCAACATTAAAAAAATACAAATTAAAATAATATTGACTGTTCATAGTTATAGGTACATTATAATAATAATTATTAATCAAATGCAATTTGTTTTAAATTTTTAATGACACTCTACTGCATTCTTCAGATCACTTTTGTCCGAATATTTACTAAGTGGCTATTTATTCCTACGTCCTACCACACAATTTGTTTTATTAAATAATTTAAAAATGTAAAAAAAAAAAAAAAAAAAAAAAAAAATATTAGCTTTTACAAGTCAAACAAATTTAAATAATGTAGTCGAATATAATATAATATATAAGATATAACAATTTCTTTAGAATACCCTGTACTTTGCAATCAGTTGAATGTTGCTCTTGACGCAGAAAATGTGTACTTGACCTTTAGAGATAATTGAACATACGTTTAACAATACGTTTTTCAACGTTATTACCATTATCATTGTAACAAGTAATTCGGTATGTCTGTCTTTCTTAGTGAAATAAATAATTTTAAAGTTTATTGTGTACAATATTTCAAGATTTCCAGCGTTGTCTGAGGATGCGGCACAGTGGATCGTCGATTCCGGAAAAGTATACGGCGTGGGAGTAGACGGACCCAGCGTAGACCCAGGCGATTCCGTGTCTTTCGGCGCACACGGCATACTTTCTAAGGCCAATTTATACAATCTCGAAAATGTAGCATTGAACGGTACGACATTGCCATCGAGAGGATTCAAACTCGTTGTCCAGCCGATAAAGATAGTCGGAGGTACCGGCGGACCCGTTAGGATTTTAGCTTTCACGAACAATGCATTTGAATAAAATATATAATAATATCAGCTAATAACGTCAATACAGTAATAAATTATTAGATTACGATAATATTGTAATGTGCACATGTCGATTTTTATCGTGCCATATTTATCAAAACACGTATACGGTATACCTGTAGGTTGTAGTGTTTGTATCTATACGTATACGGTGACATTATGTCGAAACAAATTACGGCTAATAAGCAATATATATGCAAAAAAATTGAGTTATAGGTATTAGCCCGTAGTAACTAACCTGACCTTATCTGACCACCTCAACGGCTCGGGACAACGTCTTTGGAATGCTGCTCATTATGAAACAATAGAATTTGCATCAAATATTACAAATGTAATTTACCTGTATTACTTGTTAATTCGAATTAATAAAATAATAATTATAAAAGAAAACAATACAAATTTTAGTGTTGTGTTTTTGCTCTCTAAAAGTATTTATAGTTTTTTACATGAAAAAAAAATTATTGTTTATATTTTTATAATATTTTACTTGAAATCTTTCAATATTTCTAGTTTTTTTTTTTTTAATGTTTGCGATTTACCAATCCGTTCTACTACCTACTTACTTCTACTTCTATTGGACCTCAGCCCTCAGGCCATGCGTGTATATTATAGCCAGAAATGTCAAAAGTTGTATATTCATCAATTTATGCTAGGAAATACTATGCATAAAATAATAAAATACATATTTATTTTTTGCCCACAAGCGTTTTTTATTGACTTCGTAAAAAGTGAATAAATTAGGTAACTTTGTTTATATTTTTTGGAATTTATTTATATTATTTTTATATAATAATAATGTATATTTGCACGACGTAAGTATTACACAGTGTATAACATAGGTAATATAGGTAAGGAATATTATCTGGTAGGTATTAGGTATAATTATATATTTATTATTTATATTATACAAAATGAAAATACGAAAAAAAATTACGCAATAAGCATTAATAAAATATTATTCTAAATTCTATAGCTACTTTTTACATTTATAATACATATTATGACTTTATAAGAATTATATTTTGTATTATTTAATCGGAATAAAATTAATATCCTTATATAGTTAAAATGCATTTATTTGAAAGTTGAAACCCTTAATATTATTAATATTCAATAATTATTACGATGAGTCGTCACGAACTCATGAATATTTTTCAAGTCGTAATAATATAGTCATTTATTAGTACTTAAGTATTTATTAGTTAAGCAACACAAAACAATATATTGAATAAATATGTCAATACATTTGTATAAAAATAAATAAAATTATTAATATTCTAAGTTTTTTTTTGGACATTTGAAGTTAAAGACTCGGGTGGGTATTATGATCAAAATCATTTCGCTCCAAGCCACCAAGGTTTATTATAAAGAATCAATTTTACATACAGAATTCATATATATAATACTTCATAAATACTTAAATCATTTAGGTATAAATTTAGGTATTTTTAATACTTACATTATAGGCTTAGCCTTTTTGGTTTATTACTTTCACCATTTCTATATATACGTTTATATATGTACATATTTGTAATTATTTTATTTTGGAATTAGGTTAAAAAATAAAATGATAAATGTTTTGTGATTTTAACGTGATCGGATAAACAGCTTTAGTTGCTTTTTTTCGTTATGATTTTATCAGAAGTTTGAACTAAAATGAACTTGAAAAATGAAAATATATAATATTATGTAAATAAAAATTAATGAATTGCGTTTATAGTTATATATGTTTAATGTTTATATTCAAAGTAACATAAACTATTGAAATACCTATGTTCTATCTATAGTATATTGTTTACCATGTGATGTAAATGTAAATAGTATTAGGTAATAAGTAATTGCAATACTATAAGTACGAGTGGATCGTAAATTATTGTATGGACATGAAATTAAATAATGCGCATCGTTATATTATTAAAGGCAATATGTGCATACACAGCTGTACACTGTACACAGATAATTTTATCGCAATAAACACTATAATACTGTACTATAACAAATCAAATTTATTTTACATTATTATTGTTTGTATATTCAGTCCTGTAAATGTAAATTATTTTGGTTAAAATTAAATCGATTATGAGGCGTATAAATTTTAAATTATATTTTTGAAAAAATTCAAATAGTATAATATTATATTTATGATAATTGTAAATTATATTTAACCGACAATACTTACAATATATTATATGTAATATATACCTGCAACATGATTGAAATTGTTAAGCAATTGCACAGTACAAGTATAAGTATGTTTTTATAATATTTCCATTATTTTCTAACACGAAATTATTTTGATTAACGTGTATTGGATATTATTCATTCAATCATTTATTTGTTTGCGAATTACAATAATTCGCATGACTAATAACTCAATATTCGAGTGTATTACTCCATGACTTTCCAATTAAATATTAACGCAACATAATATACTGTAGCATGTAGGTACTGGCGTACCGCAGTGTACTATACTAATATGATTATTTTTCGAGACTACGTATAAAAACGAAAATCGTTTGAATTTTGTAACGTCAATAAAATGACAAAATAACGACAATTGGATAATAATTAATAATATGAAAAATATTCGTCATTAAACGGTGATTGTGCGTATTGCAGCTTTATTTTTTAGATCGTCTGCAGCGTTTCCGCCACAGTAATTACATTTCAATTTATCGTCACTAACACACTTTCATGTTCTATTTGGACGTGAGCCATACACGATACACGGTCATATTTTTGTATTTGTCTCGTAATAATACGACAGACAAAAAAAACTCAAAACACATCGTTATAATTTACTTGCGTTACGATTACGTATATTTCCTCTGCGCCGCCGTCGAAATGGTCTTTGTCTATATCTCGTACAAGAACAAGTCTTATCGAAAACATTATAAATATGGTCACTAAATCACCTATACCTACCCCTGTGACTGGCAACGTAAAAATAAAATTATATTCACTGTTAAAAGATTAATCCTCCCGTAGCTTCACTGATCATTAAGTATAATGTGTTATAAACATTTTACACAATTTGTAAATAGAGGAATTCTACGAATTTAACGATACAAAGTAAAAAATTATTTTCTACTAAAATCCTACCTATCGATATTATTATGTACAAATTGATGTTGTATTAAAAATTGAACATGAATTCGCATATTTTTTTATTAGAAGGTTGCTTTTAAATAAAACAGAAAAAATGTAGTATTGAAAATTAAAAAAATGATCTTGGATTATATAATTGTAGCTTGATAATATACACATTTCGAGTTATTTTTACTAAAACAGTAAGATGTATTTCATGAACTATTCAATTGAAATAATATTGTTAATAGGACTATTTGTCCGTTGAAGTTTTTCTCGGAAAAACTACAGGTTAATAATATTTTTATTACCTATAAAATACTGTGTTATGATCATTGTCGTCATCTTGAATGAATATAATGTGGTCATTCTAAGTCAGATCCTTTTGGCGTTATGGTGAGTATATATATATTATCCACTACCGTGGTGTGTACGACTTATACGAGTTAGGTACCACGGTAAAAGTATTATCCACAACCATGGTAGGTACGACTTACGGCTAACAAGATACTGCAATAAAGATATTGTTCGTATATTATGTCGGCGATGTATGTATGCGTGTGCCTACGAGTCAGGTTCTATTGAAAACTGAAAATAATAACGATATACATAATAGTAGTATTAATATACACATCTGCGAAAATGTGACGTAATTATCGTGTGCTTTTTGTTGTCGTTATTATTGTGACGTATATTATAACATTATTATATTATTATATAAATATATACACGATGCTAATCGTGAAATGTGATTACGATCGGTCTCCTTTTAATTTTGTTCTTATCCATCGTTGCGTTGGCGGCGGACGAAGATTATAATTGTACCTACAACAATAACAATAATAATAATAATCGAAAAACAAATCTGTAACACAATCGGCGAGCTCTTCTAAGCGTATAGGTATTGTATCGTATTTTTATAGGTACATTTTATTATAAATTATAATGTACACATACAACAGACATATTGTTACGGTACGTCCTGCAGGCTGTCGCACGCACGCAACTCTATTTGTATTTTTCATAGTATACGAAACAAAAACTGTCGGAATTTTTAGTAGTCAGTCTCGTTTGAATTTTTCGTATATTATATTATTTGCATACAATGGTCCCGCGTGTATTGATGAAGAATAAATAATAATAGTAATACGATTTTTAGACGTGTACGCAACATTATATTTATAATTTTGTTTTAATAAATAATGCGTATACCTGAATTATACACGGCGACGTCATGATAAAATACGAACCTCGTACGTGTTGGTTTGTTGCACGCGGAGCGGCGAATATGAAAATAGTTCTTATTTCTCAACCGGTGGTACGCGGAAAGCTCACAGGTAGTGTGCAGAGAACATCTCATTTTGATAAAAAAAATAAATTAGAATTATATAAACATATTAGAATATATTATAATTATATAAATTACAATTTTATAGTTGTGTAATTTCTAATAATCAAACTTATTAGTGATATACGTAGTTTTTTTCTTCGAAATTTGTATGCTATACTCGGATATAAAGAATTTAAGAACTGCTGTCTTATATAACAATAATACAATTTTATCAGAATTATATATATGTTTTATATTAAAAACTATTTTTTGTAATTTCTGCGCACGTTCCTCCGGACTTTGAAGAAGTATATAAAAATATATAAATATCCAAAAGTCATAAAGATTGTTATAGTTTCTTCCATGTACCATGTGACTGGAGAACAAATTCTGCGTATCAAAATCATCTAGGTGTGGTATGCCTATTTGTTTTTAATTATGAATTCATGACTATTAATTATTACATGAGGGAGCAATGTTGTGTTAAACTTAATATAAAAAATCCGCTTCATCTTCCGACAAGATCCATCGTCCGTAATCCGTAGACAACAGTCACATCGCGTTCATATTTTTATTTGGTGAAATATTCGAGCCAAAATAAATCCATACATTGTCGATTATATTTATAGAAAAAAAAGTAATGTAGCCTTAGAAAAAAATCTTCAGTATAGGTAAAAATATCTACAGTATCTACTTATTTTAAAATTGTATTATAAATTAAGAGAAACTTGTAGTTTGTTTGAGGGAATTATTTGTTTCTTTAATTACGAAAGATTTACCCATTTTTTTTAGCTTATTTTATTGTTTTAAATACTTATGATAAAGTTTTTAAACTCTTTTATCAGCACATTTTTTATGATTTTAAGTATTTGGATATCTTTACAACTATGAGCTATGATAATACAGAGAGTCATGTACGTTACAAACATAACGGATATAACTTTGAAAACGTAAGTAGGTAATTTTCATTAATTTTACTTTAAGGATAAAGGTGCAGTTAATGGCACAATACTTCTCACTCAACAACCAGTTGCTTCGATGGCATGCGCAAAAGAAATTTTTTTGTTTATTGTGACCATATGTTCTTAATTTCTGACACGTTGTACAAGAGTATAGCTATTTAATCAGAGATATAAGATGTAACTACGTAAGAAAAAAATATTATGCAGGTATAATAATTTAAAACCGATTAATTTACAGTTTAAACATTTTCAACGAATTTTCATGAATCTCTTTTAAGGTTATACATATAAGGTAAATACGAATTTGTGGAATCTATTATCTAACCGTAAACACATTAAAATCATACTTATTTTTCGACTGGGTATTATTTTTTAAATGTAATTTATCTTTTTACTATCCTCATTAAAAAATTATATTTAATATTGAATTACGTAAAAAGGAAAATTATATATTATGTTTGAGTAGGTACTATTACTAATATATACACTATCAACGCGTTAAGTGCTAATTATCGCCAACACAAAATTGGACACATATTGATGTGAGAATTTATTTAATTAATCACATCGTTCTATTCACTAATAACATAAGCACAATATATAACGGAGGACTGTTCATTGTACGTAACAATTTCAACTTATAGTTAAAAAACCACAAACCATGCTGGGAGCTCAAACCGTTTAAACATATTTCAATCCATCAAAATGCAGTTTGCCTAGCCGGAACGTTCAATTATACTAACATTTATTTGACTAGTGACTACTAAAGCGATGAGATTCGACAAATTGTATTCATCATGCTAAATGTGCACAATTATTACGAGTATAATGACTAATAATGTGGTTGATGTAATACAAGATATTATATTATATAATGATATATTATCTTAAAGTAAATAACATAAAGTGAATGTGGTCTGTGGAATATATACAATATATATATATATATATATAATATGGGTGTTCGTATTATAAAAAAAATATTTTTAAGAAGTTAGGTGTTAAGAAGTTATATATTATGATAAATTGCTTCAGAAATAAATTTATAATTTATAATTTTCTTAAAAAATGCATTGCGATTGCGATTAACTTGTCATGGTATGAAGTATAAGTGGAAAGTCTAGGACTTTACGGCACTGTTAATTCGGCGACACCGTTTCGGTGATATCAATTGAAATATTGTACATACCCTGTTTATTGTTTTAAGAACACACAAAAGTTGCCATTAGACATTTGAATTTATAAAAAGACAAAGGCACCGATAATAGATAATAGATAATATTAAAATTAGTTAGTAAGTATGATAAAAATTATATTTTAACATTTCTTAGAGGTCCATGTCACCATCACTGCCCATTAATTTTTTTTTATCAAACTCGGAGCTTTCAATTGTGCTAAGTTTGTTTTGGTTTGTGCCGTTGTCTCACCATTAGTGTTATGTCCCTTTCTAAATTATACTGTCTAACTTTGGTTCCCTTTTATGTTACAATATGTGTTTTCTAAATTTTTAGTTAAAAACAAAAAATAATTTCAAAATGTGTAATTATATATAATTTACTTTATAATATTAAAAAAAAAAATAGTACATGAATATTATAAATAATTGTGAATATATATAAAAAAAAAACATATCTTATAGCAATAAAAATATTAAAAACAAAACATAATTTTCAACTGAGTTATAAATATCATATCAATTTGTTAATCACAAATATATATATATATTTTTTTGGTTTATTCAGAAATTCAGAATGTACTACAAATATTAAAAATTGATTTAATTTTGGTCAGTAACAGAACATAATATGTACCGATTATATGCAAAACAAAATAATGCACCTAGAATTACTATAGATGCAATTAATGGAGTAGTTTCAAAATATAGATTAATATCTGGTAGAGAGACATCGTCTATTTTTCTATATCAAATTGGTGTTCTGAATTATGTCAAAAGGTCGCAATATGCATATATAATATATATTATTTTGCTACGCCTATATGTTATCAGAAAGAGATGCCAACAACTCAATTAGTTACTGGCTTACGGAGTGGGTGAAAAATATTACCTATTTTCCAAAAATTGTAGTTACAGATCAGTCTAAGGCATTAATGATGGCAGTAGGTAGTAAAATTATTTAGTCAATGTTCAAGTCTATTAAAATATTTAATTATATGTTCATCACATATACTAAACAAATTTAGAGTTGAAATACCTAATTGCATGTTAAAAAATGATTTTAATCAAAGAATAAAATTGTTAAGCCATTATATAATTTAACAAGTAAAAAATACCAACATTAAAATAAATATTATTCAACTTAGTAATTTTTATATTTATCTTAAGATCTTATACTTAATGGGAAAGAATTTAGAACTTAACCTAACCCTACCCTCTACCCCTACGTAAGCCACCAAATGAGGTCATATATCATAGTATTACCATAGTCTATGTCTATCGTCTAATCTGAATCAAATTTCTATTCTAAATTTCTAATTATATAATAAACTTTTATGAATATTGCCTAATATTAAAATTTGATGTTTAAGAATTTAATTTGAAGATGTTTTATATTTTATAAGATATTTATTATCGTATAATATTATGATCGAATTTAAAATATGTATTATTAAAATATAAGTTATAAGGTAAATAGTTATAGTTATAACCTTATAACTATAAGGTTTTATATTTTTATATTATTTTGTGACAAATTGTTATCATTAAAATAAATTCTATTATAAATGTTATCAATTAGGTATTGTTCTATTAGCAATTACGTTATAAATAATTAGACTATACACCAATGTATAAAAAACATATACGAGTATATCTATATAATTATTATAATATCAAGTTATAATAGTAATTGCAGTACATAATGGTAAAAATGAATATAACTTTATTTGTACTAAATTATGTTTATTTATTTATAATAAATTAATTTACCTGCATAGGGCTCTACTCTAAGTAATAAATAGTAATCTATAGGGAAAGGGAGTGATAAAATAAGTCGTAGGAATTTTACAATAGTTTTCATTGGGATGGCTCAATTACTTCAACAGCGTGCATTCTAACCGAGAATTGTTTTCAGACTCGAAGTTTAAACAAATGTAATTGTCCATTCAAAATTAACAATATAATTTTGACATTTTTTAATGAAACGATAAATAATATAATAGATGCACATCATATTGTACAGGTAATGAGGTAAATTATTATTGTTAAAGTTTAAGTTTAAGTCTACTGACTATTAAATGATAAATTATTCATGCGTTCGATATTTAATGATTGATAATATTAATAATATATAAATATAATAGTTGTATGTTAATAAAATATTAGTCAATATGTATTATGTATATTATCCATATACGATTATAGTTTCGAATGGCTGTGCCCATATTTCAAAAATTAATATATTATAGTAGGTAATTTAAATTATTTTTAGAATATAAATCATTAAAACTCATTATTCACTTGTCACTACTATTACTGTACTACAACACTAGAAATGTTTTTTTTTTTTTTTTTTTTTTTATGATTAAATAATAATAATGTGTATAATTTATATAATATTAATAAAAACACAAATCCACAAAAAATATACTTTTTATTTAGTATATACTTATTTTGACAATAATTTTGTCATCTTCAATATTATAAACTAGAGGCGTATTTTGCAATTTTTAAAGGGGTGGGATTAAGATTTTTTTTAGAAGCTTTCATTATGCCTAATAACCCCCATCCATCACTGTTTGATAATATAAAAAAATTAATTACAAAAAAATAAAAATAAACACGTTCTGTATATGTATACATTATAATGCAAAATCTAAAACAGGTGGCAAAATAATATTATTAATAGCAATTTTGTTTTTTTTTTTTTTGATCATGGGAGGGGGGGTTAAACCCGGTCAAGCTCCCCTTCCCCCATAAATACGCCACTGCTATAAAGGCAGATTAATATAGTACAATTTGTATATTATAATGCATTTCGCGTTGTAATATTACGAAGGAAAATTAATATTAGCTATATTAAATTTAATACAGTCTCGACCAAAATCGAAATTACCTGTTGCGGTTTATATTTTTAAACATTCCTAGTTGTAATATAAAAAAAGATTTAGCCGAAGACGATGATGATTGTCGCGAATTTAGTGTTTTGTTATTTATGAATCACATCAGCGTGAAGTACATACTGTGCGTAACTCACACCTTCGTCGAAACCTTACGATATTTCGTATATTATAACTTTTTGAGTAACGACTAATAAATCATAAAACATTTAAAGATAAACACTACTTTTACAGGTTTTTATTATTAATTGTTGCATAAAGTGTTTATACTCGTGGATTTAATTGATAATATTATATAATATACTATTTCGTCTTTAATACGAAAACAACAATATTTTGTAGTTATTAATAACGCTATAATAATATATTATAAGACCAGTCAAATATCAATATATAATATTATTATATACGTATAGCTATAACGATTAACTTGTTAATTTGTATATTTAGTAGCGTCGTGCCGTTGCGTAGGAGTTTTATCTCCGATTACGTGTTTGAAATTCACACGCGTAAAAACTCGCACACGCCAAGTACATAATATTAACTAGGTACTACATAATGGCGCGAGAGGAGAAACTCTACGGTTAGGTTATTGATTATTATTATTTTTAATCTTATATGAATATTTCTATGGTTATTCGATGTATTTCGTTAATTATTAAAATTTATAATCAATTATATTAGCATAATATGAAACCGTCATTACAATATAATATAACATATTATTGTTCAATAATCTGGATATGATAGGCTGATATATTTTTTTATTTTACTTCGTCAGTTTAATTTTAATCAACCCGAATTAAGTTATTACTTCTTTAATAAATCAACACATTGATACGACATATAATATAATTGAAATTTGAAATTTAATCGAAAGTAATTCATTATTTACTCATAGGTACGCCAAGTTAAAATTTTTAAATGAACTGAACTTTATTCTTATTTTAAACTAGCGTCGCTGTAGACGGTCAATCCGTATACAGAGTATATAAAATGCATTAATAAAAATAATTAAAGAAATATTCCAAGAATCCATTGAAATATTTAAAATTACAATATGCATTATAAAAACCATTATAATAATAATTAATAATCGATTGCACACTTGACTTTTCGATTTTTCATCCAAGGTTGTCTTTTTCTGCGGTAGGCAATATTATACGATCGTATGTTATGTTATTATTACAGGTTTAAGCCTAAATTATAAAAACATGGTATAGGTACTATAATGATAACGCCCATGTACAAAATGAGTATAATTTACAAACAAGTTATTTATAAACATTACATATTTAATTTATAGTATTTTATGCCTACTTATAATTAAATAATTAATTTACGTACAAACAGTTTATTAACTTCTAGATTGCTTGTGCATTTTTTTAGTATGTATATAAATATTAGAAAATCAATACTTTCTGTAATACTAAAAAAAAAAAAAAAAAAAAAAAAAAAAAACAGTCAATAAATATAATAAACGACAAGAATTTCAACTTCTTATATATTATGTTTTGATGAACCTATGTCGACTGTTGACTAATCAAAATAATTTAAAACATTTTTCTGTAATTTCGGATGAAACTTCAACTCTTATTCGATTACAAATCTGAAAAAGATTTGAAGTCAAAACTTTTTCTTGGATTTGCCAGGAGCCAGGATAACAGATCTATTAAAACCACGTTTGACGATATTATACGTTATTATACGTGATTTCCGGCCTGTTTTTACATTCAAATTTCTGCGCGAGATATCTTATTAAACTATATATACGACAGTCGAGAGCATAATAATAATAATAATAATATAATACTCGCATAATAATGTTATGCTATATTATTTTACTATTATTATTATGACGATTTGTGTGAAGGTAATTATTGTACGTGTAATTGTGTACACAATAAATTGCACGCAGACGCGTCAATATATATTATAATAGGCTTATTAGCGTGCGCGTATCGGGTTTAATTTAATGTTGATACTGTTGATAGAATGATTACGATTATATAAAACTCAATAAAAATATATTTCTTAGCATATTCGTACGAGTACAATATACGATAGGTTATTATATTGTTGCGATGAAGAAATAAAAATTTCATTAATATATTTTCAATTGTGTTTGATCGTAGTAATTAGTGTAGATGAAAAATAAAAATGTCAAAGTTCTATATTTAGACATATAATCAATGTAACATTTCCAAAGAAAAAATGTTCAAGTCACTTATACGTTCAAAATAGCATTACCTAGTTATAATAATGTAGTACATTATACGTTCCGAACAAATACATTTTTTTGATTTCGAATTCCAGACATATATTAAAGTTCGTTACAATACATTCCGTCTTCTGATGATTTTTTTTCTCGAAATTTTACGGCCTTCATTAAAATTGTTAGAATAACATATAGTTTTATTTGAAATTTATTATAAATATAAAATAAATAAAATGTATTGATGATATGTTTTATTTACTTATTTGAAATGTTAAAATTGTTGACACAAATATTAATTTTTTATTACAACCAATAAAATATTATAATAATATAGGTACTTACGTCATTTAAAATAAAAAAAAATTAATTCTCGTGTATCTTTTTAGACTTGTTGAATCAGATAATTGTTTGGACCATACTTTGTAAGAGAACGGCTTTTCGCCTGTATGAACTCTGATTGTCGTTTAAAATCATTCAATGTTAATGAAAATAATTTTTGAAAACAATTATTGTTTGTAGCATACTTTACATGAATACGACTTTCCATTGGCGTGTTTTTCCATCAAGATTTTTGTGATGACTGATGAATCTCTTTTCTATCAACCGTCACAGATATACTGTTTTTTTTTCTTTGAAGGGGGCGTAAGATCCAACGTAAATTTTTTAAATTTCTTTCCTTGGTCAAATATACAAATTGTACTTGTTGTACCAACGTCATAAAATAATTTCATTTTTCTTCACTGCTAATGTTCTCTACAAGAATATGAGCGTTCAATTAATTTTCGTTTTTTTTTTCATCGATAATTTATTTTTCTTGGATTATTCAAAACATTTTTGTGGTAGTTATTCTTCTTCCAAAGAAAAAGTTTTGAGAAATTCCAAAAATGTGCCAAATAAAGTACCAAGAAGATGCAATTTACTACCGAAAGAAAACCCTATTCGTGGTAAACGGACCATTATTTTTCTGAAAAAATGTTTTCAGACATAAAAAAAAAAAAATAAATCTTTGTAAAACCTCAATACATTCCTGCTTCGTTTAAAATTTAATATTGATCTCGTTGTAATATTCATTACATTTTTTTAAAGAACTAATTATTATTATGTTACCGTAATACCGTTTTAAAATAAAAAAATGTTGATTAATACCTACTGCTTTTATATTAAGCTACGAAAAAATATTGAATATAATGTTTGAAAAATATTGAACGAAAATTATCCGCGTGTTTAAATTTTTGGGATATACGTATATTGGCTGGATTGTGATGAAAAAAATGTTATACACTGATAAGTTATTAGTGTCAATATTATTATTTATTATATAGCATATTCAGAATACCATGTTACAAAAACAATGAAAATAATAATGAAAGTAATCACCCTGTAAAGTGTACATACCTATAATATTGTATTAGTTTATGAATATTTTCATTTCTATCGTTGTTTTAATGGTTAACATATAATTATTATTACGAGTAAATATGTAAGTACATTATAGTTATCTAGCGACAATATCGATTGCTCGAGATCAGACCTATTATATATAGAAAGTGCGCATAATCGTATTTAATAACATCTTCTGTAGCACGATTATAGTGAATAAAAAAGTTTAAAAAAACAAACAAAACATAACAAAATGAAAGTCGTACAAATATCGAAATGCAAATATACACCCATATACACGCGTATGTGAATTGTGTTTACCTATTAGCTATCACCGCATTGATCATAAAATATAATAAACTTAGTTAGGTTAGGTTAGGTTTATTATTATTAGGAATTTAGGATAGATGACTCGTAGGTCTAAAAAATTACAAGATTATCAAACATATAGGTATATTTGAGTAACTTCAAAATAAGCATGAAAATAATGTCTAACGATTTTGGTTAATTATTTTAAAAAATTAGTAAATTCTAGTACCTAATACAAAATTGAACTTTGTAAGTAGACTCTTCTTCTTTATTATTTCTATAATTTACAAATAAAATATTTTATTTAATAATAAAAAATATTATACTGAAAAATATTTACAATTTTTATTGTATATTTAAATTTCATGACGTTTACAATAAAAGGTTCAAAAAATGAAAAATATACCCTTAAAGTAATGAAACACCAAAATATGCATTTATATGAAAAATATTGAATAAACATATCTCATATCATGCAAACATAAAGGGAATTAATTTTTTATTTGGCTTTATATGACCGATTAAAACAAATATAGAATGCTAAAAGTCTTTTACTCTAATTATTATAAAAGACTATAATATATTGTTAAAATTATTCGTAATAATATCTTAAGATGAAGAAACTTACTACTACTAATAGGTAACTACTAGACTAAATAGGCAATTTGAATTTTATTCTCGTACATTAGATGAATTCAATTCTGCATTTAAAACACTAGATGTCCTCATTTGATTTAAATTTTTAAATTTTATTCAACATAGCACCTGATACCTACCTAGACCATGGTCCATGGTAACATTTTTATAAAATCGGTCGTTGCGAACTTGTAACCAATGTCATTCTCGAACGTGTATTATTATGCGATTTTATTTCTTATATTATATACCGTATAAAATAAATGATTATCCCATCGGGTCGGCATATATTATAATTTTTTTTTTTTTCATAATATTATGTTATACTTTTTTAATAAGTAGGTGGCCAAGCAGTAAACATAAACATGTGAATCTGAAAATTAAACGACACGGTTATTTTTTTATACTCAAATATTTTATTGTATGATTATGTAATAGCAATGTGTACGCCGAGTTCTTTAAAAAAAAATTAATGTTTTTTTTACGTAAAAATCAGAACGGACCATCAAATGCGCTAGTAAGTATGATGTATAAATCATCTTTTATTATAAACGAATCCATATCAATGTTTTAAATACAATCTCGTTACGCGATTATTGTTCTCTTGAATTTCGTTTTATGATCACAATATAAATATAGTCGTGTTCGCTAAAGAGTAAAAAGTTTTCTTCTTTTTTAAAAAGTATATTATATACATAAAACGTGATTATGTTATATACGAGCATAGTCTCACATTTTGCGTGTATTTTTCTTTCACTTTAACGCGGCGCGCAGAATAATTTAACATTATTATACCGTATATTATTTAAAAGTTTGCACTGCGAAATGTTACTGTAATTTGTAAATTAATAATAATTATTATTATCTATCGTATGTTACAACAAGAAATATATTTTTCGTTGGTAGAGTATTTATTATAATAATTATTTCATGTTAACATTTCATTGTATGTGTTATTGTATGTATTATTATTCATTGTAGGTATTAGGTACCTATTACGCTAACGATTTTCTCTATTCCGCATTTGTTAAAATAAGAAAATTGCTATAGCAAAACATAAAAACCTATTTAATATTACGATCTCGGGGAAACGTATTATTCTTTCTATATAATATTATGATTAGTGTAATATATTATGGTAATATATGGTTTACATACTATATACCACATTATCGTATATGGTATTATTTACGGCATCCATCGATGTCTTCGTTGGTAATTTATCTCATTATTATAATACTATATTATATTATCGACATAATTTAACGACGACAGATGAACTATATTATAATAATTTCAAATATTATATTGATAACAATAACGTAATAAATCGCAGTGCTCATTATAATACAATATATTATTTTACCCACGCGGTTAGACAATCCTATCGCCAACATAAATTTGTAACTCGACTTTTGATGCACTACTCAAAGCATCACGTCAAATTAATCAAAGGTTATACAGAGTGTATAACTTAAATTTAACTATTTTACTCGTTAATGCCCAACCCACTAAATTACACAACAATCGTATATAATTCCCACTGTATTACCACTATTATTATAGTTTTATATACGAATGCATATTATAGTGATTATGCATAGTATTAATATTATTATTGTAAATTAAAAAAAAAAAAAAATTGTCGTGATTAACCGATTACATATCTTTTTATATTTCTAAATAAAATTGATTTCGAATCATTAATCGTTATATAAATTATAATAATAATAATGTAAACCATAATTATGGTTATCGTTTTAGACATTTTTTTTTCACAACCATTAACCGGGTACCTTATACCCATATATTATAAATTTATAATCGTATATCAAATTGTTGTTTAAAATTTAAACAAACATTCATTTTTCTAATTACAATGCATCATATTATTTGTTTTCACTTTTTATTCAAGAGTCGGGCCTGGCCGAGAGGTCAGTAACACAATATATGTTTCGACGCACGAAGATCCAGGTTTGATTTTTGGGTATATCAACGGGTTTTTGCGTCTGGGTTTTGCTATAAGCCATAATTACCACAGTTAGCAGTTATATATAATTTACCACAATTACCCGAAAAAGCCCGATCAGTTGGTTTACAAAAATGTGTCATATTCTATAGTTATTTATAACTAAAAACTATCTTCGATCCCTATGATCCCTTGACGTGTGATGACTGTTACCAGCCAAGTAACATAGCATGTTGTGTTGGAAGGAGAAAAAAGAGGATGTAAAATTGTTAATTATTCAAAGCTCGAATATTGGTACAAAATAATTGTCCTCTCATCGATATTATATTAATACACGCGTAGAAAACTCGACACGATGCTTTTCAATCAAATGTGTTTCAAGGATTCACTATTCCAATTATAAAGTTTTTTTGTGGGTACTATTTTTATACTTCTTGTTTTTTATTTTTTTGTGAATTTAAATTTTTTATAACTTATACATAATAGTGTAATATTATACTGATGCTATGATAAAAGTAAAAAATTCCAATATCAGAAATAATACGAATAAATTAAAACGACTCGTAGAATTAAAATAGGCTAATTTTATGTTGTTTTTTACATTTCTGTTTCATAATGAAACACGCGGGTCAAACTAATTTTTTTAAGTTTAAATTATATTTTATAATACAAATATAAAAAAATATCTACTTTTTTTATACAATTGTATTATGTATTTATTTAATATATATATATTTGTAATTTTAAAATAAAACAAATGACTTTGTTAAAAAAATAATAATTTGTTAAGGACACTTTATTTGGACACAAATTCGTTTTTCGGTATTTTTAGATGATTAAAACTAGCCCTACTTTATTTTTTATTAATTAATTACATTTAACTGAGTTAAATAAATATAATTTATACTTTATAGTATGCGTAACATTAATGATTTCTAACGATTGCGCGGATACCGTCATCGCGTATATATATATATATATATATATATACAGTTGGTATAGTATTGATCGCGGTTGAACTTTTGAGATTTTCTTCGTGTATGTACCTATATCTTGTATATATACTACCTATTACCATATCTAACCTATATCTACCAATGTTGGTTTATATTTTATACCGTATACGCATTTAAATAGTGACTGTCGACGACCAATGATTATATTATATTACGCACATTATATACGTTGGCGCACATTCTTCGGATACCGTATTACCGCAACCGTACATTAGGTAACAACGTCGCGCGTACCTATATAGAAAAAAAAAACATTATAATATAGTATTCAATGGTAATAATAATTGTTACGAAGACGACTTTGGTATATACCTATTGCGGTTTGGAGATAGGCCGAGGACTCAAACTCTCCCGTCGCCGCCGCCGCCGCCGAGAGTGGTGGGACAGTATGACGTCGTCGGCAGCGGTAGTGAAGAAGAAGAAGAAGAAGAAAAATAAGGAACCCTCGTGCTCATCACTTTTACCCGAACAATCTTCAGTACGTGCGCGCTGCCGGGTGAGTTTACAAATGAACAGTCGTCAATAAAGGATTCATTCGCACGCTATAGCGTATACGTATATACTCAGGTAAATCTATTTTTTTCTATTTTATTTATAAACTTATTATTATTATAATCGAAATTATTGTAATTTTTTACAAACATTATTTATACATATAATTCGGTTGTTCTTAACCGGGAGTCCGCGGTATATCAATCGCGTTTATTCGAAAGATACCACGAATGAAAATATTTTAATTTTTTTTTTAAATAACTATAACATGCTTTTTTTTAAACAATTGAAATTATTAGACTCTGCTGGTTATTACGCGGTATTATCACACGTATTATTAACGACATTATAGTCCTTATTAAATTTAGGTATTTTGTTGTTTATTTATATTAGCGAAAAAAAAAAAAGACATTTATTTTATTTTATACGGTAGTACAGTTGTCTGGTTAGTAGGTTTCGGTGAAGTAATGGTCGAATAATGCAGTCTCTCTTCTCGTCACTTTAATAAGGAAAAATATGGTTCATCATAAATCATTTAAAAATCTCAGAGGAGTTTGTAATCCGCAGAATAGATTATGATTCTCAGGACCTGAGAAAATATTTGACATCTATTATGTGATAAGTCCAACGCGAAGTCACCGAAACATATCCGGTCTGTTCTTAATTCCGTAATAAGAACACTTATACCTGTTAGTTTCATATATCAGTACGTTCGGTTTATCGCAATTTTTTATAATTTTTTTTTTTTTTTATAGATTTTTCGTTTAGATCGTAAAAACGAGTTTGTGCGACATTCTATAATATTTTGGAGACGCGTTGTGTAATAACTAATAATGATATTATCTATCATCGTCCATCGATGGTTATATTATTATGATGGGTACTTGTATGAAAACCACTCGCTAGTTGGTACTAATAGTCACAAAGAACATATATATATATATAAGTGTGTTGCTGTGATATCTGAACACGGTAACTGGTATATTCTGTGAATAATATTATAATATATTCGCTGGTACTATATACGGTATAATACACTGTTTTATAATGTACGGTGTCAGAGACAATTCCAATACCGGTTCGACGGCTCCGTTTTGGTGGCACATTATGAGGAGAAAACCTATAGCCTAAATAAACACAAACTACACTCGTATAATATTCTAATATACGAATAATATGTAATACGTAATAAACTTCATCCGTCCTAACCTTACCTAATATACCGCGCAATTCCATGATGATTATATATGCTAAATATTGGTGCGACAAAAAGTTGAATCGAAGTTATGTAGGAAAATAATAGTTTGAACTTAGGTATAAATTTATGTTGTAATGAAATTAAATTGATTTAAACTATGTAAGTTGTTTTTTTTTTATAAAAATATAATAATATATTAGTATTAGAAAATACTAAATTTTGCTTTACTAGACCAACCAAACTTTTACAGTTTCACCGAATGATTTTTAATAAATTCAAATAACAGATATAACGTATTATAGACATAAATTGCAATTTATTAACTTAATATAATATAATATAGGTAATATTAATAGATTATTATGTCAGTCGATATTTTATTACAAATCATTAAATCAAATCATCAAAACTGTTTATTATTACCTTCAAAAAATATAACTCATTATTTTATTATTATTAACAATAATACATCATCAATTTATTATTATTAAACAATTATTATATTGAAATTCAAAGTCTTATGCAAAGTAATTTTAAAATGTATTATAATCGTTTACCAATCGATTTCTTCAAGCAGACGCAAGATTTGTATGAGGTTTCCAGAAAATTGTTTTTTAATCATAAACTCGTATGTTGTCTAAACGAGACTGTGGAAAAAGAGTAAAATACAAAATCCCTTTTTTTTATGTATAATATACTATAGTTAATTTATAAATTGTTTTGTGGAATTTTTCATTTTTATCATCAAATATTCGATCATGTAGTAAATACAGTTTAATTGATTTTTTTTTTATTAGTAAAATACCAGTCGTCCCGCATAATTGAGACAGTAAAACAATAATTTACATTAGATTCATCGATGTTTTTTTTAAAATTTATCGTGCAGATTATAATAATATATTTTGTTGACTGCTGTTGCAACGTTTATAAGTTTATAATATTTCCAAAATGAAAGCTATTCAGAGCAAGAAATATTATTAACTTCATCATTAAATAATCGATAATGGTCATCAATCATTTTTAATATCAATGTTTCGTTTCAAATATAAATAAACATAATCAATCATATTTTATCCACTTTATTATACTATAAGTATTTGAATCTTAAAAATTATAATTAGAGTGATAATTGAGTTATATAATAATTATTAATTGTGGTTAAAATAATATTACCTATAAATTAAACATATTTATTCATTATCAACATATTACCATAATATATTGATTATAATACAGTCTAGTACAATAGTATTATATATACGAACGATAGGTATTATATTATATTATAAAATGTCTAGATTTTGACACTCCATAATATAATTTATAGATTTTTGAAAAGATTTTATCAAAAACCATTTATTTATTGCTCGGTTAATTTATCAATTATTGTATTACGTAAAATATTTAAAATAATGTGTTTAAATGTAATACCTACATGCCAAGCCAAGCGATGACCATCATTGTGCAAGTAAATAGCAATATCGTTTCCTGTTTGATTAATTCATATAATAATAAAATATATATAATGGAACTCGTTTGAAGATTACCCAAACATCAAATCTCGTTTACATAACTCGAGGTATTATATAGACAAAAAGCGTGTAAAACACAACAATGAGTAAATATATTACGATTTCGTCAGATGGAATTAAAACAATAAATCGTTTATTTTTATTTCCATCAAGTTGCGGGCAACGGTTTCATTATATTAGTATTTAGTATATTGTTCGGAGCCGAACAGCATAAAGTCAAAAGATAATTTTATGCATTTTTGGATACTTATATTAATATTAATGCAATATTTTATCTCTATGATGTAATTTCTTACAGTAACTAATTAATACGAAAAGATGTTCGTTTAGTTCTAGAAAATTGTTTTATCGTTACTTCATAAAAATTAAAAAAAATTAAAAATCTGCATTATTTACATTAGGTATAAGTATAATATAGTATAAAAGTTGAATGCTACAGAGATAGTAACTAAAGTTATACAAAGTTACAAATTGAATAGGTACAACTTTATTGTAACTTTTAACGAGTTAATATCACTATTATAATTATAATATTATGGTTAATCACATAAAGAAATAATTTATACTATGTATTCCTTAAAGTTAATTAATTTAAAAAAAATATATATTTGCAATATCGTGGTATCTATAAAAATAGTTTTTTTTAATTATTTTGTATAATAAATCATAATTTAACAAAAAATAGTTACTTGAAAAACAAAATAAAAGCGAGCAGCTAAAACTATTACTCGCGATTATTATTAAAGTTGTGTAAATCCGTGTAAAGTTTATATCTTTTATTATTATAATAGACGTCAAATAAAAAGCAAATTCATTCGATACTTTCTCCTCTGATGCGTCGGCTGCAGTTAACGCACAATTACCGCATTATAATTTGGAGTGAATCCCTATTGTTCTTCGAATAAATATTTGACCCACGCGCGTATATGTATGATTATTATGCCGACAAAATCGATGCGTTTTATTGTCTCGTTATAAAAATAAAAAAAAAAATGATCCGAAATAAATTATTATGTTATAATAATATGTTGTATCTTCATATGCATAATCACAAGATGACAATGCGACGAAAAATTGGTAAAAGTGTCGTCCTTGATGATGAATTGACGAAGGGGCGTATCGTGTAAATGAATTAAATTAATTACAACAACTAAAATATGAAAATATAATCGTTTGAAAATATTGAGAATACTTTGAAAGAATATACTGTACATTCTGATAGTGAATATCATATTAGGTATTCAAAATTATAATACCTGCATGCTACATAATATATTCGGAACACTATATTTTTTATAAACATTCTAGTATTTTTCCAATTTTTTTTTAATGTGCATTCTATGCTATATAACTACTCAAGTTTTATTATAATTATAGCTCAGATTTATAAAAAATCACGAAATATACGTTTATGCACCAAAAATAACTTAGGCAGTAAAATATGTTTGTGTAAATAACACAAAAAAAAAAAAATAAAAAAAAAAATAGAAATTTGGTTTTAATTAATACCAAACGACACGACTAATAGAAATGTTTATTTATCATTGTATAATTAAAATTTTACGTAACTCCTATACAAATAAACGGTTTTTAAAAATATTTTTTATTTTATTTTATTCCTATTGATATTGTCTTGCGCAACAAGTTGCAAGTTACAACCTATTAGGGAACTATTCTTTGTGTAAAATGTTTACTAATATATTGAATTACATGTTAAGTTACAAAATATCATACAAAGACCAAATATGACTATAAAATTGTAAATTATATGCCATAAAAAAATTCGTAATTTTAATCATATCTTTATGGAATAAATTTTGTACTCTCTTAGAAATTTAGAATATAACATGATCGACCAGAAAAAAATTTCAAAAGTACAGATGAGAAATTCGAGCTTTGAATTTATAATTATATCAATCTTATTTGATTGGCTATGAACTTTAACGTTAAATAAATCACGTAGTGTTGGCAACTCGTCGACGTAAAACAGAAATTATTTAATCTAAAAAAAAAAAAAAATAAACATACATATTATAATTATTATACAACACTAGTCAGTTCAATACGGTAAAACACGTTCCCGCGAATAATTAATGTGTTATGACTAAATTATTATTATAATATGTCGGACACGTCATGATGACTTTATTGCCCCGCAGTTCATAGATCCGAAGTTTCTATAACCATAGTCCGTCTTCTCAGTGGCTTAACTATATACTCGTATAATACGAAGAAAACTATACTCTAACTTAGCTGTAAAAATGTATAGGTGTCTTTTTTTACCCCAACTCGAAGAAATGGTATAACATTAACCGCGCAACAAAAAATAATAATAATTTTTATAAAATGCAAATTAGGTATACACAAGTATTACAATAATTTTTATTAATTAAACATAATTGAACGTAAAAATATATATATATATATATAATTTATTTTACGAGATGTTATACCGACATTGATTGTATATTCTAGAATTTACCAAGATAAATCAGCAAAACCTAGGTTTAGTTCGGTCAGGTTATACAAAACGGAAGTCTACATTATTTTATATTTTTAACACCTTATCTTTTAGACTAATAACCGATGAAATATCTCAATCATCATGTCCGAGCGTTATAACAACAGTGTTATAACACCATAATATTGCATTATTGTATAATATTCACGACGAAATATAAAATATAAATTTGCAAAAACGACTAGTCTGAAAACATTAATTATACGCACTAATGGCCGGATGACTAGTAGGTTCCTTTTCGCGTTACCATACGTCCGTCTCCGCGCGTCATAGTTTTCCGTTACATCAAAAACACATATTATTATGCCATGTATTATTATATTCATGTATATACCACGGTTATAAGTTATAACCGTGTGCGGTATATTATATTATTGTACTTTCTTCCGGAAAGACGCGAGCTCGGTCGCTGCAGTCGTTACAGAATATAGAGGAAAATAAGAGAAAGCAAAAATAAGTTTAAACGCGCGATTGTATAAAATGTAATGTACGTACGACGTACACATGGTTACGTACAGGGTGATATCAGAGTTTTCTCGTTTTAATATATCAGGTACCTGCGAAATAGAAAGAAAAATAATGTTTCTTATCTAAAGCTATATAATATTATTATTATTATCGTTTTCGGAGGTCAATTAATATTATGAACGCTCTATTATTTTTTTTGGGAGAGAGATTTTTTTTACTCTTACATGACATTACACTCGTCCTGTATACACACACGTTATGTTATTGGTCCGTGGGCGAGGGACGTCGGGTCGGGGTCACGGCTTCGGTTCAAACGCGCGGTGGCTATTAATATTACATAGGTACTGTTATATTGTTCGCCACCTACTACTATGATAATATTATAAAGCTACAGGCCATCGTGTTGTTGTTATTATTATATGTGTAACTTGTCGGCCGGTCACACGTTCTCGCCCGAAGGAAGAATTGGCGAGTCGCGCCAGATGTAATAATAATAACGCGAGAGGAATGTGACTGCCGAGATACGAAATCGAAAGTCACCGGCGAGGGCAAAGGTCGACGGTTATACCGGCAGGGCTCGCGGATACCGAGAACGAATACGAAAATATTATATTATTATAATCATCATTATTGTGTGTCCGTTTTGTATTATTATTACGTAAAACCGCTCGAGAATGTGATTTTTTAGAAGGTCCGTTTTTATTCGTGATAATAATGATGCGATCATATATAATATGATAACATCGTGTGTTTCTATGATAATATACTGTATACCCGTGTACGTATAATAATAATAATATATTTAGGATTCAGAAAATATGATCACAAAAAATGTAAATTTAAACAGAAATTATATTATTAGGTATTTACAATTCAAACACTATTTACGCGATCTTCAACAGCAATTGTATCAAGTAGTTATAACAATATATAACAACAATACAATTTTAAATTATATTGTGTCTAACGCGTGCGGGGAGAACTAATCGAAAACTTTTTTTTCTTATTTTTAAATGTTCAATGCGCCACATGCGAAGGCGTATTTGAAATTTGGGGGGCTATAGCTCAGTTCAGAATACTGAATACTTTTATGATGCTTTTAATTGATGTGTATCATGTAGTAAAATCATTTGTTTTTTTTGGGGGGGGGGGGGCTATAGTAATTCTTGGGGGGCTAAGACCTCCAGCCCCCCTCTATTTGCGCCTATGACCACATGTAATGAAATGAAAAGTACAACTATTATACAAATTGTATGTCATAAGCATATTAATATTATATACATTTATTCAATTTATTATAAAATAATTTGAAATAAATAAATTTAATTATATTTAATTTTGAAATTATAAATTATAATCCAAATATATTAAAATTTAAAATCCGTATTTCTTTTAAATATTGAATGCAAAAATATGTTAAATACTATATATATAATATATTATGTTAAATGTTATTTTTAACCTCCTACAGTATGTAAGAAACGGATTTTTATTTCACTTGGCTTTCTTTTGCATAAAAAATATATGTAAAATTAAAAGTATTAACCCTGCAGCGTGTAAGCACATACTACATATATCAATTATATAATATAATATTATTAAAAAAAATTTTTTTGACTAATATTTTTTGTCTTGGTATATTTGGGATTTGTTTCTAATCCAAAAAATATCGTTAGTGTTACAACATACAAATGTCAAATTACCATTGGCTGGACTCAGTGATTATTTTGCGCTAAAGCAGTACCTATAGTTTCACCGATCGTCTAACCGAATCTAATCAATAAACCAAGTAACCAAGTAACTTTAACTGTAGACTGTAGTCCTTTGGCTACCGCCAATACGTGGCTGTCTTTTTCTTGTCTTTCTCTTTTCTTTTTTCTTTTACGTGATAATGAGTGTTAAACACATTTCGTTCCTGAGATAAAATCATTGCAACTAATAATAATAAAAATATATAGTCTATCGAACTCAGAATATTATTTTGTATGAATGACGCATGTTTTAATATAATACAAGTAAAGAAATATATGTAGTTAGAATGTCAGATATTGTTTTAATATGAGACTGAGGAATTTTTTATTTTCTTTTACAGATTTGTTATAATATATAATTAAACGTGGTTATATAAATAACAGTAGTTATTTATGAATACCAGTAAAAACCAGTGGTCAGAATGAAAAATCTACCAAAATATTTTTCGATCCTAGGGCCATCGTACGTGCGTTTAGGATAGACATGCCCATCATATTTTTTTATTTTAATATATAAGTATCTATTTTGGTCTTTGGTTGTTCACAGTGAAAATTCAAAATACAATTCTAAACAAAGATAATATTATATATTAAAGACTCATTCATTACTAATTAATGCGATACTGATAAATTGGTACTTATACCTGTTGGTTCAATAGATCATACAATGAATTTTACAAAACAAA